>CM051831.1:68918988-69654858 GCA_028451465.1 Erethizon dorsatum
ACGGTTCTCTTCTGTTAGCCCTTACATGTTTCCTTGTTTGTAATAGCACAAAATCCTCAATTTTCTCGAATCTTAAGTAAAAGTATGACCATTTCCCTCCTCTGGTACCATCTCATAACGCTGACCATAATAATGTTCTCACTAACGTATCCTAAGATTCTGAAGTAGAGTCTCTGTACCATTTACCTATTGAAAGACATTTGAGTTTTTAAAAAATTTTGGTGCTGATGACTAGAGCTACTGAAAGCATACACTTATAGGTTTTTGTGTGAATATAGGCTTTCATTTCTGAATACTCAAGGATAAATATCTAAGTGTGGAATTATTGGGCCCTTTCAGATGTCTTAGCATCTCTCACAACATACTGCACAGTGCTTCTCACAGTAGGTGCTCAAAAAAAAAAAAAGGTTTTTTTTTTCTTGTGTAGGTAGCGGGAGTCGACCTCAGGACCTTGCGCTTGCTAGGAAGCGCTTTTGCCGCTGAGCGATGCCAGCGGCCCTTTTTTTTTCCTTTATGTGGGTTCCGGGAGTCGAACTCAGGACCTCGCACTTGCCAGGCAGGCGCTTGTGCCGCTGAGCTATCTCACTGGCCCCAAAAAAAGGTTTTTAAATTATTTAATGAAGGAATAAATGGTATATTTAAATTCTTGCAAAGTTCCTCTTTCATTCACGGTTACCTATGTGTTTTGATACTTGGACACCCTCTTACGCAGACATCCTATATAAATATACAGATCGAGGACTCCCTTGCACTGTCCCTCAGATGCGCTTGAGTGTGGTCTGCACATTACAGTGCCCAGCCAGAAGGAAAAACAAGCAGGCACTCCCAACTGGGGAAGTCATTTGCAGCTCCTCCCATTACTACCGGCTGAATCTCCTTATTTAAAACAAAGAGCTAGAAGTATCAATTGGAAAGGCTGGCTATTAGCAAGTTCAGTTATCAGAACCACAGACCTGGCCCTAAAGCCTGTGAAACACCAAATGTCCACTTCTGATAGCATCTGTGAAGCCAGAGCCCCCTCCAGCATGGCCTCTTTAGGACCCTCGGGCCATGCGTTCTTATGGCACAGAGGCTATATGTAGATCTCACTTGACTGAGGGTACTATTTTTCATCTCAAAAAGCTTTTTGCTCTTGTTCTTTTCTTCCTATTTCACTGGGCAAGGACTTCCCCCGGAAACAATTCAGCTACCATTGTTCACTTTGTCTATGACTGGTCAAAAATTTCTGAAGGCTAGAGAAAAGGCAGGCCTGGGGTTGAGGTCTCAGAGACAAGAGAGCTCCTGTAGAACCGGCAAACATGACCAAAAGAGGAAACTGGAACGTAATCCAAGCCATATTAGGAAGACGAGGCTTATTTCCTGCTTCCTGTGTCCACTGAGTGGTCCTTCAACAAGGGCTGCTCAAGTGCAGGCCTGTCCAACCCAAGACAAGGGAGGGAAGTTCTTCGGATCTGTAGTTCAACACCCTTTAATCTGTGATGCTTGGGAATCATCACTGTGGTCTCCATCAAGAGCACCAGTCCTCTCTGCGCTGCTGATGAAAAAAGGATAGAAACAAAAAGGAATTTAGGATGACCACAGGCCAAATCCCAGGAGTGTTTTGTTTGGGTTTTAAAAATAAATTATATCTCTCAGCTCATTCATTGTCTTTTACCTTTTTCTTTTAAAAAGTAGACTGTATTAAAACACTGGTTGTATAAATATTCTGATCATTTGATTATATAACCTACTTTATAAGATTGAACATAAAGAGATACTTCAATTAAAAGTAATTTGCACAGTGCCAGGCATATGTAGATATAGTTAATGAATGACAGCTATTATTATCAGTTTCTAAAATATTTTATGAACAAAGATTGTGTTATATTAGTTGGAAATGCCTACCAGATTCATCTTGGGCTCCTCAAAAGAATTGGATTATAAAACTCTGTACTAAAACCTCAACTATATAACAAAAAAGAAAGGTTAAAAAAAGGCTTGAAGGAGTCAGTCAGGTTAGCAGAGACTGACCTTGGGAGGTAGAATAATGGATGACGTCTCCTGCTTCTTTCCATTTAAAATATTTTCTATAATGTGCATTTATTACTCTCACAATCTGGAAAAGAGCTGACCAAGAATTTTTAAAAAAGAGATTGCACTGTTTCAGTGCAAAAAGATTCTTTTTAATTTAAGATTCTAAATCAGAGGCTTTGCCATTTTCCGACTATGTGATCTCGAGTACCCACTTAGCCCTTTGAATCTTAATTTTCTCCTCAGTAAAATAGGTTAATAGATATTTCCCTCTCTTGAGGAGTTGGCTGGTGATTAAATGAAAAAAAAAAAAAAAATTGAGCCACCTAACACTGAGCCTTATGGACTGCAAGTACTCCACAGTCCACAGTGGGTGTCAAAAACAGGATAAGCATCCTCAGAAGCCTGCTTGGACCAGTCTGGAAAATGGAGTGACTCCGTTTACTCACTGCCACTGTCATAGTCTGCTACCACATAATTTCTTGTTATTCTTCAATTATGCCTGAGAACTGCTTGACCCAAATTTCAGAAGATTAATGCAGTCCTAAGGGCAATTATATGAGTGTAAATAATGGAATGATGTGGTAAAACGCAGGCACATGTGCTTTGGATTTGGGAAGACCAGATTTTTAATTTTATTAATTATTAACCATGTGATCTCAGGCAAGTGACTTAAGTTTCTGGAGTCTTGATTTCTCTGTATTTGATAATTCTAACTAATATCCACTGAGCCTTAATTTTGTGCCAGGTGCTGGACTAAGTATTTTATATACATTATCTCATTTAATCAACGACACAACCTCATGCCATATAATTGTTACCCCACTTACAGATAAGAAAGAGGTAAACTAAGCAGCCTGGAGTCATATGGTGTAGTAATGGACTCTGGATTTTAACTCAGACAATCCAACTCCAGAGTCTGTGTTCTTCTCTGCTCTGCTGTAGATCAGGCATTCCAAGTTCAGAAGGTATTTAGCAACGCTTAAAGAGGAATTCCATTGTTCTTAAGGTTGTATGTGGGGAAATGTATTCCAGTAGTATCATAACTTTGGCATCTTTTGTGCATATTTCTTGGGGTCATACCTTTCCTGCACTCTTTTCTTGACTGTATAGCACCTCAAGAAAATACAGTAATTTTGATTTAAAAATCCTTTAGTTTGTCACACAATGTTTTTCAGACATTGCACTGATATTTCCTTATTATTTCAATCCTAATACTATCAGTAATAGTTTGTTTGTTTGTTTGTTTGTTTGTTTTTGTATGTGAATACTTGTCAGCTACCAGATACTGGGCTAAAAGATTTGCATGTTTTATCTCAAGTGTATCCTAACAATAAATGTATTAATTTAGATTTATTAGTCTCATTTTGCAGATGAGAAAATTGAGACCCAGAAAGTGAAGAAACTTGGCAAAGTTTACATGCTTAGTAAATGGTGTAACCAGAATGCAAACCCAAGTCTTTCTGGTTTTAAAGTTTCTGAATTAAATCACCTCATTACACTTGTCTCTTGGTCCCCTATACACTTCTTCTTCAGTTTCTGTATTTATTTGCATGGTTGGAGAATGGCATGCAGGGTCAATCTGGGGTTGATTATTCTCGAGAAGTATCCGGTAATTGTGCATCTCCTACTTTTCTTTGAGGCTGGCAAGGCAGGACTATGGTGAGGCTGAGATAATCCAGTGGCATTCTGGGCCAAGATAAGTGTCTGCCAAATCTACTATATACCACTGCAGTGGTCACTAGTGCTATTAGCCTCACTTATGGGCACAGGGTAAATTGAACGTCTTAGATTCCTATGGTTGAGTGGAGTCTTATAACTAGTTATATCCTTTGATATTGTTATTTTTGCCTCGTTGGGGATGGAGCCCAGGGCCTTGCACATGCTAGGCACATGCTTTGTCACTCAGCCATTGGCCCTTGGCCCTTGGCCTTTGAGATTTGTGTGAAGTGATATGTAACACTTCCAGGCTGGATCTCGGAGTCTGTTTTACCTTCCAGAACTTTCATTTCTCTTTGGTACAATAGCCAACGGCCTTTAAGATAGTGGCTGCCCCATTAGCCTGGGTATTCCAATGACTATTATAAAGATTCTTGCTGATTTGTGATGAACATGTGGCTTCAGTTTGTGTTAAGTCACTAAAATTTTGGAGTTGTTACTTTTGCATAACCTCATCTATCCTGACTGACACAACTGTGTAACACATTATAGGTTGTACAAAGCAATTCCTGATGTCAGGTGCTAGTTGCCAAAATATTCTATCTGTGGCAAGTGTGGGAAAGAAGAGAGAGAGCACAGCAGAGAGGGAGAGGAAGACAGAGACAGAGGGTGATGGATTTTCACTTCTGGCAGAATCCTTAGGAAGCTGTATCTTTTACTTTGAAGAAATAACCAAAAATCACAAGGGCTGAGACTGAGTCTTGCTCAGTATTTCCAGTGCTCTGGAAGGTGACTAACACTAGTATTGTTGAGTTCATAATATATTGGGTTACCATCTCATGCAAAATAATATCTTAGGAATACGTATTGGAATACTTCACTTGGTTTTGTAATTTAATTGTTGCCAAATTCAGGACAACTTCCTTAGTTTATTAAACCTTGCTGGTTTAGTTCTTTGCTTTTTTTTATTAGTCCAAGCTTCCTAGCATTGGGGTCTCAGGATACTGGGGTACATGCACTTAAAAAAAAATTAACACAATCCTTACGTTTTAAAATGGAGTATTGAGCCGGTGAGATGGCTCAGCGGCGTAAGCGCCTGCCTGGCAAGCGCGAGGGCCCGAGTTTGACTCCCGGAACCCACATACGAAAAAGGGGCCGGTGATATCGCTCAGCGGCACGGGCTCCTGCTGATGCGCGAGGTCCTGAGGTCGACCCCCCGGTACCCACAAAAATAAAAATAAAAATAAAATGGAGTATCAAAGCACATTCATATTCAAATAAGCATTTCACTCTTTGAGCCTTTTAGAGGAAGTAAACACATCACCAAACTGAGCTCAATCTGAAGATCCCTGTTCCTCTCATGGGTTGCAGGGAGCTGCTGCTGTGCAGGGATGGGGAAGGACCCTGCAGAGCCACGGCCACGGCCACGGTCCTCAGAAGGGGCACACCGCCAGGCTCCACGGGCCCAGAGGGGAAGGCAGAAGGAGGGACCAGGGCTCCCAGTGCAGAAAAACAGACTGCTTGCAGGAAGGACTGCAAGGTTGAATGCTTCTCCAGGTAATTCCAAATGTCCTTCTCCTCCTCGCCAGCCATTATCTCATAACTTATTCCACGAATCACTTGCTGGCAAGATCGTGTGTCTGCTTCCCCTGTGAGGTCCTGGTGTGCAAGCACCGTGTCTTACTCATTTATTCTTCCTACGCCCACCCTTGGGGACCTGGTACAATGGTGGCTGCTAGGAGACTGCTGTGCCAGTGATACTTCAGGACAATCGGCTAACCTCAGAGAGGGGAGCCATGGAAACTTTGCCTCCTGCCCTACTTGAGAGCTAGGGATGCTTTTCAGTTCATACATTCATTTGCAGCTGCTTTCATCTCTTATTTGACTCCTTTGCTGTTCAAAAATTTGCTGTGTGGGGATTCAGCTCTCATCCCTGTTGCTTATGTGCAGTGTGAGAAGGAGGCATAGAGCGAATTCTGAGTGTCCACAATGGACGGAATACACAGTTTGGTTTCTATCTGTGCCAATCGGGAGCTGTGACTTCTGGAGGTTTGTTTCTACCAAAAGATCAGAGGATTAGAAGACACAGCAAGGTCTGGAGCCCCAGTAAGGCATGTTGTATGTCTGTGGAAAAATAGTTTGGTAGACTACTAAAATGCATACACATGGGATGTGATTAGCCATCTGTGAAGTAAGCTGAAAATCACCCCTAAACGCGTGCGTTTAAGGACTTGCCTGTACCTGAGAAACCAACCAGGATGAACTAGGCGCAATCTCGGGGACAACGGTGGGGAGTACTCAGAACCCAATTGTGCATGCACAGATGATGATTTTGCCCTCAACTCTCTGGGCTTGGAGTCTCTGTGTCAGTCTGGGGTGTGGAAGATTTTACCCTAATGATGTCAGGAGAGGAAAGATTTAAAGCCTGAAAGGACGGCGATGGCCACTGGTGCATCCGCATCTTCTCTGCATCCCTGCATGTCGCAGGAGGAACTGCCCATTTTCATGTCAACAGAAGACCTTTGAACTCAGTGGCTATTCCTGGAAAGACTATACTTTTATCCAATCTCTGAAACTTTTTTGATTATTGGAAAAGCTTCATGACTAACCTATTGCATCTTCTACATATGAAGAGTTCCCCCTCCCTACACACACACACACACACACACACACACACACACACACGCTTCAGTCCATTACGCTGACAAGGCAGGCCCTGATGGCCTCCAGTGAGCTGTAGAACACCCCCTGAGGATCATCATCCCACTCACAGACCCACTTCTGTTGCAGTTTCTCAGAAGAAAGCTGCTATCCTTTCATGGCCATGTGTTCAACTCTGCAAACATGCTGTCTTAGTTACTTTTCTCCTTACTGAAACAAAATACCCCACACCCAAAGTTAAAGGGGGAAAGTTTGTTTAGCTCACGGTTTGTGGAGGTTTCAGTCCGTAATCAGCTGGCTCCAAGGCAGGGTGGCACATGCAGAGGGCAACAGTTCATGGGGATGGAAGACAGCAACAATGGACGGGGGAGACAAGCCTCTTTCTGTCTCTTACATCGTATGCAGGCTACCTGTCCTAGGGCAGGTGTAGCACTCACACCCTTAATCCTAGCCAGAACTATGCCAAACCAATCCGTGGGCTGATTTACTAATCACACACCCTTAATCCCAACATCACACACTCTAGATTCAGCCTCCTCTGAAAAACTCTATGACAACATCAGGCTTTGAGGGGACAGCTAGACACAAACCATAACACAGGCATACTGAGCCCGCTCTATGTCTCTAGTCCCTTTGGATGAACTCTGCCACCAAAGCAGGAAGTGTTTTAGGTATGAAGAGGTGAATACAAGGGGGTTGAGGTCTACAGAAGATGTGTTTTCACTGGGAAAGAGACGGTAGTGGGAAGGTGAGAGACAGCAGAAGGCTCTTTCCCCACAAGGAGCTTTAAATCAGATTTATGGCTGCATCAGTGTCCTTTGCTCTGCTCACGAGCCCGGACAAGAGCTTGTGCTCCTTCTGTGGCAGTGGGGAGGAGGGATCCAGACTCAGCTTGTGGGAGGACACTCCATGGGGATTTTGAGAGAAGTGCTGCTAAAAGCTCTTCTGTCCCTGAAGCTCTCACTTGTGAGAAATGATGGTGGAAATGATCCAGCCTCGGAAAGTTACTGGATTGGAAAGTCCGAGCTCTGGACAGGGAAGTAGTGAGGAGTGGCAAATAGTGGGTTTGGTCACAGGTCAAGGGGAAACACCAAAGAAAAGGGGTAAGATCAAGGGCAACTAGATAGAATAACAAGGGTCGCGGAGTTCACAGGTAAGAATAAATCACAGGTAGGAAGACAGAGAAGGAATATAGCTGAAATCAATGAAGAGAAAGAAACATCTCCATGGGGTTGCCAATAGTTTTGGTCACAGGTATCATATTTTAAAGAAAAGAACAATGTCTGTCATTTACTGGTCATAGCAACTCAATAATTTTAACTCTACATAATTTACCCATTCCTTGGGGAGAAATAACTGAATGCAACAGAGCATATTCTTTATTTGCAGGACTCTTCTCATTTTTATAATAGTCTTTTCAGCCAAAAATATTTGCCCTAGAGCGTCTTAGAAAATGTCTTATGTGAAGACCTCACAAAAGGCTGCCGACAGCTCTGTGTCCTTTTTTATGGCCTTACCCATTATTTGAAATGCTACTAATACTATACTCGTGTGTGAACTTAGTGTGACTTGTGCCTTCAGAAAGATGCAATTTATGATAGCATGGGGCAACACAAGGAAAGCCATGATAAAAACCATGTAAGTACAAAAAAGAATAAAAACAAGTAATTATTTAATTTTGTGAGACAACCCAATAATAGTGTAATCTTCCAGGTACTTCGAGTTTCTGATAAAGACACAGACTGTGGCGTTTATGCTAGCACAGAGAGGGTTCCTATTCCAGTACAGTTACTGGTTGCTGTGATGTCCTAGTTCTCCTGCCTCCTCCTGGCACTTCCCTAGGGAGGGAGGGTGACTATCTGTCAGCTCAGGGACAAGGGTTATCCTATGCCAAATTTGGCCTAAGTGATTATAGTGGCATGCTGTAGACCTAATAAGCAGCCATAGGAGATTCGATGCCAGTTTTCCCACTTACAAAATTACATATAAAGTGGAGCTATATATAATGTCTGATTACTTCACTAGATGAATGTCAGAATATTAAAATTAAAAATCTGCCTAGCTAGACATACAGTAGCTGTGTATGGCACTAAGGATTGCAACTATACTATGTTAAGAAATTGAAGTAACTTCAGAACTCTAAAAGGTTTTGTGCAGAGGTCCATGCAAGAGTTTCATTTTGAATGTCATCAAAGAACTCCTTGTTTATTAGGTGTAAAAAAATATCTTCATTGAAAAAAAAGAGCCTAAAAAGTAATGTTAAAATTAGGCTCTTGTTCAATCACATCAGCTATGCCTAATTTTGTGGGTGTTCTGTCTTTGCATCTTTGTCCTCCCTGTCCTTCTAGAAACTTCTGATTCCCCACCCCACTGCGTGCGTGTGCGTGCGTGTGTGCGTGCAGCGTCCCCCACCCCACCCTGCAGTTCTTGTCTGCTAGAGACCCAGTGGGCTCGGGTCTAAGGAAGAACACAGAAGCTGCGCCTGTGAGACTTTGGTTTTCTTTGTTCCTGCTGCTAGAGCCTCCTTGGCTCATTAAGTCTGCGGCTTTGCTCAGGTTTTGTTGGCCCGTGAATGGAGCCTCTTCAGTGCTCACTGGAGTGCAGTATCACTGATACTTCCTCTCGGCCTTCCTCCCTGTCCCAGCGCGGCTGAGCTGATGGATTAATCCTGTTTTGTACTTGGAAGTCTCACAGGCAGAAGTGCAAGCTGGGGTAGAAAAAGGGGGCTAGGGTTGGATAGGACTAATCTCCCCATTTTGTTTAATTGGGCTTAATTGTGGCCCTGGGGCACAGCAGTTAAAGGGCTTGGCCCCAGTCTGGCAAAGGGTTAGGGCGAGCTGTGAAAAGCAATGAGCAGAGCAATGAGGTATTGGCTCTCCACAGTAATAACGCTCATCTAGACATAGAGCAATAGCACCGCGGCTAGACACATCTCTCCCTATGGCAAAGGAAAGGATCTGATGACGAAATCATGAATCTTTCTTGGGAGAAATGAAGGAGATCTGAGTACTTTCTAGTAAGAGTCTGAAAACTGCTAATAACTTCTTTGCCTATAATTTTTATTTTCCTACCATATCCTCCAGCCTCCCACACATGCCCCACACCTAGGGTCTGGAGATTATCCAGTCCAGGAACAGATTCTGGAACCCATTGTCGTTCATATGCCCAAGAACTTAGACTGCTATTGGCCCCTGAAATGGAATTTCTAAGAATCTTTTTCCCTTGAACACGGAATGGTGAATAGACAGCAGCCAGATGCAATCATCAAATAGACAATGCTGAAAAAGATACGAAATAGTGTTGAAAATAGGTCACTTTTATGTTCACGTTCCCCGTCTAAGTCAGCAAAACACTTTAAAATGTACTTTGGCAATAAAAGGTGAGATTAGAAAATACGGTCAATGTTTAAACTTTTAAAAATTTATTACAGTAAAAGACACATTGCCATTAATGTCCCTCAAAATATTCTCCTTCTCTTTGACACATCGCACCATTCTTACCACTTTCTGAGGCAGTTCTGGAAGTCCTCTTTCATGTCTTAAATTTCTCCGTTGTGGCTGCTTCCATGTCCTGAATCTAGTCAAAACATTTACCTTTCATGGTCATTTGGACTTTGGGGAAGAGCCAAAAATTTCACGGTGCCAGATCCAGTGAATAAGGTACATGAGAACACACCGTAATGTTTCTATGAGTCTGCCTTTCTGTTGGATGGCACTCTGTGGCAGCATTCACTGTATTTTTGATTATACCTCATGAAGACATGAAAGAGGGGGCCAGGGATATAGCTCAGTGACACAGCGACTGCATGGCAAGCACAAGGTCCTGAGTTCAATTCTCAGTAACGAAAAAATAAAATAAAAAATAAAGACATGAAAGAGGACCTCCAGAACTGCTTCAGCAAGTGACAGGAATGATGGGATAAGTGTGTTCAAAGTGAGGGGGAGTAATCTGAGGGGGACTAATGGCAATGTGGCCTTTACTGTAATAATTTTAAAAAAATACATTTGTCATTTATTTACATCACCCTGTACATAGTGAGAACCAGAAAAATACTAAATCATTTGATCCAAACACATTTATTTATTTATTTATTTATTTATTTATTTATTTATTTATTTTGTCTTTTGGAGACAGCGTTTCACTATGCAGTTCATATGGGCCTTGAACTCACTTTGTACCCCAGGCGGGCCTCAAACTCTCAGCGATCTTCCTTCCTCAGCCTCCCGAGTGCTGGGATTACAGGTGTGGGCCATCATGCCCGGCTGATCCAAACATTTTACTATTGCAAATTTAGTCTAAAAATAACCAAGAATAAAAGAGAGGCTTTATGCACAAAATACACATTGTCCTGTTCTTTCTAGTACTTACATTTGGGAAAAATCTAAATGAATAATAATGAGGAAAAAAACCTGTGTAAAGTAGACAAAAGTGTCAGATCTGAGTTACGATGCATCTAAGCTACTTACTCTCTGTTAGGACTGGGTAAATTACTTAATAACTCCAACCTGCAGTTCCCTTTTCTGTAAAATTCTGTTTCTGTAAAAACAGCACCTACTTTTTGAAGCTGTGGAGATTAAATAAGATCATTGCACATAAAGTACTTAGCACGATGCCAGACACATAGTTACTACTTATTATATCAAAGGTTAGCATAATATCTTCATGGGATGAGTCACTGAACCATAACCTCCAAATCTCTCAACATTCTGGTTAAATGGATATTATGAGAACCATATTGAGGCCCAAACTGCATTTTAGGTACCTATCTTTCTGTCAGTATGGGGTTAGTATTTGAACCCAAAGAGGCAAGCCTTGAAAGAACAATTGCCTAGAGTTTGCTTCACATTTTCACCCCCAATTAACCAAAAATAACTTGACTTTGAAGAATGGGATAATCCCTTTCTTTCAACTATTTCAACTGGGTATTTTCTGTGAAGGGTGGAGAAGGAAAAGGGTCCCATTAACTAGATAGTTTTTTTCTCTGTCTTTTCAGTTAATTCAAACTTGTTTTTCACCACGGAAGTCTCACAATGCTTTTACCTGCTCCTTTTCTTCCTCTCAACTCCCAACTCGATACTCTGGGTCATCAAAGATCAAATCTGATGCTCTTGCCAAGTTGTGTAGATCTGGAATCCTTCAAGGGGTAGGGGCGAGGTGCTGCCTAACTGGGAAACTCCGGGATCTGTCCTTAATAAGCACTCAGATCTTAGACCTTGAAAAAAAATATTGGATTAATTTACATAGTTTTATCCTTTTTCCCACTCCCTCTTGCCCCTTTCATTTACCTACTACAGATAGGGCTCCAGATCTGGGATTTTTCTTTTCTCAACTGTTCATGGGGTGGTAATTTGATCTTCTTGGCTCCTTGTCTATTGGGGAATTGTGTGCGTGCGTGTGTGTGTGTGTGCGTGTGTGTGTTTGTGTTGTGTATTTGCAGAGAACCTCCTTGGGCTGGTTTAGAATCTGGTGCTTTTGAACTTATGTCAGTGGACATGTTAAGGTATAAAATTCTTGGGTACAACGTGTGTGTTTTGAGCTTTAAGTAACCTGGTCACATTTATATATCTTTAAGGATTTGGACATATTTATATCAACTTTTATGTTAATCGAAAAGAACATCTTGCCAAAAGAAGCATGTATTTTCTACCTAAGTGTTTCTAGAGTGAAACTCCCCCAAATGAGTGATAGAGGAGGCTATATTGTGAAAAGACTGCATTTACACACCACACACATTCTGGCTTATTTAAAAAAGCTTGGCCGGGCATGGTGGCACATGCCTGTAATCCCAGCACTTGGGAGGCTGAGGCAGGAAGATCACTGTGAGTTCGAGGCCAGCCTGGTTTACATAGTGAGTTCAAGGCCAGCCTACACAACATACTGAGACCCTCTCTCAAAAAAAAAAAAAACAAAAAACAAAAGCTTGTAGGACCATGGTATGATTTTCATTGCTCCTGCATACTTTTGTCTTTGTGTGTCCCTTCCTCCATAAAAAAGGATTAAAAATTATCCTTTACAACTTCATTGATATAAATTATATTCATTTTCCCATTTGGTTTCATTGTGAGTTAGAATATGTTTATGGGCCATTAAAAGGACCACACGCTCCAGGCCCCGAGCATGCTCTGACAGGTAGTTGTGGACTGGGACTGGGATTTGTAAATGGAGGGACTGTGGTGAGGGGGGCCCAAGATGCTTCCCACAGAAGCTCCACTGGGCCCAACCTTCCCTGGAACCCATCTAGCCTGCTACTAAGTTTTCATCCTTCTGACTGCTGTCCCATTCCTAAGTCAGGCCTTTCTGTAACAGCTCATCCCCTTGCCAGATCTAAGTTTCTTTCTCATTTCATTTTCTTAGTTCATCCTTGCATCCCTCCACATAGCGTAAAAAATTATAATTTCTTTATTTTTTCCACTTGCCTTATCCCAAAATGGAAAGCTTTTTCTATTGATTGGATCTATAATCTCTTACCTGCCATTTTCAAAATTAAAAAAGACCTTGAAATATCATAATTAAATGATATTACGTGCATAATATTCCCTGTGGGTTGATACTGAATTTTCTACCCAAGTCCCAGAAGGGCTGATGCAAACTGGCCATGCAGCAATTTCCAGTAAGCAAATCTGGAGTTATGGTGGAGTAAAATAAATCTTTCAAATTGGCTATTGAGGGGAGAAGAGTAAATCCTGCTACTAACACAAGACTGTAAGTATAGCTCATGCAGACGGCAAGAGCAAAATAGCCAGCAGTGTGTCCTTTGATTAGATTACCTAGACGGGTGAATTGCATGAGAATCTATTTGAGTACACCTCAGTAACAATTCCTACCCTGCCCTTTAAAATGCCAAGACTGAGAAGCACTGGGAGCTCAAAATGCAGCTGTATGGGCTCAGAAGACAGAATAAATTACCAGCTCTGGGAACTCGAGCCAGGGAGTGAGGACATCTCACTGTGGAATGTCTCACTGGGCTTCATCTCTCTTGCTGATAAGAGGAAGCTGAAACCCAGCCAAAAAACACACAGCCTTTCCAGGTTTCTGAGATTTGGAAAGCTGACAAGAAGGTGACACAGGAAAGGTCTGCTGGGTTTGCACTTGCGAGCCCTGAGAAGGTTGTGCCTCCATTAGGGAACTATCAAAAGTGAAGCTTGTGTGGACATACACCAAGTTCCTGCCGGCCTGCTGGCTGAAACCCAGGAGAGTGTGGACCACCATCCAACGGAGAGAAAGACAAGTGAAGAGTGATTATTCAGTTGTAAGTCTCCCAAAGCAATTCCCAACTTCATATCTCAGCTCCCCATCCTTACTCAAGAAATGATTGAGGAAAAATCTTTGGATTCTGCTTGCTTGAGTACTGTTATTTTCATTTGGACTTTGCCTCAGTGAAATGATGTTATCCATCCCTCACCAGAAGAGAGAAAATAACATTTTTCCAGACTGGAACACAGCCTAATGTAGTATGCTCTTGGGTTTTGCAAAAGTACACTGTAGACCTTCTGTTTAATCGGGGTGTTGTCGCAGTTGAGGGTGGGAGAGACTGGGAGAGGAAGTTCATATGAAAAGAGATAATGCTGAGTGTGAGTGTGTGGTTATTCATCAGGTTCTCTTATCACTTAGATGAAAAGGTATAAAGAAGAGCTTTTTCATTTTTACTATCTTCAAGCCCATGGAGGCACTTGGATGCCATCAGAAACAACTGGCGTTGATGGACTAAAAACTATTCAGAGTTGGAAAATTATAGATTTGGAAATCCATGGACATCATCACATGCAGCCCTGTGTCATGGCTTTGTCTAGATGTTCCCCCAAAGCGTCACGCATTCATAGTGAGGCTTTTCAGAGGTGGCTGGATCTAGGGTGTGGATGAAGGATGTAATGCTGGGATTGACTCGCTGGTGCTAGGATTAAGGGTGTGAGTACCACCTGCCCTAAGGGTAGCTTGGATAAGATCTAGGGGACAGAAAGAGCTGCTGTGTTCATTGCTGGTTTGTTTGTCACTTTTTGCTTATTCCTGCTGCTGCTTGTCTTCTGTGATGCCCCTCTGTCGTGCCACTTTGCCTTGGAGCTGGCCAACTATGAACTGAAACCTCTACAAACTGCGAACCAAATAAACCTCTCCTTCTTTAAGTTTGGGTGTTGGGCATTTTGTCTCAGGAACAAGAAAAGTAACTACGACACCCTCTAATAAGAATAGTGATGTCCAGAGATGCTAAGGAATGTTCCTAAACAACTGAAGAAATGTAGATTCAGAAACCATACAACTCCTCTATATGGTTACAGAGGCAATGTGGTACTGTCCCACACTCTGGTGCCACTAGCTACATCTATTTCTTCTTGATAAAAGAAGAGAGAATCCACCCATGCAAACTTTTCTTATATACAAAATGAAAAACTGGATAATGTTAAACGTTGGTGGGGAAAAGGCACATAGGCCCCTCATGTGCTGCTGATGGGAACATAATGTAGCTATTCTGGAGACAGTCTGGCTCTACTTGGTTAAATTACCTCATGAGCCACCAATTTTATCCTAGGTGTACAATCCCTGTAGAATGTTCCACAGGGGGTAGTATAAGAATGCTATTCTAGCACTGTTTGTGGTGTTAGAGAGCTGAGGCCAACCTGGCGGACTCTGGAAATGGATGAAGTGTGTCAAGACCCACCCTGAAGTACCAGTTAAAAGCAACAGATTACATGAGTGCATAGCAACATGTATGGTCTTAGACTGGTATGATGGGGGGAGAAAATTAAGAAATAGGATGCAATACTTCATCAGATCTAAATGCCACCTAGTAAACTGTGCACTTTCTTTTTATGTGCCACTAAAAAACAAACACACAAAATACCAATTAACCTATGATATATCATTGATTGTAAGATGAATTTTTATTTCAGAGATTAAAATGTGAAAAATGCCTTAGAATTAATTTATGTAAGTAAAAATACATATGCTCAGAGCATTATCTATTGCAAGAATATATTCAAATACAAGTTGAACACATTGCCTCTGGAGTGTGGTGAGGTGGGAGTGGCGTATAGTGATAAGAAGTTATAAACAAACGGAGTTTTGCATGAACTAAAGATGATAAAAGTCAGCTTGGAGCAGAGAAGTGAGAAGGCATGTATATAATAACACCCGCTTCATGGATTTGTGGTGAGAATTAGCGCAGATAACCCAGTCACAATCCTCAGCAAGAAGTAGGATTTCACTCTTTCTTCATATTTATGTTTGAAGATGCTGCCCAGGGTGGGAGTTGAAGGAAAAGCGTCAGTGCTCTGAGCATGGTTTACTTCCCACAAACACAAGTAAACTTGAGTTTGTCTCACTAGAATACTGTTCTAGAATACTGTTAATAAGTATGGAAAACAGCAAGCAGTCATTTGTTTCTTTTTCTTCTTCAACAGCGGGGATGGAACACTGGGCCTTGCATGTGGAAGCAAGCACTTTACCTCTGAGTCACACCCCAGGCCCAGTTTTTTGCATTTCTGATATCTGAAATCCATTTGATAGTTTATAGAAAGATTTAAATTTTGTAGTGATAGAGATAATGGCAGTGATGATGATGATGATGATGATGATGATGATGATGATGAATAAAGCCAATGTTTCAGGAATGCCTAATATCTAGAAGTTCTCTGAAGGAGCAACACAAAATCAACCCAATAAACAAATAATATAGTACAAGTGCAGACTGTGCTGGAAACCACCAGAAAATGAGTTAATACCCTGGGAAGAAGGTGTTACAATGTTGGATGAATAAAGTATTTAACCTGAAAACATGAAGCATTTTCTTGAAGTAGCATCAAGAAAAAAAAACAACTTTGCTTAAGGTGCCTTGGGAAGAAAAGACAAAGACTAATGATGTACAATGGAATGTACATGAATTACACTATAAAAAATGCCTTACATTTAGACTCAAAAAAGAAGTATAAAATCATCTTAGGAACTCAATGAGACCACTGATGAATATGCTGAACTATCCCCCTTTCAAAATGTGTAAAAGTTCCTAGACTAGAGGGGAAAAAGAATCAATCTTAGTCTTTAAAAGTCAGGCAATAGCAAAGTAAACCTTTCAACAAGAATGGACAAGCTGAGCCATATTGCAAGTCTTCTGCCCCAGAAACAGCACAGTGAGCATCTAGCAATCAAGAAAAGGGCGCTGATATCAGTGCCACTCTTTCCCAGCCAAAAGCACTAGTGTGGAGTTTTTGCACTAATGAAGGTTTAATAATAATGAGTTGCTACCCACCATGTCTAGAAATCCTATATGTGTCATGAAGAGATAGAGGAAATCAATGTGGAGTCTAGGCTTCTGCCCCAGTAGGAGGGGACATAGATTGAGGAAAGAAGCTCTAGAATCTTCAAGTTTCTGGATGTGCCTTTTTTCTCTCTCTTCTTCACTTCTCTTCAATTTCAGGTGAATTGCTGTTTCTTGTTGTGTAAGGACTCTTGAGGGTCTCCCAACTCAAGAGGTTTATGATGCAATATCTGAGGCACAGTGGAGAAGAATATTCTGTGCACCTCTTATACTCAAAAAGTGTCATTGAAATGAGCATAAAAGCTGTTTTCCTCAAATCTCTATGCCAAAGACATTTGGGGAAAACTGAACAAGACAAGGATTTAAACCCAAATAATGACTATTCAAGTCTGAAAGTTTTCCATTGCTTTCTCCTCACTGTAAGAACAGTATTATCTGGTCCTGAGTGGGCAGATCATCCAGCGGTTGCCTCCCCTCTCATTAGGGTCTGCTGAAAGAACAGGTGCATCCAGGTAACTCGTGGCCTACTCACTGGTCCTCATTTTCCAGACTCAGAGAATCTTGAAACTGGGAAGGGCCTCACATGTTACTGGCCAGTGTTTCCCAACCTTGGGTCCCTGAGTAGGTAGAGGATCCTCAAAGACAATTAAAACATAAAACAAGCTCTAAAAGTGTTTCTCCAGTAACTGGAGAAGCCCAGAAGGAATCACACACTTAACTTTAAACAGATTCCACAACTGATGATGGGGTCCAGCAACTCAGTTGGCAACATGGCTAGCTCATGAGAATCTGAGCCCCTGGATGGTTGATGATGGCTTCATCGCAAAACTATAGGTGGCCTTAAGGTGACAAAGCTGAGAACCTGAGATCTAGATTATTTATTTATTTATTTATTTATTTATTTATTTATTTATTTGTGGGTACTGGGGGTTGACCCCAGCACCTCGCGCGCCAGCAGGCGCCCATGTCACTGAGCGATATCACCGGCCCTTTTTTCGTATGTGGGTTCTGGGAGTCGAACTCAGGACCTTGTGCTTGCTAGACAGGCGCTTATGCCGCTGAGCTATCTCACTGGCCCCCTAAGATCTAGATTAAATCTCACTTTGTAGGTTTGGTAACTGAGATTTTCAGCTTGTTGTGACAAGTTATGCAGAATAATTGGGTGAGCTTTTCAAAAGCTCCTACGCCAGTAGACTTATTTTCTGCCACCTGGTTAAAATAAGGACTCCAAATGAATGAGGATTTTAATTTAATTTAATTTTAGATTCAAGATTAGGTTTGACTAGACAGGATTTCACTTTTTCACAGTTTTAGTCTGCTCAGAATAGGATGCTGAAGAAGGAATGTGAAATAGAAGTTAGCTCGCTTTTCCCAAATTTTCTTGGAGACAGTATTTGGCCCAGACCTTAGAATGGAATGCAAAAACCTAACGGGACACAGACATGATGTATGAACTCATTTCCTCTTTATTTTATAGAAATACAACAGACACCAGCCCCCAGCCCGAGACCATGTTTTTCTCAGCAGTCTCTTTTGGGTGTCTTAAATGGACTCAGGAGTTTCCTTTGCCGGTGCTAAACGTGCAACTGACATAAGCACCACAATACGTCCTGAGGGAATTGTGCTCTGCACAAGTTAACCACAGGATCTCACAAAAGCGAAATGCACATAGAAACTTTCAACTTTCAACCTTACGACGTTGCAGATGTGCTTCCCTGTAGATATGTACAGGGAAGCAGATTCAGACTGAGAGGGCAGTAATGGAACAGGAGAGCCTATTGCTGGCTTTTTTCCTCCATCTCTATCCATCTGGGAAACCATTTCTGTTCATATGAATGCCCTGGATGGTCAGGAAAGTTAAGGTGTTCCATAAGGGCGCTGCAAGGCTAACAGATACTAAGATTAGGTAACAGATTTCCTAGAATTTCCTTGATGCTGAGCTTCAGGTGGCTGGGACCATGTGAAAGAGATTTATCTTGAGGACAGTTCAAGCTTGAAAAGTTTACACAGCTCTTACAGAAATGTTCAAGAAGAAACTAGGCCCCGCTTATTTAGCCACCCCACTTCTTTTTTTATTTTATGAAAAAATAAAACAAAATTTCATAATAAAATGATAAGAAAATAGCAATAGTTAATACACTGTGTCATTATCTTCAAAATAGAGTACAAGACATAGACCAAAAAGATTCTAACGTAGAAGAAACATAATAACACATAACTGTCTTTTCAATGAATCAAGATAAATAGTAATATAAATGAAACAAATTAGTATACTATGTTAAAAATATTTTTGAAATGGTAGGATATGTAATTTGGGGAAGAATTTGAACTTCTTCCTACTTCCTATTTATCGCTTTTTTATTTTGCTCTTTATTTGTATGTCTATATTGCTATCTCAGTTCATAAACTGGTGACCAGAATTGTTGAAAGAATTAAATGTGGGAATTTATATATATATTTCTCATATAACAGAAACCATGTGATATTTAAGCGTGGGTGCTTGCTTATTCCACTTCACATTATGTTCCCATCCACTTACCTATGAGTGCCTCAAGTTTATCTTCCTTTATGGTAGCACAGTACTCCACTGTGTATAAATACCACATTTCCCTTATCCATTCATCTGTTGATGGACTATACTTCATTTCCAAGATCTAGCTATTATAAATTGTGCTGCTATAAACAGAAGTATGTATGTATCCCTGTAAGATGATGATTTTAACATAAAAAATATATAAAGAACTAAAAAAAATTAGACTTCCCAGAATAAAAGCTCCAACCAAGAAATGGGCAACCAAAATGAATAGACATTAGCAGTCTTGCTAGTTTGTATGTAGGCCATCCTCAAGTATATCATGTTATTCATCCATTCGTCCATTCAGCAAATATTTGCTACACACTAGCTAAGCTCGAGGCTCAGGATAACGTAACCCTCCCTCCACAGCAGGGCCGTGCCTAGCACATAGTGTTGAGCATCACCTAAAGGGTTACATGAAGTCTGCAGGTGTGAGACTGTGGGAGGGGAGGCTGAGTCATTTATTAAAGACTTGGTGAGAGATGGGAAGGAGCAATAGGGCCGGAGAGAAAGTATATACTGTAGTAAGGTTGTACTTTATTTTCTTTGGGAAGGTTTGCTCTGCTGCTTAGATTTCTTTTTTGAAGTTCAGGGTTTTTCAGAGTTGTTATCTCCCCAGAGGAGGTGTTGGACAGCAAACCAAACCCTGTGCATTTTTAGACTCCTACGCCTCTCCTCCGCATATCCTGCTCAGTCTATGTCCAGCTGCATAATTTCTTTCCATCTTCGACAGTTTCAATATTCATTTCTTTCACTTAATTTTTGTTTGCATACCTTTTTCCAATTATTTTCCCAGTTGAATCTCTTTTGCTTGTTTTTATTTTTCTTATGCATCATCTCTTTTTTGCTTGCCTCTCTTTTACAATTTTAAAAAAATTTTTAATAGCACATGTTTGCAGTACATAATGATTACATTCATTGTGGGAAACTGGTACATGTACATAACACATCTCAATCCTTTTTTTCCTTCCCCTCTTCCACCCCTTTTTTGCCAGCATCAGATTCATTTATTTATCTTAAAAGTCCCTATAATTAATTATCATACATACAGATTAACAACAAGACAAATAGGTCAAAAAACATATAAAGCACATAGATAATTATACTAAATTAGGGTACACTTTTAGATATATTGTCCATGCTGAATTACAATAACTGGTTTCTCTCTCTTTTTTCCTATTCTCTGGGAAGTTTTTTTGGTACCAGGAATTGAACTCAGGACCTTGCGCTTGCCAGGCAGGCGCTGTGCCACTGAGCCACATCCCCAGCCCTATTATCTGTCTTATTATTTATATATTCAATTTCTCATATAAAAGAAACCATGTGATATTTAAGCTTGTGTGTCTGATATATTTCACTTAGCATTATGGTCTCAAGGTGTTTTGGCTTGTATCTAGATGTCCCCCCCAAAGCCTCATGCAGTCTTAGGTGGAGCTTTTCAGAGGTGGCTGGATCTAGAGTGCTCCTTTGCTTTTATTACCTTTTCTTTTTTCTTTCATTTTCCTTAATTTTTACTCTCTTTCCTGTCACACCAAAGGTGCCCAGCAGACTTGGGTAAGAGAGAAGCCAGAGAGGGGACTGTTTAGAGGTGAGGAAGTGTATCTTCTTTCCATGCATGCTCATGTTTAGAGAAATTGTGAACTCTACAAGGCAACCTACTCATTGCTGTATGCTATTGTTTCATTGTACTAATGTAAAATAATATCTAGTAAACTTTTACTGTGCTAAGCTCTCTTTAGGCTTTACCTTATTCAATCCTCATAATAGTCTTACAAGGCAAGTGCTATTATCATCTCCAGTTATAGATGGCCAAACTGAGCCTTGGAGTGTTTAAGTCACCTGTTTAATGTGGTAAGTTAGTAAACTGTGGCAAGTCACCCAAAGCCAGCCCTGTTTCACTACAGTGCCTAAGGGGTGACTTTAAAATACCTTGCTTTGGGCCGGTGAGATGGCTCAGCGGCTTAAGCGCCTGCCTTGCAAGCGCAAGGGCCCGAGTTCGACTCCCGGATCCCACATACGAAAAAGGGGCCGGTGATATCGCTCAGCGGCACGGGCGCCTGCTGGCGCGTGAGGTCCTGAGGTCGACCCCCCGGTACCCACAAAACAAAACAAAACAAAACAAATAAAATACCTTGCTTACTTTCCACCAACCCATCCCCCCACTTAAGCTAGTTCCCTCTCTGTTCCTGGAGTGAAATCTGGAGTTGGCTTCCTTCCAGCTTTAGCGAACTGCAGGATTCTTGGCTTGGGCTCAGGTTGGAGTTCTATGGAGCATTGTAACTGCTGGTACTAGGGCAATAAAACATTAATGGCCCCCAGAAAAGACGGCTGTAAATTCTTCTGAAGCCCACTTTGGGTGTAAGGGTTCACGCCTCTCTTCCCCCTCCTCCCCTTTCTCTCCTACCCCCACCTCTATTAATTGTCCCAGGTTTCATGAAAGGGACCATGCTTTACAGCAAAGGCACAGCAATCCCAGCAGCCTCCAGCTGCAGCCAGGTTGTGTTTTGTCTAAATAATGCTCTAAAAATTTTTTTAAAAAAACCTTAAGAAATCAACTTTGTTCAAGATCACAGACACATAGATTATACTTTTGGGAAAAACACAGAGAAAGAAGAGGTAGAGGAAAATGGTCAAGAAAGACAACAGAAAGGAACCAAAGAATAACCCTGAACATGGAAGGATGCCCAGAAAAAAGTTTGCAAAAATGACACCCTAGGGCTTCTGGGATTTTTCCTCTCTCTATTTTCATATTGTTACCCGTGTCCTCACAAGCCGGCTACAATCTTTCTGCAAAATTCATTTGTCTGTTTGAGACTGATCTGGGAAATATATGGCAGCAGAAGTCTGAGAGGGAAAGAAATCAGGACACCAGGAGGGTTGAGGCACAGAGAGTAACGAAGGGGCCCTTTTCAGGGTCTCCCTTCTGTCCCAGCAACAACTGACTCACTTACATTTAGACAATGTGAAAGCAGGACAGGACCTGAGAGCATGCCCACTGGGACGGATACTGAGGAAACCACGTGACCTAAGTCCTAGCCATCACACCACAGCAAACTTGCTGTGGCTTTTCTTCTCAGAAAGAGGCTGTTCAAGGGGGAGGGTGGAGGGCAGAGGCTCAGATGGAGGTGGAGATGGAGGGGCGTCAAGGGTGGGTGAGATCAAGTGGGCCTGGGGCTTTGAGAAACAGAACAAAAGGGTATTGTGGCCCCTGTGAGATAAAACCCAAAATGTCTTTGTCCACTCCTGCTCCCCTATTAGTTTCTAAATCCTTGTGCATTTCACAGGAAATTAAATCTGTGTATCGGATTCCTTTACCCTTACCTCACTGAAAGGAGGTTAGGTTGGAGTTGGCTTATGTACCAGAAACTGCTAGTATGTGTTTCTTTGCTTAACTTCTAATCCCTGTCTGACCAAAACTGAAGGACCAGCAGGACCAGCAGCAACTAGGCCCATTCTTCACCCTCCAGTTGGACAAGAACACACATGCTGATGTGTGTGTGTGTGTACATGCATGCACACATAGATGTGAGCACACGCAAGCCTGTGTGTGTAAATGTGTGTATAAAGGACAAGGAATGGATAATTTGCACTCCAACTGTTTGCTGAACCCCACATCTCAAATTAGAGTGGAGTGTTTAAAAAAACATTGGCATTTACCTTATTCTCTCCTTCAGACGTCATTTTGGGGTGGGGGATGTGCCAATTTTTCTTTCTTTCCCCTTGCCTGTCTTTGGTAAAGGGCTCTGTGAGGGCAGAAATTGTGTTTAATGCATATCTGTTCTCTTGGCACAGTTCCTGGCATTAACAAGGTGCTCAATAATTGTTAAAGATGGTAAGGCAGAGAGCAAAGTGATATAGGGGAAATAATGTAACTCCCAAGCTGCTAGATGTGACATACACTGAGTTTGTGTTCCCCAAAAAAGAAGAATGAATTCTAAGGAACAATGGAGGTTAAGAGTAGAAAATATTTATTGAGAGAGATAGCTCCTGAGAGACAGGAGGGGATCCAAAAGTGGGTTGCCAATGAACCTACTTCTCAAAAGAAGTTTTATAGAGCAAAATCATGAAGTGGGTATAACGTGGGTCAAAACTATGATCAATCAATAAGATTACCAGTATAGGCACTTAGGTAATACTGATCCAGTGGGGAAGCAGGTCACATAGTAAGTGTATGTGGAAAGAGCAAAGACCTTCTTTAGGAAGGGATGGATCAGGGAGTCTTGCTCTCCCCTCTGGGTGACTGATGTCTAAATCTAGACTTTATTGGACCAGGTGATGCCAATTATCTTACCCCCTGGGGAGGCATGTAAGCCTGGTCGTTCTGTCTTTAACTTGAGGCCTGGCCTCCAACAGAGACGCCTCTGGCCACAGTTGCAATGTGTTCTCATCTTCTGCACTGACTCCCTTGAGGGCCTAGCCCTGTCTGACTGCCTATAATATTTCTACCTAACTTAGCTATCTATAAAACTGCCCCAAAACAGGGAACTTTGGGAAGGGAGAAAACTGCAGAAGCAAAAAGTCACCTTTGACTTCCTGTCTTTCAGCAGGAGAGCCAGGCACAAACGAATTCTCAGAATTTCCCCTCTGAAAGTGGCCACAGGACCCTCATGGGGCAGGTGTCCTGCCATCTATGACAGGGAGAAGGATGAAAGCATGAAGACACCAAGAGGAATATGAACAAACAGGCATTGCTAAATTCCCCTAGTTTATTACTAATAGACCATACACTCTTTTGTCCTATCATATTTCTGTATGGCTGTCCAACTCCTTATCCAATCTAAATATAAAAGTGAAGTTTTCCTGAGTCTTGGTTTTCATCCTGTGTCACATAAAGCTTGAGTTAATTTTGTATGCCTTTTTTCTCATGAATCTCTTTTATTCAGTGTCAGCCATGAGCCTTGTTGTGGGCGAGGAAAACAAGGCCTGGGTTGTTTTCTTTCTTGCAAAGAGAAGTGAAGATTTTTATCCAGCACCTTGGCCACACCTTCAGTTTTTACCTATGCCTGCTTTTCAATCTTTAACCCCTTTTTTATTTTTTAATAACTCTCAAAAGTAACCTTTTTTTTTTTTTTTTTTTTTTTTTGTGGTGCTGGGGATCGAACCCAGGGCCTTGTGCATGCAAAGCAAGAACTCAAGTCACACCCCCAGCCCTAAAAATTACCTTTGTGTGTGTGTGTGGTGCTGGGTATTGAACTCAGGACCTTGCAGAAACCAAACCCTCTACTGCTGAGCTACATCTCTATCACTCTCCAAATGTCTTCCACATTCTTTTGTACCCACCCCTACAGACTGCCTCCTCCTTCTTCTGTATCTGTAGGAATCCTTGCTGTGGGAGAAGAAAAGGGCAAAGCAGAACAGACACATGATTGGCAAGTCAAAGCAATATGGCTGAGACTGTTCTAGGATTCTTCCCCTGATGCAACTTCCCTCTGCAGAATCGAGGGCAAGATCTTCACACTCCTCTGCTTCCATCCGGCAGCGGAGTGGGGCTCTGCAGTCTGTTGAAGTCCCAGGGTACAATGCGGTTAGAGGCACCCATGCGCTTTAGAATGTGGGATGAGCTGGAGAGAGAGAGAGAGAGAGAGAGAGAGAGAGAGAGAGTTTCCTGAGGTCTAATGAGATGCTGTCTGCTGCAGAGCCTTGCAGACAAACTCTTGTACAAGTTGTTATGGTTACTATGGGATGTCCATCCTCTGCCTGGACATTCCAGCTGGAAGTTCCTCCAAATTTCCTTTCTTCCCAGTGCCAAGCTCACAATAATATGAGGCATCTTTATCAGAGTTTTCTATGGAGCCCTAAGTCCAATCCCTTTACCACAAACTGCTTGGCTCTCAGAACATTCTTACTGCTTTCTAAGGCTCTAGACACCAGCTCTTAAGCTATCCCAGTAGTTCTACAACTTTAGTGTGTTCAGAACCACCAGAGGGTTTGTTAATACACTGGTTGCTGGGTCCCACCCTAGTTTTTGTCCAGTAGTTGTGGTGTGGGACCTAAGATATTTCATTTTAACAAGTTCCCAGGAGATGCTAATGTTGTTGAGGTGACAAATCAGGCCCACTGATTACCACTCATCCAGTCTTTCTCCATCAGAGTGCGTGCTACCATTTATTGAACTTGCTTTCTGCTTAGCATTTTAGATGCTTTGTCTCATTTAGTCTTTTCAACAAACCCTACGAGGTAACATTCCCATTTTAAAGAGGAAAAAAACTGAGGGACAGACAGGTTATGTATTTTGTTCACTGTGAGTGATGAAGCTGGTCAGTATTACTCTGAAATGTGTCTGTTTAGTCCTCCTGGCATGCTGTCTTAATTGGCGAAGGATTTCCCCCTAGGGGCGTTTTACATTATCTACTTCAGAAACCCAGAGTTTTGTGAACAAGATGTCCTTTCATTCTGGACCATCCCCTCCCCAAAGTTCTCTTTGCTGCTGGCTAAGTACAGCAAGAGAAAACACATACCTAATCTGCATTAAATCCTCCAGACTTTTTGGAGAGGAAGCCTATTTTGAGTTGGGAAAGAAACCTGAAGTATTGAAAATTTTAAAGAAAGGCAGTTTTATTCCTACCAAAAACATACGGTAATAAAAATGAATGACTAAATTTCTGAGAATTCCTCTTAAACTTTTCAAATAAATATATGTGGCTTATTTGCATATAGACAGCTGTATTTAAGATAAGTAGGTTTAAAGTGAGTAGGAATTTTATGTCTGGTTATTTTTTGTTAGAGATTCTATATGGGCTAAGAGCCTACGTTTAACACATGCAGACTTTGTCTGTCAAATGGATTACTTTTCTTTTGCTTTGCAATTCAGGGTTTGGTCTCTCAGGAGAGCTCTTTGGCAAAACCCACAAACATGTAACTGTTATGTCAAGGCAAAATGTGATTTATACCAGAAAGACTAGGATTCGATTTTAAATAAAGATAGCACAAATGTCTTGGTGCTTTGCCTTAGCAGGGATTCCCACACTTACAAAGAGTTTGTATAAGTTATAGATTTTTTAAAAGAAATTTCACTACATGAAGGTTGGTTGGTGGGGGCCAGGGAATCTACAACATATAAACTTCATTTATTATTTATTACCAATATGTTTTGTTTCTAATGTAATTGCAATGGGAGACACTTTCAGAAACACCACCAGTTTCTGTGGGGAGGGAAGGGGCACCTGCAGAGGTAAGGAAGGGGTTTTTAAAAGTGCCCACCACAGCCCACAGAGACTTCAGTAATTCTAACTTTTATTGCATATTAAACTCACTTGTACTCGGTTCAAAAACACCAATTCCCTTGGGCTCTACTCAAGACCACTTACAGCAGTATTTTAGGGTTTGTCCTGGCCATGAGCATGAAAAAACAAACAGAAAAACAAAACAAAACAAAACAAAACAAACTCCTTGGGTGATTTTCATGTGGGAGTGTGGAAAAAAAACTGGAAAAGTTGAGGTCAGAATATGTTGAATGCATGGGTGGATGGGTGTGTCTTTTCCAAATTAGAATGCACTCTTGTGGATAGAGGACCCTTACTTGGGAAACAGGTGCTGCCAAGCCAGGACAGCCCAGATCAACTCTGGGGGTGGAGGGATGATAGGCCACGATGTGTTCTCTCTTCATCCTGTGGTGCAGTGCCACAGCCAGGCCATCTCTTTGGCCATTGGCTGGAACCTTAGGCACGGGCCTCACATTGCCACTGGCCCTGCCTGGCAGGGTAATTAGCCCTCTTTCCTGGACTGCACTCTGGCTGCTCAAATCTGGCAGCCACACCAACCCCTGCACCCTGGTGGGTTCTGAATGATATCCCTTCAGCCTTAGCCTAGGGGCTCTGGCTTTGCTGTTTGTTTTCTTTCTTGTTTAAGAAGCTCAAGAGAACTTAAAAGGAGACCCTTGAAAGTTAAGCATTTCTAATCGCATAAAGGTGTCTCTGCAGGGCCTGGGCTGAAGAGAGTTTGTTTGGGAGTTTTCATCTTTCTATGTATCCCCTTCCTTCTCCAAACACTCTTTCTGGGCTCTTATCCACCCAGGTTCTTGCTGGATGCCCACCCCCATCATCTCCATGTTTGGGGCCCAGAGGGTAAAGGAGAAGAGGGGGTTGTCTGGAGCGGGGAGGGAGGAAGACCTCAGCCCCCACGCTGGGCCCAAGGAGACTGTGAGAAAGCCCCTCTCCATCTGCAGCCCAGCCCGGTGGGAGTCAATTAATTCTGAATAACCTAAACCGACAGAGGTATTTGCATTCACAACCTGACTGATGACCGTATAAAATTGATTTATGAATTAAAGTGCTTCCCCTCCCTTTATCCCGATTCAGTCTGTAATTGATTATATGTGCTGCAGCGAAATTAAATAAAAGAAAATTAAAAAGAAAAGAAAAAGCAGTGTGAAAAAAAAGAGAGGCCCTTGCTCTGCAGTCCAGTCATTCTCAGAGCTCCCTGGGATTAGCCATTCTATTCATCATTTATCATTTTTTATTTAAAAAGTTACTTCCCTCTTTGTCTCCACCCCACTCTCCCCCCCATCTCTTCCAGAGCGAGCATTCTATCTCCAGCCTCTTCCCACTCAGTGAACATTTGGGGTATAAGGAGTTCCTCTGGGCAGAATGAGAAGCCAGGATGGGAAGGGCATCTCCCAGGTAGCCCTGCACCCACAAAAGTACTGTATGAGGAGCATACAATGTGTCTGCAGTCTCCCCTTTTGTGTTGATGTTTCATTTTGTCCCTTTTCTGACTGGGCCCTTCCTTTTACATTTTGTCTCCCCGCACCCAACTCCACCTGTCCACAGTCAAAATTTCCTTGCAGTAAATGCACTCATAAATTTGTTCTCAGCAAAGATTACATTGATGACAAATTTTAAATGGCTAGCTCTTCTCAGAAGTGTTCTAAAGAAGATAGCATTTGGATAAAGTAATAAATGTTTAATTGCAAAAGATCAAGTTCCTTCTACCTAAGGCAGGAATGTTTTCTTACCAGGAGGAAAGTATTAAGCAGGGGAGAAGAAGAGCTGAATTTATAATACCTACAGAACACGAGAACAGGCTTTGGAACCAGTTGAACTGAGGTTTTGAAAATTACTAGCTTTTCGGGCTAGGAATATAGCTTAGTGATAGAATGCTTGCTGAGCATGTGTGAGGACCTGAGTTCAATCTCTGGTGCTGAAAACAAAATCACTAGCCCTGTGTTCCTTGTATCACTTCTTCTGCTTCCCATAACTGTTTTTGAAGATAAGTGCTAAACTAAGGGTAATATACGTAAAGCTCCTTCAAGTGTGGCTCAGCAAATATGGCAGGAACTCTGCAAACATCAAAATTAAAGCCTGCTTCCTTCCTTATTCTGCTTATGAAACAAGGCAGATCTGACTCAAGAGTGTTCTGGAAATAGGATGCTGTTATTTGAGTAATAAATGGAAAACTATTTGTCATTGCAAACCAGAGCTTGAGAACAGGCAGTCTTCCTTACCTCAGTATTTTCAGAGATCTGGGTACACAAAACACATCATAGTTAATCCGCTTCACTCAGTTCATTCACTCTCCTGGCTTGTTTACCTTCTCTTCCCCTCTCTACCTCAGGACAGCCAAGATTTTAGCCCTAGTTCCAGCTACTTCTTTTCCCATCTCAACTGTTGTCCTCCAAAGTCTACCTTCTTCTCCACTCCTTCCATCCTTGATAAGTACAACAGTGACCCTGCCCTCTAAAGTTTTAATGAGCAATTCAGAGGGAAATCCCATATTAAATGCTATTGGCCACACTTCATGGCAAGTTTGACACAGTCGGGAGTGGCTGCAGGGCCCAGCAGGAAGAACCCCATTCCATTGACCCCTGAGAACAGATCTCTGAGCTGGTGTGTGAAGTGGGGGTTCTGGGGGTAACACTGACAACTGGATCCTCTGGAAGGAATGTCTAAGAAGTGATAAGAAAATTTCCAACAGGTATTGAGGCAGCTCTAGGTGGGGAGTTGAGTTGGAGAGAAGGTTTTTTAGGGGTCTAGAATCTTCCTTCTCCCAACTCAGGAGAACCGAATGACTGCTTCCTGAGGTGAGTTTAGTTATCTTGAAGCTTCACATATCCTAGTTGACTCCTGGGTTGTCCTTGTTGAAATGCAATAAAGGAAGGAAAATATATGAGCTCTTTTCAGTTCTTCACCACTTGGGATCATTGGGATAATTAGGAAGCCTGAGATCAGGTAATAAGAGGATCTGGAGGCTGGGCATGGCAGCGAACAACTGTGATCCCAGCACTTGGGAGGGTGAGGCAGGAGGATTGCCATGAGTTCAAGGCCAGCTTGGACTACTTAGTGAGTTTAAGGCCAGTCTGAGCTACATAGCAAGACCCTATCTCAACAAACAAACAAACAAATAAAAAATAGAGGATCTGGATTCTGTGGTACTGGGTACTGGTGTACTGAGTGCTAAGGTACTGAGCGCTGAGGTGAATACAGAAGCACTGTAGGGGGGTAGGAAGGAAGATGCTGAACAGACAGACACCTCTACGATTTTGCTAGTGGAAGACCCCACATTCATAGAAAAAACAAAACCAAATGCCTTTTGAGTGCATTTTGAGAGATCAAGAGAACATCAAAGTAACAGAAAAAGAAGCAATGGAAGGAATCTAAACTGGATGGTTCTAATTACTAAGACTCTTTCTTTTAAAGCAAAACAAAGAACATGATGAAGTCCCCGAGCCTCAGCAGGGTTTGAAAATACACAAGTGAAAAGATATGAAGGGTGGGTTGTAATTGCAGTTATCTAGCTAGCGGGTGTTATGGACTGAATATTTATTTCTCCCCAAAATCCACAGGTTGAAAGCCTAACCTCTGATGGGGTGGTGTTAGGCAGTAGGATCTTTGAGGAATTGATCAGGTCATGAGGTCGGAGCTGTCATTAAAGAATTAGCAACTCATAAGAAAAAGTCATCTCTCTGGCCATATGAAGAGTCAACCAGAAGACAGCTATCTGCAAACCCGGAAGCTGGCACTCACCAGATACTGGACTATGTTGCCCTTCAATATTGGACTTTCCAATCTCTGGAACTATAAGAAATAAGTGTTCATTGCTTCAGACACTCAGGCTATGGTCTTCCGTTGTAACAGCCTGTACTGAATATAACACTAGGGCTTGGCTTCAGAAGTTGAATGCTGTCTACAGCATGCAGCTGGAAACTGCATATCCAAGTGATGTTTAGCCCAGAAGCCCAAGTTCCATGGGCTCTAGCGGGATTGTCCCCCTGAGTCAGCTGAGACTTTCCTCCACAGCGGTGATATCTTATAGTGGCACATCTTGCCTTGGATGTGATATGCCATCAGGCAATTTGCACATAACTATGTATGACCTTAATCTCTGTCATGTTAAACTTGATGGAAGACCAAGAACAGTTGTAAGAATTCATAGAATTCTGGGAATCTTGCTTCTGTCACTTAACTTTAAAATGAGGAAAAACTTGCACAAAAATGCCGATTGCAACTTAATCCATGATAGCCCAAATGTGGAAGCAACCAATGTGTCCTTCAAATGTGGATGGATAAACAAACATTCATGTGATAGAACATTATTCAGTGATAAAAAAAAAAAATGAGCTATCAAGCCACAAAAGACAATGGAGGAAACTTAAATGTATATTGGTAAAGTGAACAAAGCCAACCTGAAGCTGCTATATATTGTATAACTATATGACATTCCAATAATATGACATTCTGGAAAAGGCAAAATTATGACAACAGACTGGGGGAGGGGGAGGTAGGAGGGAGAGAGTCAGGGAGGGATGAACTGATGGAGCACAAGTGATTTTTGAGGCAGTGAAACTATTTTGTTTAATACTATAATAGTGGATGCATTTCATTATGCTTGTTTCAAAATCCATAGAATGTATAACCCAAAGAGTAACCCTTAATTTAAACTACAAACTTCAGTAAATAATATAGTGCTGATCAATATTAGCCACCAGTTATAGCAAATGTATTACCCTTATATGAGATGTTAATAATAGAAGAAACTATAAGGGAAGATGTGAAGAATGGGGAGAAAAAAGGAATATAAAGGAATTCAATACTTATTATTCAAGTTTCCTGTGAACCTAAAACTACTCTAAAAATAAAGTCTTGGGGCTGTGGGTGCGTGCAATTGCCTAACAGGTGTGAGCCTCTGGGCTTCATCCCTTGAACCTCAAAAACAAACAAACAAAAAAGGCTAATAATTTAAGAAAATAGTGAGTATTTTTGTCATTATTGGCTTTTGAACTCCTTGTTGGAAAGATCCTACATAAATATCAATTTATTTTATGATTCTCAATGAGAGAGCAAAATAATTTCTGAAGACAGGAAAGAGCTTGCTAATATATAAAGATAGAGCATGAAATACTAACACTATTGGGCATGAGTGGTCCTCATTATAACATTATATCATTATCTCCAGCTCAGGATAGTTTGCCTGGCTGCTTTCATCAGCAGGGTCTGATCTTCCTGAAGCAATGACTTCCTCAGAACCTTCAGAGACAAAGAGAGCAGAAAAACGTAACTCATACCTCTAGTAAGTAGGACAATCTGCAAAGAATGGACGAAGAGTTGTTGAAACCACAAAAACAAGTTCCTGCAATCAGTTTGGTCATAATAGCCCAAGCAAACATTCCTAGCCAGTCATTCAGCCACTTCAATGATTTTCTTTGAACATCTTCCCCTCTGGTATGCTAGGGGTTTGCTTTCTCTCAGTGCAGACATTCTTCTCTACAAATGCTACAGAGAATGTCTCTTCTTTGGTTCAGAAGAAACTTCAGCATCTCCCAAAATCCTAGCCAGTCTTCCTCCTATGGTCCCATTACCACAGAAGGGCCTAAGCTTGACTCTCACCTCTGCTGCTGCCTGGGCTTATGACCCCACCCAGGATTATCTTTCTATATGCCTGTCTCTGGCCCAGTTCTGACCAACTTTCCTCTACTTTCTGGTATAATATTTTGTTTACTTCGCCCATTTCCCAATCAGTTCAATGCTCTCGTGCTCAGCAATTATACTTCAGGGAATATGTCATTTATTTTAATTTTTAATTTTTTTGTGGTGCTGGGGATTGAACATAGGGCCTTGGACATGCTAGTTAGGCCTTCTCTTCCTGAGTTACACCCAGGGACCTGTCATTTATATATAGCAATTCCCTAATTCAGCTCAACAAATTTGTATAACTTACAGAAAATGGCTCTGCAGAATCTGCAAAGAAAAACAATAGCCCTTTTCTTTGGAACCTGGTTCTAGAGATCAGATATGCATACATTAAAGGAATAGAGAACAATTCCAAGACAAGATAATAAACAAAGGCTTGGCAGTGAGGTCCTGTCTATGTATGTAGGTGCCAAGGATATTGGAAGAAAGAAATAGATACCTGTGGGAAAGGCTAACAGTGAAGACTTTGGGAAAAAACTGAAAAGTAAACATTCCTGAGAAAGATTTAGTAGAAAACTTGTTACATTTTTTTTGGTTCAACCAAGTGATTAAAAACAATCATGATTTGAGTTCAGTGGAGAAGCACAGCACAACAGTATTATTATTCAGTATATTTTCCCCACTTTATCCAGTTATGAAGTTTTCCAGGTAGTTTCAGAATATCTCCCAACCATAGTATCATTTTTTAAATTCTCTTATCTTGCCTTACTTCTGGTGGTGTTGGATATAAAATTAATAGGGTAAAAATAAAAGCTGGAAGACTGAAAGTAAAATTGCCAAACATAAGGAAGGAAGTCTCAAATATGAGGTTGTGAATAGTTTGGGTTCAGAGCAGATTGGGAAGAGAGGCTGTGGGCAGGAAGAAGGAAGAGTCCCATTGACACACATTGAATGATAAGTCCCTCCCAGGTCTGCAGATGAGTGGGCCATCAGAAAAGCAGATGCCTGGCAGTAACTTCTAAAGGCCGAGGAACAAACGTATTTGGAGTACTGTTCATGTCATTAATTGTCTCTCTTTGGAAAAGGAGGATCATAATGCTGCACAGAGCACTGCGATGATTAGATAATTAATGTATATAAACCATTCAGAACAGTGCTGGCTCATCAGTACCAGGAGAATTGACTTTTATTTTTCACACGTAATAAATACACAGAAGAGTTTTTTTTTTTTTTTAAAAGCAAAAGATCCAGTCACTTTTAACATTTGGTTGGTATATTATTCTTATGTAATCATATATTTTTCTCTTTCCAAAATAAATGTTATCTAGGATGGGAATTAGACAGGTTAAGTGAATGTCAGTCTGGGTTCAATAACAAACCCATGTTTTTGTTCAGATGAGGAAATAAACCTTAATAATTACTTCAAAATGACCTTTGATGACTTAATAGTAAAATATCCCAAATGGGAGAATATTCAGCCTACTTAAAAGCCTCACTTTTTTTTCTGGTTATACAGTAGCCTAAAAGGATAAACCAAACTCACCTGAAATAAGAGGAGCTTTTTCTATTTAAAGAACTCTCTTCTATGGTGTGGTGGTGCATGCCTATAATCCCAGTACTCTGGGAAGGTTGAGGCAGGAGGATTGCACGTTTGAGCCCATACTAGGCAACTCAGTGATTTAGCAAGATCCTGTCTTAAAATAAAAATTAATAAGTGCTGGGATGTAGCCTAGCACATAGGTCCTGTATTGAATCCCTGGTATTGCAAAACAAAACAACCCACTTCTAACCTTTGAACCAATGTTCCAAGCCTGCCCAGAAGAAAGAATTGACCAATTCTTTGAATTTCTGGGGTGACCTCCACATCTCATGCCACATCAAGTTTCTCTAGTTGATTCGGGAGAGTTGTCCTCACCATGCAACGGACCTGCTGGTCCAGCCACATAATGGCAGATACAGGAAGAAAGAAAGGTTCCATGATGATATTCCTTCTAGGTTGTGCATTTGGTGGAGCACAAGAAGAGCTGGCTGGAGAACTCCTTTTTTCTGACAGCTGGAGAACATACCAGCGGCGGCCTTACTTGCTCACATGAAACTGCACAGCAGGGACAAACAGTATCTTAGCTTCCTGAACGATGGCTCCTCACATTACTCCCAGCTTGCGACATCTGAGTCTAGTAGCTGTGCTTCTGAGACAGGTCCTCAGCTCCTGATGTTCACCTTGGAATGAAGGAGAACCTTCACATCTTACTTCTATCCCTAATTTTTTAAAAGGCACATTTCTGTTTGCTTGGTCTCCAAAAGTATTTTTTTTTCTCTAACTGCAGGAAGCTTATCTTATTTCCAAGAGTTATTCCCTTGGAGTTCAGAGGCAAACTTTTTATCAGATGCAGGACAACACAGCACCCCCTCCCCCAAAAGTAAAGAGTCCATACAATTTCATGGGGAAAACTCATCCCTGCAGAAGATGATGAAAGATATGAGTTGAAATGCAATTCTGGGGAAAAGCTAGCCTTTCAAGAACCATGTGCAGGAAATTTATCTCAATGCTGAAAGGCCAAAATTAAATTTTTTTGTATGTGAGGAGCTGAATACTTATGTGAATACTTATTTTTGAAATGAAGAACACATACTGCAAGGTGAGGCCCATAATAAAATAACTGAAATAAAAATCAAAGCCATAAGCATATAAGCACTTTAGAAATAATTCTAATTTAAAAACAACTTGGAATTCTTAAAATTCTTTCAACATTTACAGCTTTGTATGATATTCATAGCAGAAATAACGGCTTTTATTTTTATTTGAATATTCTTTAGTCTTAAAGACTACCTTATTGAAAGCTATGAATTTTTAAAAGATAAACACGCTTTGGAAGATAATTCATTGTGGGTATGTGGAGAATCATTCTTCAAGATGTGATAATAGCTGTTTTCCTAATTTCTTATTTGGTGTAAACAGCTTTAGTCCATATCACTAATATCACTAATAGGAGGGAAAAATAAATGTACCTTCTTATAAAAACATGAGACTGCTTTATAAATAAAATGTGTTGTAAAATTAGAATTGGATTTCAGCTCTGAGAATGAAGTTGTAGGGAGCTGGTTACTTTTGACTCTGAAGTGGGCTTTTGTAGTAGTTTTCTGAACCCCTGAAATAAAGAGGGTTGATTTGTGATGGAATCTCCAGGCCCTGCAGTCATATATTACAATATGTTGTAAATCCAGAGGGTACAATATAGATTTCACAGGGGGCCCTGGGGTTAATTGAAATTCCATCTGTTTCTTCTGTGTGGTGGACATAGTATCCTAAGATATTCCTTCAGGGTAAGATATGAGATTTACAATTTTTTATTTTTAAACTCGAGTAGAAGTTTGCCTAAATCTGTTCCTTCCTACTTCTACCTCCTACCTTCAATTAAAGAGAAAAAAAAAGTTTAAAAGACATCCTTTATTTTTCCCACAGCTGCCCCCAAGGAGCCCCCCTTACTTGCAGTGCATGCTGGGTAATGCCATGTATTCTTAGGCTCCCAATGGCCCCCATTACTGTCAATTAGTTACGGAATGCTACAGAGATTCATGCCTGACAGCTCGGGTAAAGGCAGGAGAAATGGGCTCAGTAGGGAGCGAGGGGCCTGATTCTTTTTTGTCCACAAGAAATACCTTTCTCAGCAAGGCTTTTAATGGCTTTCCCTTCTTTCTTTCCCTCTGCCTAGGCGCCCCCCACGATCCCAACACACCATATACACATAAGCTCATAAACTCATACACCAATGTGCTTGTGTGGATATTGCACAGGACTGTGAGAACTCGGAGGAGGAGGCTCTGAAATGTCCTTATAACCTCTGAAGATAACCGAGTGTTAAAGTTCCAACTTATATCCTTGCTACAATTTGATTTCTAACTTCCTCTTTTCAGAAGGTTTCTTGTTACTAAGTGCCTCCTCAGCCTCTGGCTTCTTGGTATATTTTCTCTCAGCTGCTTTCTTCCATCCAAAGGAGAAACACAGTGTCTTTGACCACAGACCCTGGGTAGAGAGCCCACTGCCCTGTGCCGTGTGGTGGCTTGGGCAGTGGACTGTGGTTGGCCATGCCTACCATATCCATGTCCTTCTGATTTCTTTCTCTCCTTCTTGTCTTTCTCTCCCGTACTTTCTAACATTTCCCCGATTGTCACCTGTCTGTGCCTGGGTCATTCCACTTACTCTGAAGACTTGAGGCCAGGGATTTTGTTTTGGTCATTTGTCTTTTCTAACTTATCCCAACATTATTACAATAGGGCCTTCCTCATGCCTTTTGCACTCGCTGCCCCCATTGCCTGGAACAACAGTTTTAGATATTTGAAAAGCTGTCTCCCTCTCCTCATTTATATCTGAGCTCAGTTGCCACAAAGATAGTCTTTTCCTGACTTCCCAACTTAATGGAGTCTTAACTCATGCCCCATCTTTCTCTTCATAGCCCAATTCATGATCTAAAATTGTATTCTTCATCTATATGTTGACATGCTTATTGACTGCCTCCTCCATTAGAGTGGATTTACTTTCACGCAGACAAAAGACTGTTTTGTTCACCAGTGAACCTCCACTCCACAGAATACCACCTACTGCAAGTAGGAGCATGTGTGCTGAAAATGAATGAATTTAAAAACTGTAATGTAAGCTAGGCTTGGTGGCATATGTTTGTAATCCCAGCACCTTGGAAGGCTGAGGCAGAAGAATCACAAGTCTGAGCCCAGAGTTAGTGAGACCCTGTCTAAAGGCCCAGGTTCAATTCTCAGTACCACACACACAAAAAAGTAATGCCATTGGTTGTTTTTAGAATTAAAGAAAGCCCCACATCATACCACATGGTTTGTCTGTTTCTGGTTTGCTGTCTTTGCTCTTTTATATGAGTGCCAGGTTTTTCTTATGATTCAAAACAAAGATGCACAAACAAAACAAAACCAAAACCAAAAACAAACAAAACAAAACAAAACACAAAACAAAGATGCACTCAGGAAAAGCCTAATAGGAAAGTAACACATGCTGATAGACGATAAATACAATGCTTAAAGTGATCATATTCTTCCTGATAGGTATGAGAAAGATGACAGGGTAATGACAGCAGAAGATGACACACCAGAGAAAAACAGTCTCAGGCAGTTCCTGCCTGGGCTATTCATAGTTTCTGGCTTCCTCTCCTGGAGCCTGGCCTAGTAAGGGAGTCACCGAGGGCAGTAGCAGGGCACCATTCCCGTCCTGTTTCATCCAGCCTTCTGTAGGAAGGCAGAGTGGGGAGGCCCAGGAAGAGGGCAATGTGGTGGAGACAAGTGAAGGCTAGGGGCAGGAATGTGACTCTTGGAGCTCAAGGGTAAGGCTGTGGGCATGGATTTCCTGGCTCCTGCAGTTGGGGGAATAATTGGGAAGATACTACCCACAGCAAGACTCTAGTCTGAATACTGCAGCTACTTTGTATTGTCAGCCTATCAATCACCAACCACATACTGCATAAGATTCCTACACAATCATCAAGCTTCAGATTAATGCCATCTGAGATAAATTTTCGATGATGCTTGGCTAGCAAACTGGCCTTACTTCAGTGCTTTTCAAGCTTTAATGTGCATGCAAATTACCTGGGAAGTTTATTAAAATTCAGATTCCAAGGCAGGTCCCGAGATTCTGTGTTTCTAATAAGCTCCCAGGGATGTCCTATAGCTGATCACCAACATACCCAGCAGCAAGGTATCACTTCACCATCTTGGCTAGAAATGGAGGCAGCTAGGTAAAGATGGGCTGTCTCTAATCTGAACTGAAGAAACAACCATTTCATTAGTAACTATTGTGGTTCTACAGACAAGGGAAAAAAAAATGTATTTATATCTGTGATTCTTATATCTTTCTTTTTTGGCAAATGACTTTAGAAGGTGCTAGAAATAAATTAATTCCTGATAAAGACAGAATTCTGATAAAGACAGAATGTGATATATATGCAGTTTCATAGTGTTATGGTTTGAATATCTGTTCCCTCCAAAACTCATGTAGAAATTTAATTGCTATTCTAAGTATTAGGTGGCACTTTTGATAGGTGATTAGACCATGAGGACTCTGCCCTCATGGGTGGGATTACTGTTATTAGAAGAAGACTCGATTTGGCCCCTTCTCTCTGTCTTCTGCTATGTGATGCTTTCAACCATGTTATGACACAACAAGAAATCTCTCAGCAGATGCTGGTACCTTGTTATGGGACTTCCCAACCTGTAGAACTGTGAGTGAAGACATTTCTATTTCTTATCAATTACCCAGTCTCGGGCATTCTGTTATAGCAGCACAGCTGGACTAAGACACATCGATTGCCAACCAAGAAGATTTTGTTTGAAAGGAAGTACAACAGAATACCCAGACCTGCACATACATAGAGTTAATCCTGTGGCACTTACTCTTGTAAACATAGAAGTTTAGACTCAATTTACAAAGGCAATTTATGTTTATAAATCTATGGAACTTGAAAGAAGACAGGTAGCATGTACTGAGTCTGAGCCAGGTGTCATTTGGAATCCAAATCCAAAAGATGAAAACAGTCTAGATAGGAACTTAAGAAAAATGAAGCATTAATTCAATGTATAAACTGCAATTTACATCATTTAATGTGATTTGAGAAGAAGAGATTAATTTTGACCCATTTGGCCCAGGAAAGTTTTCTGAAAAGTAGGATTTGAATTGGAATTTGAAGGAAAATTAGGTTAGGAGAGATGGGAATAAGCAAGATGGGAGTACCAGGTGGGTGTAAGGACATGAATAATTATGTAATTATAAGAGAACACAAAGTGTTTGGGAACTTTAAAACAAAACAGTTTCACTGGAGTGATTTATTTGTTTAAGGAAATTTGACAGAGGGAGAAATGGTGGGACTAAGATTAAAGAAGGTCTTGAATATCAGGCTAAAGAGGTTGGACTTGATTTGGTAAGTAGAGAAGTACTGGAAGTTTGATAAAAGAGTACATTTTACAGTACAAAAGTATTTTAACAGAGTAATCTGGGCATGGGGGCAGATATCTGTAATCCTAGCACTTGGGAGGCTGAAGTAGAATGAGCACCATGAGTTCAAGGCCAGCCTAAACTACATAGTGAGACTCTGTTTTAAAAAAAAAAAAAAAAGAATATTTTAACAGATTAATTTTGATAGTCCATGTGTGTGGGATAAAGGCCAGAACTGGGGTTGGTGGCAGAGGGAACTGAAGAGATGGTATGGAGAGCAGATCTAAAGGAACTGTATACTTTCGTGACCGATGGGATATTATAATCAATGGTTGGGTAGAGATCATGAGGCTTGCAGTTAGTAGATGAAAATAAATATTCATTCAATTTGAGGTATTTGAATTTTAATTAATAGTAAAACAGATGTGGAAAAATCTAATTGAAAATCGCAAGAATGATTTTGCTTAGAAGTGGTCCTAGCTAGGCGTGGTGGCATGTGCATGCCTGAAATCCCAGCACTCAGGAAGCTGAGACAAGAGGATCACTGTGAGTCTAAGGCCAGCCTAGGCTACAAAGTGAGTTCAAGGCCAGCCTGAACTACCTAGTGAAATCCTGTCTCAAAAAGACAAAGAAAAAAAAGGAAAAGAAGTGGACCTCACTGGAGCTATGGGCTATGGGAGTGAAAGTCATGTGTAGGGGAGACCATGCAGGGACTGAATCCTGGAAAATGCTTGTATGTGAAGCCTGGGTAGAGACAGAGCAGAAGATGAAGGCACACAGAGTGCTAAAGAAACAAAAGGAAGGAGTGTTAGGACTGGGCACACCACAGGCTGCAGAAAAACCATACAAGATAAGATCAAGCACAGGCTCTTGCAGGCCATGGGGGCCTTTCCCAGAGTGAGCAACACAGAGTGCAAGGGTAGAAATCATATAAAGAAATAAGGAGTAAGCAAGTCATACCAGTATAGGAATTTGTAGACTTCCCTTTGGCAACAAGGAAAAATAGGATGGAAACGAGGCAGACGGGGAAAATGGAGAATGTTTGAATGGTGCACGCTTGTAATCCCCGCACTCCAGGAGGCAGAGGCAGCCGTCCAATGAGGGCACATCTCAGTCGAGAGAATTCAGAAACTATTGCATCTCACAAGAGGGGGATGATTAAGAATGGTGACCAAGAAAACTGAGACTGTTTGAACCCTGAGCAGTCCAATTTAATAGACACTTATGAACAAACTGAAGGACAGTTTCTAACTGAGCACCACATCAGCATGAGACTTCAGTGTGTTGGGCAGAGAGAAGTCTGGGCAGTGTTCATACCTTCTCCTACCCTTGAGTTGCTGAAGTAATAGAGGAGAGGAGAGTTTCTGGATCCCTCAGAGCACCAGCTGCATGCAGCAGAGGCAGCACCTGAGTACCATGAAGAGCTGGCTGGAGCAGTCCATTGATCATCTCCTGAGTGGCCGAATGAGAGTTACTTCTTCACATCTCCAGTCCTCACAGCTGTACCTTCAAGGGACTAGATATTTAACCAAGGAAGGATTAACTGTGATTTTCTTATGCATGGGAGAGAACTGAAAGCTATACTGACTTCCCTGCTCCATATCAGATAGTAAACCAGTGCTCATTTTCCTTCTCTGCCTGCTGTGGGGTACTTTGCTCAGCCTAACAAGCTGGAATAGGAAGAAGAAACAAGGTAATTTGTAAGAGATCAGGAGAAGTTTGGAATTCTTGATGAGAAAGCAACGCCAGGAACCACCCCATAGCTTGCTGACACAGCGTGCAGAAGCAAACCTGAGAAGCACTCCTGTGAGTGAGAGGACAGTCTGCTCCTGGATTATTCTCACTTCCATCCCTATACGACCTGGTTTCTCCCTCTAGTTCAGATCATTGAAACCTATGGAGAAATTCTGGCTCCACTACACTTACCAGCTGCGTGACCTTGAGCAAGGTGCTTAAGACAACTGAGTCTCATTTCTCCCTCCAATGGGGTAAAGATCTTTGCAGGAAAAGTGCTCGGTGCTAAGCAATTATTTGATGTTATTTTCAACATCTCTTACCTTCCTTTGCATTTCTTGATAATAAAAAGATGAGGGATTTTTCTTTCATCCAGCCAGAGTGCATGGTAGCAGAGATGGATCTGTCTCAAGTAATGAGCCATTCATCTAGCTCTGGACTGGTGACTTACTTGACTAATGCTGCTCTGATCTAACAGCATGGAACACCTTACTCAGTCTTTGAGATTTACAAATGGTTATGTGCATGCAGATCGTCTCTTACATACACACACACACACACACACACACACACACACACACACACACACAGACTCATCCAGAGCTGCCAAATCAGAATCTTGGGAAGGTGAGGCCTGGAATATATTCTTTAAAGCTTCCACCCTTGGTTAAGAATGTTGTAGCTATTCAGACTCACGTACCCTATGAGAATATGCAACAATATTGTTGGAAAACAGATGGATTATTTTCTTTTTAATTTTATTTTTGTTAGCCCATATTTGCAGTACATAATGTTCACACTCCTTGTGTAGAGTTGGTACACGTACATAACACATCTTTGATTCATTTCCCTCCCTCACCCTTCCCTCCATCTCTTGATCCCCTTCGCATTTGAGACAGTAAATTTAAAGGCTGGGGCTACTTCAATCTTAGATTTAGGAACAAACTGAAAGGGAATTGTCTTACTACAGATTTAATATTTCAGAGGAGTCCATCATCAAAAAAATTTATTTTTCCTTTTCTATGCACTAACATGTTCAAAAGTTTAAGCTTGGGCTTTCTCTAATCTTTTATTTTTGCCTTTATTGGTTGCAAATCACCCTCATTCCATCATGGATCTCTGCTTTACCTGTCACCATTAACTTTCTAAAAAGAGTCAAGAACCTTCTCACTCTTAGCCTCTCGGATTTCTGAGGCATCCAGGGAAGGGGAGAGGAGGGCTGCGTAATGAGAAGGAGGGATCAGAAGTGGGAAGAGAGGCAGAGTGGAGTGGTAGAGACTGGTGTGAAATGAATGCAGGTATATATGATAGGCAGATAGATGAAAAGTCCAGCAATCTCTGAAGAAACAGCTTTGCAGATGGTTCTAATGTTTTGGTGGCTATCTGTATGTGTATATGCATGTATGTGTTGGGGAGGTGGGGTGGCTGTATACTTAGTGTTGAAAATAAAAAAGCTCCCTCTATTGACTCCTGAACGGCTGAGATAAAGAGAACCACATGGGTCGCATTGTGAGAAAGGAGAGCTCAGAAGCTGGCCTCCTTCTTCCCATTATTGTGCTATTCTCCTTCCCCCATCCCTCCCACCTAAAAATGTTCCCCCAACCCCCACCTTCCCTTTCCCTTGCACAGCCCAAAGAACCTCTTTTCAAACTCTCACTGCAGAGGCCCCCTTAGCGGAGCCCAAGACCTCCATTCAGAGTCACTGGTTTGGGTAAAATCCCTTATTCACCCCTACCCACCCCTCAGCCCCATCAGCTGAGCCTCAGTTCAGACTCACAAAACAAAACAAAACCAGCCCATATAATTGATGGTGGCTGCTGGAGGACCCCTCTGTGTCCTCCCCCAGGGGCTCCTGTCCAGGCAGCTCCTATTTGTTCCCCTCCCTCCCTGCCCCCAACTCCTGCGGGATTTTCCTAGTTAACAAGTGCGCACTGTTATTGTTTTGCCCCCTATCATATTTATCCCCTTTCAGAGCTGATCTGTGCTTCTATCGGTAGCAACTGGCACATCTTTTGACATTTCAGCCTCTCTGTCTGCTGGGGGGGTGATGAGAGTGGGGGCGATGGGGGCAACCCCTGCTTCTGAGATGGAGCAAGCAAACGCAGAAATTAGGAACAAGAGAACAAAACCCCAAAATAGGGGCGGGGGAAGGCAGAAGAAAAACATTGTAACTTGTTAGTGACCCAATGGGAAAGTGGCCAGGGGAGGAGGGCGCTAATGAGTGTGATGGCAGTTGTATTTAACAGAATTTTTCTCCAAACCCCCTGCCTGCAAGGTGGCTAACTTCTTTATACCTCTGTTAAACTTAATTTTTGCAAGTTCACTAAACCTCAGGGAAATGAGAGAGAGAGAAACAGAAAAAGTGATACAGAGTGAAAGCCAGAGAGATTAAGAGAGTAATAGTAACAAAGAGACAACTAAGAAAAGAGGGAGGGGGACACAGTTTTTTGGTTTCACCTAGCCACTGTTCTTTTTTTTTTAAATTGAAATGTGCCAAAAGATTGGCCAAGTTTTCTCTTTTTTCTTTTTTATTATATTTGTTTATTTATTTTGGCCAATTTTTCTTGTGCCTTTTTAAAATACAAAGCTTGGTAAATGTCACCAGAATCCCCAAACTTTCTTAAACTTCCCAGATCCTTTATGTTCATTTCCTTTGAGAATTTCGAGGTCATGGGATAGAAGGAACATCTAGAAAGGGCAGTCCAATTAATGACTGCAGAGAATACTGAAATATCAATGGAGAAGAATTTAAAGAAAACACAGCTAATTAATTTTCATTTGACCTACCAGAAAGTGGCATTTTTATACAGTTGTGAGGACAAGGAAATTGTACAGATCCATGATTTGCACAAGGGCCCAGGTGGAGAGAGGGATCAATAACATCTGGCTGCTAGGCCTGCAGCCAGCTCCTCTCCAAACTGCAGCTTTGGTCTTCCAGGGCCCTGATTCTAGGGAAGAATGTGTGCTGATGAGGGAATTTGAGTGACAAGATTCTAACATTCTAGAAGAGCATGTGCCCAGAGGACATTAAGGAGAAGAGATTAGCTCACAAAGTAGTCATCTGACTTGGTTTTCTTCCTGTATAAGACAAAAAGAGGAGTCTCAGAAAAGGCTTCCTAGAAGGAGCTGCTCCAAGTCTTCTCTCATTGTGTTCTTTTATTTTTTAAAATAGTATATTGCATTCATAAAAGTCCTTGTACTTCCAAATTGCTCAGAGCACTTACAAACATTAATTCAGGTTCAGGATGGTGATAGGTAGTGTTTATTATTATCTTCAGCTTTCAGATGGAGAAAGGCATTTAGAGAAATTAAATCTCTAGTGAAAGGTTATTTAGCATGGTCAGGTGAGGACCAGAATCCATTATTCCTAGGCTGAAATCCACCACCACTCTCTAAGATCAATGTCACCCAACATCTCCTTCCACAAAATTTCCAACAGTTTGTTCTTACCTTTATGTCCAAACTCTCCCTTTGTCTCCTCCTTCCGTAACCTTAAAAGGGGCCCATGATAGCTTTTACAATCGGCTCTGCAATATGAAATCTAAGATTCTTACAGGTTTCACTTCAGAATAAACCCTTCAACAATTATTTCAGTTTTAAGTGATATCATTTCCACTTATAGTAGGTTTGACTTGCTTGTCTTCAAAGGCAGAGGCAGGATTCCTCTCACAAACATCCTTCCTCAAGATTATGGGGCTGGGAAAAAAAAAAGATTATGGGGCTGATATTAGCAAACATACACACACAGAGCACACACACACACACACACACACACACACACACACAAAGCCAAAGGAAAAAAAAATGAACCAAAGCCACTACAAACAAGCAACAAAACAGAACAACAACAGCAAGAACACAAAGATTACCTGGTGATAGCTGTGAGGTGCTTCATAGTTTATAAAAAGGTTTCAGACAATCTCAGTTGTACTTCACTACCACCATAAAAGTTACACAGATGAGGAAAATGAATCTGGTTTAACAAGGTTATATGTCAAGAATCTCACAGCTAGGAAGAGGTGGAATTGGGGGAGGGAGGTGAGAACCCAGGTCTTCTAGGCTTCAGGTGCAAAATGCTTTGTGCTAGTGCCACAGAGAAGCATTAGAAAATGAATTTTCTCTATTGGTATCAGTGAATTTAATATCAGCAACATAATGTTTCAAAATAATTCAACTTCAAAGAAAATTTTTAGATTTGATAGAGTAAAACATTTCCTAAGCCATGCGAAAAAAGAAAACAAAACAAAAAACCTAAAAATCAAATGTAAGGTATACTATAATGTAATTATAAATGTAAGGTATACTATAATGTAATTATAAATGTAAGGTATACTATAGTGTAATTTTGATATGAGGACCCAAGATTTGAAAAGACCTGAAAATTCTCTATTACTTTGTGTCCATAATTTTTTTTTCAGGTAAACTACGTATTTTGGGGTCAGAAATATCACTAATTTTAGAAAATAGTGTGTGTGTTCTGTACAGGGTGGGTAAAAGTTCTAATATATTAATTTGCCCAACTGTTAAATATATTGTTCAAATCATTTGTGTCTTTACTAGTCTTTTTGTGTAATTTTATCAGTTGCTTATGAAAGGATGTTAAAATTTCCAAATGGTATTGTGGACTCACCTATTTCTCCCTTTAATTCTGTCCATTTGAAGTTCTGTTATTAGATGCATACTCATCATTTTGTCTTTCTGATAAAGAGACAGCTTTATCATTATGAAATGTCCTTTTCTATCGCTGGAACTACTCTTTGTCTGGAAGTCTATTTTTATCTGATATTAATATAGGTGGTCCAGCCCTCCGTGTTTACTCTTTGCCTGACTTATCTATTCTGCCTGGTTACTTGCAAACTTTATCACCTAGTCTGAATCAATACAGTTCATCTAAATTTTTGTTCATATATCAGCCTTTTGTGAAATTTATAGAGTAAAATTTACACATCTCTAAGTAAATCAATAAGCAGAAGCCTCTGAAAAAGTCAAGATCAGGTACAGCTGATCCAGCTTACAGGAAGGGGCCAGCTCCCTTGACTCATACTAAAATCTCATCCTCTGAGCTCTCCATCTTTCTCCTCTCTTCCCATTCAGACTTTGCTCAAGTTTTCTCATACTTATTACCATCTTTTTCTTTTCTTCTCCAGAAACTAAACACTAGTCTGTGACCTGTCACCTCTATGATCATTATGGTTTTCTTCCCTCCGATATCCTTGTCTTTTCCCTCCATTCTCCAACCAAAAGGCAAAAGCAAAAAATTTCACTGAGTTCTTCCTTTTTCCAGGACTTTCTTCTCAATGCTTCTTTTGTTTCTTTTTTTAAGCCCTTGATTTGGTAACCTTTCTTGTATGTCTCTTGAAAAACTCCACAATTTTCATGTTCCTTTTTTCTCCTTCAAATCCCTTCATAAAACTCACTTCTTTCTCTTGGTGTCCCAGTTTTTTTCCTCCTTTCCAGCCACATCAACTCAACTTGATGTCTCATTGTTTATTCAGTGTTTTGCTTATGTCTAAATCAGTCAATGCCTGAGGCTGGGATTTCGTTCTCAGAGTTCCATGCTTTGCAAAATGCCATCTGCACTTACCACACTGTATAAATAATAAATAATCAGATCAAAGAATCAGTAACCGGGTGCCAGATCACTGATTAACATAAGTACTCAACACATTGAAAGACTTGCTGCTGTTGCTGCTGAGACAAAAACTTTTTCTCCAAGAAAAACAGAGAAGTGAAAAAGAACCTTGGCAAAGATACTTGGTCACAATTCAATCTAGACAAGGAATAGGACAAACTGATTGGAGGGAGGGCTCCCAGGGCTCCTTCTCTTCCTATCTCTTAAAGGAAACTTCATGAGGACTGAGACCTTTCTCTGTGTCTTATTCTTCCTCTATACCCCGGCACAGTACATGGCAGGAAGTAGGCATGTAATAGATATATTTCTTGAACTGTTCCCCTGAACATAAAGAGTTAACATTTAGCTAATCTCAGTGTCCAGTTTGGAATTATTCTTTAAGACAGACTTCACTCTTGATTAACTTCTAGGCATAATCCAGTTGCCACAGGCACTGAATTATTACCTTAAACCACATTTGGTATTCATAATTTGATACTTAAAACAGGAGTGAATTATGTGCAATAGGTTCTGGTTAAGAAGACAGATGGATATTACATATATCAAAATTTCATTTCCGGTAAATCTCTTGTTAGGAAGGGAAGGCTAGGAAGATGACTTACAGTGTATATTTTGGCCATGTAAAGACAACTTTTGAGTATAACTCAGTGCCTCTTTGCTCATGAAGTTCTGGATCTGTGAACTAGCTCATACATAGGAATCAGTTGAAGGGGTCACAAGTCTCTATTGTGGCAAGTCAGCTCAGATTGGTATTGAGCAAGCCTAGAACATTTCTGCATTTACAGACTAAGTAACACTTCAGCAGACTGTCTTTCTAGTAGGTTGTAGGATCACCGGGATTAATCACCTGACACCAGTGACCTCAGGTTCAAACCATTCTGTTGCCCATGACTGAACCACATCCACCTTGTTTTTGGTGATGAATTCTACCACTTGATTGCTGCCAGCCCTAAATCCAATCATTCATATTGAATTCAGGGGGACCAGTTATACAGCGACACAGGAAAGATCAAGGCTGTTGGAGTTCACTTCATTATTTCTTACAGACTTGCTAAAGGGAGTGTCCTCTGAATTCTCTTAGGAGGCATTTGGAGTGGATAGGTTTAAAATAGTAAATCTGCTCTTGTATTCAGATCTCATTAAGCCTGTATATACCTTTCTCTGTGTTAGTCCACCTCAAATGGAATCAAAACGCCACCCATCAGGATATTGTTAAGTGAAATTTGAATTCTCCTTTTTATTGTCAGTGTGCAGCAGGGAAGAGTACAATGACTACCATTACAATGACTACCAACAATTTGGTAATGTTGCCTGGATTCTTGATGTTAATACACTAGCAGCTTTACCCATTATTACTTTTGCATCAGTGGAACTATCAACACAGTGCAAAATGGCAAATAACATTTTAGGATTTTTATGAAAATAGTTCCAATCTTATGTACCATGTAAGACGGTGTTGGAACACCCAGATCTCAGTGAACTACATCTTAATAACTGCTGTTTTACGGTGTACCAAGGAAATTTTGGCATTTTATTTAGGATATGCCACCTTTGCCTCCAGGTTTTGATGAACCAAAGACCATTAGAGCCATTCCCAGGCAGTCTCAGCTGTGCCAGCTAGTACTTTAAATACAGAATTTCTGTGAGGTGCGCTCATATCATTGCATTGGGCCATACCCAACATATTTCTTTCATTCTAATCTGCTACCTTTAGGATCCATCCCTATATATTTCCCCAAGTTTCTTCCATAAAATGGGTGAAACTGCGTTGTTTGATACATACTGCACCTTCCAGTGTATCATCACCTTTACACAATATGGGCTTGTCAGGTCTGGAGTCTTGTTAGAGGTTTAGAAACAATGACAATGTGTTAGGAAAGATCTTAAAAAGATCAGCAGTCCCCAGCACAGCAACCAATTCAGGATTGGCTACAGTGATTTCTTCAGGCAGGAAAGAGTAATCTCCCCAGACAGGAGAGGAAGAAATGCTTTTTCTTGTAAAGAATTGGCAGAATTTGGGGGTTAAATGTCCCAGCTTTGTCAGAATTTACCCATTTATCCCCATTACAATGTAAGCTGAACATTCAAGGCCTGAACTCATCATTTTCATTCTTTCAAGTTCAGTAGCACACTGAGAAGCTTCCAACTGACTTCTTTGTACTTATTTTTACTAGAATGTTCTATGGCAACAGATGCTTTGTCACGAAGAAGCCTTGACTTCTCCCGATAACGACTGCATGTTTTCGTAAGTGGTAGATGATAACATAAATAATTTACCTCGTCATGCCACAGACTATCAGTATTCCTTTACCACTGGAAACAGAGTAATTAATGCCTTTATGTCTAATCAGATCAGAGTTACCATTCCAGAAAACCCAAAGTCAGTTCAAAGAACCCATCCTAAAGTTTTCTCTGAAACCACTTCTGGTATCAATTTCTGTATTTGTTAGAGTTTGATCAGAGAACCCAAATGATGGTTGATATAGACTAAGGGATTTGTACCACAGTTAGACTTTCAATAGGTATAGAAGCTGGTTAAGCAATCTGTTTAAGGCTATTTATTCTGTATCTGATGTTAGGCCCAAAGTCATCAGGGCCAATAGTCGGGAAAGAAGATAGACATAAGGAGAGTGGGAAGCAAGTACTTAAGTAACTTGTTAAGTTACTATTATGTTTCCTCTTCTCTTTGGGAACCATGGTAATGTCCTCTGTCTACCTGGTCACCACTGGTCTTGCTGGCATTCATGTCTAAAGTCAGTGGCTGGCATAATGCTTACTCAGGTCTCTGTTATGGGACTTGAGTGGGATAGTAACCCACTTAGGGGGTTCAAGGCCAGCCTGGACTACAAAGAGAGATTCTGTCTCAAAAAAACAAAACAAAACAAAACAAAACAAAACAAAACAAAACAAAACAAAATAAAAACCAGCTTTGGGTGAGAAGGAAGATTTCCTAAATTTCTTTGGGAATGGAAGCATGGGGAACTCAGATCAGAGTATTGCTCACATTTTACAGAAACTACAATTCCTGACTGTGTTCATGAACAGGGAAAGCACGCATTCTGGTTTTCCAGTCCTAGTTTATTTTTGTTGTCTTGATGAATAATTTAGTGCTCCCTTTCACTCTCAAAAAAGTCCTGCTTAGATGATAAGTTATATGGTCCCCCAAGCCAAGAAACTTACCACTCCATAATAAAGAAGGATGTGATACATTGAAAAGAAAAGAAAGTCCACTCTTTCTACCTGGGTGGTTGTAAGCAGAGACAAATAAGTAAAAGAGAAATAAAGTCAAGTAAAGGAAGGATCCAGGCAGTAGAATAGTACTCCAACAGGATAGTAACCTTTCCTAGAATTATAGATGACTTGACTCTTCCATAATTGAGCTAAGACCTTATTACACATTTGTCCTTGATCCAGGCAGTCTTTTCTTCTGAGTGTCATCCAAGGTCTTCTTTAGCAAATTCTCCAGAGAGATTATCAGTTAAACTTGAGTTGGGCAAGCAAAAACAGATTAGGGGTGCTAAATTTAAAGTAACACATCTCATGTTGATCTAAGAGGTAATATTCTCTCAGAGCCTCAACTAGAAATCAGAACAAAGATTTCTGTCTTTGGAATGCACTGACTTAACTGGGTGCTTCTAAAACACTCTTGTCACTGCAGTGCATAATCTGTGTGTGTGTGTGTGTATGTGTGTGTGTGTGCACGCGTGCGCATGCGCGCGCATATGCAAATTAGCACTCTACAACCAGCAGTGTGCTGTATGCTGGTGGCTACAGCTGTGAAATAGAAGGTCCTGATTTGTAGCGCTTGCCTATTTCTGTAGTGTAAACAGTCAGTCCCATCATAGTTGATTTCAAGCTATTACTGATTTAACAATCTGCTTAGAAATTTTCAGAATATTTTACTAGAGACCTTGCTAACCAGTAGAAGCTGACTCCTGTATTCTACTGCCTGGATCCTTCCTTTACTTGACTTTATTTTCCTTTCATTTTCTTTCTTTTCAATGTATCACATCCTTCTTTATTATGGAGTGGTAAATTCCTTGGCTTGGGGGACCATATAACTTATCATCTAAGCAGGACTTTTTTGAGAGTGAAAGGGAGCACTAAATTATTCATCAAGACAACAAAAATAAACCAGGACTGGAAAACCAGAATGCATGCTTTCCCTGTTCATGAATTAGTCTTCGCAGTCAGGAATTGTAGCTTCTATGAAATGTGAGAAATACTCTGTGACCTGAGTTCCCCATGCTTTCTTCCCAAAGAAATTTAGGAAATCTTCCTTCTCACCCAAACCTGGTTTGTATTTATTTATTTATTTATTTATTTATTTATTTATTTATTTATTTATTTTCAGCAGAATCTCTCTTTGTAGGCCAGGCTTACCTTGAACTCCCCATGTAGTCCAGGCTGGCCTCAAACTCCCTATCCTCCTACCTCAGCCTCCCAAGCCTGCACCATCATGGCCAGCTCCAAGCCTGTTTTTTAAGGCTGTTTTCTGTTTTTTTAGACCTCCACCATGAAGGACTACAAAGAAATATCTACCTGTTTAATATTTCCACACCTTTTTCAAAGGAAACTCCCAGCTTTGAATTCTGACTAGTATACAAATTCAGGTCCTGCCATCAAATAGTATGTTATCTTGAGCAAATTTCTTAATTTCTTAGAGCTTCAATTCCCTAGTCAGTGAATTGGAAGGCAGTGGGAGCTCAGGTTTAATGGCATTGCCAACCCTTCCTAGTTTACCCAGGACTATCCTGATCTCAAAACTAAAATTCTGCATTCCAAAACCCTCTTGGTCCTGGGGAAGCTGGGATACTTGATCACCTTGAACCCAGCACAGTTGTTACAAAGCACATATACTGTGTAAGAATCCATCTCATCTACACAGAGCTATGGTCCTCACAGTGATCAGAGGATAATGGTGTAGTAAATGTTTCCAGGTTTACTTTGCTTTAGGTCTCTACAGTTCCACTCAACTATGTGCAGTTCACCACCTGTGGACATATCTGTGGATGGTTCATTAAATCATCTCAGTTATACAATTAATTATTAGACACGAAGATTTTTGAACATTAATCTGAGATAGTCCTTCTTCCCTCATATTAGTCCTCAAAAATGACCTTCTGAAGAAAACTTCTGTAATCCTCTTGTGAAGGAAAGCCCACACTGCCCAAGGTGGACCTGATTCTCCTCTGCTGCTTTTGTGGGAATAATCACTGCAAGCAGACAGGCAGCAAGACAATTGAGCTGCATAGTCCATCCACACCTCTGGGGACCAGCATGGAGTTGTTCTTTCACAAAGGTTTTATTTAGCCTGGCTTAATAAGAATTTTTCTTCTTAAAATATAATGTGAAGTTAATGTTGATGTTAGGGGTTGCACAGCATGTACAAAACCAAATCTATTCCCTGAGAAGACACAGCTGGTGTAGCCACAGCACAAGTCTCTGTCTTCGGTGTAAGACGCACAACCCTGACAGGCAGAAAATAACTCTAGAGGGGCCTGTTTAGGCTCAGGGACTCATTCCAACTCTGACACCTCTACCTCAGCTGCCCCATTATTCTAGGTGGAATAAAATGACTCTCACAGAGGCAGAGTTCAGCATGACATCAACATTATTCCATCTGGAAGGAATAGAAATCACCACCTCATTTTTTAGTAGTCTCTCAGGGAGTACAGTTTGTGATTTAAAATTATTACTTGGAACTCAATTTAGGACAAATGACCCTTTATTCCAATTACACCAGCTGGTACATACTCAGCATCTTCCTTATTAGCTCTTCAGGCAGACATCTCCTTTCTAAGTTGGTAGGTCCTTTGTAGTTGGAATCAATAAACCTAATTCTTCCTAAAGCAATAGATGGTCAGTGTGCTGGCTGGGAGGGTGGGATTAATCAGCATCAGTTCTTTGAATTCCATTCATCTTTCTCTACTTGTGAGTAGCTAGAGGTAGCACCAGGAAGGGCTAAAATTAAGAACCAACAAAGCCCCTGGAACACAGTGGGGATAACAGGCAAGAGAGACCAGGTTTCTGGTCCTGTTGGTGTCACTTGACTAAAAAATACTTTCGTCTCATTTTACTTCTTTGCAAGTAAGGGTGTTGTATTGAGTAATCCTCGAGACCCTTCTATCCTCAACAGTCAACGAATTCTGTGTATCAGCAGCTTTTCTACCATCCCCTCTTTGTCCTTTTTTGTGTTTCCCTCTGCCTCTTGCTAGGAACAGCATAGGCTGACGGGGTCAGCCCTGGTCGGGGAGGAGCGTGATGATGGTTAAGTTTGGCTAGAGTAGAGAACAGATATTTCCTTCCTTCCCTTTCCATAAGTGCTGCTTCCCATGGGAACCTCTCATGCTCTCATGACACCAAATGGCTCTGCCCCCTCTGGCGACCTGCTCCAGACTGATTACACTGTCCTTTTTTATGCAGGTCCTGTGTTCCTCATTGCCAACCTAGGGGTGTCTGTATGCTGTGAGTGGGATGCTGGTGAACTGGCTGTCTGAAAACAAAGTTATGATTTGTAGCATTTGTCTATTTTCATGGTTTAAATATTCCTCTTGTGGTCAATTTCAAGATAATAATAGTTTAACAACCTGCTCAAGAATTTTCTGGGCCGGTGAGATGGCTCAGCGGCTTAAGCGCCTGCCTTGCAAGCGCGAAGGCCCGAGTTCGACTCCCGGATCCCACATACGAAAAAGGGGCCGGTGATATCGCTCAGCGGCACGGGTGCCTGTTGGCGCGTGAGGTCCTGAGGTCATCCCCCCGGTACCCACAAAAAAAAAAAAAAAAAAAAAAAAACTTGATTTGGGCCGGTGAGATGGCTCAGCGGCATAAGCGCCTGCCTTGCAAGAGCGAGGGCCCGAGTTCGACTCCCGGATCCCACATACGAAAAAGGGGCCGGTGATATCACTCAGCGGCACGGGTGCCTGTTGGCGTGCGAGGCCCTGAGGTCGACCCCCCGGTACCCACAAAAAAAAAAAAAAAAAAGAATTTTCTGAATATGTAAAAATTTGCTCTCATGAACCAGTCTGAGCCAATTCCAGCACACTATTGGCCCGGCATAGGTTGTATATCAGAACCAGACCTTTACTTCCTTTATTAGGCCATGGTGTCAACAAAATGCAGTGTGCTCAGTGGGAATGCAAGGGAGAAAGATCTTGATTGAGCTTCTTCATGTGCTGACAAATACAATCTTTTTCACCTTCATGATCTTTCTTATGGAAATCAACTGTAATAATTTTCCAGCTGTGTTGGCCCAAAACTCCATTTTTTCCCATTTATTGTGGTATTCTTTTCAGGTCACCAATTAGTCTGGTTTGTTCCTGTTCCTTTCTTCTCTGGATACTTTGATTTTTTAATATACAAACACACACACATGAAAACAAAATCACATCTGTGGTTCCCTGCTTCTATCTTAGAAAAGGTGCTTCTAGAGGTAGACTCTAATTCTACCTCACACTGGAGTCTTCTTGGAGTCCACATCCATCTATGATTTACTCAAGGACTTCTCTTGCAAGGCCGTGCTTGGTGATGGACTGACAGGTTGAAGGAAGATCTCAGAGACCAAGCTGCTGTTACTGGCAAACCAGATACTTCTGTGGACCTTTCTCAAAGCTACGATAAATTAAAGAGCCTCCATCTGTTGGGCTTTTTCTCCTTTCGGTTCTTTGTTTAACTTTCTCCTTAACTTTATTGTGCAAGTTTGCTTTGCAGGGCTGTGCCAGTTATAGCTCTGGGACAAAGTGTTACTTTTCCAGGCAGAGATGTTTCATTTGGAGCCAGCCCTGACTTTTCTTTCAGCTATAATGTAAGCTTGGAAATATGAAAATGAATAGCACAAATAAGATTTTATGACTCTCTCCAGCAACACAGGGAGCCAGGAAAGGCAATAACAGAATTCAATCATTCACTCTCCTTTCCTATTAACTTGATTTTAATTTCTCTTCCAGAATAAATATTTGACAAATTTCTTCATTCGTGTGGAGCTGGAGGGAATGCAATAACTTTGGCTTAGGCGGATTAATACTACTCTGCCTTGGCAGTTCTGGCCTGTAGAGTTCAGTGTTAGGTTTATGATTCCTACCAGGCAATAAGGCACAAAATAAAGACAGCAGTGAGGTTGCTGTTTAGGGGTCCAAGGTTAGGACAGCTGAGAGCAGACCTTATAGGTCAAAGCTGAGGCATTGGCAGAGATGAGCTAAAGACAAAGCTGCACATCCAATACTTATAGTCATTCCTCCAGAGTACAATCCCGTCCTTATGTGGAAAAGTACAAGACCTCTAGAAATGAAGGGAAGCCTTCAATAAATTAACATCAGTCATAGTCTTCATGGACCTCAGGAGTCAAAGTTAGATTAGGGAGCAGTGACTCATATGCACACTACCAAAGGGGCATATGAAAATACTGAGAGGGCACAGTTAGGGCCAGCTGGGGACGCAGAATTATGTTTTTCTTGACATTAGCAGCTTTTGCTATTCTATTATCTTTTATGGACTTAATGTCTCTCTCTCTCCTCTCTCTCTCAAATTCATATGTTGAAGTCTTAATCCCCAATATGATGGTATTGAAAGGGGGGCCTTTGGGAAATAATCAGGTCATGAAGGTAGAACCTTATGAATGAGATTATGCCCTTATAAGTAGAGACTCAAGGGCTGTCTCACTCTTCCCTCACCATGGCTCCTCCTTTCACGAAGGATGCAACAAGAAGATGCCCATCTGCAAACTAGGAAGCAGGTCTTCACCAGACACTGTATATGCTGGCACCTTGCTTGATCTTGGGCTTTCCAGCCTCCAGAAATAAATGTGTGTTTTTAAGCCTCCCAGTCTATGGTAATTTGTTATAGCAGTCTGAACTGACTCAGATATGACTTCCTACCATTTCCAGGGGCCTTCTCTATCCTTACCTGAAACACTGACTCCTTGCAAAAATATGCTTCTAGGACAATGTCATATGGCAAGTTTGATGGTCTGGTCCTCAGGTTTAGATATGATATTGTCTTCCTATTGCTCCTCTAATCCAGTGATGTGCAAACCTGCCTGCATGCTTATATTAATTTGGGAAATCCTTTAAAATACAGATCCCTTCCTTTCCTTTCTCATCTTTGTATAAAGAAGTAAGACAGTGAGGAGGAGTGTTGTGATCATGATGTGGGAGGTACTCAGATGGCTGGGGACAAAAGTGGGGAAGATGCACAAGTGGCAGGGAGGAGCAGCAGCTAGAAGGTTGGTGACTGGTTATATTCAGCAAGTAAATCAATTGAGCAAATAGCTAGATGTACTGAGGATAGTCAGATCTGTGTTTGTTACTACCTAAGATACGGTTTACAAAGATGGAAATAGGAAAAGCTAGAAATATCCTAAGGGGTTGGATTAAAATGGAAAGTACTGGTATGAACTTATGAATTTCAGAACATATACGTATGTATATTAGATATAGAAATGGCTATGGATGCATTAGTAATAAATACATCCACTATCCAGATTTTAGCTTTTAAATATATCCTCCAGTAAAATAAGCCAGTTTTCCCTAGCTGTTTGTAAGGCTAGGGGAGGAAAGAACAAGATGAGCCCGAATTATCTTAACAGGAAATAAAGAAGTGCTCAAAGAATGATAGGACCACGTCAGAAAGAGATAGAAGTCAATTTGAAGGAGCTACCACTGGCCAGAATTAGGACAACTAAAGTATCAAGATAAATAATAAAAATATTAGATTGAAATTCAATGAATAAAATAAGAATTCATGAGACCACACTGAGATAAGTAAGTGAAAGTACAAACAAATGAAGAAAATTTCTTTCTTATAATAGCATGTCAACTACTAAATGATGGCAATAAATAATCTCCAGTTGACAGTCAACAAATGGTAGTAGTAGCTGGTAGTAGTAGTGGTGGTAGCTAGTAAAGGCAGGAGTCATTAATGATTAGTAAGCTGGTGGGTAGAGGTTTTATGATGAATAGTACATAGGGATAATCTTGGAATATCTCCCTCAAAGTGCTATTCATATGTAAAGTACAAATGGTGGCTTCATAGGGGTCAATTTGACAGACACAAATTGGGGCAGATGATGAAGGCTGACTCCTCTAGTCATGGGGCAAGTTGGTAGAGTACTGCCTCCTGGTGTGATGTTCACCAAAAAGCACAGCATCATTTCTCCAGCTTTTCTGCCATGAATGCAAAGCTGGAGTCTGAAGAAACATCCAGCGAATGCAAGTCTGTGCTCCTTAAGATTGCCAGGGACATAGAACCAAAGCCAGAGAAGGAAGCAGAAAATGCTCCAGACTGAAGGAGATCAATGAGACAGTGGTGCTCCTAGAGAGAAGCAGGGAAGATGAGATGGTATTGAGACAGCTGGGGACACCTGCATGGAGTCAGCAGATTGGAAGACAGTGTAGTGTTGATGCTGCTTTTCAGACTGGGAAGTGGTGTGATGGCACCTCTGTGAGTGTGCTGCTTTTGGGGGAGGATGTACAGTCATGAACCGCATAACAACGTTTCAGCCAAGGACAATCTATATCTATCTATCTATCTATCTATCTATCTATCTATCTATCTATATACATATATATATATATCTGGAGCTGCAGCTCAGTGGTAGAGCCTTTGCCTATCATGTGAAATGCCCAACCCAACCCAACCCAACCCAACCCAATCAACCAAACCAAACCAAACCTTAGCTAGGCACGGTGGCACATACTTGTAATACTAGCACTCTGGGACGCTGGGACAGGAAGATTGCAAATTCAACCCCAGCATGTGCAAATTAGTGACAGCAAGACCATGTCTCAAAATTAAAACAATAAAAAGGACTGGGGATATAGCTCAGTGTGAAGACTCTGGGTTCAATTCCCAGTACTGGGATAAAAAAAGAGCTAAAAATTCTCATCACCTAGTGACATCTATGATAGCTGTACAATGAAATCACCTAAAAATGAGTATCCCTTCAGTTAAGTGATGCAGGAGTGTACTGAAATCTTTAGGAGTGATGGTCATGATGTCAAAAAAAATTACATATATGAATTTGATTCATCCTTTCTCTCTCTATATATGTACATGTATCCACATAAGTGAACAAATAAAAATATTATAATTTATAAATATATCTATAAATAAGTTTTATAAACACACATAAATGGATATCTATGTATATATGCATATTGATGTATATGTGTTTATATTATGATGTATATGTATAGATGGCTATATTATACATAGCCATCTATGCATATATCTATGTACATATGAATATAAGGGGAAAATACTTCTTGTAATTTTTTTTTTTTTTTGTGGGTACCAGGGGGTCGACCTCAGGACCTCGCGCGCCAACAGGCACCCGTGCTGCTGAGCGATATCACCGGCCCCTTTTCCGTATGTGGGATCCGGGAGTCGAACTCGGGCCCTTGCGCTTGCAAGGCAGGCGCTTACACCGCTGAGCCATCTCACCGGCCCACTTCTTGTAATTTTGTTAGTTTAAAAGTATTTTAAAGATATCCTTAAAATTAAGTAGTAACACGTAGAGTCACAAGTAGCATTCATTCACACGACAAGTACTTACTATGCAGCAGGCTTGTTCAGGTCCTTGGATCATGTCAGTGAACCAAAGGGGTCAATTCCCCTGCCCTGTGCTTCTTCTGTGTTAGGTGGTGACTATGTGTGTCTGTCCCATCTTACAAAGTTGAAATGGAAGCTGCTCATATTCTTCCTACCTGTAAAACCTTTCCACAATCCCAGGAAACCTAGACAAATGCTTTTAAAGCATAAGCAGAGTTCCTCGTCATCTGTACATGCCACTCTTCTGTCTTTTAGACTGTGGTAGATGCATGTGGTCTTCAGTACTACCCAGTACATCTCAGTGTTGGCTCTCCACTGAGGAGAGCCACCTATTTGGGTGTTTCTGAGGCAAGTATATGTTTTCTGGGCTGGAAACCAGAGCACTATGTCCTCATTATTGTAAGTTCCAAGTATGTGGGCATGGAAGAGGTGAGAAGAAACTTTTAAAAATACTGGTTGCCTGTTTTAACAACCTGATCTGGTTCTAAGAGGCCCTTCTGATAGGGCTGGGTGGGGCATCAATTTAGTAGATGTGAAATATCTACACCTTGGGTTGATGTTCCCTCCTATCTGGGTCAGCTTCGGTAGGAGGTTGGCCTTGGCCTTGAGCTGACCCCGCCCTGGCTGCTCTAGCAATGACCCCTGCCTGACCCTGGCTGAGCCAGTGCCCCCAGCAAAAGAAATACTGTGGGGGAGGGTTGGGTGGTGGAGAGATGTGTTTTGTGAGACACTCAGCTAAGGGTTTCTCTTACCGCAGAGTAGACATTGTGGTTTTCTGGAATCACATTCAGGTTTATGTGCATTTGGTTTTATAAAAAAGCCAAGGCCATTTGCCCAAGAGTGAAATTAGTTGACCTGGCTCAAACACAAATGATATTTTGGTGAGAGATAAGCTCCTAGAGCGAAGGGGGAAATTCTCATCTCCAACTGTCAAGGCTGTCAGGGGACAGGGTGCTAAGAGAAGAACACTGGGGTTCCTGGGTTCTATTGCTGCTGTGCCGCTGATGAGCTGTGTGACCAAAGGTGGCCACTTTCCCTCTCTGTGCCTCAGTTTCCTTATCTCTAAGATGGATGGGCATGGAACAGATGACCTCTCAAAACCTTCCAGTTCCACCATGCTATGATTCCATAAAGGACCACCCACATAATTTGTGGGACAGAGTGTAAAATGAAAATGTGGGACCCCTTGTTAGAAAAGTATTAAGAATTTCAAAACAGCAAGAGCAGAACATTAAACCAATCACCTGACCCTGCTAAACGTGGGACCCCATTTGCCTTAACAGTTGGGGTGCCCATGAAGCTGTGTCCCACTACTGCCTCTCTCTGATCGCTCTGATCTACTTAACAGAGTAGGAAAGGCATAGGCTTTGTAGTCAGAAAGATTCAGCCTTTAACTTTGGGTTTCTCACCTCTTGGCTCGAGCCTCAATTTCCACACATGTAAAACAGGGATGCTCACACCCATCTAGCAGGAAGGTAGGGAAATATAAAGATAGACACACAGAACGTGTAGTAGGTATACAGGAAACCACATTACTGGTGTTGCTGGGTACCATGTATTCTCATTGAATTCAACTCTAAAGCAGAATTTCATGGAGCTGTGGCTCTTTAAGTCAAGATTATGCTAGAGAGATAGACAGATTCAAAACAGATTTTCTTTTTTCCAAAAAAAAATCACAAGGGCTGTTTTTTACAGTAAGTGCATCTGCAGTGCTTTGCTTCTGGACCACACACTCTACCATTTAGGAAGTCAGGCCATTCCCAACTGAAAATTATCTCTTGGCCTGTTGCTTTTTTCACTCAGTCCCCATCCTCCCACTCCTTCCTCCTGCCATTCAGGACTGCATAAATGTCTGGAGAAAGCCATTTGCATTTCACATTTGGTTTGTGTCCATGATTGTTCTCATTTACTTTTATTTCACATGCACCTACATGTGTGGCTTTTCTCAGATCTTGTGCAGCCAGAGAAGAGGCCCAGCCTTTCCTGGGGATTTTCTGCTGCAGTCAATAGTGCTATAAGCAAAGTCAGCTTCCACCAGTGGGGTAAAATCACTCACTCACATGCCACTATTTGAGCACCTAATATGTGCTAGGCATGATATAGGATGCTGATAATTCAGATATGAATTTGTGGCCCTTGAGAAGCTCAGGAACTAGTAGGGGAGATAAATGAGGGAACAGAAAATTTCAAATACAACAAGGTAAATATTTTCATAAAGATTGTGGAGGTGGGGAAGAGGGAATGATTCCCATGGTTTAGTTTCCACCTCCATGAGTCAGAGAAGGGAACATTTGAGTAGGGTGTTGAAGGATAAGTAGAAATTCTTTTGGTAAAAAGATATGTCCATTTGAAAGGACTCCTAGAACCTAATTACTGCTTTGCAATCCTTTAAATCATCTCTGGTTAATCCCTGAACCTCTGTCTCAGGATCATCTGGATGGAACTCCAGTTCCACAAACTCTGTGGGCCTCAACTCACAATCTAGTCTCTTGCTCAAGCAGGGTAAGAGTGCCTAGAGGTGACCTTTCTTCTCTCTCCTCTTTATTTAGTTACATGATTTGTCACTCCTAACCCTTTCTTTTCTTCTCACTTAGAGGAAGATGCCCTTACTCCTTTCAAAAGCAGCCCTTCCTCAGGGAGCCCCATCCCATCCCACCTCCTCACAAGACTGCTTATTAAATTTTCTGTCTCATAACTTCAAAATCTGCTTTCCAGTTCCTTTCCCTTTGTCAACAAACAAGTTCCACTCTTGCACAGCCAAAAAACAGAACCTTTTTGAACCCTGCCATCCTTTCAGGCTACTGAGGGACAGACTGCCTCCCTTTATGAATCTACTTAGGGAGAAAGGTAGTTTCTTCTATCTCACTCATTACATTCTCCCTACTACTTTGCTCCTTTCCTTCTGACAGTTTGGCTTCTAGCCCTTCCTCTCTCCCACTCTCATCTCCTAAAAGTCAACAGACTTCCAGATCAACAAACCCACTGGCCCATCCCTGGCCTTCATTCACACCACCTTCTGCATCATTTATATCCTGGAAATGTTACAATGCTTGAATTGAGATTACCTCTTGGCTTCTATAGCATTGTACTCCCCAGATCCCCTCTTCCCCGCTTGCCTTCCTCACCAGTCCTTCTAATCCTCTCTTATCACAGATCCCAGCCCTCAGTCATCCATCTTTTCCCTTAGCCTCAGCTAGAGACTCCTGAGCCTGTATCTGGGCTCTTCACAAACTCATCTCCAACTGTTTCTGTGATCTTTTCCCTGAGCTAGGTCACTGGCATCTCAAATGCTGAAGTCATTGCCCCCCAAACCCCCCATATCTTTGTATTTTAGTGAGTGATACATCATCATCCTAGCACCTAGGCTTGGGATCTGGTGATATTATTTATTCTTTACTCCTCTCTTGTCCTTACCCCATCATTTCCAGTTAGGTACCAAAATCTGTATGGGGTTAGTCTGATAAGATTACTGTGATCTTTGTTACCATAAAAGTGATATTTTCATTACGTATGGACTACTGTGAATGCCTTAGAGTGCATCTTCATTTTTTCCCAAGCTGAACGAATTCATCTTCTTTCTGATGGTGTCACAGCCCTTGCCTTTCTATATTGACATACATTTGTCTCTAAATATTAACTCAGCATTTTTAAGGCAACAGCTGATTTTTCTACTCAATTCAACAAATTCATGTTCAGTGCCTGGGATGTGTGAATTACTCTACAAGAAGTCATAGAAGTAAAAAGAGGAACATACAATCTTTGCATTCTATCAGTAGAACCATCTTTAAGAGACGACTGTTGGGCATAAGACAGAGAATGAGGAGAGCTAGAAAAGGAGAGAAGGCAACAGTGCTTTCAAAAGGGAGAGATCATATGTGTACACACATGTGTGTGATGTTTGTATCAGGTGTATTGTGTTGTGTCTAGGGTTGTGAATAGTACAGGTGGTGTTTGAGAAGGATTTTGGTAGGGAGAAATGAAAGCAGAACTTTCTAGGTGAAGGCAACTATTTCCACAATGGTATACAATGCTGTGGAGATGGGCAGGTCCTGTGCAGATGGGCAGGTCAGAAAAACACCCAGTAATCTGGATTTGCTGGAGACAGAAGTCCAGTTGGGCCTAGAATAACTAAAATTCTAGCTGGTGCCTTCTAAAATTTACATATTCCTCTAGAAAATGTAGTTGATGGCATAGCTTAAAGTTTTGGCTTACGCTTCAAACAAAAATACATTTACTTGAGTATTGCATATATTTTTCAGGTCTCTCTTTGTCTCTGTCTCTCTGTGTCTGTGTGTCTGTCGCTCTCTCTCTCTCTCACATACACACACACACACACAGATAGGAGACCATCCTGGGCTGAGTGGATACACAGACTTTGCTCTTAAGGAATTTATAGCCTCTTGGAAGAAGGAAGGAAGAGTGAATAAGCAATTGCAACTGAAGGTAGAGAACTGTAGTTTTAGAAAGGAGCAGAGATAAGAATGGAAAGGTCTTAAAAGCCATATAATATCATGTAGGTTTCTAGAAGGATAGGAATTTATGTCCATTAATTGGTCTCATTTGATTCAATGTACTCTTTATAGCATAATTCAATACAGCGATGATGCTTATAAGTTATAAAAGAGCATTTTCTTTATAAGATTCTTATAATTTAAGCATTGATATCATTTGAACGGAGATTTCTAATGGAAAGGGATCTGTTTGCTGGTTCCTGGCTAGAGTCCTCTGGCCCCTCCACCACACCTCTTCCCAAAGCCCCAGGTTATCTATCCACTGAGGTTTCAGGACTGAGCTTAGAGTCAAGGTGGACCAGTCATTTGGAGATTGTAACCTGGGGCTGATCACTTGTGTAGAGTCACAGGTAGGTGTGGATGCTCAGGAAAGACTGGCTATAATCTGGGAGTAATTCTGGATGTTCGTGAGTAGAAGGCTGGGGATCGTATCTGAGCCCTACTGTAAAAGCTGGGCTCACCTAATCATCACTTAATGCAATCCTCTTTTTCCCATACTCTTCCACTACCAACCCCTGCCCTTTCTAGCAATGGGTGTTAAATACACTCTGTGAAGAGACTAATAATCAACTAGAGGTTACTTAAAGAGCATGAGGCCTTCTGAGCCTATTTTCAATGTTCTAAACAAAGATATCTGCACAGAAATTATTTCCTAATGTTTAGGAGAGCAAGATTATAGGGTACACCTTTAAAAAATTTTGTTTGGTACTGGAGTGGTCCAGGCTGGCCTCAAAGTTGTGATCCTCCTTCTTCAGCTTCCTGATAGCTGTCCAGTTTAGGGTGCACTTTTTGTTCAAAGAAGGATGATTACTAAGGCTGTTATTTATGGTTCTCAAAACTTTGAGCTCACTTAATTCTGAAGTGGGTCAGAATCTGCACTTCCCACACCTACGCAGAAGGAAAAGGTAGCGAAGAGGATACGTTCTTTCTCAGGGACCCCAGGGGCTAGGGGCTGGTGGCTCCAGCCCTATCAACAGACATCATACCGGGACCTCCAAGAATAGAAGTTCCTGGTATTCTTCGGAAAGGTCTGGGAGCCCACAAACCTTTGAGGAAGCTACCAGCTCCTCCTCTTTAGCCCCCACCCTGGATAGATCTGGACTCACAGACACATGACCCCACCAGTGTCTCCCACCACCAAAGGCTCTGGAAGGGCCAGCACTTCCACACCTTAGCTAACAGCACCTTGTCCCAGCTCTGGAGGATTCATCCCCACCTGTCCTGCTGCTGCCTCCAACTCCAGAAAACCAAGGCATGTGGTCTTGGAAATTCCTAACTGAGGGCATCCTCGAGCACAAAGGCATGATGGCAGTATGCTAGGCAACTTGGGATCCACAATTCCACTCCACTCTAGGAACTTGTCTCTCAGGAAAGAAGGAAAGTCATGGCCACTCAGTGGCCATCACTCTTATCAGTTTCCCAGCTGAAGTTGGCTACGGGAGTCTGAGTGTACAAAAGTAGAGAATGAGGAGAAAGCTTTGAGCAGCATCAAAGTACCTGATGCCTCAGGTGACAGAAAGCAGGATATTCCACACAGAGGCTACCTTCTCACCCAGCAGCTTGGTCCCAGCCTTCTCTGGAGGGCAGAGAAACCAGGGGACCACCGGTAATATCAGTACCTGGCACTGAGCCAGATGAGTCCTTAAAGCAAACACAGTAGGTTCATATTCCTGGAAGCAAAAGCATACATTTAAAACAAAACAAACACTTTGAGCTCAGGGAAAATTTTCAATTACTAGAGTACTTAATGGTATATTTAAACAGAGTCAATGGAATCCACTGTTACTATCATATGACAATGACATTCAGACAGGGAGGTTAAAAAGATACAGCTCCTCTGGCCAGAAAGAAAAGAGAGATCACAATTTTAAAAGTTGCATAATTCTCCCACCCTTAAGTTCAGAAAGGGTATACTCCTTAGCAGGATTACCAGTTAAAATACAGGATGTGCGGTTAGTCTGGAATTTCAGATACATAATGAATACTTTTTCAGTGTAAGATTGTCTCATGTTAAATTCGTTGATCTGAAATTCAAATTTAACTCAATACCCCGTATCTTTATTTGCTAAATTCAGCAACTCCATTCCAGAGAGAATATGAGAGAATATGAAATGGGAACTTTCCAGTTGTTTAGTCAGTATCAGTGCCCATGAGCTTCTCTGGGGTGTCTTGCTGCTCTTGATGTAATTGTTGATAAGAGGCACACAATATGGCCCCTACATGCAAGCAACTACTTCAGCCAGTGTTGATGGAGGAAACCATAGTCTGTTTTAAGGCTGAAGGCGGACAAAAACCATTGAAAATGGACTTACTGAGGGATAGAATGTAGATCTTCGATGTGGTACATTTAAGTATTTTCTTTGTTTAACAAATACTAACTGAGCACCTGACATATTTAGACATTTGGGCTAGACAAAGGAACCAAATATTCCTATTCTCACAGTAGAAGGTTTTCAGGGGGAAATTTTCACTGCTAATGTTAATATTATTAATTTTTATCCCACAGTTGACCTGAGTTAGCTGTGTTTCCACGTATCACTTTATCACACTGGAATATCTTATCATAATTTGCACATAACTGCTTATTGCCCTGTTCATGTTTTCTCATTTACTTGTGAGTCATACTCTCCCAGCATCTCCCATGTAGATTTTATGAGAATATACAGCAATAAATACTGAGAAAGAGATAGCTTTTAGGAAGGTTACTCTCCCGAGAACTTTGTTTCTCCTGAGTACTTTGTGTACATGTTTTGTGAGTACAGATAATGAATGTTTTAGAAATGCAGGGTATATAGAAATGAGCTTTCTCTACCATTTTAGCCCCTAAAGGCAGTACTTGAAGGATCCCAGTACCAACTTTTTCTTACAGCAGAAAAGATGGCTCCTGGGTTCAGCAGCAGACACTAAAATGTGGCTTGGCTCTGCCCCAGCGTAGTTCTCGGGTGTTATGTTCCATTAGAGGACCTGGTGGGTGGAGGCCATGGTACCTTTTCAGAAACTTGCCAAACCAGGCACAGACTTGCTGGCAGTTGCAGTGGAGGGATCTTACTGACGATCCATGCCCAGCTCTCAGGAGGTAACTGGCAAGACAGAAGAAAGCAAAACAAGCAACCAAGTCCCAATACACCTTATAAATTTGACTTGGAAATTTTGCCTCAAGGCTGTGAAAATCTAGAAATAATGATTCAATTTCTCCAGGTCCAATTATTGGGTACTTAGTCTTTAATGTAGAGAAAACACATCCAATTACCTATCAATTTTCTTTTTTAAGTCTAGCCATTTCCAGGATTATATAAATAAATTTTGGCTACACCACTCTCATCTAAAACCAGGCCTTCAGGTCACACAATTTTTCTCTTCAGGGACCAAGCTTTGAAATCATATTTCTATTTTGCCTGTGAGACATTTCTTTGATTATCTGAATCTCCTCTGCCAAGGATAAATCGATTTGTCTCCATTCTGTCTGAGGTTTGTGCAGCTGGGATTATAGGTTCCTTCTAAGTGTAGTCATGAAGACCAATTGGGAGAAGGTAAACTCGGTATAGCCTCTTGCTGCCCTCTGATGGAAAAGATAGGTATTGACCAAGCCACTGATAATAATTACCTTTAGGGCTATTCAACTACACTGAAATGTGAATCAGAATGCTATAAACAGAAGATATATTAAATGAATGAAGTTTGAACGGTTGTACTCTAAGAGTCTGATTTCTCAGCTATGGGACTTTTAATCTCACCTATTTAGATTTATTTATTTATTTTTTGTGGATACCAGGGGTTGACCTCAGGACCTCACGTGCCAGCAGGCGCCCATGCCACTGAGCGATATCACTGGCCCTTTTTTCGTATGTGGGTTCTGGGAGTCGAACTCAGGACCTCGCGCTTGCCAGGCAGGTGCTTATGCCGCTGAGCTATCTCACCAGCCCTAGATTTATTTGTTTACTGGGAACTTCTCATTTCTCTCTCCAAACTCTTTTCTTCAACAATCATGTCATATATTTGGGGATAATTATAAGATTCTTGTAAAGGGGTTAGCTTTCAACATTTAGGCTTAGCTTTTGGCCTAGGAAATGTATTCTTATATATTCCAGTTCTTAAACTAGGACTTAAATCTATATGTTCAGATCAAATTCCAAGCCAAAACTCACTTCAGGAATTCAAATGAAACATGTTTGTCCTATACACTCTGATCCTCAATGAAAGTGAAAGGCTGTCTCCTTAAGACTTTGCATGCAAATTACATTTTATATTTATTTATTTATTTATTTATTTATTTATTTATATGCGGGTACTGGGAGCTGAACTCAGGACCTTGCGCTTGCCAGGCAGGTGCTTCTGCCGCTGAGCTATATCACCGGCCTGCAAATTACATTTTAAAAGAGAACTTTTTCTCAGGTCACTAAAGTGACAAAATCCTCAAATCTCAAGGTAGAATAAAGCATTTTTAAGTAAAATATACAGGAAGGATAATTTTAGGATCAAAGAAAAGTTTGGAGACTAGTGTATGTAATATAAACACAGTAGGCATCAGTGTATGATGAACTTTTCAAATGTGTTCTAGTGACTTCTAATGCTATTGTGTTTTTTTAAAAGAAATTCTTAGTGCCAGGCCAGTATTGGGCTTGGTTGGTGTGTATTAGAAAGCCTCTTTATTCAGGAGTCAATTGAGCCACTGAATATCTATTCAACAAGTATTTATTGAGCACCACGTGCCAGCACTGTGGGAGAGAGCCTCACCTGCATGAAGGTGCTTTTGGAACTCAGGATTCCTCAAGAATAAGGCAGATGAGGCAGAATCATGAGAGAGGAGGAGGTAAGATGAGATGGGGGTTCGGCTTTTGGGGTGGGTAAGACAAGGGGCCTCTGAACTACGACTTAAAGGATGAATAGGACTTGGGCATAAAAATTTTTCTGTACAGCAGAAATTTGGTAATTTCTTCCTGAGGAATAATTTTTCTCAGGAAAATAAATCAGAGGCAGCTCTTAAGGGCCATATAAACTATTTCTCCCATTCAAGTATTGTTTGAAATATGAACATTAAGGACAATTCAGATATGGTCAATTCTTGATTGACCTATGTCCTTTACATATGAAAAGATTTGTACTCTTTTCCTCAAAATACTCATATTTCCCTCACCCCAAAGCAGTTAAAGAAGAGAGGACATTTAACTATTTTATTGATTTTGTCCCTACCTTTTCCTTTGGCCACCAATGCTATTCATTTGATGTCCTACTCCATTCAGTTGGTTATAATGACAGTATCATAAACTGGGTGGCTTATAAACAACAAATATTTACTTCTCAGAGTTCTGGAGGCTGCAAGTCCAAGATCAAGATCAAGGTGCAGCAGATTGTGTGTATGTGTAAGTGCATGTGTGTGTGTGTGTGTGTGTGTGTGTGTGGTGGGAGAGGGTATCCCATTTCCTGGTTTATAGATTCTCACCGTGGCCTCATAAAAGGGGCAAATGAGCTCCCTGGGGCCTGTTGTAGAAGGGCGCTAACCCTATTTGTGAGGGCTCCTAACCTCATTACCTAATTGGCTCCCAAAAGGCCCTACTTCCTAATGTCACCTTGTGGGTTAGGATTTTAATGTATGAATTTTAGGAGTCACAACATTTGGGGCACAGAATTTGGTAAATATTTATATGCTAAGCACTGGAAGGCAACAGTACCAAAGACATATGATCCTTTTTCTTAAAAAATGAAGGAGAAACTTTTACTGGCAGGCAACACTTGATTAAACACTAGAGGAAAAACTCTCAGGTTAAGGATGTAGCTAAGTGATCAAGTGTTTGCTTAGTATGTAGGAGGCCCTGAGTTTGATCCCCAGTATTGCCAAAAATAAAACAGTATCGACTACAAAATTCTTCATGTGTAACAAGAGTCTATAAAAAGAAAAAATCCTCAATGTATAACAAAGCAGAACATCAAAAGGTGAATAACCTGGCCCCTGGTGTGCGGCCATTTGGTCTAGTGTGAGGCAGTTAAACCTGGGCTCCATTGAATACTGCCACGTGACCTTCAGCTAGTGTCTTAACTTCCCTGCACCTCAGTTTTGGATAGAAATTTATTCCTAGCTCACCTGCAGGCCTGAGCAGGGTTCCTCCTGTGCCCTGGCTTTCTAATTCCATCCTGTGGTTTTGCCTTGCCTGCCCTAGAGTTTTGCTCTCACTTCTGAAGGGGAAGAGTGTGGAAGAGGCACTATTGATTCTTTTTTTTTTTTTTTTTTTGTGGCTACTGGGGGTCGACCTCAGGACCTCACGTGCCAGCAGGTGCCCGTGCTGCTGAGCGATATCACTGGCCCTTTTTTCGTATGTGGGTTCCGGGAGTCGAACTCGGGTCCTCGCGCTTGCCAGGCAGGTGCTTACGCCACTGAGCCATCTCACTGGCCCGGGCACTACTGATTCTTAAAAGCACTGGTAAATGGCATCCTCAGTGATTTCACCACATTAATCCAAGAGAGGCCGGGAAAAGTATGCCAGCTGTGCACCCAGGAATAAGAGGAAAACATGAGTCCAATTTATATGGAGTATCTTGAGTAGGAAAGTTGAAAAATAGAAATCTGTAGTCAGAAGGAAATGTCTGAACTAGTGATTTCAGAGCTGAAACGATTCTGCTTGATAACAAGATTTGGGCCATGATTTGAGAATGGCATGACTGAAATGAAGTAGAAGTGAAGTGAAGGTTACCTAAGAAGAGAGTAATGAGAAGTGACTGGGATGACAGAGGACCTGAGATGGAGAGGAGTTTGTCTACAAGATCACTATCTCTATGAAAAGGAACATGACTGAGGCAAATGCCTCTCCCCTAGCATCTTCCTCATCTTAATGCAACCCCACTATCTCCCTCAGGATCCCAGGTGTATGGGAATCCCTACCCCAGGCCTGGACCCACCCTGTGCCTCCACCTGCTTGGTCTCACCGTGTTAGGGGCTCATCACAAAGGCAGTCCAAGCTCCCAATCTCTTCATAGTAAGGAACTGATTCTGGGGATGTAGCAGGCTACAGAGACTCCTCTGCTGTCTGTCAGGATCTGCTGGGGGTCAGAGATGACTTGGTTAAGGAAAGCTGTGCTCCTGGTATTTTAACCTTGGTTGTGAAAAGCACTTTTCTGTGGCAATCATGAGATCCATAGGTGGGAATGTCATGAATGGCTGGTGTAGAGTGGCTTTGGTGGGCAGGCTCTGGATCCTAACCACTGTCCTTTGCTAATTTTATGATAGAATGCATTCACTTTTAAACAATGGACTTAGAAATGGCTTTTTTTTTTTTGTGGGTACTGGGGGTCGAACTCAGGACCTCACGTGCCAGCAAGTGCCCGTGCTGCTGAGCTATCTCACTGGCCCATAGAAATGGCTTTTTAAAATTAGGGATTATCTGTATTAAAATTGCGTGCTGACCTCTAAATCCCTCAGAAGATAGTGTTATTTTTTTTTCTTCTTTTTATATGGCTATGAAGTTCTAAGAGTTGAGATAGAACACTGATTGTGAACAATTATTCATACTAAAGGATGCTTTGTTTTATAATTAGATATTTTAACATTAAAATGTCATCCTTTAGAGGCAATTTGTGTTCACTGATGTGTTATTTTTCTCTCATTGCTGAGACAAAACACCAGATGCCCAAAATTAAGGAAGGAAAGGTTTAGCTCACAGTTTGTGGAAGCTTCAGTCAGTAATCAGCTGGCTCTAAGGCAGGGTGGCACGGCTGAGGGGCAACCGTTCATGGCAGTGGAAGATAGCAAAAGCAACAAGAGCAAAAAAAGGAAAAACAAACCTCTTTGTCTCCCTTATAAGCAGGTTACCCACCTTAGGGCAGGTGTAGCACTCACACCATCTCCCTACCCTCCTCTTGCACAGGCTCAGGATGTTTACAAAGTGAAGACCCTGGCCCCCTGCTGGGTTACTTGAACTTCTAAACTTCTCAAGTTGACACAATGAATCAACCACTACAACATCCTGACCCTAAACAGCCAATCTAGGGCATGTCCTCTACACACCAGGATGTAGAACTGCTGAGTTACTTATTTAAGCTTCTAAACTTCTCAAGTTGACACAATGTATCAACAATTACAATTGAACAAAATTCAGAAAATAAAAATTTAGAAATTTAAGTTCTACCAATGAAAAATAACTTAGTACTGTAATATCTTGGCATCACTTTCATTCCAGAGATACTTGTCTCTTTGCCCCTTCTGGAACTTGGAGTACTATTGTACACACAGTTCTATTATCTCTTGTATTTGTTTAATAAAATGAACATTTCTCTGTGCCATTCACTACAGATTTTTAAAAACGTGGCAGAATCTTCTAGCTGCTCAACAAAATCTACTTTCTTCTTCTTGGGTATGCAACTAGACTACATTTCCAGGACCCTTGCAATTAGGTGCAGCCAACAGGTTGGAGTGAATGTGATGAGTGCCATTTCTGGGTCAATTCTTTTAGGAGGCAAGTGTGTCTTTTCTGTCATATCTGTTCCTCTTCCTATAGGTGGATGAAGATGAGGACAAGGACCTAGGAAATTCCAGTTACAGAATGGAAGGAGCCTATATTTTTGTATAACCTTATATTGAACACTACATGGATGAGAATCTATTGTGTTTATGTTATATTTTCAAATCTGTTACAGCTATTTCACCTACCATAATTATTGCTCATTCCATGGGCATACTACAGTTTTAAAGAGAAATGTTTCCTATTGCAGTATAGTGATTGTTAAAAATGGCCTTCAGTGAGTGAATCACATCTCCCTGTGTCCATGCCTCTTTGCCATGTGTCTACTTTTTTTCCCTGACAAGGATAGAGTCTACACTCCTAATGCTTGCATCTGGGCTGGCCTTAAGACTTGTTTTTTGTTTTTTTTTTTTTTGTGGGTACCGGGGGGTCGACCTCAGGACCTCACGCACCAGCAGGCGCCCGTGCCGCTGAGCGATATCACCGGCCCCTTTTTTGTATGTGGGATCTGGGAGTTGAACTCGGGCCCTCGCGCTTGCCGGGCAGGCGCTTAAGCTGCAGAGCCATCTCACCGGCCCCAAAGACTTGTTTTGATCAGTAGGATGTGATGGAAATGGTATCCAAGGATTCCTGAGCCCAGATGCCAAGAGGCCTTGTAGCATGTGCTTTTGCCCAGGGTGGATCCCAGTTAGTACATTAAAGAAGTCTAGCTTATCTTATTGGAAGAAAGAGCCTATGTGGAGGCAGGTCCTAGAAAATGAGATACTGTCCAGGTTATCCTATTGGAAGAAAAGACCTATGTTGAAAAATGCCCTAGAAAATGAGATGTTATGTAGAAGAGAGAAGCCACATGGGGAAGAACTGAGGCCCATACATAGGTGTGAGACCAGCTAATATCACAAGAAAAGAGAGACCCAGCCATCCTAACCTACCCTTAATCACTGGAGCCATCTGAGGAGGGATAAGAGATGTGTGAAAGGAAACCATCTTAGATCTTCTAGAAGCAGTCAAGCCATCCGGGACCAACAATACCATGTGGAGGATAAGCCATCTCTGCAGAGCCTTGCCCAAACTCCTAACCCAATGTGGTGGTTAAGCTTAATTATGTCAACTTGCTTGATGTGGGAGCCACCTGGGGAATTAGTAAAGCACACTTCTGGGTGTTTCATGGAGGTATGGTTTTGGGTACTATACATGGTCCCTGACCCCTTCCTCTCCCATCACTGTTTCCCCACTCTACTTCCTGACTGCCATGAATAAGTAACTTTTTTTACTATGCCCTTCAGCCATCATGTTCCAGCCTCACAGCCAGAAAAGCACGAACCAAGTCCTCAGAAAACATGAGACAAATTAGCCTCCCTTCCTTTAAGTTGGCTTAAAGAGTGCAAAAGAGAAAAGAATACCTGGGGCCCCTGGTTGAAAAGGGCTTCTTAGGAAATTGATTACCCAGAAATTGTTTCACTGTACCCTAGCCATTCAGGTACTCAGAGGCTACTGCAGCCTTGGTCCAAGGAGGCCTGGACCAAGCATTGTCCATGTGATGCTGGTTTTACTGGCATGCAGGATGCAATAGTTGTGGGGTCAGGAAGGCTTCCACCCAGATTTCAGGGAAAGGCCTGGAAGGCCAGGCAAGGAGCCCCTGAGAGGGTGGTGCATGAAGCTGTGGGAATGAAGCCAAAGTTGCAGTGGAGACTCCAGGAAGTCAGACATGACAGGAATGTGGAATGTCTGCTGAGGAAAGCTGTAGGCTGTGAGGGGAACTATATCAACAGAGAGGCTGTGTTGGCTGCAATGGGCAAGGCCATAGGGGTGGAGCCACACAAGTCCTCTGGAACTCATGTCTCACCACAGATTCCAGATATGGAGCTACAGGATTTAATGTCTGGCCTGCTGGGTTTCAGTCTTGCTTTGGTCCTATTCTTTTCTATCTCCTTATTCTTCACTTTTGGAATGAGAATGTTTACTCTACATCATTGCACCTTGGCATTATGTAACTTTTTTTAAAACAAGGGTTCATAGCTAAGAATTTTCCCTTGAGTGTCAAAGGAGATTTTTGACTCAGACATTTTTGCAATGGTTGGGACTGTTAAGATTTTGGGGAAGGGATTATTATGTTTCAATTGTATCATGTTGAGTGGAATTATGACCTTGTGTTTATCTGGAGACTACTGTTTAAGGAGATGTCTTTGAATGTCAAGTTGATAAAGGATAGAAAGTGGTGGTTAGCCTCAATTGTGTCAACTTGATTGGCTTGGTAACCACATAGAAGATTAGTAAAGCATACTTCTGGGTGGGTTATGGAGGCATGACTTTGGGCACTGTATGTGGTCCCTGGCTCCTTTTTCTCTAGCACTATTTCCCCTAGCCAGTAGCCATGAACTAGCAGCTTTGTTACCCTGCCCTTCAGTCATAATGTTCTTGTCTTGGATCAAGCTGACCACTTGTGGATGTGAGGTAATTTGTCCCAGAAACAGGAAAGCTAATATACCCACAGAATGATAAGCATTAAAATGATTATCTTAACTCACTATGTTATTGATTATAACCAGTAATAGATAATAGACATGTGGATATAATAGAAAAAAAAGGCAGCATTTTTCCTGGTCTATTCTAAGGTTCATGGTTGACACTCCCATAACAAAAGACAGGATTAAAAAGAGACAAGCACAACAAACTTATTTAATCAAAGTTTTATGTCATATGGGAGGCTTAAAAAAAGCTGATTCAAATATTAAGGGAAAATCTTATGTTTTATACTAAGTTGGTTGAAAGAAGTAGATATGAATGTCTTCAGATACACTGTCATAGCTGCCTCAATGTCCTGAATCAATTCAAAAGGTTTACCTTTCATGGTCATTTTGAATTGGTGAAGGAGCCAGAAGTTGCATGGTACTTGATCTGGTGAATATGACGGATGAGGACATATTATGTTTTTACAAGCCTACCTTTCCACTGGATAGCACTCAGCAGTTGCATTCACTGTATTTTTTGATCACACATTGTGAAGACACTCACTAAACAGGATTTCCAGAACTGCTTCAGAAAGTGACAAGAAGTATAAGTGTGTTCAAAGGAAGGGGGTATATTTTGAGTGTAATTAATTGCAATGTGTCTTTTACTGTAATAAATTTAAAAAATTTAAACATTCATGGTAGCTTTTATCACTCATTATAGTGGACAAAAGCAGGTATGGATCCTGTTTGAAAAAAAAAAAAAAACGGAGGAACTTAGCAAGGCCTGTTGTTCAGATTCTTGTCTGTGTCTCCATGTCTTCATTCCCTCTCTCCAGGTACAGGGCAAGACCTGTCACACAAGCATTTTATTACCAACTTTCAGGGGAGTAGTCAGAGAATTATTTTATAGCTAGCTTTCATACAGAGGTAAGAAAAGGTTAAAGAATGACTTTCTTGCATCCATGATTTTCTCAATTTCCAAAGTGCCTTATTTTGGGGCAGCATGTCCTAGATTCCAACTATATTTATAAATTTAACAATTTTTTGTTACTACAAATGACAATGACACATATCTTTCCCGCGTGTTCCCCATTCATCAAAGGACTCTAAGTTATTGAACTTAAGTCTGGAAACTGAGTAAGAGGTCATGTTCTCCTTTTTAGTGCTCAAATCAATTTTATAGTTCCTATAATATAAAGTAATATTTTAATTGGCAGTAATCTATTTCATTCCAGTTATACCCTAATCAATTAGACACCACTAATGGTCCCTGCTATGTAAAAAAATCTGGTTGCCATCTTGTTCCTATTGCTTATTACAGTAAATGCACTAACTTTGCCTCTTCTAGTTAATCACTGCCCATTGGTCTTTGTCATTGTGGGATTGCATCATCCCCACTGAAATCAGGGAGCCCATTTCAATGGCAGTATATTATACTATCACAGTAACCCACAGAGAACAACTATCATCAAGAATACTGTGAAGAGACATTGGCAGCCTCTCCTTAAGGTATTTCTCAATGTGTTGGTGAAAGGAATGACTTCAGAGTCCCCTCAAAGGTCATGATTTTTGGGGGTGGGGTGAGTGTGCAGACCACAGACTACATCCCCACCCCAACACATCAATTTCCCCAAGCCTTTGGCTTCCTCCCTCTGCATCATGACAGGAAAATTCTGGCATCTTAACCTCACTAAATGTAGGCAACACAGCTAGCTACTCTTGTGGCTCCAAGAGTCTCTAGTAACTCATATGACGACCCACAGTTTGGCATCCTATCAGTATATCTGGCCTAGTTCAGTATTTAATATTCCATCCCCTGTGGTCTAATAACCTTAAAATCTAATATTACTTCATTTGTGTTGCTAAAAGAGAACAACCCTTTGCAGTTATTCTGAAGTATAAAGTATTTCTTTCCATGCTAGACTTTGTACTTGTCCCCTGGAGCAAACAGAGACCTGGCTCTAGATTTAATCCTAGATACAATGAGAAGTGGCCGGCCTTGGTCCTGAGATTATTACAGGGCCTTCATACTAGTCTCCTTAGGCACACACATACAGGCTGCTCCAAGATTCCCTGTTTCTCCTGAGTCCAACTAGATGGGCCCTACTCCAAGATCCGTAGTCCTTCTTACCAATAAATGCTCTAACTTTCATATATGAGATTTAAGAGTCTAAATTCCATTTACTTTGCAATTCTGCAACCCACAGAATTGAATTTTCAGTCAAGATCAGCCCTGACACTATAAGATATGTCATTCTTTTAGGGCTACTATAGAAGCTCTCTGTTCTTCTGTGACTTGAACTAGGAGGTAGAGACCTAAGCTTGCCATTTTCTGTAGGCTGTCCAGTGAGCTCAGAAGCATCATTGTTAGAGTAAAGGTCTTCTGGTCCCCAGTGGACTGCAGAGGTTTTTTTTCATCATAATTACCCTTGGGTGATCAAGCATGACGATATGCCACAGTATGATGATAAGCATACTATGGATTTCTCACATCCTATTTCCCTTGGATGAAGAGATCATTACTGTGCTCAAAGCTAAGGACACAGTCACACCAACTATAGAACACCATATTCAAAACTGTGTCCTGGGACCACTTCTGATTCCAAATATCATATCGGAGACCTTCAGGAAAACAGAATAGGGTATATTTCATGTGATACAGAGAAGTTAAAGAATACAGGGAATTGGTTAAATGGATGTTTAAGACTGAAATACAAAACTACAACACTGAGGTAACACAGAGATAACTGTAAAAGCAGTTACTCCCCAGGAGCTTGGGAACCAAGGCAAAGAATTGGAGTTATCAGACTTCAGATTTCTGCAGGGAGGGAAATGCAGGATTGAGACTCAGATCTCTGAGGAGATATCATCCAGGTGCTTCTACTGTCTCTTTAAAGTAGTTCTGAGAAATGTCAAAAAGAGTCAGGGACTGGAACCGGCCTTTACCTGGAGCTGTTGCTGGGCAATATGGTCTCCTCCTGCCTTCTACTCCCCTCTAGTGGCCCACAGTGGTATAACGACCAGCTGGCAAAGACCTGTGGTTTGTGGTCTCAGTCCCAGCATAAGAGAAACACGGGATTGGAGCTGAAAGGTTCTAAGTGAATAGGCCAAAAACTATGTGTGACTATAGTAACACATGTGCTCATGCTCACAACACATACACACATCTCTTAAGATCTTGGTGCACAATATTTTCGTATTAAAATGAAATTTGTTCTCATTAACAGCAAATAGAAAACAAATAGGGTCACAGAAGAAAAAAATCTATCCTGCTGAAAAATGATCATTGTTAATACCTTTGTTCAGATCCTTCTTGACTTTCCCCTCGATGTGTACATCTATATTTTTTATGTAATCACACTATACATACAGTTTTCTAAGTTGCTTAAAAAATAAAGACCTTTCATTTAGAGAACTGAATATTTGAGCCTCTCTGGGAGGGCCATGACACTGCTTGTTCTTACTGGTTGTCCTGTTTTCATCTTTCTAGTATGAGAGTTCTGAAAGCCCAGCCAGGGGCAGAGCCCCTTACCAGAATTCTGTACTAACCTGATGGCTGGAGACCTAAGGTTTGGAATCTACCCATTCCAGACTGTTGGGGTACCTAGGATGCCTTGATGATGTTTCCTGATATTTCATCGTCAGGCTATGACAAGTGGAGAGCAAGCCCTTTCTCCTTGGTTATTATGGATTTTGATGACACAAAGGATGTTCTCTTTCTGATGCTGGGCAGATCTTAGGAGCTTACATTGTCCTCGTATTAATCTGTATCAACAGCTGTCAACTTAGCAAAAAGTTGGGTGAAATTTTAAGATACTTTGTATTAAGTAGATACGATTCCTTATATTTTGTTTTCTGCAAGTACCTGGTTTTATCAAAACAGTCCCAATAAAGTATCCACCTCACAGGATTGTAATGTGCTTTAGAACAGTGCCTGGCATAAAACATTAAGTAGTACTTAATGTAAATAGTCTTCCCTTGCTGAACTCATTCTCATTGTCTCTCTCTCTCTCTCTCTCTGTTCAACAGGGGAAGACTATGATGGAGCAGTACCAGTTTAAGTCGGCCTCGCCAAGAAACTCTCGCCAGGTTTTGGTTACTCGGGGCTGGATTACTGTCTGGCTCTTCCCAGTCCTCAGTTTTTGTCCAGGACCCCGCGCCCCGGGCCACCCCGCCTGCGGGCGGCCTCCGGCCTCGCCGCTCCCGGCCCCGCCCCGTCACCTCCGACTCTCTCATCCCCCCTCCGTCGGCCACACACTTGGTCTCACCCAGCTCCGCCTACCCCAGGTCCTCCCCTGCCGCGCAAGATGGCTGCTGCTGTGGTGCCGGTCTCGGAGCCGTGGAACCGCGTGAGGATCCCCAAAGCCGGGAGCCGCAGCACGGTGACAGTGAGGGACCCCGGCGCCGCCCTGAGTGAGTGAGGGTCCGACGAGGTGGGCCGACGTTTCCCGGGGCTCCTGAGGGTCGGCAAGCACGTGGGGGCGGGACTTCCTGAACCCGGGGGACGCTGGGAAGGGGTGCGGGAGCTCGCGTGGCCTTGGTTCCGCAGTCGTCCCCCGAGCCCGCCGTGCTACCGCGGGGTCCGGCTGGGGTAGGGAGGGCCAGTGTTAAAGGGCTGCCTGGGACCGTATGTTAGGTCAGGCCCCGCGAGCTTACCCTTTGGCCCTTTTCCCTTATTCTGCCTCTGAGGGAACTGGGCGACACCCCAGCGCTTTGGACTTTAATCACAACGTCTGTGGACCTCGGTTCCTTATCTGTAAAACGGAGCTCGTCTTCCCTAACCCTTGCGGGATGATGCGAGAGTCTCCTAATAATTAGACATTCGGGTCGAGTGCTCTGTGAACTAACGTGTTTTACCAACTTATGATAATTGTCGTTTTAGGCAGTGGGGCATAGTAGGTAGGAGCTTGGGGGATAGTTATTTAACCTTTCTGTGCCTCAGTGCACTTTCAAATGGGAATAAAAATAGTGCCAGCCTCTAGGTCTGATTTAGGAAATAAAAGAGTTGATCTTATAAGAAAAAGATTTGGAACACTGCCTGACACGGTAAATAAACACTCAAATGATAGCAGTTTATTAACTATTTTAGAAAATTTATGTTAAGTACAACCAGTGAAATCATCACATCCCCATTTCTATCTATCTATCCTATGCAGTTTACAGATCCATCTTCCTCTGCTCAGACATTCATCAAGAGGATTCCAGTTGGGCATGGGAAATTAACCAATTCCTCATCCTCATGGCAGTCTTGTTTTCGTGTAGTAGTTGGGACCGTAACAAAATTCTCCATCATGTAGAAAATTTGCCTTCCACCCACCTAGTGAGATGGTCTGGTGCTTCCCTTAGAGCTGTTATCTGTATTTTAGCTTTTAAGATTAGGAAACACCTAGGCACCTATGCTTAGTCAGGTATTCACCAAATACTGTAACTTATAGTGGGCATGGTGGTTTCTCATTTCGAATATAGTTGTGCTTTGTATCTATTTGTCCTGGGAACTCCTCCCATGCCAAAATTTGCAGATGCTCAAGTCCCTTGTATAAAATGGTGTAGTGTTTGTATATAGCCTACACAATCCACTTGTATACCTTAAATTATCTCTATGTAAATGCTATTTAAATCGTTGTTATATCGTATTGTTTAATGACAAGGGTGTCTATACAGAGTAAGGATGTAATTTTTTCCAAGTATTTTCCATCCGAGGTTGGTTGAATCTACAGTTGTGGAACCTCTAGATATGGAGCACAGGCTGCATACTCTTGTCTGTGTTAAAGTGGTATCCAAATACAGTTCCTTTGACTTTGAAGGCTTTGGATTTTTTATTCATTCTGTCTTACTTACATGCATAGCAAAATAGGGGACTTCGAGATGATACGACATGTGCCCAGCTTCAAGGTACTTAAGGCATAAGTGTACCCAAACAACTACAGAGTAGTCACAGGAAAGATTCCTTAAGTCATGGTAAGGTGTGATGTAAAGAAATAAAATATATTCTTGTTTAAGTGATGATGTTTTGATTTCTGTTAATGATCTACTGGTGTTTATATCATCTATCACTATTTCGCAGCTTCTCAACATACTTAGAATCCTTTGTTTTGTTTATGCAGGCTGATTAATTTTAAAAAAAAAATTTTAAAGCAAATAAGGAAAGATGCTTTTTTCACTGTATTTTTCATATAATAAACAATGTAGAAATACACACTAAGTCTCATTAAACATCTCTGTTCTAGAACTTTGTATTGCAGCTGTAATTCAAGAATGCCATCTTGTCACACAGTCTCTGAGGAGCCAAACGTTAGATGCAGAAACAGATGTGTTATGTTCGATCCTTTACAGCAACCACAACAGAATGGGCCACCACAAACCCCATTTGGCCCTCAAACAGGTGAGGAGGAAGCCTGCTATTTTGTGAAGATGTAGCTCACACTGCCACTTACTATTTGTAATTTATGGAAATCTCAGTAAATTACTTGTGATTTAAAGATCTGTAGACCACTCTTACATGTGAGCTTTCTCTCACTGCCTTCTCTAAAATCATTTCAAAAAATAATTTTTGTTCAAAAGAAAGTTTTTTTAGTAATTCTTTCCCATTCATTTTTAGTGGGTTAAGTAAAAAATTTTTAAATATGTGCAGTGTATGTAACAGTGAATTTGCCCAGTTCAAAGGTAAAATGATTTGATCAAGATAAAATGTTAGACATTAAGAAACAATTTCCTGAACATAATTAAAATCCTAAACTGTTTTGAACAAAGTTATGGACTATTATGGAATATATAATCTAATCAGTAGTGTGCTGGAATAATTGTACATCTAGCAAGTTGTGGTAAAAAATGATTTTATGTAATTTTTGGAGTATAAGATGAAATTGGGCCCTCCAGTTCAGAGAGTATACTATAGAGGAGAACTTTTTAAACTGAATTTCTTAGGTGCTCATTTGTTTATTCACTTTATTAATTATGCAAGTAGTGTTTGGAAGTCCAGTGTGCTATTCATTAGATGCCAGAGCTACTTTGCAAGTAGTTTTTATCACTTTCTCTGTGCCAGGCACTGTTCTTGATGCTGTGTATCCAGGAGTGAAAAGATGTACATAGTCACTAACCTTACAGATAAAACTCATCATTTAAGGCAAAAAGTATGAAGAGTTCTTCAATGAAGAAAGATCTAGCATTATAGTCTTTCCCTAATTTTTCTTCTCTAGGGTAGCTTTTATCTGAGTCTTATAATACCTAAGCAAACTGTTTAACCCTTAAGTTGAACATGTTTCCCCTCTCGCTTCCAGATTATGACTAATACCCAGTCATCCAATTTGGTATTCTGTTGTCTGTGTGTTTTTTTTAATGTAGTTCATTTGGTAAGTCACATTGATAAAGTCAGGACTTTCTCTGCATCTGATCTCTTCTCTGCATCTGCCATTTTCTTGTTTTAAACCTTGTCAACTTGGAGTTGTTTTATTATCCTGATTTAGGTTTCCTCCCCTAGCATTTCCTACATTGTTGCCTATTTTGTACACCAAAGCTAGGTTAATCATCTTAAAGCAACTTTAATTTTTAATACTTCTCCATTGTATCCTGACCAGTCTCTTTAGCTTGGCTTAAGAGATCTGCTATTGTCCGGTCTCTTCCGCCTTCTTAACTCAGGCTTTGCTTTTACTTTCACATATATTGTATTCCAGCCAACCTGAACTCTTAATGAATCCACACTCTCACCATGTTTGTTTCCTCTTGAGTCCTTGCTATTCTGGCCCTGTGTGTTTAGAATGCCCAGCCTCTGTGCCTGCCTGTGAAAAATTTTCTCATCCTCTAAGCTCCATTTTAAGCCTTCCTGGTAGTGATAATCTTCTTTCCAAGGTGTTACATTTCAAGTTGCATTTTTCTGATTATTAGTGAAGTCGAATTCATCTTTTTTTCCTGCTTGGTTATTGGGACTCTTCTTTAGTTCTCTTACGGTATTTGCCACAGTCCATGTTTTGGTACAGTTAATCTGTCTGTGTGTCTTGGTTCTGCAGGATCCCTCAATATGTCTCATGCTTCTCTTGCTACTGGCCTGGTATTGTCACTACTACTACTGCCTTATACCTGCTTTGCAGTTCACAGTTTACAAAGAACTTTTATATACTTTAAAGCGCGTATTTTCTGTCTTCAAATGCTAGGTACTAGAAATAGCCTCTCTAACCTTCCCCCAAGTGGAGCACAGAAAATATTCTTGATTCCTCTTCCGTGTGCCAATTCTGTGGTGTGTGAAAGCTGTTCTTATTTTCCTCCATGTCCCCTCATCCTTGCTAAAGTGCTTGTTTTCTTTTTTTCTTTTGAACCATAGTTCATTTATTAAGGTCCAGGTACCTTACTATCTTTGTTTGTCAGTGCCTTTTCTCAAAGGATGGCATCCAGATTTAAAACTTGAAAAAGTTAGGAGTTCAGCCCAGAGAATTTAAGGATTATTGCTGCCATTATCCTGAAAACTATGTTGTTAAGAAAAAAATCCATAACTTTGTTTGAGTTTTTAGTATTATATGATTAGCTCTAGCAAGATAGTGTTGTTGCCAGTATAGTACCTTCCAGGTCTTTACAACCTTCAGAATGGAGATGGAGTCCCCGGCATTCCCTTTGTGTGATATTTCCTGACAACTATAGAATTCTTATAGGATTTTGTATGTGCATGGCTTTGCCTTTTTTTTTTTTTTTTAATAAAAAATAGTATTGAATGCCTATTCAACACCGTTCTAAGAACTGGGTTACAGTAATGAACAAAATGAACAAACACATTGTCCATGTGGAGCTTATAGTGTAGTTTGGAGAGAAAGGCAGTCAGTGGGATGACAGGTGGTGGTAAATGCTATGGAGAAAAACAAAGACTCTAGGGTATTGTAATCTTAAATAAAGTACACCTATTTTTTAGCATTAAATATTTTACATGTAATCTTGTTACTACTAAAACTTGGGAAGTGTCTCATATACCACTTTATTTTCCAGTATATCTTGTATGGAGTGGGTGTTCAAATATTTGTTCAGTGACTGAATCACTTTCCTCATCTCTGAGATCGTACTTACAGACTTGAAATTTAGTTGTTAGTAATTTACTCTTGTTTTCATAATTCACTATTTTACATCATGTTACCTCAGAAAAATTATAATCTTGAGAATTACTTTATACATATTTTGACCCCTGTTACATCATCAGACACATTTTGGCATATAGTAATTCTTAAGCATTACTTAATCTGAGAAATTTGTTGGGCTGGATGAATTTCATATTTGTAACCAGAATCAATTATTTGGGCTTTGTATTTCTTTATTCTTAAAAAAAATGGATCCTGTGATATTTAGCATGTTTTCATACTTTGAAAGTCTGGTTTCTTTGTTTTCCTTGTCCTATCAGTGATCCTGCCTATGTTATGTACATATTAATTTGAGCTGCTCTTCTTTTCAGGTTGAACAATGTTTAAAACGTTTGAAAAACATGAATTTGGAGGGTTCAATTGAAGACCTGCCTGAGTTGTTTTCTTCCAAGTAGGTTTATTGCCTTGTGATGTGATGGGCTGGGAATTTGATGTCCTGATCTCCCTTTGATTTTTTCTGCTTTATATTGGGATATAACCAATTGTACCTCAGCTGTACAAATTTTGTTTCAATAAGGGGCACTTGGTGTTTGTGGTAGTAAATCTACCTCTGTTGGTATGTGGGAGGGACCAGCATGACATTGAAATCTGGGTCACAGGTTTTATTGAAACGTCAGGGGGTTGTTACCAAGCAGGTCTTCATTTGAAAACTGATATAGAAATGCTTTGTATTTTAAAATGAATGTAATGTACTTTTCTGTTTTTGTCAAGTGAAAATCAGAGTGTAACTACCAAAGCATGTGTTATCCCCAGCCAACCAGTGGTGGAGTTGGCATTGATGAAGGTTTTAGGAGCTTGCAAGTTGTTACTCCGCTTGTTGGATTGCTGCTGCAAGGCATTTCTGTATCCTTGAACGTGCTGAAATACCTTCTTGTGAGAAGGACTTGTTCGGATATATTTGGCAGTATTTCTGTTTGGAAGCCAGAGTCTGTAAGTGTTCTAATCTGTGGGAATTCTTAAAATTTAGTCTTGGTCTCCTTTTCCCAGTAAATGCTGAGTATGGTCATTGTCAGAGAGTTCCTGCTTCTTTCTAGCATGTATTATCCTAAGAGCATTGACAGGTATGAATTCTTAATCTTAGAAACTAAATTTAATAATGGATCTCTAGCAGAGTGTATATACTTTTAAGTTTATATTTTGCAGTGGATGTTTGCTTTTTTAAAGTATCATGGGATTGAACCCAGGGCCTTCACACTGAGCGACATCCCAGGCCCTTTTTTTTTTTTCTTTTGAGACAGTTCTTGCTAAGTTGCCCAGGTTGGGCTCAAACTTAAGATTCTTCTGCCTCAGACTCCCAGAGTGCTGAGAGTAAGGCATATGCTACCACATCCAGCTAGTGGAACTTGTTTTAAGGCTTCAATGCTTTCAAGAAGATTCTTTTTACCTCCAGTCTATTTCTTCTATTAAAATTGTAACTTGCAAAACCCAATTACTTTGATTTTGTTTTCCTACCTTAAATTGATTCTCCAGTTTGACTGTGAAACATCTGGGATTGCAAGAGTTCATTATTTTAAACCTTGTCATGGTTGGGCTGGTGAGCAGATTATGGTATGTATATACTTTTGACATCCTTCATTTCTCTACCTCACCCTAGTTTTCTTATGAGTATTTCCTGTATTTTCATGTCATACATTGGAAGGTGTGGGATTTCCCTTTCTTCATCTTACCAGCTTACTTGTGGTACATTAGGAAGGCAAATGCTGATCGTTATAACAATAACGACTAGGCTTCCTATCTGAAGCCAGTGAGCTTGATCTAACACCTAATGGCTAAACAAATTAATTCCTAGAATATAGGAACTGGAATAACAAAAAGTTGTTGGCAGTAATTATATTGTAATGGGCCATTTAAAATGATTCCTGTGCTGACTATATCTTGATTCTTTGTGCCACTTGGTTTCTGTTTTTTAATGGCACTGAGAAATACAATTTGACCTTCTATATCCACTCTAGACTTCTCTTGCACCTGAAACACCACCGTTTTTTGAGGCATATTATTGATATAAAGAACACTAGTAATACTTGTAAACTAAAGAGGCATACTGTTGCATTCTCAATATATATATTGTGAAAATGATTTGATGGCTAATTAGACTCAGAATTGAATCATTAGCTTTACTTGGAATGTAACAAAACTGAAAAAAAAGTAGAAAATACTTTGTCTTCAGTGATTGAAAACCTTGGTTTAATGGCTTAACCTGATTATCTCACATATTGTTTTTAATCTTGTTTTTTTATCCTGCTTATTCTTAGAAGTAATAACATTTGAATTACCAATCATTTTAAAATATTTAACCTGTGTTACTTTTTTTTGGTAGTGAAAGAGATTTAATTTTTGCTGAATGCAGCAATGATGTATGCTTATCTTAAAGAATTCACGAATAACTAACTGAACATGAAATTTGCCTGAAATCTCATCGTCTAGATCAGTAGTGGCAAACCTATGGCATGTGTGTTAAGACAAAGGATGTTAATGTATGAGTTGTTTTTTTCTAAACTAAAATCTCAGCATTCAGGTTTAATTGCAGTGTTGGCATTTTGTGATAAATAAGTGGGTTTTGGGTTATAGTTTGGGCACTTGCCATCACTGATGTAGATAAAGCTACCCATATGATTTTTATTTGCATCCTTTGACACATCTCCAGCTAGTTGTTTGTTTTTGAGTAACATTTTGTACTTTAATTTTTCTGTTTGGGCTGGATTAATCTGACTACTTACAAATACACAGTATTTTTTACCTACAGTGGCAGAGCTTGATAGCCATACATTTTCAGTTTTGAATCTTGCAATTTATTATGTATTGTGCAAATTATTATTACTAGCCAATTTATGAGTCCCCCCCTTTTTTTTCTAGGGTTCTCTATAAAGATGTTTTAAGAAGGTTGATTTCTTTATATGAGCCATTGTTTGCATTGCTTCAAGAGGTCTCTAGGATTCAACCCATGCCTTACTTCAAAGATTTTACCTTTCCTTCTAATATTACTGAATTTCTAGGACAGCCCTATCTTGAGATCTTTAAGAAAAAAAAGCCTACAGCTTTTGCAGCTAAAGGAGTAACTAAGTTGCTAAATAAACTGTTTTTGAAAAAAGAACAATCACCAGGGTCCAGTGAAGATACTTTACTTAGAATTGCCCAAAAGGCTGAACAAACGAAGATCAATGTACAGAATAATGTGGATCTCGGCCAGCCAGTAAAGAATAAGAAAGTTCTCAAAGGTAATTTGCTTTGATATAGCACATATTCTAATTAAATAAACCACTTGAAAGCATGCATTGTATAGAAAGAAATTCAATATCTCTTCTTGTTAACCCATACTGATTATCCTCAGAGAGGTATGGTTATCTCTGTTTTCTGAGCATGAGCACTTGAAGTTGTTTCTCTTGCTCTTTCATAGTTTTTTGCTTGCTTTATTTCCTTTTTTTGTGGTAACCTAACAAAACAACTCACTTAAAAATTTGTGATTTGAAAATAGTATGCCTGAGATTTTGTATCTATGATTTTCCTTTTCACAGAAAAATCAGGATTTGATGTGAAGGCTTTCTGCAAACAGTGGAAACACAAAGCTATTCAGGTTAGTCTGGCTAAATGTAATGCAGCTTGTGATTTCTGCTACTTTGTAAAGGATGTTACTTGCCAAGGAAAGGACTGAATCTTGCTTTTTCTTCCCCCAGCTAAGCTTGGTGTCTTTTTAGTTCTCAGTGTGTGATTTTTTTTTTTCCCCTCTCCTCCCTTCCCTGCCCTCCTGCCCCCTCCCTTTTTTTTTTTTTTTTTTTGTCTAGTACTGGGAATTAAACCCAGGGAGTGCTGAGCAATATCCCCAACCTTCTTTATTTAGACATAGTCTTGCTAGGTTGCCCAGGCTGGCCTTGAACTTGTGATCCTCCTGTCTCAGCCTCTGGAGCAGCTGAGATTACAGGAGTATGCCACCACTCCTGGGTTGGTGTGTACTTTTGAATGGAGACAAGGGATATTTTAAATGCATCCAGTTAATTCAGTTACTAGAATGCCTTCAGTAATATTTTAGGAGTTTCTCTAAAATTTTAAAGTGACCATAAATTCCATCATATGTATGGATTGTACTGTAGTTAAGAGTTTGGGATTTGCAGTTAGACAGATGGTTCGACTCTGGCTCTGGCTTGTAGAGCTGTGTGACCTGTAAGTTCTTTGACCTTTACATCCCTCTGTTTTGTAATAATTGAATGTACCTTACAGGGTTCGCTTAGTTTTAATGTATGTAAAGTGTTCAACTGAGTCTGGAATATATGGTAAACATTTAATTGGTGTTAGATGTTATTAGCAACTGTCAGCATTTTTGTCATCATCCTCATTTGTCTTGAGGCTTCTGTTTTCTTACTGAGGCTTCAGCTTGAACATGAGTCTTGTTACTAGTGCCTGTAAATTCTGTTTATTATGAACTTAACAATGGATAACTAAATCAGTGTCACTCTTTTATCACCCAGTCACTACTTGACTTTTGTCTTCACAAAATGTGTGGCTTCCTTGTGGGTTAGTTCTTCCATTCTACTTAGGAAATCTTAATCATTTCTAATAAGTATTTCTTTCTTAAACTTTTTACAGACTCCAGCCCGCATCTAATTCTGCCTAAGTCATGAGTTCAGAGGCAGGAATAATAGTAATAGCTAATACCTTCTGTGGCTGACATTGCTGTAAATATTCTGTATGGATTAACTTATAATCCTCAGAAAAGCCCTGTGAGGTAGATGCTTTTATTACTGTTTTTATATTTCATATGAGCAAATTATGGCACAGAAAGGCTGATAAGCTTGTACAGACCACACAATGCAAGCCATTTGGTTTCAGTCTGTATTCTTTACCATTATGCTAGTGTCCAAAGTAGTGTTTTCAGTTCTGTGTCTCAGGGAGAACCATTGTGACTCTTGAAACTGTTTTTGAAGCTGGTTGGCCAGCATCCCTCTTATTTAAGAGTAATCACTACAGTATTTTTACCACTTGGCACCAATGTGCTGTTTGCTTTAGGGCAAACTTTATCAGTCACCAAAGAATGGGCTTCTATGAATTCCTCTGGGTATGAGAAATTTGGAAAGAAGATAAACTTTGAATGGAGAATAGAAGTAGACTTGGTAGGTGGCATATTTTCATAAAGAAATAGTAAGTTAGTAAAATCCAAACTTGGTAAGGAAAAAGAGGATTGAATAAAGGTGCCTTGTTAGAAATGGTTTAGGTAGAATTGGAAGTGCTGCTCAGGTAAGCATTTTTAACATGTTTGATAAATTGTTGTTAACTGATTGATAAGCTTACCCTGCTGAGCACGTTGCAAGGCCCTGCGTAGCCTCTCTCCCTGGTGTCTTCAGTAACATTTATGACCCATCATTGCGGAGGATTATTCAGGATGGAATAAACTAAAAACAAGTGTGACAGCCCACTGATACCAGTGATTTTTTTACCACCATAGTATTTAATCATGTGGAATTTTATTCTTGTGTGTGTGTTGGGTATGTACGTCAGAATATTTATATTGAGTTTACTGTGTCCATTTAATTTGGTAGCAGATGGGCTTTGTCTTAGTATGGAGTGCAGGAGGAGTGAGGGGAAACCAAGTTGTGTTAGAAGCAGTGGATAAAAAATTGAGATTTTTTTTTGGGCCGGTGAGATGGCTCAGCGGCTTAAGCGCCTGCCCGGCAAGCGCGAGGGCCCGAGTTCGACTCCCGGAACCCACATACGAAAAAGGGGCCGGTGATATCGCTCAGTGGCACGGGCGCCTGCTGGTGCGCGAGGTCCTGAGGTCGACCCCCCGGTACCCACAAAAAAAAAAAAAAAAAAAAAAATTGAGATTTTTAAGACAAAAGGAAAGCACAATAAATGAAAAAGTCTTCCTTCACTAAGTGAAAAACATTCCTTTTAAAAATACTATTTTGAAACTTTGATTTAGTCAGATTTCCCTCTTATTATATTTGCAAGTTAGTAGCAGTCAATATATTTTCTTACCTTTTCACATTTCAGGAGACCAGCTTTCAATCTAAATGTTCTCAATCCAAACTAAAGAAAACCAAACATTCTTCTCAGAAAGTGATAGGATCTCTCCACCCCAAAAGTTTTGTGCAAAGATTCCGAGAGGCTACAACTTTCATACAACTTTCTGAAGAAATCCAAATGGCAATTGTATGGTGCAGGACCAAAAAACTCAAGGCTCAGGCCACCTTTCTGGGTAACAAACTTCTTAAGAGTAACCGGCTTAAACATGTAGAAGCTCAAGGTTATAGGTAAGTATATTATAAAAAATTGTGTATATATTCAGGTTTCTTTAAAAAAGAGAAGTCTAGCAGGGCTTCAGGCACTAATGTGCAATCTACTCAAGGTGTTATTTCATCTGTTGCTATTGTTACGCGGGCAAAGTTAATCTTTGAGAGGAAGAAAGTAAATTTAGGTGAATCGGACTTCCTCATTTATACTCTTTATCATTCCCATTTGTTTATTCAGAAAGCATTAAGAATGTCTGGGATGTACTAAGCCTGGAGATACAACTAATGAGACAGACTTAGTCCTTGGGAAGCTCCTACTTTAGTGGGAGAGGTGGCTCTTCTGTACCATGTCACTGCAGATGCAGAAGGCCTACACTGTGCTACCAGGAGCAACATTAGATTTGATGTTTGTAGGAGCTAAACTTTCCACATACAGACATCTTCCTTTTGCTGTTATCCTTAAATTCAGGCATGTTTAGGGTTGTGAGCATGAAGCAGTCCATGAAGTTAAGACACTTCAGGGCTTTATATTTTTATTGAAAAAGTAATAGATGCCAATGGTAACAATTTCAGATGTAAGCATAAAGATTCTTATTTCCCCTTTTCAGAGGCAGTCATTTGCTTGAACCAGCTTTTTTATGTGTCCATCAGTATTCTGTATATGTACCATAATCTCTTATTGGTAGTTACAGACAGGGCTTTATACTGGTTCCTGTGGATGAACCACTATAACTATCAAAAATTTAATTTTTAAAAACTACGAAAAATACATTTTTGTTTCAGAAAAAAATTTGGCACACAACAGAGGTTTTGTTAGTTTTTACCTGAGAGCTATAGGAAAAGCTGTTGCATATTCCTAAGGGATGAATTTCTAGAGGGGTTTTTACATTGTGATCCCCTAAAGGCCTGTAGCCATCTAAAAGGGATCTATTCTAGGGTTGGAAGTTTAGGCATTTGTTCAAGGGTAGATAAAGCAAAGATGATAATGATTAAGTCAGTGAAGGGGTTAAAAACTTGTGTTTATTGGTTAAATCATTAGTCTGTACCTCCCAAAATAGTGCTGTTTCATTAATACTTTTTGTAGTATACTCTACAATGTATTTAAGGTCCACAATAACCCTGTGAGGTAGACAGTATTCCTGTTTTATAGATGAGAAAATGGTGGATTTTTCTCAAGATGTTTGAACTGGAGATCTAAAACTCAAGTCCACTGATTCCTGTTTTCACTCATTCTCTTTCCGTTTCAACTCAGACGTACACACCCACCTTCTCCCCACTTAAAGGTCACTGCTTATAGTAAGACAAGAAAATGGTTTGGAAACAGTATGTATTGCTTCATTATAATGGGCCTTGTCAGATTTTTTTTTTTTTTTTTTTATGTGGGTACCGGGAGTCGAACTCAGGACCTCACGCTTGCCAGGCAGGTGCTTATGCCGCTGAGCTATCTCACCAGCCCCAGATTTTTATTTTTGTTTTAAAAAAGGGGAGGGAAGTGAGATACGGAGCATAGACCTATGTTAATCTTTTAAAATTTCACTCACAAAATGAGGCAGTTTTAGCAAGGCACCAGCGAACCATGTGCTAGTAAACCGTATTTAGAAAAAAATACCTAGAACAATTTAGCTGTTTTGAGTTTTGAATTTTCTACACTTGAAGATGACATGATATGAATTATACTGTGTAGCAGAAAGCTGTCTGTTTGCCTGTGCCACAAGCCCTGTCTTCTTACTGTTTTATAAACTCCCTCTTCACTCATGTATTTTTTTCCTTGTTTATTCCTGCCACAAGAAGTTGTCTATCAGGATATGGATTATTATGTACTGGCGGTTTTTAAAATTTGTGATGTTTCCCCATTTCTACTTCTGTTACATTATGAACAGATTATCTGGTATGAGGGAAAACTGGTACTGAAGTATGGAGGTGTCTTAATTTAGAAGTTGGTTAACTTTGAGGGTGAAATGGAGACACTTCTGCCTTCAACCTGAATCGGGGGAAGTTACGGTCTGAGGACACAGATTTAGTTTGAAACTATTTCCTTATTTTTTGTTATGATCCTAGAATTATACATAGGTATAGGACCTGTAAGTAAATTGTGTATTTTCTGTTGGAAGTTGGTAAAAAATCAGGTACAAGAGTGAAGGAGAATTTTTTGGCATTTTAATAAACTCAGGCTTTTCTTCTCTCTCCTTTAGTTTGCCAAAGAAACTAGAATGCATAAAAACATCTATTTGCAACTGCCTTCTTCATGCCTCAGGTAGCAAAACTTCAAAGCATCATCTGAGACAAAGAAGGTCACAGAATAAATTTTTACTAAGAAAAAGGAAACCACAGAGAAAGTGGCAGTCAGCTCTTTTAAAGGAAGTCCAGCGGTTCCCGCAAGAACCTCTGAAGAGTGCTGTGGACACCAGTACTAAGTGGAGTCTCTCACACTGCATAATTCAAAGAACCAATCGCTGCCCTAACAGTAAGGAGCTGCAGAGTAGCAGACTTTCAAATCCTGCCACAGAAACTAAGGAGAATCAGATTCATGGAAGTCTTAAAGGAAGCAGTGAAAGTCAAACTAATTCATGGACAGAGATGCAAATAAACAAACAAAGTACACCAGGACCTGTGAAAGAGACAGATGACATTGATGACATTTTTGCTTTAATGGGAGTGTAGATGTTCACATGTGAGACTTTCACGCAGTTAACAAACTGGTCCTTTGTTGTGCTGTTCTAAGTGGAGCTGCTGAGATCTTGAAATACTGCTGCTTAGGCTTAGAGAGGAGCATGCAACACCCCACAAGAGTTCAGTTCAGGAAACATTTGTAGCTTTGTATCATTTCATCACCAAGTATTTTTTTTTTTTTTGTGGGTACCGGGGGGTCGACCTCAGGACCTCGCGCGCCAGCAGGCGCCCGTGCCGCTGAGTGATATCACCGGCCCCTTTTTCGTATGTGGGTTCCGGGAGTCGAACTCGGGCCCTCGCACTTGCCGGGCAGGCGCTTAAGCCACTGAGCCATCTCACCGGCCCCCCATCACCAAGTATTTATTTGGCTTTGACTATGTGTCAGGTGCTAAGATATAAAGTGTGTCACAGAATGTCTTCAAGAAATAGATGCAATTCCTTAACTGAAACTGGTAGGAAAATATATATATTTTATATTGAAAATTTATTTTTATATATGTATATTTTAAAAGTTCTATAATAGCTGTCTTAAATTGTATTTTGTTACAGACTTACAGAAAACAATCTTTATAAGCCTTTGTCCTTTCTGCCTGCTTTTTTGTATTTTCCCATTTACCTATCCCAGTGGTTCTTGAACTGGTGCAGAGAGTCACCCGGTCAGTTGTTTAAAAACAGCTTCCTAGCCTCTTCCCAGAGGTTGGTAAATACGGACTAGGGGAGGGGACTAAAAGTCTGCATGTTTATTTCAACAAGGAGTCCAGGTGATTTTGATGCAAGGGGCTCAAAATCCAGAGTTAACATGAAAAGGGGTTTAGCTTCTCTCCTGAAGCCTTGTCAGACATCCTGTTTTCAGCAGTTCCTAATCTCCAGATCTAAAAATCTGAAACTTTTTGAGCACAAACTGCTCAAAAAGTTAACAGATTTTGGAACATTTCTGGTTTCAGAGTTTTAGATTTAGGATGCTCAATCAGTAAAGCCTGTGCTGGTATTCATTCCAAAATTTGAAACATTTCTGGTCTCAAGCATCTTGGATAAAGGATAAAAGTAGTATTAGGTGCTCAGGTTATTTAAAACAGCAGTATATAGGACCTGTTTTTTAAAACTTGGTCTTCCTACTTCTGTCTTCCCAGTCCAAATCCTATGTTCAACTGAAGGTGAATGATTCCAGTGTGAAATGAATGGTATTTTCAACAAATAACCAATTTGTTGATTCACAGACCAACAAATTTTATCATGAATAGTTCTTTTAATATTCAAATAAGGACTCAAAAAAGATTAGTTACAGGCATACATATGAGCTTTTATTCTTCAACTTACCTACCTGTTTAAGAGAGAAACAGCTTTTTACTTGTCCATTTTAATTAAAAATACATGGTAGACATTTTCAAGATAGAAGTCCAATAAATAACATGACAAACCTTTCTCTACATAGTAGTAATAGGTTTTGTTTTCTTTTTCTATGTGCTCTTGTCAGTTTATTAAAACAGGAAAACCAACTAATATCTCTTACAATGAACAGCATAATTTAGTTACTTACACCATCTTCTCAGGCACAAATTCATCTTGCTTTAGGAAGATGCAGGTCTTAAAGTGCAAATTTTAGAAACACAGCATTTAAAATAATACTGAAATTTTGCCAGGTGTTTAACTCCAATTGGCACAAAGAATTTTGAAACTTCATCTAAAGTTGGAGCCATTAAGATTTCCTGTTATATTTACTATAAAGCATTTCAACAGATGAATTCCAGAATAGGTCAGAGCACTGGAAAAAGAAAAAAACATAGTAGCAGATTTGAATTCATCTACCTTAAAATTAACTGCAAACTCTTATGATTCCATGTATGAAGCAGAATATCTTATTTTGTTCTACCTTTCTTCCCCAAACATCTTGTAATATTTTAAAATCCAATGATTCATAATACCTGATTCATTTTCTTCATGATTCTAAAAACTTACCTTTTATTTTCTTTTTCCTAGATTAAGTCCTGATGTCTTCAGTTTTTCTTATTGTGATAGAAATTCAATCATTTTAATAATTTAGCACTTTTTTTCAGATTAAAAAAAAATCAAAGTTACTGTTGTGACTTATTTATCTGTGTATCTTATGTCTGGCTGCCCACTCATCTACCTAACCACCCGCCCACCCATCCATCCACCTATCCACCCATCCATCCATCCATTCGGAGTTTGACCACCTGGTCTCTCAGGCATGAATGTACTATATAGCTTTATATACAGGTAAAATATCTCCTGTTGTATTGCTAATTCCCTTCTTAATAAAATACAGTATTTTAGACTTTCTTGGCCAAAGCCAAAATAAATTAAAACCAAACAAAAAAAGAATAGCCAATAATGATTATTATAACTGAAGTTATAAAATTTTAAGGAGAGATACAAGTTGGATGGTTCACACACTTAAGTGTGGTACTGTGAATCTATGCAACGTTTTTGTCAGCTCAAAGTTTTCTCTGTCCTCATCTACTTGGAATTCTATTACATAAAAAAACCACAGAAGACATTATATTATGCTATCTCTTACATATCATTTATAAAATAGACTGATCCCAGCATCAATCCTTAGGGGCCCTTCATCATTTGTATTTTTCTAACCTGCTGGACCAGAGTTCAGGGATGAAGACAAACACTTCTGCCTATAGACCTGAAAATAAACTTCACCTTTCTCCTACCCTGAGCATGCAGGAAGAGAAGATGACACAATTTATAGTAACCATTTGTGAATAGGTCAAGCTGCATTTAGAAGGGATAGCCTGGCAGTGATGGCGAATCTTTTAGAACTTTCAGTGAGAATAAACAGCACACTGCAGCACGCTTGCCATAGGTTCACCACCACTGCCCTAGGATTTGGTCATGCAAGTAACAACGAGAAATACACATCACTATTTTCTGCATGGAGTTTTAGGAGCTAACAGTATATTTCAATATATTGACTTCTGTTATAATGAGTGTTGAAACTCTTGAATGCAAGTATGTTTCCCATCTCTCAGTTCTGAGGTTTTTTAATGCTATGTGGCCTGCAGTGCCTTGGTCACCCATGGTGAGTATGGTGACAGCAGAGATTCCAGGGTCATGAGCATAGAAAGCTGACATATCCAAAGAAGGAAATGCCCCTAAAAAGTACCAGCTAACTGATAACCTGGGTCATAGGTCTGACCCTCCATTTACTGACACCAGTGGAAAGGAAGGAAATTGTTTGACATTTTGTGCCTAATGTGTACATTACAAGTCACAGTACATTTTCCTTAATGCTTCTGGTGATCACATTTTTCCAGTGAGAAAACACTCAGGGAAATAAAATAAGTTATTTTATTTATTTATTTATTTTTTTTGTGGGTACCGGGGGGTCGACCTCAGGACCTTGCGCGCCACGCTGAGCGATATCACCGGCCCCTTTTTCGTATGTGGGATCCGGGAGTCAAACTCGGGCCCTCGCGCTTGCAAGGCAGGCGCTTATGCTGCTGAGACATCTCACCGGCCCAAGTTATTTTAAGTTGGTAGCCAGGAAGAAGTAGAGAAGCTAGTATGAAAACCATGGCTGTCTAACCCATTGCTCTTTCTATTTCAGCAAATACCTCTCTGCAATTCAGTTTCTCCAGTTTGTAACCTTACCTGTGAACATGTTTATCGTGAAGTTCAGTTAAGTGTTTTGAATGATCTAGTGCTATAGCCTTTCCAAGGACCATTTGTTTTCAGATAGCTCTAGCTATGTAGTAGTGTGGGACCATTGTTTTCTCATTCCCTGGTCACGAACACTTTATTTCCACTCACATAACCCAAGAAAAGTCTTTCCCAGCCAAATTATACTGTTAATTCGAAGTCAGCAGATGATCAACTAAAACTTGCAATTTTTTCAACAAATGCTGCTGGTTAGCCATAGCGTGCTACTATATGTTTGTTACCTTTTTAGCTGAATTCTCACACTTCCTCTTTATTAAACAGTTAAAAGAAATAGCTTTTATACAATTCTATTAAAAATTATTAAAGAACTGTTTTTATATAATAATGCTCAGGGCCCTAAGAAGAATTAGAATTTTACACCCACCTCTAGCAATTTCCACTGTAAATATGGGACAAAGACAAATGAACAGGATAGATACCTGAATGTAAATCAAGAAGAGTGTTTTGTAGGAATGAAGAGGGATTCTGATAGGCATATTCATAATTACAATCTAAGTTTGATATAGATTGGCAGGATCTAAAATGACTGTTTAGAGGACAGTTTTATATACAAGAAAGTGTTGCCTAGTTTTTTTTTTCCTCTCCTTATAGCAACTAGAATAGTGCCTTCCACAGAGAAGTCTGAGTGAAGAAATCAGAGGAGTAGGGCTGTACCTCTGCTATAGTACACATTAGTGTACCCAAGATACACAATGAAAATACACACCTATGTTTTGTTATAAAACCTGATCATAATATCTCAAAAATTACCAGCTCAGGAAAAACCCATCCTGTCTGCTACCACTGTTTAATCTGAACTTAAAACATGTTTTCTTCCTATAAGGTCCTTTAAAAAGAAATTTTAAGGGCCGGTGAGATAGCTCAGAGGCATAAATGCCTGCCTGGCAAGTGCGAGGTCCTGAGTTCGACTCCCGGTACCCACATACGAGAATAGGGACGGTGATACTGTTCAGCGGCACGGGCGCCTGCTGGCGAGGTCCTGAGTTCGACCCCCGGTACCCACACATAAAAAAAGAAATTTTAAAAAAGTCTCTCATAGCCCAAATGAACTTTATACCATATAGGTAAGTTGTTTTTCTTTGAAATTAAAAAGTAATTATAGAATCTTTATTGTAGCTTATAGAGAGCCCTTCCCAGTCCTCGTCATGGTCCAGGAAGTTTATATTTGTAATTCCAAAGGAAAGTTATTGGAATTCTAGCGAATTAATTCCAATTTAGCACTTCCAGTACAACCCACAGTGAGAATAAAGACACTAAGACATACCTAGAGTTGTGGTGAGCCAAAGGGGTCCTAAGTCCAGCCAGAGTGGTGGTTACCAGAACAAAGGCCTCAACTCAGGGCCAAAACCTGGGTTTTATTAATACTCAATGAGGGGAGTGGCTCGGGGATGAGCGACTGTGAGAGTGGTGGGAAGTACAGGAATACCATGAGCTAGGCTAGGTGGGTGGCCTGAAATCACCTCTGCAATATGCAGAGAGAAGGATATGCAGAAAGAGTAATCTGCTTAACACAATTTGAGGTAGTATCTAATGCTTTGGGGTCAGTGCTTCAGCTCTGATGTGTAATCTTTTATGCCCTAGGAAGTCACAGCCTCTTATCTCGAGGCTTGATCCCAGCTGCCAGTGTGGCGCACGGCTCTCCTTCCTGCCCAGCTCACACATGTTTTTGGGGAGCTATGGGAACAGCGGGGTAACACTGACCTGTTGCCTTACTTCAAAGACTGCACATCAGCACCTTGGCTAGACCGATTTGCATTGCTGAAAGCCAGTTGAAGGGATAAGGAAAAGTCCTAGCCAGCTCTGTACATATTAATACATGGAAATAGGGCCAGGTTTAGCCAAAAATGGAGATAATTCTCATCTTTTAAGGAGAGTCATCCAGGTGGTCCTCCACAGTAGCTATTTTAAAGTTTTTATTTCTGCATTGGTCTAGGACTGATAGGCTGAGACAGAAAAAATGAAGTACCTGCAGCTAAGAGGAAGACTAGAAAGAAGGAAAGAATAGAGGGAAGAAAAAAATTAGAAGTACTAATGGATTATACCAACAAATCATGGCTAGTGCATAGTCATCCAAATTTTAAGTGATACCTTGATTTCAGAAACATTTATTTAATATTAAAGGTTTTTAGTACGTAAAGTTGTTTTAACAATTCAAGTCTTACCTTACAGGAAACAACTGAGGAAAACATCCTCGTGTTTTTGTGTTAACAAATTTTTGGATCTGAAGTATTTGTTTTAAAAGATGTCCTTTGGAAGATTTATCAATTTTTGTTAATACCATCTATAAGAAAATAGAATTTTAAGCATTAGAATTAAAATACACATTTTAATCTCTGAATCTCCATAAAGAAGCTACTCTGAATAGTAAATGACTTCCTATGTATAATAAAGTGTACACTATGTGTTTAGTATTTAACAGTGCTTTAATCACACAAGGCTGTAACGTCTTAGACTTACGATGAATGAGAAGGACCCTTCAGCCATATTTGTAATTGCCATCAGCAATTTCACATGATTACAATATATTATGTGCTCTAAGATACAGATATTGTTAGGTTGGTCCACATAAAACTAGTAACTTGTAAACATTTTGATGGTTCAGCCTTATAATACTTTAAAAGGAAAAATTAGAAACTGGGTGCTTTGCAGGTTGTCTCTCATAGTTAATATTCCAGTAAATCTAGAATTTTACTTGTCCAAATACAAATACATACTGGAGGAAGGTCAAGGCATGAGTGATTACAAAGTCAATTAAAAGTAAATCTTCAATCTATCAGGTTTCTCTTGCTATAAAATTAAACTTCCCAATGAATCACTTATATTTTTAGTCACGAGAAATGCTAACGGCAGGAATGGAAAGCAGAAAGTATGTGGTTTCTCATAACTTGTGAATCACCTCAAATGGGAGTCTTTCCTCATAAAGGCAAATATGCTGATAGATATATGGCTAATTTTTTTTTTGGTGTGTGGTGTTGAGGTTTGCACCCAGAGCCTTGCACATGCTAGACAAGTGCTCTACCTACCACTAAACTATATCCCCAGCCCAGAATTTAATGTTATCTTTTTGTTTTATAGCGGCATGCATATGTGTATGTGCGTGTGTGTGTGTGTGTGTGTATGTGTGTTTACTGCTGGGCATTAAACCCAGGATATGCTATCTAAAAGGAGATATAGGGCCGGTGATATAGCTCAATGGCATAAGTGCCTGCCTGGCAAACGCGAGGTCCTGAGTTCCACTTCCGGTACCCACATAAAGGAGAAAAAGGGCCGGTGATATCGCTCAGTGGCACAAGCGCTTGCTGGCAAGCGTGAGGTCCTGAGTTCGACTGCCGGTACCCACACACACAAAAAAAATAAATAAAAAATAAAAGGAGATATAATTACTCTGTAGCAATTCATGAAAGAACTAATTATCTTCCCTTCAGTTAAAAGAGGAATTTATGATTCCTGGTACCTATGCTACATCACGAACACTATTATTTAATAAAAGCAGTTTGACAGTATTTAGGTACTTTTGCTATGTAGATTATCAGTCCTTTCATGGTGAATAAATTATTCCTAATGTTTCAAAGGACTTTTTTGCAAACCCCAAGAATTTCGTTAACTCCAAAGATACAAAAGTGGCTTATTACCATTTAAAAAGAATGAAATACGTTTAAAAAGGGGCAGAGGACTTAGATGTTTCTTCAAAGAAAATACTCAAATGGCCAAAAGGCAGATAAATAGATGCTAATCCTTAGGAAAATGCAAACCAAAATCATAACCACCATCCCTCTTCTGAAGGCTACAGGAAGCTGAGGCAGGATGATCAAGAGTTTGAGGGTAGTCTGGGCTACCTAGCAAGATCCTGTCTCAAGAGAGAGGGGAAGGCGGATGGGATGAGTGTGGGGAGAGAGATCATAATGAGATACCATCTCACACCCCTTAGGATGGCTACAATAAAAAAGATGACAAGGATTTGTATAAATTTGAACCCTTGTGCATTGTTAGGAACGTAAGATGTATGGTACAACTACTACACTACAGAAAACTGTGCCAGTTCCTGAAAAATGAAATTATTATATGCTCTAGCAGTGATACTTCCGGGTACCCAGAAGAATCAAAAGCAGGATTTTTAAAATCTTTTTTCATCATAATATTTTGTTTTTTTGAGACAGGGTCTCACTATGTAGGCCATGCCAGCCTGGGGCTTGCTGTATAGCACAGCCTGGCCTTAAGTTCAGGGTCCTCCTGCCTCAGCCTCCCAAGAGGAGACTGGAGGCATGTGCCACCCTGCCCAGCAACAGCAGGGACTTAAAGTTATATTTGGGAGTAGACGAACCTAATAGTTCCCTTCACCTCTCCTTTCTATCTAGGTCCACAAATGGCCCTCCTCAATCTATACACCTCAATATATATCTTTATCAATGCACTTAATGCCATTATATTGTAATTATTGTCCTAAGTTCTTATCTTTTCCAACTAGGTTGTGAGCTCTTGATGCCAGAGACTTCCTTTATTCTTAGTTTTCCTAGTTCTTACCGGGGTCTTAGCACAGCACCAACACACAGAACCACATTTAATTTAAAACTTTCAGCCAAGCATGGTGGCACACACCTGTGGTCCTGGCACTCAGGAGGCTGAGGCAGGAGGATCACCATGAGTTCAAGGCCAGCCTGGGCTGCATGGTGAGTTCAGGGCCAGCCTAAACTACAAGGCAAGACCCCGTCTCAAAAACCAAACCAAACAAAACTTTTTTCCCCTAGTAACCACAGTTTAAAAAGTAAAGAGAAACAGGTTAACGACAGATCTTACTTAACCCAGTTTATCTAAAATATTATTTCAACATGTAATCAATTAAAAATTGAGACATATTTGTTTGAGACAGGGTCTGACTGTATAGTTTGGGCTGGTCTTGAGCTCGCTATGAAGCCCAGGCTGGCCTTGAACACACATAGATTAATGTATGCTTTCACTTACGAGAGGCAGCTAGAGTGATCAAATGTATAGTACTGAGAAAGTAGAAATGTGGTTGCCAGGGGCTGGAAGGAGGGACAACTGCAAGTGTTTAAAGGACTGAGTTTCAGTTTTATAAGATGATAAGAGTTCTGGAGAACTGGTTGCACAGTAATATGACTGTACTTAAAGCTGCCGAAATGTATGCTTTAAAATGGTTAAGACAGAAATTCTATATGTATTTTACCACAAATAATAACACTGATAATAAATGAGGTAGAAGCCAAGTGTGGTTGTGCACACCTGTAATTGTAGCTATTCAGAAGGCTGAGGCAGGAGTATCACAAAGTCAAGTCTAACCCAGGCAACTTAGTAGACCCTGCTTCAAACTTAAAAAAAAAATTTTTTTTTTAAGGGCTGGGGATGTAGCTCAGTGGTACAGCACTTGCTTGGCATGCGTGAGGCCCCGAGTTCAACCCCAGTACTGCAATCAAGCAATTAATCAATGAGGTTGAACTACATTAATCAGAAATAACTGACCCATTAAGAGAAAGAAGCAAACTATAAACAGTTAGATACAGTGTGATTTCTGTTTTAAGTTCAAAACCTCGAAAATATATAACTGTATTATAGGATTTTCTCCCACAGGTTCGCTCCTCTGTGGGAGAACTGTCAGGTAATACAAGCTTTAAAATTGAGAGATCATATTTGCTGACACACTGGCAAAGGCTACCTGGGTTTTGTTTTAATTATAATTAAAGAAAATATATATATATATGTAGCCAAGCCTATCCTAACTGAATAAAATGGATGTCTCCTAAACCAACAAAGAAATGGAAATGGGAACCTCAATTTTTTTAAAAGCAGAATTTGTCAAAATTATTAAACTGCACCAATGGAGATCTTTATTATTTCACTGTGTGATTTTTTTTTTTTTTTTAACTAAAAGGAAAAAATGCAGAAGATTCTACGGGAACAATAAATAATGGGAAACAGAAAATAATGTAAGATGGTATGAGTAAGTGCAAACATACAGGAGTCACGATGAATGTGACTAGGTTAATCTGCTTATTAAAATTAATGCTCAGGCTGGGTGTGGTGGCACATGCCTGAAATCCCAGCACTCGGGAGGCTGAAGCAGGAGGGTCGCTGTGAGTTCAAGGCCAGCCTGAACTGCATGGTGAGACCCTCTCTCAAAAAGTAAAAAAAAGGGCCGGTGAGATGGCTCAGTGGCGTAAGCGCCTGCCTTGCAAGCGCGAGGGCCCGAGTTCGGCTCCCCAATCCCACATACGAAAAAGGGGCCGGTGATATCGCTCAGCGGCACGGGTGCCTGTTGGCGCACGAGGTCCTGAGGTCGACCCCCCGGTACCCACAAAAAAAAAAAAAAAAAATTAGTGTTCAAAAATAAAAGCTAATAGGAAACAAGAAGATAGATCTTTTTGCACATGGGAAGGAGACCAAGAGATGGAGGGAGGGGACAAGAACATAAAAAGAATTAAGATGTGTTATGTACATGTACCAACTCCCAACAATGAATGTAATCATTAAGTACTGCAAACGTGTATTAATAAGAATAAAAATAATTAATATGCTCAACAATAAAAAGAAAAAAAAAACTAAAAGAAAAAAAGTGGCTCACTAGTAGTGTGGTTTGAGTACATTAAACTCTACTGTTTTAGTGGTTTTTAAAAACTTTTTGCAAACTACAGTCACTGAGTTTTTTTCTTTTTTTTTTTTTTTTTTAATGTGGGTACCGGGAGTCGACCTCAGGACCTTGCGCTTGCCGGGCAGGCACTTATGCTGCTGAGCTATCTCACCGGCCCCACTGAGTTCTTTTCTTTAAAAGGAGTGCCATTTTATTTGGAAGTATTACAAAGCAAAATTACTAATACATAATATGTATTTTTTCTAGGTCACATGACAAAAGAACACTAGTAAGATATTTCCAGAAGAAATTCTGTCTCTCTATAAATATAAAAATCCTACTCTTGTTTCTTAGAGCCTTTTATATTCTTGGAAGAATCTTTAAATTCCAAGTAGAAAAAATCAAAACAAACAAACAAACAAAAAATTCCAAGTAGGCAGCAAAAGTCTTAGTTGCAGTTTTATTTACATTATGATAAATACTATCTGCTAAGCTGCTATTAAACAGATCCTAACATGTTTTGGACAAATGTTTATATTTCCATTAAAAAACATAGAAATGAAAAGTATTTAGGAACACTGAACAGCTTAAAAAACTTTGGCTCTGATTTTGAAAACTTAAGACTGAGAGAAGAAAATGAAAGTGCCATAGAACTTAAAGATACTTTTCTTTATCTTTTCAAGAAGCAAAACTTGCTCATTCATTAAAAAAATGTGTGCACATATTCGTAAGCACAAAGAACTGGTATTCTAACTGCAACCAAGAGTCAAAAGAAACACTTACCACATATGGTAATGCAAATTCTTCACACATTTCTATGGCAATGTGGTCTTTTTCTGTAATTCCAACAACACTATCCACCAGTAAAAATGTTCTCTTCAAACTATAAAATGTAGAAAAGAAGATTAATGGCAACATAAAATATACTCATTCTTCTTCCCACCCATATTTACTATATTGAGAAATTTTCCTTTGAATAATTCTCTATTCAAACTTTAAAAATTTAGGCAAAAGGAGTACAAAATTCATGAGTAAATTCATCCTACAGTCCTGGGAGTCTTAATGCTGTTATATTCATAACCAAATTTGTTAAATATTTTAATTTATTTCAGCAAGCGCGTGAACATAAATCTGCTATGAACTTCATATAAAGATGAGTAAACCCCTTTCTCTAAGAACTTAAAATCCAATTTGTTATCACAGAAATGTTTAACTTTTTAAATATTACTTTAAGACTAACAGATAACAGAAACCAGGCACATTGTATTTTGCATGTTCTTTTGCAAATATTTCATCTCAGTTTCTATGTAAAACTACAAAAGCAAGATACTTATACAAACACTTTAAACATTTTTCGCTACATTGTGCAATTCTTTTTTTTTTAATGTGGGTACCGGGAGTCGACCTCAGGACCTTGCGCTTGCCAGCAAGCGCCTGTGCTGCTGAGCAATATCACCGGCCCTTTTTTTCTTTTATGTGGGTTCCAAAGAGTCGAACTCCAGACCTCGCGCTTGCCAGGCAGGCGCTTATGCCGCTGAGCTATCTCACCGGCCCTACATTGTGCAATTCTTGAAGTAGAACTATCCCTATGTCACTTGACTACATAGGGAGACAAAAACATAGCTATTTTCAGAGGATGTGATGACAGGGATATTTCAAGAATGATCACAATTTGCTGTATTTAAATCTAGTGACTATCGCATTAACCAACAATTTTCATTTTCAAAATTATCTAGCTAAGAGTTTGCTTAAAATTAACAAACTAACTCTGCTGAAGTATTCTTTATATTTTCAATTTAGGAAAACCCTTAAAGTTAAAATCAGACTCACAGGTGGAAACCAAAAAAAATTACATCATACCTTGGTCCTAAATACTGTATTATAGAATATTATAAGAGTAAAATGAACCTAAAATAAATTATTCAGTAAAACTAAAGTATTCACCACGTGTAGAATACTCTATTGATAAAAATGTGCTTTGGTGCTAACTATGTAACTATTATAAGAAAGTGTTTTCTTACTTCCTTCGTTCTTTTAGATAGGTCTCTACCATGTCAACAAAATCTTCAGGTGCTCTATAGCCGTAACCTGGCATGTCCACCAATACGAAATATTTTCCAACTTTGAAAAAATTCATTTTCTTCGTGTGTCCCTGATGGAGTAAATAAAAAAAAAAATAGAAACACATCCTTTCTACATTTCATGATTTGCAATGTTTTCTATTCAATCAACAAGTATTTACTAAAAGACTCAGTATATAATCCGAGCTATTTTGATCATGACACAGGAAAAGAAGATAGAAGGAAAGGGCTAGAGATAAGCTTAGATCATACTACTTTTTCCCTCCAATTCATCTTTCTTAAAATAGAATTCCTAGTACTTAAGAACTCTAGATTCCATACTAGAAATACCTAGACAAAATATTTTGGACTCTATACTAATTTCATGCTCCATGAAAAGGTCACCCTGTTCTAAAATGCATGACTATCACTAGTTAATGTTCTCTGATGAATAATTTATCTCTGCTGTAAAGAGAAATGAATTATGGCACTGATAAATTTAAATGCTTACCATTAGTTATAGAGGTTTCTGTAATACCTAGCTCTAAAGCCTGATAGCTGCTTATACCTAGATTACCACTTCCCTAAAATCAGGATGTTTTGTATGGTTTATGTGGATTTTAGTGCTCTCATTAAGCAATTTTTATAAAGCATCTACAATTCTATAATTATATCTGCATAACTAAAATTGACATAAACATAAAATGTAGTTTATTCATGCTTTTGTGGCCATGGGACATTCATTCATCAGAACAAGAATTTTAAAAGTCAGTTGTTTGCATCTTAGAATAAATATTATCAAAGAAAAGATTTTTATAAATGGTGGCTAAGTTCCTAGTCAGCTTATTTATCCATCTATTAGAAAATTATTTTAGAATTAGAGATCAGGAATTTTAAACTTACAGATTAGGAATGTAAAGAATAAATTTCAGCCATTGTCCTCTTACATAGGAAGGGGATTCACCCTACCTAGAAGTGATAGTTTAGCTGGTTTACTAGGTGAGTCAGGGGAGGAATGAAGATGGAAGGGTTAGGCAATGCAAAGAATGATTAATGATAACGCCAGAGAATCAACTATGTGAAGGAGTAAGGAGGAAAAGACTAGTGAAGAGATATGGAAGGGTTCCAACTCAATGAAAGGAGTGGGGGGTAGTGAGTGAGTGAGTTGATGAAAAGGTTTTGCTATATATAGATATTAAGGTAAGGGCAAGTGGGGGTGAATTTGAGGAAAGGTTATCTCAGACATTACACGGTAGAATCTGCATCATTGAGAAGGAAATAGAAGGGACTGGAATATGACAAAAAGTGCACCAATATATGGCTGGGATAACAAGCACATAATTTGGCCTGGGCAAATATAATATGCTTTACTATTTTATGTGTAAGAATGTGTGTGCATACATAAGTTGCTAAGGTGTAAAAGATTATAGGAAAACTGCTGGATACAAAGTTGACACTCAAAAATCAATAGCATTCCTGTACACAAACAACAAACTCACTGAGAGAGAAATTAGGGAAACCACACCCTTCACGATAGCACCCAAAAAAATGAAATACTTAGGAATCAATCTAACAAAGGAAGTAAAAGAGCTATACATTAAAAATTATAGCACTCTGAAAAAAGAGATTGAAGAGGATATCAGAAAATGGGAAGATATCCCTGTTCATGGATAGGAAGAACCAACATTGTGAAAATGGCCATACTCCCAAAACTGTTATACAGATTTAATGCAATCCTGATCAAAATACCATTAGCATACCTCACAGATTTAGGGAAAACATTCCTAAAATTCATTTGGAAACAGAAGAGACCTAGAATAGCAAAGGCAATCCTGGGCAACAAAGGCAAGGCAGGAGGCATCACAATCCCTGACTTGAAATTATACTACAAAGTGACTGTGATAAAATCAGCATGGTACTGTCAAAAAAACAGACCTGAGGATCAGTGGAACAGACTGGAAGATACAGACACAACTACAAACACACTCAGCCACCTTATCTTTGACATAGGGGACAAACATGTTCACTGGAAGAAAGACAGTCTCTTTAATAAATGGTGCTGAAAAACTGGCTTTCCACATGCCGAAGACTAAAACTAGACCCATGTCTATCACCATGCACTAAACTAAAGTCAAAATGGGTCAAAGATCTAAATATTAAAACAGAAACACTAAATCTACTGGAAGACAAAATAGGTAGAAATCTTGAAGACATAGGGGTAGACAGAGAATTCATGAACAAAAGCTAAACTGCACGGGAAGCACTTCAATGAATGAACAACTGGGATCTCATCTTATTAAAAAGTTTTTGCACATCAAAAGAAATCACCAACAGAGTGAAAAGAAAACCCACAGATTGGGAAAAAATTTTAGCCAACTGTCCCTCAGACAAAGGACTTCTATCTAAAACATATAAAGAATTGAAAAAAATCAGGTCCCCCAAGTTCAAAGAACCAATTCAAAAATGGGCATCTGAGATAAATACACACTTCTCAGATGAAATACAAATGGCAAATAAATATATGAAAAAATGTTCAACATCATTGGTCATTCGACAGATGCAAATTAAAACAACACTGAGATTCCATCTCACCCCAGAAAGAGTGGCTATCATCAAGAAATCAACCAATAACAAATGCTGGCAGGGCTGTTGGGAAAAAGGAACCCTTCTCCACTGTTGGTGGGAGTGTAGAATGGTACAACCACTGTGGATACCAGTCTGGAGATTCCTCAAAAAACTAGGATTAGAGGTCCCATTTGACCCAGCTATTCCCCTTCTGGTATTTTCCCAGAAGAATTAAAAACATCATACCACAGTGATATATGTGCACCCATGTTTACAGCAGCACAATTTGTAATAGCTAAATCTTGGAAACAACCCAAATGCCCATCGACCAAGGAATGGATAAAAAAGATGTGGTATTTTTATACAATGGAGTACTACTCAGGTATAAAGAAGGATAAACTTGAGGATTTTATAGGCAAATGGATGCAACTAGAGACCATACTCATAAGTGAAACAAATCAGACTTGCACATATAAACATCATATTGTCTCCCTAGTGTAAGAAAATGAAAGAGTAAATAATATCCAAAATCCACAATAGATACTATGAAAGGGAAAGAAATGCTCAAAAGGAAAGAACAACTAGGATGGGAGAAAGGAAGGAAAAAAAAAAAAAGATATATATATATATATATATATATATATATATACACACACACACACACAAGATAGCTAAGACAATACTAATTTCTTTTAGTTCTTTGAAAAGAATGGTTTGTGCTTATATTGTTTGATCAATTTTGCATGCCTGTATCTTATAATCTGAGCAACTACTTTGAAGAGAATACGCAATATATTAACCATTGGTAATTTCCTATTATCTTGTTTGAAATTCTGTATCATTGCTTTTATTGTTTTCTTCTCTTTAAAAAAAAGATTATAGGAAAACTAAAGAAAAAATCTTTAAAGCTGTTTTCCTTAAAATCAGTGTAGAACTAGATGATCACTCTTATAGAAGGAAATACAGAATGACAATAAAACAATTTATTTTGGTAACTCTTGGGAAGATTTGGACAAAGAGGGCTTTTTTCTGAGGCAAGAGTACTAAAATAAATCCAGCCATACTTCCTTTTTTCCCCCAGAGAAATACACAGGCATTAATAAAATGTCTTTATTACCTGTTTGAAAGAAATCTCTTCTCTAGGAACTTAGCAATTATGATTTCTTACCCTTTCCAGTATTTATTACTCATCTTAGTCAATTCAAGAGATAGTCCAGATATCTGGACTGTTAAAAAATTTCAACATACCGGTGTTTTGGAGATTCTGACTTCAACCTCTGGGGCCAGTGAAAATAAAGCCTTTATTAGCGAGGATTTTCCAACATTGCTTCTGCCTATAAAACACACCTTATACAGGAAAAAAGAAGAGAAATGAGCACTAAGAAACTTGAATAGTTATTTATTTATTTAATGCTGTATTTGCATTACTATGTCACCAAGCTATATAAAGTGGTTTATGGCTAGTCAGACCTCAAATCCAAACACACAGCTAATACTGAAATGATTTCAAAGTGGCAAGTGTAACATTATTTTCTAGCTTTTTCCAACCACATCCCTATGACGTGGGTAATAGTACCACCATTTTATAGATGTGAAGAAACAACTGGTCCAAAATTAAACAATTAGAGAATAGAGATACTGGGATTTGAATCTACAGTTATACATTTATCCTGGACATTTATATCCTCAGCCCTTACCATTAACTACACTATGCTACTCAAGGATACCTGTAAACTTTATTAAGCATTCCATATTTATAAAGCTTTTTGAAGTAAAAAATAAACGTTACTTCAATAAAACTGGCTCAAAAGTACAAAATCATGTTTAGAAGCACATTTTCTCAAGAACTCCCACAGTGCTCTGTAGTAACAGTGCAACTGAAGAGGTGGTTTTTCCCCTGATCTCTCTTTTTCCAGTTAAGCATTTATCTGTATTGTGGAAAGCAACAAAATATTCTCCATAATAACCATCATACACAAGAGTGCTTTTAACAAAGTACTGTACTGAAGGGGTAAGGACTCCAACCGGTTGTTCTAATGAGGTCAGAATGGCTCAGTGGGGGGCATTTTGGAAATCTGTAGGGGTATTTTTGGTTATCAATATATCTGCTGGACAGTTAGCGGGAAGGGACCAGGGATGCTTTGTATTTTTTGAAACCCTGTTTAGTCCCTCAAAATAAACTGGTATGAGTCCTGCACAGATTTCAAATGGTCTTCCTAGATTAGATCCAATGTTAATATATAAATAAAACAGTCCATTATACCACTTAAAATTGCAGGGCAATGGTGCAGTTACAAGAGCAAAGCTCTTGCAGCTGCCTTTAGCAGACCCAGAACAAAACACTGCATTATGAATTTGTAGAACATGCCTAATATGCACCCAAGGAATTTCACTGATAGAAGTAGTTTAAATCTTCCACATTATTGCCACCTGTAAGTAGTTACTATTTCTGCACGATAGGAAATTTGGATTGGGTGAAAATTACAAATTATAAAGTATCATCACATTCATGAAAATGTTATATTTCCTATTCTTCACTGTCTAAATTCTAATTTGTGCATGTTTTCCCGAGCTCAAATAGGAAAAAGGACAGAATTAACTTTTTGAACACTTAGTTCATGTTTGAAAGCTTTCCATATTCACTATCATAATAACTAAAACCACATATATGCTTATTTAAAATAATATATGCGTCCACACCAAGCTAGAAACTATCTCTTGTTGGGTGAGAAGAAATACAGTAAGTGATAGCAAAACCCCGAGCCTTCACCACACGGTGGCAGGCGGGGCTCGGCCCGCATTCCATTATTTCGCTAGCGGTGAACTATCAGCAGGAGCAGCTCTCACTTCAGGCCGAGAGGAGTCCGGGGCGTGGCTGACACGGACCGCGGAGCTGAGGTACTCGATGCGGTTCTTGGCGGTGGCAGCGAAGAAGTTCTCCGCTCTCGCGATGTCTTCTAGGCTAGGGTCGAAGATCCTCAGGTGCAGATCAGGCCTCGCGTCCGGGTCGAGGTACAGTTCAAGCTCCTGCAGTGGGTACACTAGCTTCGTCAGCTGTCTCTTCGGCAGCCGTAGCACCTTAGCAAAGTTGTGGGAGGTGCTGTAAGCTCGACTCAGGCGCCCCGAAGCCACTGACATCTCAGAGAGCCTTCTCGCAGCAAGCCTCACACCGAGTGTCGCCATGTTTCTCTCCCAGAAGCCCCTCAAAGCTGCGGCTTTCCCAGAGTCTGGGATGCCGTTGCCGCGACGCCTGCTGGGAATTGTAGTCTCCGCCCCCGAGCTCTTTGCTTAATCCGCGGGAAGCGGGCGGTAACCGGCCGGGGAAAGTCCTCTCGGTTCGTTCCACACCCTGGCGTTAACTACTGTGCCTTGGAGTAGCACGTTCCAGTGCGGGGGCGTTTAGCAGTTTCTAGAGGTGAATATGCATCTGGCTATGTGGCCCTTGGTTCTCAAGCGAAGAAGTAGTAGTGTGAAGCTCTGGTGGATTCCAGACCTATTTTAATCCTCACAGTTCTGGTTTGTTTAACGGATAGTTGCCGTTTTCATACTTTTAGATCTCTAGGAAAAGTACTTTGCAAAAAAAAAAAAAAAAAAAAAAAGAACCGGTGAAAAATGTGGTTGGAATAGCGCCTCGCTTTGGGGGCAGAGACTGTATGTCAGCTCTTTTCTACAGTTGCAGGAAATGACATGAAACTTTAGAAATTTCTTACAAAATAAGAGTAAAGCATTTTGGCACAGGTGTTACAGAATTGTTTCATGGAAATTCCATCGTAACGATATCTTATTTCAAAGATTCTTAAAGCAATTCAAATTTGTCAGTGGTGGAAAGGGAGATACAGGTGCTCTTTGATGAAATGAGTGAGTGAAGGAGGTTTCTGTGTAAAAACTAAATGTCTCTAAAACACCAGCAGAACACAATGGAATGGTAACTCACACCCCTTAAGCTGTTTCCCAGGTTGTTCAGAAACTAAATGGGGATTCTTGAATAAACATGATACAAAAATTAATGAAAACCAGCAACTTTGGGGGTAGCCAATATAGCAGCTGGATCTGTTGTTAGCCAGCTAATTTTTAATTGATCCCTGTATTAGGCTTTGAGGCTTCTGTTTTCTAGTCTCACTCCTCCCCAATAATAAAACACTTTGTTGTATACATCCACAAACCGGAACTAAATATATTTTTGTGTATTAATATACTATCAAACGTGCCACTTTTTTTTTCCCAAACGTGGCAACACTGGGTTTGGAAATAAACCAAAGTATAAAGGACCTTGAGCAATTCTTGGAGACACTTTTAGGTGTTCTGAGATTTATAGACATCTCATTTTGTAATCCTTCATGGATCTGACTCCTAAATCATTTTGGATTTCATTTGACAGGATAAATAATGTTGAAATCATTTGATGGACAGTCTGCAACCTAGGGCAATCTTTGCATTCTAAATTGTGTTGTCATGTAAGGATTGGAAAGTCAAACAGATAATCCACTGGAAATAAATATGACTAGGAAAACCACTTGACTAGTCTTTTTTCCCTCTTTCTTTCCATTCTTTTAAAGCACTTATGTAAACCAGGCATATAAATTTCAAAAAAATGGTTTAGAGTCAATGTATGCTATGTTTTTCCTGGACACATGATCAAACACTTCCCTGATTTCCAGTGTAGGCAGAATGTCATAGGTGAAACGTACTTAGCAGTAAGATCTGAGGAGGGGGGTAGGATTGGGAGGAAATAAGGGAACTTTCCCCATGGTTGAGCTACAGTGGAAATCATAGTGAGTACAGGGTGTTATCAAAGTCCAGGAAAATCAAGCCAAAATCAGTATTGAAGGGAATCAAGTCTGGATATGGGATGTTGCAATAGGACCCTGGGTTCTGGCAATGCCCTAAATCTGTTTTTTTGGCAGAATCTTGGTTCCCAGTGGTCTTATCTGTATTTTAAGCAGAACCTTAACTAATAGCTATAGATTGGGAGTCAGGATCTAGCCTACTAATTAAAGGGCTTGGTCTTGGCTAAGATTCAGAATAAGGTTTAAGCCTAGTGGGGAAAGGGAGTATAGCTCTCCAACTTACAATATCCAAAACAGAATTCCTGATATTCTCTCCTTGTCTGCTCATTTTGTAATCATTCCTATCACAATACATGACAACCCAGTTTTTCCAACTGATACAGCTACACTTGGGAGAAATTCTTGATTTCTTTATTTTCTGTCCCGCATTCAATCTATTAGCAATCTTCTTAGTTTACTTTAAAAATGTAACCTGAATTTGACACTTTTTAGTGCAAACTCTGCCATTAATTCCTTCATCAATTATTGCAGTAGCTTCCAAACTAGTTACATGTTTGCTTTCTATTCCCTTCAGTGTATTCTCAATACAGCAGCAAGCATGATCCTGTTAAAATATAAGCTAACACCTCCAACATCTTCCTGTCTCACTGAAACAAAAGCCAAAATTCTTGCACTAACCTTAAAGGCCCTACATGATCTTCCTTCTCTTCCTCCTCCTACTCTCGTGTGACTTCGTCTGATACTCCATTCCAACCACACTGGCTTCCTTGCTGTTTTTCAGACAAGCTGTATACACTCCTGCTGTATAACTCTTTGCAATCCTGCCTGGAATGCTTAACCAAGATAATCTATGGTTTATTCCTTTATCATTCAGGGTAGGTTTATTGTTCTCCTTCTAAGAAAAAGTGCCTTTTATTTTGAGAACTGAAGAGGAAGTTCACTGCAAAGTTAACATATATTTTTAAAATTAATACGACTTGGGCAGGCAGTATATACTTCGAACACAGTCCTTAGAGTCAAGTTTTATTACTAAAATTAATATCACCTAAATGCCATAGTTATGTTCTGTTATGTTCAGCTACTAAGAGTAGGAGGAAAATAGCACCATGATGAGATCTTTTCTTTAGGAAATTATTCCTTCCATAGTATGTCTTTGTAATGAATGGCCACCGGAATGATCTCAATTTATGTGCAACTACTAAAGGTGTCAAATTTAGGGAATCCACCTAAGATAGGAAAAAGGTAAGCATTGTAAGATAGGTAGGCAGAATCATGGACATCAGAGAGTCAGCAAGCATAGCGTACACACAGATTAACTTTCATCCTAGCCTAGATGTACTTTGAATTCCCAGACAGAAGCAAGTGCAGAGATACTAGGAAAACTCACTTCTAGATATACAGAGCAGTAATGAATTAGTTCTTGGTGTTTGATTTACACTAGAACTCTTTCTACCATCACTTTTCCCCTTCAACTATTAACATTTATTAAATGCTTGCTATACCAGGTGTCTGGATAAGAGGAACTAACTACGGGAAAGACTTGGTCACATTCAGACTGGAACCTCAAACTCTTGTACTAGGAAGAAAATATTGGGGGAAAAGAAGAAGGAAGAGGCCTTATATGAAGGAGAGAGACATGGGAGGACCTTCCATATGTAACTTAAATTGCTTGAATTACAATAATTATAGTCTGAACAAATAATTTAAATTCAAAATGCCTTTAATTACATTTTTTCTCAAGCTTTCTGTAAAGCATTTTGATTCGAAAATTTATATTAGATATCACCTAACCCATTGATACAAATTTGTGGCACAAACCTGTAACATGATGAATGATTTTTCTAATTTGTTAATTACAGTATAGACTATTATTTTGGGAATTTTTTGTATTACTATCATTCGAGAAACAAGAGAAACATATCTCCCATGATCATCTTTGGGAAGTTATCAAATCATGGAATTTCATTATATCTCATTAATGTACCTGTAGAGAATATCTCTAATTTCAGAGTTTGTTTTTGAAAGCTCTTTGAGCTTTCTTTTAAGGTTGTCTGCTGTACTGACATGATTTCTCTAAAGAGATCTGGAGATTAAATACCAGACAGTGCTTATGTGTAGGAGGTGAATTCTTAGAATGATTTGGGTCCTGGGGGAGGAATAAAGTTTCATTTCCTTTGAGTTTTTTTTAATCAATAGAAAATCTGTTGCTTTAAGTAATCTTAATTTTTCTTTCAGTAATTGTGTTTTTTACTCTGCCATACTAGTTTTATTAAAATATTTTGTAACATTTTTTGTTGTATTCAATTTGTGTTTTTATATTACTAACAAATTCAGGTATTTTTGTTGTTGGTGTTGAAAAAGCTTGGATTTTCCTGTTCTCACTGATTAGTTCGTTCAGTTCATTAATATTTTAATTTTTATTACATATTAGGTAATGTTATTTTGGGGGCAATACTTTGTGTATACCACTAATTTACATTTCATTGTCTTATTGGGTGTGAATGATACCCACTCTGATACCTGGAGGAAATGAAACAACATCCATAGACAGATATGCTCATGAATATTCCAGTTTTTAACTCATTCACACATAGAGTATGTCAAGTGTTCCCAAGGCTAGCTCCCAAATTTGCTGACCTACTAGGACTTACAAAACTCAGCATATAGTTGTACTCATGGCTATCATTTATTTCAACAAAAGACTACAAAGTGAAACTGGCAAAGGGAAAAGATACTCGAGGTGAAGTCTAGAGAAAATCAGGTACAGTTTTCTCAGAATCTTCTCTAACTGGCGTTGCACAGAATGCATTTAATTCTGCCAGTAAGGAGTTGTAATGTATGACATGGTGTTCACCAGGAAAGCTCACCTGAGGCTAGGAGTCTAGGGATTTTTTTTTAATCAAGGGCCGGTCATATATGCATAAGCACCTTATGCCTGTGTGACTGTCTAAAGTTACTAGAATTTTAGATTCTCGGAAATCAGGTGTTCGATATTGCTACAATTTGAATCTCAAATGACCCCCAAAGGCCCACATGTTAAAGGCTTGCTCAGTCTCCAGGTAGGTGCTATTGAGAGGTTGTGGAGACTTTAAGAAGTGGGGACTAGTGGGAGGTCTTTAGGTCAATGGCTGTGTGCCTTTGCAAAGGATGGTGGGACCTGTTGCCACATTCATGCCCATGATATACTGTCTCCCCATGGGCCTCAAACACAATGGGGCCAAATGGTCATGGACCAAAACCCCACACTATCAACCAAATTAGGCCTTTTCTCTTCATAAGCTCATTATTTCAGGTATTTGTTATAGTGATAAAAAGCTAACACAAGTATAAACTACATTATTTGTACAGTTTAAGTACAGTGAACCACTTTTAAAATTTATAGAACTGTTTCCATCATTGTAGGGAACTGTTCATCAGGCAAGTTCTCAGATGCCAGCGTAGAGTCAATCTTGTAAGTAAACCTTTCCGTGGATACAAGTTACAGTCCTGCTACATCAACTCTTTTTTTAAACTTAGACTGAAAAGTGAAATATTTCAATATTAGAAGTTTTTCATCTCTACCTATTGTGAGATTCTATACTTCTAGGAAAGTTACACTCCATGTTCTCCTTTAAACACAAATTATTTTTCTGGAGATTATGAGAAATATAGGACAGACCTACCCCAGTCATTTTAGCAGAACCTGGTAAAATGACAATTCTTCATGTTGAGTAAGTTATAATAAAAGCTGCAATCTCAACTACCTGTAATGAAGCATGGAGCAGAGCAATAGGATGTTGCAAACAAACCTACAAGTGCTGAAAGGGAAAGACAAAAACAAACAAAACAAAACAAAACAAAGCCAAAGGCTCCAAAACTCTAGAAGTTATCATAGTGTATAGACCCAATGGACAAAGAATTTAAAACAAAAATAGTAACTATCCTCAGAGAGATAAAGGCATATATGGCAAAAATGAAATAGGAAGTGTCTAAGAAATATCAGTTGGCTGTATTGGATGTAAAATATGTTGATGTTGAAGTAAAGATCTCAAGGGATGAATTTAATAGCTAAATAGCAGAATTATTTTTGCCAAGAACAAAACAGTCTATTAAATGATTATGTTGTAGAACATTCTAAGGAAGTTAGAAAGGGTGATGGGATAAAAAATTAAGAGTTAATAGGTTAAAAAGAAGACTTTTTACTGCCAATATTATAGGAATATGTTAAAATAAATGGAAAGAAGAAAAGATTTGAAAAAGTAATTACTGAAAAATTTGTAGAATTAAAGATGTAGGACTTCGGTTTGGAAGGATGCAAAAACTAGGTAATCGAAACTGCCACTTAGAAATATCAAATAAATATTTAGGAAGATCGAAGTCAGAAAGAAAATGCTAAAAGCTTCCAGAGGATAAATTCAGGTCCCCTAGAAAGCAACAAGAAGTAGATTAAAATTTCTAGGTAATAGCACAGGGTGCAGGAAAATAATAAAGTAGCACTTTTAACATTTAAAGACAATAAATACCAATCTTAGAATGTTTAAGCAATCAATGAAACATAAAGGGAAAATAGTCACAAGCATATAAGCCTATTGTAAATTTGCCTCACAAAGATAATTTTAATAGTACTTTTAAAAGAAATACTCAGACAAGAAGATAAATAAATCTAGAAAGGAAAAGTGAAATCTGTGAATAAAGGACAATAAATAACTTAGTAAAGTTTATTGTTGGCCCAATAAACAGTGACATACAAGGAAACCATATTTTCTGGATTGTTAAACTAAAATCTAGACTGATGCTACTCAAAGTGCCAGTCCATGAATGGTTTGATACCGATCTGATTCACAAAGTAAATTTGCATAGGAGGGTAGATCAGCATGGTGCTTCCTTTACTGAGAAAGTCCTGCTGGGGAAAAAAAGCCAACTGGACTAAACTGCATGCTAGTGATGCAGTTGATTTACACTCTGGCTCAGAACTCCTTTTTTTGTTTGTTTGTTTGCTTTGTTTTTTTGGGTCACAAACATATGCAGTTGTTTATGGATCAGTGCCAATTCGCTCGACGCATTTTGTGTAGTATTGATCTAAATAATGGTAGTGTGTGTTGTGTGTGGAGTGGAAGTGTATAAGACCATAGGGACAACGACATGGTGGGGTCTAGATAATGATAACGTTCCTCGTGGGGAGTCGGTACATGTACATAACGCACCTTAATTCCTTTTTCATCCCCTTCTCCTTCTCTTCGTCCTTCCTCCTTCCTGTTCCTTTTGTAAAAGATCTACTCTACCACCTACTCTACCAACCTGTATTTTTTTTTTTTTTTTTTTTTTGTATTTTGAAGTGGGGTCTAGATAAGTTGCCCAGGGTGTCCTCAAGGTATGTCTTAGTATTGTGATGTAGAGAAGATTTAGGTACTGATAAACTTTCAAACATAAGAAACGACTTCTTAGAGTCATTGTGTTTAAATAATCCAATTTAATAGAGATATAAATTGGTTTATACAGAGCAAAATTGATTTACCTAATAATTGTACTTGAACAGAAGGAAAAACTTTTGGAAGAAGAATAACAGTAGGATAAAAATACTGTACCTAAGGCAACAAACAAACTCAAACAAGCAAAAGCCAAAGATGGTCAGTATTTCAGCATGTAACTACCTCTAAACTAGTTCCAATCAGTATATTTTTATTCATTAATTCCTGTCCTGGTGCTAAAGAGTTGTTATTTCCTCACACAAATAGGCACAAATATTAAGTTAAATAGCTGATATTCCTGGAAAGCTTAATTTTATCAGAAGTAATGAAGTTTATTTCACAGTTTTCCTGACTATCATGTGGACATACCAAATTGAAGCAGTCATAAAACACTTTATCTTAAAACAGATGCTTGTTTAAAACATGTTGCTATGGCTTGGATATGGTCTGTTCCCCAGAGTATCACACGCTACACCCTGAGTTCCCCGATGCGAATGTGGAAAGCCTTTAGGAGGTGGAGCCTTTAGGAGGTAGAGTGTAGTGAGAGGTTATCAGGCTGTCCCTGGGAAGAGATGAGTCAGGCCTTTAAAAACATTCTTTTTTTGATACTTTAATGTTTTGGTGTAAAGAAATAAGGAATGTTTGATGAGATAAATATGTGTAAGCCGATGTAAGCAGTTTTGTAGTATATACATGTACCAAAACATTATGTGTTACACCATTGACTTGAATGATTTTATGTTTTGTTTTTATATTAATTTTTTATTAGTACATGTGTGCAGTACATAATGATAACGTTCCTCGTGGGGAGTCGGTACATGTACATAACGCACCTTAATTCCTTTTTCATTCCCTTCTCCTTCTCTTCGTCCTTCCTCCTTCCTGTTCCTTTTGTAAAAGATCTACTCTACCACCTACTCTACCAACCTGTATTTTTTTTTTTTTTTTTGTATTTTGAAGTGGGGTCTAGATAAGTTGCCCAGGGTGTCCTCAAGCTTGCGATCCTCCTGCCTCATTCTTCAGTAGCTGTCATTAATTTTGGTTTTTGATTGACATGTAATATCTCTACATATTTATGAGATAAAATGATGTTTTGACTCATGTATATGTTGGGTAATAACCAACTAAGATTAATTAATGTATCTATCACCTTAAACTATAATCACTTTTTTTTTTCTTTTTCTTTATGTGGGTACCGGGAACCGAACTCAGGACCTTGCGCTTGCCAGGCAGGCACTTATGCCACTGAGCTATATCACTGGCCTGATAATCACTTCTTTATGGTGAATACATTAAAAACCCTTTCTTCTAATTATTTTGAGATATACAATATATCATTGTTAACTATGTTCATCCTGCTATTCCATAAAACATCAGAATTTATTCCTCCTAACTATAACATTGTACCTATTAACTAACCTCTCTCCTCACACCTCCTGTCTGTGCTCCCAGGCTCTAGTACTCTAGTAATCACTCTTCAACTTTCAATTTATATGAACAATTCCTTCAATTAGCCTCATATATATATATACATGTATATATATATACACCTGATTATATGATTTTTGCCCTTGATTCTGTTTATGTGATGTATTACATGTATTGACTTACATATGTTGAACCATTCTTGCCTCCCTGGGATGAAGCCTTCTTGGTCATTGTTATGATTTGTGTCTAGGTGTCCCCCCAAATCCTCATGCAGTCATAGTTTTTTCAGAGGTAGCTGAATCTAGAGTGTGTGATTGATTCATAGTGCAATGCTGGGATTAAGGGTGGTTGATTGCTGGATCAGTCCACTGATTGGATAGGCACCACCCTAATTCCAGTAGACTGGATACAATATAAGGAACAGAAAGAGGCTTCTCCCCTCTCTTCTTGCTTTTGCTGTCTTCTGCTGCCATGAACTGTTTATTAGATTATTATTAGATTATTAGTAACTACTTTAAAAACCCATATTCCAATAAATTTGAAAATCAAGAAGAAATGTATATAGATTCTTAGATAACTATGAATTAGCAAAACTGAACCAAGAATATATAAAAATTCTGTATCATCCAATGATAAGCAATAAAATTGAAGCAGAAAACAAAAAATACCTACTAACTAACAATAGCCCAGAACCCAATGGAGTCACCACTGAATTCTACAAGATCTTCAGGGAGGACCTAAGGCCAATACTCCTCAAGCTCTTTAATCAAATTGAAAGGGATGGAGTATGCCTAAAGTCATTCCTGGAAGCTAAATTACCCTGATTCCAAAACCAGACAAGGACCTATCCAAAAAAGAGAAGTACAGGCCAATCTCTTTATTTAACATAAACACAAGTATCTTCAACAAGACACTGGAAAATGGTATAACAAAGCATCCAAAAGATCACACATCATGATTGTCAAGTTACTTTTCTCCTTGCTGAGGCAAAATACCCAACACCCAAAGTTAAAGGAGGAAAGGTTTATTTCAGCTCACAGTTTGTAGAGGTTTCAGTCCGTAATCGGCTGGCTCCAAGGCAGGATGGCACATGGCAGAGGGGCATCACAGAGGAGAAATAGTTCATAGCAAAGCAGGGCAGGCAAGAGGCAGCAAAGCAGCAAAGTAGTGAAGAAAGCAGCAAGCAGTGATAAGCAGCAAAGTAGCAAAGCAGCGGCAAGCAATGACCACAGCAGCTCTCCTTCTGTCCCTTATATTATATCTGGGCTACACACCCTTAGGGCATGTAGCACTCACACAAGGATGGGGCACCCTTAATCCTACCCAGAACTATGCCAAATAAATCAGTGGATTAATTTAGTAACCATACACCGTTGATCCCAGCATTACACACTTAATCCCAGTATCACTTACTCTAGATCCAGCCACCACAGAAAAGCCCCACCCATGACTGCATGAGTCTTTGGGGGACATCTAGACACAAGCCATAACAGGATTGTTCTTGTTTTTCTTGACCTTGAGGTACATGATTAGTTTTTTAATTTGGACTCACTGTTTTTCTAATGTGGGCATTCACAGCTATAAATGTTTCCCTTACGACTGCTTTCATTGTGTCCCATAGGTTCTGGTATGTTGTACTGGCATTATCATTTGATTCTAGAAACTGTCTAACTTCTTCTTTGATTTCTTCTATGACCCATTGATTAGTCAAGAGTGTGTTATTTAATTTTCACGTGTTTGCATAATTTCCATGGTTTCATTTACCACTGATTTTCAGTTTCATTGTGCTGTGATCTGATAATAGGCATGGGATCATTTTGATTTTTTCTTTTCGCATTTACTGAAGCATGCTTTATGGGCTAGTATATGTTCTATTTTGGAGAAGGTTCCATGTGCTGTTGAAGAATGTGTATTCTGTGGTTGTTAGGTGGAACACTCTATAGACATCTATTAAGTGTATTTGTTCAAAGATTTGGTTCAGCTTTGATATTTCTTTGTTGATATTTTGTCTATTTGATCTGTCCATTTGTGACAGTGGGGTATTGAGGTCCCTCACGATAATTATCCTGATGTTTATCTGATTTTTATGTCCAGTAGTGTTTGTTTTATAGTTGGGTGTAAATTATAGTGACTTGTAGTGACCTTCTTTGCCTCTTCGGATCAGTTTTGGCTTGAAGTCCACTTTGTCTGAAAATAGGTAAATACTTCTGCTTGTTTTTGCATTGCCATTGCATGGAATATTGTTTTCCATCCTTTGATTTTTTTTTAGTCTATGGATTTCTTTTTTGAGTAAGTGTATTCTTGTATAAGCATACCATTGCATTTTGTTTCTTGATCCATTCTGCCAATCAGCGTCTTTCAGTTGGGGAATTGAGACCATTCACATTGCAATTTATTATTGAAAGACATTGACTTGTTCCTATCATTGCATTATTTTTCCTGTTGCTGATTCCCTTTTCTTGTCTTCTGCTTAACTGCTCATGCTGCCTGGTGTATTTATTTTATTAGAGGCTTTTTTTTTTTTTTTGGCATTGATGGCTTGTCTATTCTAGGTTATCCTTCGGAACTTCTGGGAGTGATGATTTGGTGTCATGAATGTTTTAAGGTGCTTTTGTCTTGGAAAGACCTAATTTCTCCATTAGTTTTGAAAGGTAGTTTTGCAGGATATGTCAGTCTGGGTTATAAGTTGTTTTCTTTTAGAGCTTGAAAGAGTCCAATTGTAATTCTCCTGGCCTTGAAAGTTTGTATTGAGAAATATTCCGTAATTCTAATGAGTTTACCTTTGTAAGTGATTCATTGCTTTTCTCTAACAGCTTTTAAGATTTTGTGCTTGTGTCGGACTTCTGGGATTTTTGACTATGATGTGCCATGGAGAGGTTCTTTTCTGATCATGGCTATTTGGAGTACTACACGCCTCACTTATCAAATTCTTCCCACATATTTGGAAAGCTTTCTGGTATTATTTCTTTAGTTTTTTTATACAATTTGTGCTGTCTTCTGATTTTTCAGTAATTCCAATTAATTAGATTAATTGTGTGTAATCTAGCAGCTTTTGGATCCATTTTTTTCATGTTTTCTTATTGTTTTTAAGGTGTCTCTGAATAATTGATCACTGACATCAGCTCTGTGTTCTAGTTCTGACACTCTGTCCTCACATGAGTCAATTCTGCTGCCCACATATTCAATAGAATTTTTAATCTCCTGTATTTCTGTTTTGTACCTTGTCATAGAATCTAATTTTTTGCTAAACTGTTCATTCATGTTTTGTGTCATTTTATTTAGTTTGGCTAACTTTTTATTAGTGTCTTCTGTAAACTTGCTGATTGCTTTGTTTTTAAAGTCCATTATTTATTTAGTTATACTTTTAAGTCCATTACTTGTTTAGTTATACTTCTTTGAGCTCACTGAGCACCTTGTTGATCTCTTTTTTAATATCCTCTTTTATCATTTTTCATAATTCAGCTATGTAGCTTTTAATTTCCTCCCCCACCATGCCCCATCGATCAACTTTGGGGGAGTTTGGAGTTTTTGGAGGCATTTTGTTGCCTTGTGTCTCATTTTTTTTTTTTTTTTTGTGGGTACCGGGGGTCGACCTCAGGACCTCGCGCTTGCAAGCAGGCGCTTGTGCCGCTGAGCAGTATCACCGGCCCTTTTTTCATATGTGGGTTCTGGGAGTCGAACTCGGGCCCTCGCGCTTGCCAGGCAGGCGCTTACGCCACTGAGCCATCTCACCGGCCCTCATGTTTTTATTTATTTTCTTTTTGTTTGTTTGTTTGCGGTTAGGTTTATGAGTTGATATAGTGGAAAGACTTTGTTGCTAGTATGGAGACGTCTTTAGTTAGTGTCTGCTTTTCAGTGATATACTTTGGGCATGGCTAACTATAGGCCTTTGCCTCTGTTCCAAGTTCCAACCACCTCCATTAATTTGGGAGGGGAGGATGCAGTGTAATTGGTCCAACACCTGTTTTCTGGGATTGAACTAAGGACACTAAGGCAATCCAGATATTGGCATTTAAAGAAAACCAATTAATACAACAACTATTTCAACATGGAAATAGCAACAAAATCAGCAATAATAATTGCATCAAAGACAAACAACACATTGACATACTGTAAGAACCATTATTGTACCATTTTTAACCATAGGAAAGAGATATATAATTATGCACTAAGATAAACCAAGCATTGGCATACAGTAAATGTCTACTAAATGCAACAACTATATCTCTAAAAATAGAGAGGAATTCCACAGTGATAGCATAGTTAACTATCTGAAGGTTAATAAAGCTTACTGGTTGTACTAGGAAAGATAGAGAGCATGGGTAATGGGAAAGTGAGAAAAGAAAAATTAGAAAATTACACAATGGAAATGAGAGGGATGAGAGGAAACTGACATAAAGTATTCTTTTAAGGGGTAAATGGAAATTAATACAATTTGATAAAAATAACAGTGAGGAACAAGTAAGAAAAATAAAAAAGCAGACAGCAAATAAAAGGTAAAAAAGAAATAGAAGAAGGGGGTGAGCAAGAAGAAGGAGAAGGAGAAAAAGAAGAAGAGGAAGAAAAAGGAGAAGAAGAAGAAGAAAAGAAAAACTTGAAAGAAGAGAAAAGAGGAATGGAAAAATATCCCAACCCCCCCAAAACCAGTTGAGAAAAAAAATGAATAAAAATATTTTTCTGTATTTTTGAATGTGTGGTTTCTTTCCAGAATCAGCAGTCTTTGGGGTACATCGAGTTATGGTTTTCTTTCTTTTTTTTTTGTGGGTCGCAGGGAGCGATCTCAGGACCTGGCGTGCCAGCAGGCGTCCGTGCCACTGAGTGATATCACCAGCCCTTTTTTCGTATGTGGGTTCCGGGAGTCAAACTCGGATCCTCGCGCTTGCCAGGCAGGCACTGATGCCACTGAGCCATCTCACTGGCCCAAGTTATGGTTTTCTTTGCATAGCTTTACAGCCTGTGAGTTAGTGAGGTGCAGCCCCCTGCTGCAGTGGCCTCTCTGTCTGTACCCCCTAGGCTGTGGCAACTGCCCAAGCATAGGTGTGTACTCCTTCCAGGGCTGCCCACATGGTTGTGCCAGACAGGCCAGGGACAAGCTGAACCTGAGTGGATGATGGAGGGTCTTGGGGTTATCTAGGTGCATGGCTGGTTTAATGATTAGGAGGTGGATGATAACAATTTAAATGGAAGCAAATGAAAAAATCAGAACAATTAATAAAAAATGATTTAAAATATTTATTTTTAGTGGCTTCTTGCCCTCCTCTCCCAACTAGCAAGACAGAAAATAGAAGACCACTGCATGTTTACCAAGCCTATTGCTGTATAAGAAGTACATTTTAATTCACTGATGTTTCTAACATGGTGCAAGACAAAGAATAAAAATCTCATCAAACAACTTGATCAAAAGACGCTACCACTATCATTAAACTCCCACACTATTACTGACAGAAAAATACAAAATTATGTCTGCTCAATATTTATTCTTACAAGTGATCATTAGAAATACATAATCCAGAGATCTGATTTAAGAGTAAGTTAGTGGTAGATACAATATATACATTAGGAGAACTCCTTCTGGTAATGTATTTTTTGGATTATCAAAACATGATCTAAACCAAAGTTTTCATCTTAGTTACTTGTACAGATTTTCACTACATAAGAAATTTTCACAGGATTTTGAAAATGTATATTGAACTGAGAACTTTGTGCATTCAGAGGGATTTGATCCAATATACATTCTTACATGTAGGTCAGCTGAAGACTTCAGTACATCTCTTCTATTCATGGTTTCTCATGATACTATGAAATTTTGCAAGTATTAATGAAACCAAAATGACTAGAAATGCTTCCCTAAAATATACATTGGCATTAATTATCTCCATTATGCATTGTCATGTTGCAGGCAAATGAAGGTAAAAATGAAGACTTCCCACGTTCTATATTTATATGTACACTCAATTCTTTCATGTTTTCTGAGGTTACAAGAAACACAGAATACTTTCTCACATTGCTTCTCCATATAGTGTTTCTTTCCAGTGTGAGTTATTTTGTGATTTTCAAGGTAACTGTAAGAATTATATACATATGGCTTCTCTACTATGTAAATTCTTTTATGTATTTGAATGCTTTGGGAAAAAGAAAATCCTTCCCACATTGCTTACATATGTAAAGATTTTTTCCACTGTGACTTACTTCGTGTATATAGTGGTACCTGGGTGTACATAAAGATCTCCGATATTACTTACAAACATGGTATCTTTCCAATATGAGTCCTTTCAAATTAGTGTAAATTACATTCAACATTCACTGTTACTTTCCAGTGTGACTTTTTTTATGTCTTTAATTGTAAGTGGAGTACTTAAAGACTTTCCCACATTGCTTACATACCTGGGTTGAGAAACTCCAGTAAGTCCTTTCATGTTTGCAAAAGTCACTGAATTCGCTGAAGGCTTTCCTACATTGCTTGAACTCATAGGGTTTCTTCCCACTGTGGATATTTTTATGTCAATTTGAGGTACTCTTATCAGTGAAGGATTTCCAACATTGTTTTCATACATATAGTTTCTCTCCACTGTAACTTCTTTTATATATAAGAAGGGAACTGACATCAGTAAAGAATTTCCTATATAGTATTTTTACATACATAGGGCTCCCTCCACTCTGACTTCTTTCATGTCTCTGAAATGAATTACTATGAGCAATTCCTTACATAGGCTTCTCTGCAGTATGAGTTCTTTCTTGTACTTGAATGTAATTTGGTGGATATTCTAAGGCCTTTTCTCCAGAGTGAATTCTTTCACTGGGATCAAAGAAGGCTTTTCCACATTGCTTATATTCATAGGGTTTCTTTTTTTTTGTGTGTGGGTACTGGGGGGGGGTCGACCTCAGGACCTCGTGCGCCAGCAGGCGCCCATGCCGCTGAGCGATATCACCGGCCCCTTTTTTGTATGTGGGTTCCGGGAGTCGAACTCAGGCCCTCGCGCTTGCCGGGCAGGCGCTTAAGCTGCTGAGCCATCTCACTGGCCCCCTTCATAGGGTTTCTTTACAGCTTTTTCCTTGCATGCTTCTGAAAGGACTAGAAATCACTGCAGGTTTTCTGTGCTCATTGAATTTACACAGCTTCTTTTCAACTGCCTCATATGGATGTGGTTTGTATTCAGTATGAGCCATGATGGACACATTTAATCATGAATGACCAATCAGAGGCTTTCTACAAACAAGGCCTTCAGCTGGTTTTTAACCAGGAGATTTCTTATACATATTAGAATCTGGAGTCTAAAGCAAGATATTTTTATGTTGATTTCATAATTTATTCCCTTGACAGCATTTCTCTACCTCTTCACTTCTTAGATTTCTCCTGCAGTGTTTGCAGTTATCTTCAATTTGCTGGTCCTCCCATATTTCTCCTGATAGCTGCTACATACCTAAAGGTTTCCCACATCACATCTCTGCAGAGTTTCTTTCAGGAAGGATCCAGCAAATCCCAGTTCCCCACAGTGAAGTGCATAGCCACATCCTCAAATGTCACTGTCATTAGAGTTGAAGACTGTGGAGAAGAGGTACATGGATGTGTATAGTCTGCATTCATTCCAGGCAGTACCCTGAGGAGCAGATTCTCCAGCAGTGTGAACAACTACATTGGCAGGTACAGCAAGAAGAGAGCTGGCTAGAGCTGCCATTAGAAAGCCAAGAAGCCAAAGAGGATAAACTGAGACCAGATGCAATAGTTCTGAGCAAGCGTGGCTGCTGTATCTTGAACTTTTGATCCACTTGCATCAGCCTCCTGAATGATGTGATTATAGATGCATACCACTGCACCTGTCTATGCGTGGTTTGAGGGTCTCCCACGGTCCTTCCTTTGCAGCCCACAGATGGTAGGAGTCACAAAGCAGTGTGGTTTAGCCACTGGAGCTGCTCTCAGCTACTCCTTCAACATCAAACTTTTGTCAGTGATTTGCTCTTGAAGACTGAGGCGTGACTGCTTATGGTGCCTCTGTCACTGGCTCTGGGGTTCTTATTTTGAAGAATCAGGGTTTATATATCAACTTGTGGCACTAGCTCACCCTGGTTCATTTTCACCAAAGTTGCTACATTACCAGCAGAAGCATGTTGGTTTATGTACTCTGAGGATAAATTCGTTAAAAGCAGGACACCATTTGTTATAGGTTTAGTAGCTTTATTATGTTCAGCCAAGTAAAATATAGAAACACTAAGTCAAAGAAAGATCTTATCTACTTCCTTTTCTCGATACAAAACATGCAACATCTAAACATTTTTAACAGTCTCTTAATCCTTACTTCTTCTTTTCCCAAGCTGACATAATCATAACAGTATTTTAAATAAAATTCCCCTACATACACTTTCAAATCACATTAAGCCACTCAAAAATTATCTGTACTACATATTAAGTAAGTAAATGAATAAGAATATAAAACAAAGAAAGATAAATAGTAGGAAAACAGTCATGGAAACAGATGTTAATGTAGCATAAATTAAGGAAAAACATCTTAATATAGGACTTCATGCCTTTACAATTCTTACACTTCATGTATGGAATATCTGAGCATGTATATTCCAGTTTCATAATCAATGCTACAAGCAATCAAAATAAATAAATATTTTAATATAACGGATTGAAGAACACTGTGATCAAATAGAGTGGCTACAAAACATTAGTATTCTTCAGCTTCCGGTATCTGTTTCTATTGCCCAAAGTAAAATGACATAGTAAATTAGTTTTAAAAATCATGCTTTTAGATTTGTAACTTTACCCATCCTTTTTTTTTTTCTAATCTAATATAGTGGAGATTGTGTGAAATGATCAAGTTCAGGAAATATTTTAAAGGGGAAAGAAAAAAAATGTGCTGATTCATTGTGAGAAATAAGAAAAGTTAAGAATCAAGGGGAAGGACTTCTACATCAGATGATGACTCACCAAGGAGTTTAGACCAGCTTTCCATTGAAAAGCTGTACATGATAATAAAATATAATACTAAAAACTGCCAGCAGCATCTGAGAGTTAGCAAGGTAATGGTGAATTACCTGGCTAAGATGCAGAAAAAGAAAGAAATACAAATGGATGAATCTGGCACTGAAACTACTTTTACCCTGGGGATGTTTGCTGATTTGTCTACAAGATTTAGATGCAAGGTTAGCTGTGCTTTTGACAGCCCCACAGTATGGGTGGGGTGGACCAAATCATGTAGATTACATCGCAGCTTCGAGTCACCTTGTGGCTTCCCAAATCCTACTCCCTAAACTTGGATGAAGGGTATCCCACATTGCTAATATTCCCAGATTCCTAACAGAAGTAAATGAAAATCCCTTCCAGAGGAAAACAAAATCATCTGGGGGATTAAATTATTTCTAAATTTTCTGCAATTTGGAAAACAAAGCACAGTGCCTGACACCTGAGGAGACCAGACTTCACAGAACAGACATTTACCCACAGAAACTTTAAAATATACTTTTTATATCCCAAGAGACCAAAGACAAAAAAGTATTGATGTAAAAATGGAAATTATAAAAATGACATAAGATTTTTATGAGAATAAAAAAGATATTTTAGAACAGATACAAAATACAATAACCAAAGGCTAAGTGGTAGAACTGAAGTTTGAACCCTGGAAACTAGGGGTTATAGTCTTAACAACTACTCTTAAAATTAGGGGAAAATTATGATTTTATTAATATTTTTAACATATTGGAGTTCCACCAATTTAAACTATTTTTTAATTATTTATTGAAAACATTATATCATCTTATAAAAGATAGACAGCATGGTCAAAATTCATTTGGGGACAAAATTTTTAAGCCACTGATATAATAAAAATGTGATACTTCAACAGAACATTTGTCATTACCTAGAGAAATTTTGGCTCAGTTAAATCTGAATGAGATTTCAGGCAAATATCAGCTTGTAGGACAGATGATCGTCACGTTGCATACTATTTTACTAGAAAGATATATAGAACACCATTCGTTCATTCATTTTCGTGGTACTGTATATTGAACTCAAGGTCTGGCTAATGCTAGTCAAGTGCTCTATCACTGAGCTACATTCCCTACACTTTTATTATTTTTTAAAATTTTGAGACAAAGTTTTGATAACTTGCCCAGGCTGGATTTGAACCTGAAATCCTTCTGCCTCAGTCTCCAAAATAGCTGGGTGTGATAGTTAACCGTGTTGGTTTGAGTGACAAATGCCCAGTTACATTGGATCAGCATAGTTCTGGGTGTGGTTGAGGGGATTAACTGAAGACAGAGGACCCATCCTGGGTAGGCGTGTTACCTGAATGGTATAAAAGGGAAATGAAAAAGGAAGGCTCACTTCTGTTTCTTTGGAGGAGCTCCAGTCTTTACTTTCACCTCAGACATCATCTGCTGGCTTCCAGCACTGACTCTTCAGCCTCCCACTGTAGACCCTGCAGCCTCCTGATAGACTTGCACAGGACACTACAGTGGGCCCCAGGCCTTCAACCGGATCCTTCGGATATCCAGTACACAGACAGACCTTTTGGAGTTTTCCACTCCTGATTTTGCGGGCGGCCATTGTAAGCCAATCTTATAAATTCTTATATATTTTTGTGTATCTTGCATTAAGTCTGTTTCTTTAGTGAGCACTGACTGATACCCTGGGGTACAGGCATGCACCAACACATCTGGCTCATTCATTTGTTCATGTTATACTTCCTGAGACATTTAAGGTATTACTCTTTGCTCTATCTGGAATACTCCTTTTTAAATTTTTCTGCCCTTCTTCACATTGCAATTCAAAATTTTGGACATCATGTGATATTTGTTTTTCTTTAGAATGGTTTGCGATGATGTTAGTTTTTAAGCAAGACATATAACCAAGCTTTTCTTTTTTTTTTAATTTTTATTTTAAAGAGAAAAAAAATAGAGCAAAATTTCAAAACAACGTAATAGGAGGGTAACAATGGTTAATACATTACGTATTGTTATCTTTAAATTAGTTACTCAGGGTACAAGATATCAGTATTCAATTGTCCAAACAATATTAGCACAAACCTTTCTTCTCAATGAACTAAGCAAAATTAGTAGTATTTCTATCTTAACTATCATATATATATATAAATAATTTTTTCTTTACCCTTCTTTCTTTTCCCCATTTCCCCATCCCAGACTCTCTTTCCTTTTGACCAGTTTCTTCCTGTTTTACCATATCTATTGTGCATTTTGGATCTTATTTACTCTTTCAGTTTCTCACACTAGGGAGACAATATGATGTTTACACATGTGCGTCAGATTAATTTCACTTATGAGTATTTTCTCAAGTTGCATCCATTTACCTATAAAAGTCTCCAGTTTATCCTTCTTTATGGCTGAACAGTACTCCATTGTATAAAAAGACCACATCTTTTTTATCCATTCCTCAGTTGATGGGCATTTGGGTTGCTTCCAAGATCTGGCTATTACAAATTGTGCTGCTGTAAACATAGGTGCACATATATCACTGTGGTACAATGTTTTTAATTCTTCTGGGAAGATACCCAGAAGGGGAATAACTGGGTCAAATGGGACTTCCAATCCTAGTTTTTTGAGGAATCTCCACACTGATTTCCACAGTGGCTGTACCAGTCGACACTCCCACCAACAGTGGAGAATTGTTCCTTTTCCCCCACAGCCCCACCAGCATTTGTTATTAGTTGATTTCTTGTTAATAGCCATTTTTTCTGGGGTGAGGTGGTATCTCAGTGTTGTTTTAATTTGCATCTCTCGAATGACCAGAGATGTTGCACATTTTTTTGTATATTTATTTGCCATTTGTATCTCTTCATCTGAGACGTGTATATTCATCTCAGATGCCCATTTTTGGATTGGGTCTTTAAATTTTGGAGGTCTGATTTTTTTGAGTTCTTTGTATGTTCTCGATAATAACCCTTTGTCTGAGGAACAGCTGGCAAACATTTTTTCCCACGTTGTGGGTTGTTTCTTCACTCTGTTGGTGGTTTCTCATGCTGTGCAAAAGCTTTTTAATAAGATGAGATCCCAGTTGTTGATTCTTTGTGATAGTTCCTGTGCAATTGGGGTTTTATTCATAAAGTCTTTGCCTACACCAATGTCTTCAAGGGTTTTACCTATCCTACGTTCCAGCAGATTTGATGTTTCTGTTTTAATATTTAGATCTTTGATCCATTTCGAATTTAGTTTAGTGCATGGTGAAAGATATGGGTGTAGTTTTAATCTTTGGCATGTGCAGAGCCAGTTTGTCCAGCACCATTTATTAAAGAGGCTTTCTTTCTTCCAGTGAATGTGTTTGGCACCTCTGTCAAAGATAAGCTGGCTTAGTATGTCTGGGGTTGTTTCTGCATCTTCTGATCTGTTCCATTGATCTTCGGGTCTTTTTTTTGCCAATACCACGCTGTTTTTATCACAGTAAGCTTTCCTTTTTTTTAAACATTGTTTTCTATATTTTTCTAGACTTCCCACTTGCCATTTATAAATGAAAATAACATAACTGTCTCAAATAGGAAACATAATGCTGAACTACTTCAAAGTTATAGTTTTAATAAAACTTCCCTTAATTTGGTTTCTTGAGATTGGACATGACTGGTTGAGTGGAATACCACTGTACTTGAGACCAGAATCAGAGCAGATTATTTCCCAGTATTTATCTATGTGGTAGATAATCAGAAGCCCTTCAATCAAGGACTTTGTTGCTCTAGTGCTGATAATGTTGTCCACAGTTTAGCTCCTTCATGGATTGCCTCACCTAAGTCCCGGTCCTCCTTGTGCCTATCTCCAGTGACTGACAGATGCAGGACTACAAAAGCCTGGCCATTTTGGTCCAATACAGGACAACTCTAAAAGGTAATTTAAGAGCCAGAGCTCTGCAGGGGGTCAGCTGAGTCTGGTGTGTACCTGCATTACAATTTGACTTCTTTCCCTGCCCATATCAATCTCTGTCCCTTTATTTCTGCAAGTGACTATCTGAAGTTTCTTCTTAAAAATATCCCTCATACTAAACTCCATCTCAGAGTTAGCTTCCAAGGGTAACCAATGATGACAAATTTCAAATTTTCCTGGAATGAGGCATGGAATCTATCATTGGTCCATCCATCCATCCATCCATCCATCCATCCATCCATCCTTCCTTCCATCCATCCTTTGTACTGTTGTTTGTATGAAACCACCCTCCCATTCATTATTATTGTCCTTTTTAATAATACTCTTTCAGGTATAACATCTATACTGTTCATTAAGGTAGTCATTAGTTGTGTTTAATATACAAATGATGTAAATTAAATGTGCAATGTTTGGGCATGTTAGCATACTCTGTGATGGAAATTCTCAAAGTGCAGCTTTTATTAAATTTGTTAAATAAGTTTATGAAAATCTTAGGATTTTTTTTTCAAATTATCTGCAGGGGGCAGCAGAGGGTAATCTTAATGTAAACAGACGATCAGAGACAGAGCATAGGGTTTGTTTATTTAAACAAAATAGACCAATCATGAAATCATACGGTTGCCCAGTTGGAAGAAAAGTGAGTGAATAGGTAAATAGATCTATTCATGGAAGATTGTACTGGAGACAAGACAGGGTATTAAAAAGTAGGTAGTAAAAGAGAGTCTCGTTAGCCATATAACTAAAAGATAGATTTCAGAGTGATGTTCTTGGGCTTGAATTCTGTTTCTGTCACTTATTTTCTTTATGTCTTTGGAAAATTTACTTACTTTTTCTGGGTTCAATTTCTTAAATTGTAAAATGGGGATAATAATGATTGTTACTGTATAGGGTTGTTGAGAGAATTAAATGAAGCAATATTTATAAAGTACTTAAAACAAGGCCTAGGTGTTAAGCTCAGGGCTTGACAAATGTTATTTACTACAAGTATGATCAGGGTGGTCTAGCATTGATATTTAGCAATAAATAAAATATGACTATTAATTTCTCTACTCTGGTTTTGATTGCTTATTTGATATTGCACATATTTTCAAGCTTCTATTCCTAAATTTTCTTTTTGTAGAGTGTATACAATTATATTAAAAAATCATGAACTCTCATGTTACATATATTTTTCCTAGTTTTTTAAAGATAATTTATATTAGGTGACAGAGATCAATTATATATCAGAAATGAAAAATTTTAAGATATCAGTATAACAATAGGACATAAGAATAGAAATATGCATTTTGTGAGGCTCTTTTAAGGTACCAATTAGCATATTTAATAACTATGCATGGGAGAAGTTCCATTATTTCAGATGAGCCTTGAGAGCTTGGATCAAAGTAGATTGCAGAGAGGTAAATTGGAAAACAGAAAATGGACTATGGCCAGGAGAGCAATCATTTCATTTTTCTGTACTACCTCATTTGTTATAGTACATCAGCAGTAATTAATTTGTTAGATTCAAAGAACTTATGGTAGCAAACATTAAATGTTTGGCTTTCAGCTGTGCTACCAAGTCACTCTGAGACTTTAAGCTGGCCCTTTAGCCATTCTGTGTTTTAGTTTTGGCTGTGTTGTTGAGCAGGCATTTAAATAAATGATCATCAAAATGATGCTTTGTGGGGGCCGGTGAGATAGCTCAGCGGCATAAGCGCCTGCCTGGCAAGTGCGAGGTCCTGAATTTGACTCCTGGTACCCACATACGAAAAAAGGGCCGGTGATATCGCTCAGCGGCATGGGCACCTGCTGGCGCGCGAGGTCCTGAGGTCGACCCCCGGTACCCACACACACAAAAAAAGATGCTTTGTGGAAAAGCTCATGTCAGTATAAATTAAGATTTGATTCAGAAATTTCCCAGTACTGTTGGACTTGTAATTGTATCATAGAGACTGAACCTTAGGTTTGTCTACTATCAAAACCATCCTCTTAACCCCTCTATGTGGGAGGAAACCAGAGTGTAATATTTTAAATGACATTTCCTCACTGATTTTTTGACACCTGGTTAAACACTGGACAGATGAGAAGATTGGTATAGCCTACTCATTGTCATAACTCATATCCTGAAGTCTTCCATGCCAAATTCACTCAGTGGAAAGAAGACTTGAGAAGGGGAAGGAGGAAAAATATTTATAGTTTAATGTTTGGCAAAAAGGAAGACGGAACTGCTAAGTTAGGGGAAAAATGCATGCTCTTTAATCTTTTTCTTGTTTGCAAAGTTTTCTTCCCTTTCTGGGAGAGTTTTGTCTTGGGGTAGGGAATTCTTACCACATAGACTTTTTTTTCCCATCTCAAATGTAATAAAAATTAGGCAGATTTTTTCTGCCTAGAAACATTAGCAACATTAGGCAGACGTTTTCTGGAAAGTAGGAATTCAAATGTGTGGCAACTAAAATATGAGTATTCATCTGACATTTTGTTAAATGATTGGTCTGTCTTCAAAGGTTGAAAGCAAATTCCTATGAGTACTGAATTGTGACATAAAATAATGACCCCTTAAGTTAGGTGGCTGTGTCTGAATTCCTAAAGTCTTTGAATGTGTTACTTTACATGGCAAAATGGACTTTGCAGGTGTGATTAAATTAAGGCTCTTGAGATGGAGAGATTATCCTGGATTGTATCAGTGGGCCCAATGTAATCACAAATGTTCCTCATAAGTGGGAAACGGGAGGGTCGCAATCAGAGGAGATGAGCCAGTACCGTCAAGGGCAGAATAATGTGTCCAGAAGCCAAAGAATGCACATTCCCCAGATGCTGGAAAAGGCAAGGAAGAGATTCTCTCCATGAACATCCAGAAAAAATGCAGCCCTGCCCATTCCTTGATTTTAGCTCCGTAAAATCCATTTCAGACTTCTGATTTATGAACAGTAAGATACTCAGTTTGTGTTCCTACGTTTGTGGTTGTTAGAGTAGTGTTGGAAGATTAATACACTTACAATGCTTCCAGAGTTTTGTGTGGACTCCTAGTCTACTCACCACTTCCATTCAAAAAATTTCAAGGGGAAATATTTTATTCCACACTTGAATACTAAGGCTGCATGCCTTTTCAACCTAAAAGTTATCATGATTAGGAAATTTACAGGCATGGATCCTAAATAAGTACCCCGTTTTACTTTTTAATGCAAATTTTGACAAATCCATTTATCTTGGGCATGTTCAGTGCCTTACTGTGAAGTTTATCTGTGAGCAGCAGAAGTCAGAGAAGAACCAATGAGCTGAAAGATAACTCAATGAACCTGCTTCCTCCGTCTGCTTCAGTGCTTCATACAGGAAATATATTGCTGTGTCAAGTTCCAGAGAAGAGTTTCTTCTTTTCCAAATCACTAATCAGACTGAAACATGTCGAGCTGAAGGAAAAGACTAGGAGGAAAGGAGTGCCCTGCTGCCTGTGAGCTAAGAAAACCCAGCATTGAGAAGTCGCTTGGAGAAAGCCTTGCCATGCTCACAGCTGTTGCTCTACTTGTGCGAAGGAAAAACACTGAGTGGAGGACAGAAAACAAGACAACAGAAATGCTCTGCCTCTTGAGAGCTTCTGACCTAGGGCTACTCCTGGTGTTCACTGTCTTCCTCGTGGTGGGTGAGTCTGAGTTCTCTTTGGGAGAATAACTGGTGAGAGACTTGGTCTTAGTTCTTCGTCAGCTTTCTTTGCCTTTTAAATGGTATGATATGAGCGAATTGCAATTGTAAATATAGGTGGTTACTCCCAGGTTTGTTTGGCTTTATCATCCTTACTTTCTGCTTTGTCTTATTAATTTTATTTTGTACCCTACTACAATATACCCATCTCTACAATTTCCCCCTCACTTCCTCCTCCCCCTTCCCCAGTTTTTAGACAAGGCAGGATAGGTTAAACACACAGTAGTTAGCAATCAAAGTCCCCTGAGTTCTCTTTATCTTCTTTTTCCTTTTAGAAAAAAAATTTAAATAATTATCCTATCCTATCTTATCCTACCCTACCCTACCCTACCCTGTCCAGGCCCATGAAGTCAATAGAATAAATTGGGAAAGTATTGCTTTCCATTACTTTCTATGACTAGGTGCTTTTAAAATACAATATGCATACAGTTATGCTGGCATGTCTGATACATGTCTGTATTTATCTGGAAGATGTGTGGGCTGTTGGAGACACTTTCTGAATCAGAGTACACACTCCTCAACGACTAGGTTTCTGTAGGAGTTGAAGAGAAATTAGGGCTACTGTGGGGGTGTCCCGGTTTCATTATAGAGGGTTGGTAGATGTGGGAGGGAGTTTTCAGGTTTCACTTCTAGTAGTGGGGCAGCTTCAAGGGTTCAGTGTAGTTGGTTTTAATTTTAAAAATTTGATAACTTAAAGAAGAAAAAGTATTTTTCCCTTCATCTGAATGACTTCAAAATTATGTTTGTCTATTTTTCAGCAAAAAGAAAAAAAATCACATGTTAGTCTTACTTGTGAGCACATGTAAAATAACTATCCTCTGCTACTGCACCTTTCTGTTGAGAATTTCCACACATTTTTTCTTTGATGTGTACAGCAAACCAGAGAAGTAGGCATGGAAGACAGCTCTCCATTTTGCAAAGATAGAAACCAAGGCTTAGAGAAGTGAAATGATTTGTCAGGTTTGCTGTAACTAGTGTGTCGCAGAATCACACTCTGTTATAATATATGTCAGTGAGTATTACCAAACATTTAAGTGGGCAGTTTTCATCAATATTTAACCTTATGCTTTTCACTAAAGAGCACCTATAATCATTACACCCCTGGAGAAAGTTAAACCAATAGTTATAAGCTTAGTGGACTATTACTTGAAGAAAGTGATCTGAATATTTTGATAGTTGGGATCTTGTTGCAGAAAACTCTTGTAGAAACCTGTACAAGACTGGTAGGAGAAGCCAGGTAGTCAAGGACTGTTCATGTCAAATTGAACTATTACTAGTGGGAAAAAATAAAAACATATAACAAGATTTAAACAAAATAAATAATTTGAATTTTAAAAGTTGAAAATTTTAAATTTAAGAACTATTTCTGAACACAACTAGGAGATACTATGTACATCAAATCTCCTAAATCTATGCTGTATCAATAAGGTTATCAAATTGTTTAGGTTTAAGATAGAAAAAAGCAAATTTACTTCATGTACAGCGATTTGGTGTGATAACTTCATCAAGAAATGATTTAGAGTAATGAGAAGAACCACTGGGGCAGTCATTTTATACCTTAATTACTAATACTGCTTTGCTAGAAATACTACCAAATAACTCACTACATGCAAGATATATTCACAAGGGGCAAGACAGATAACTTCAATGTAAGCAAAAGATTTCTTTTTTTTTTTTTTTTTTTTTGAGACAGGGTCTCTCTATATAGTTCAGGCTAGCTTTGAACTCCTATGTAGCCCAAACTGGCCTTGAACTCACGTTCTCTTCATACTAAACCTAGATGTTCCTGAAAGCTATTACCGAATCACAGCTGGTCTTCTCAGAAGTCAAAGGAGAAATCGCTGCCTATGTGTATAGCTAATATACACACACTATGCAACTAACTTTTTTATTGCACTGTGCGATGTACACGCACATTATGGCCGATACCACCAAAGTTTTAGTTTTTATTTTTACTTTCACCCAAGACAGTTTTTACATTTCCAAAGAGTTGAATTTGGGCTCATACATTTTCAAATTTTCTAATTTCATCTTAATTGGAAAAAAGATTATGGTTTATTTTCCTTTTGGTTTTTAAATTCATTAAAGAATTTTTTTTTGAGACAGGGTCTCTCTGTGTAGTTCAGACTAGCTTTGAACTCACTATGTAGCCCAAACTGTCCTTGAACTCATGATGATCCTCCTGCCTCAGCCTCCTGAGTACTGGGATTACAGGCATGTGCCACCACACCCGGCTAGCAATAGGATTTTCATTTATGTATTTACTTTATGTTTTACTTATTTGCTTATAGCTTCAAGCCATATGGTAGTTAGTAGACAATATTTAATTAGAAAATACTGTAGGGGAAACTAAAAATAAATAAAATTATCTCCGTTAGAGGAAAGTTCCTAACCTTGTATGTGGTCCCCTTCTTTTCCAAACCTCACACTCTGTGCTACCTCCTCCTTTTTTTCTCCCTGTAGTCTTCTAGAGTTCTTTGCTTGCGTTCAAATTGTTTCTGATTATAATCATTTCACCTTTTATAAAAGTTATTGATTTTGCCAATATGAGTTGCTGTAAAAGAACTCTACTTTTTTCTTCTTTGGTTTAAATTTTACTTATTTGTCATTATCTTCCACTAGAGGGCAGGAAGTAACATTGAAGAGATAAACATCAGGACAAGGTTGGTAGTTTCAGCAGATTTGCAAAAGATAGCAAAAGAGATTAAAAGCAAGTTTGAAAAAGAAGGGATTTATTCTCACTGGTGTCAGTCCCATCTTCCCTTCCTAGTTTTTGATGGTGTGAATTTATATATAATAATAAGTTACAGGTGTGTTTTCCTCTAAACATCTGTGCTTAAGCAATTAATAAAAGTCCTTTTTAAGAGCACTGAATGTGTATAGAGGATATGTGTGTGGAACATAGTGCCTAAAAGTTATTAGCAATCTAAATCAGGCAGAGCAAGCTGCGATGTAGCCATTGGGAACGTTTAAAATCAATATCATGCAATTGATATGAATTTAGGAAAAATCTGAAGAAAGATGAAATTATGGTGGGTTGGCCTTGTTGAAGTCTTCATGGAGGAGAAAGATCTTAAATTGGGCCTTGAATGACAGGCTTGAATAGATGGGGAAAAGCAGAGGAACAAATTGAGAGAAGGAAATGTGTAACATAAACAAAGGCAACATAGTTAAGGAAAGAAAGAAGTGTAGCTTGATGGAACAGAGATTGTGTGTTATATGATAGTGGGAAATAAGGCTGGGTTTCAAGGGTCCCTGAGCACTAAACAGAGGAAGCTGGTTATTGTGCAGTAGACAGTGAAGAGCCATTTGTTGATTTGTGAACCAGAAAAAAAATATGGCCATCTTTTCAGAGAATAATGTAGCAGCATTATCCCTTTGAGTTAGTGGCACTTAGTAAAAGATTTATTTTGAAGCAGGAGTCAAGAATTTCTACCCCAGATTCCTATTTTAGAAAGTTCCATGATGTCACATTAGTGGCCGAGAAGGGACTTTATTGAGTGATGTTAAATTCAGTTTAGGGAGGGAGCAGACAAGGAGGGGAATTCCGATAGGTACTTGTAAGTATAGCAAAATCCAGGGTTTAATGTATTAATCCAGGGCTTGTGAACCAGTGGATGATCCCATAAGGAGAATGCACAGAGCTAAAAATAATATAATAAGCACTAAAAATTTTTGAATTTGAGTCCTAGGAGTCATAATTTTTCTGTAATAGAAAGCATAGATGTAAGAAGAAATGGGAAGAGAGACAATATGAGCTATAAATTTTGTGCTTAACCTTAAAAGAAGAGGAAAGAAACTTGTGAAATTGAAGAATGAGTTGAGATATTAGATACAGGGAGGCTAGCAAGTCGAGGATGGCAATAGAGACATGGGAAGAAATGAAAATGTTCATTGTAGACAAACTGCTTCCTATCAGGGTTATGAGCATTTCAGAGGCTAAAAAAATTCACCCAGGGTCATTTGGTTTTATGTTGTACTGGAAAATTTAATCTATACAGTGATTAAAATATTGTAACCAACACCATATTTTTGCCTCTTCTTCCTTTCTTGGTACTACTGACACCCATTTGCCAATTCCTGACTACAGATCTACAGAGCAGATCTGTGATTATCAAATAGTTTAGGACTATGTGATATTAACAGCTCCTAAGAAGAAAACAAAACATTACTTTTACTTTATTTAATTTATTTATTTTTTGGGACAGGGCCTAGCTATGCAGTTCAGGCTGACCTTGAACTCACTATGTAGCCGAGGCTGGCCCCAAACTCACAGCGATCCGCCTGCCTCAACGTCCGAGCGCTGGGATTACAGGTGTGCACCACCACGCCCGGCAACAACCGTTACTTTAAAAGTAATAATAACAAGAAGAAATATTACAAATTCCTATTGTGTTCAAAGTTACAATCAGTTCACTTTTCTTTTTCCCCAGAAAGAAATGACATTGTTCAGTCATTAAAACTAAGCAGTTTCAAAGTTTTCCTAGCTATAATTTATGTCTTGGATGTCTGAACACCTACACTCCACTCTAACAACGAAATATTGTTTGTGTGTAAGGAAAGCGCACTAAAAAAGTGTAGTATTGAAGCATGAAGTTTTTCTATTTCTAAAGAAATAACTTTCTTGAAATATCTGTGGTACTTGAATTATTGGTGCTGTCAGGCTCTCTTAGACTCGGACTCTGAGATTCAGTTTTGTGTATAATGTGTTGGCAGAGGAAGCAGTCCGCCTGCGGTCTCAGTCAGCCGCCGCCTCTTCGGATCCCACGGTGGGGTCTGGCACTGGAAAGGCCCGGAGAGCCCTTGCATGGATCACAACGGCTTGGCCTTTTTACCTCCACCTCGCTCGGTCGGTGGAGGTGGGCTGTTCCAGAAGGATCTGACCTTGGGCAACGTAACCGAAGCAAAGACGCTGAAAACCGAAGGCTGTTTGTGGACAGTGCTCCTAGTAATAGATACAGAGTCATTCCCTGGTAGAGATTCTGGATGGCATATGCCGTATCCACTATCACTGACACTTCCAGTATTCTCCGTTTCTTCTTAAATTTATAAGTTTCTGTCCGGTATCATTTCCCTTTAGCCTGAATCATTTCTAGTAGTGTTAGTTTGCTGGTGAGGAATTCTCTTAGTTTTCTTTCATATGAAAAAGTATTTAGCTTTAATTGTTGAAGTACATTTTTCTACATATATATGGAAAAAACATACATTGATATATAATATTAAATACATTAAATATACATTATATTATTTATTAAATATATTACACATTAAATATGTATTGTACACAATAAATTATATATTATAATTATAATATATCTTAAATAATATATGCTAATATATAATGCATTATCTATAATATAGCTAATATATAATAATATATTTAATATAATAATATACTATTATATATTATATATAATAGTATATTATATATGATATACGCTAATATATATAATTATATATAATATATTAATATATAATATTATACATTATGATATTGTATATATTATGATATATAAAATTATATTATATAATATGTTTATATATGTTATATATGTGCTTATATATTATATTATATATAATATGTGTTAATATATAATATATTATATATGATATGCATTAATATATAACATTATATTATATATGTGTTAATATATTAATAATTAATGTGTTAATATACTAATATAAATTAATAATTAAAATAATATAATATAATTATATTATATATGTGTTAATATATTATAATAATATAATATTATATATTAATATGTGTTAATATATATTATATATAATACGTTATTATATGTAGTATCATATGTTATTATATATATTATATATAATATATGTTATTGTATATATTATATATATGTTATTGTATATATTATATATATATATAATATTGAGCTGACTTTTTCTTCCAGCACCTTAATTTTGTCCTCCATCTCTGGTGAGAAGTCAGTTGGCCACTCATATCACTGTTTATATGACAGCATGTAATTTGCTGTTTTCTCTGGCTGCTTCCAGTGTTTTCTCTTTACTTTTGGTTTTTCAGCACCATGGTCTACATGATTATTTTCATCTTTTAGAAAATGTTTAGATAATAATTTCCTCATTTGTGAAATGAAGATATATGATACTATTAAAAAGTGTAAGATTTTCAGACAGGAAGGGCTTTAGAAACTTTGAAATTAAATTCTTCCACTTTATATGTGGACAAATAAAGACCAAGCATGTTCAAGAAATTGCTAAGGAAATCGCTCCACTTTTTAGTGGACAAGCTGAGTTTGAAACCCCTCCACAGCACCACAAATAGAAGCAAAAGAAATGTGGCAGGTGCATGTGGGAAATCTATGATTTTTAGATCTGATGCATTTGAATTGACAGCAAGCATTCAAGAAGGAAAAGGATAGTAGCTAAAGGCCTGAAATTCTTGTTTAGGGAAAAATAGCAGCTGAAGTGTGAGTTGGTTATTCTGTGAAGCTGTAAGTAAGGGTGTGTCAGTCACTGCGCTTTGTGCTGGGGACACTTGATCAGGACAGATGTAGATCCCACTGTCATGGAGTTCAGGCTTGGGTAGAGAAGATAGGTACTAAATAATTACTGCAAGTAGTTAAATAGTGTAAAGTGTATAAGAAAAAACTGAGGGCCGGTGAGATAGCTCAGCGGCATAAGCGCCTGCCTGGCAAGCGCAAGGTCCTGAGTTCGACTCCCAGTACCCGCATACAAAGGAGAAATGGGCTGGTGATATTGCTCAGCGGCATAAGTGCCTGCTTGCAAGTGCGAGGTCCTGAGGTTGACTGCCAGTACCCACAAAAAAAAAAAAAAAAAAAAGAAAAAATTGAAAAGTATCATTGGTGGGTCTGATGTGATCTGAAGGTCAGGGAAGGCCTCTGTGAGAAGGGGTATTGAAGATGAAGGTGAACAGAAAGAGATGTAGGCATGAGCAGTTGTGGGAGGAACATTCCAGGGGACAGACAAGAGTGGTGAAAACAAGGTCAATTGTGTCGAGGTCTAGCTGCAGTTCTGGGGGTTGGGAAGAAGGATCAGAGAAGATGCAAAGAGAAAGATCAGGTGTGACTTTGGGAAGGTACCCATGCTAAGGTGACTTAGGAGGAAGGTAGCGTGCAAAGATGATACAGGAATGGGCAGTGCAGGTAGGGAAGGAGACAGAGGGAAACACATAGGTGTCGCAGCAGAAGCTAATAAAGGGGTTTTGTAAGGAAAAAGTGATCAATTATGTCGTTAACTTAGATAACAAACAGAGATTCTCCAGAGTTAGCAAGTGCAGTGGGAATACACATGTCATAGTGAACTATGTGTGTATTCAAAGACATCGAGGCTAGGGGAACTTTTTAAAGGCAAAAATGATGAGATTACATCAGATAGTTTGAAGCAATAATTCTTGGCTACAAAGATCAGTGATAAGGGTGGGGTCAGTCGTAGATTAAACAGAAAGCTGTTAAGCAGATATCCTTATGGAAGTATTTTCTGTATAAGATTACAATAGTCTTTACCCAAAGTTACAGTTCTGACATGCTCATTTAGAGTAGTTTTTTTTTTTTTTTTTTTTTTTTTTGTGGGTACCGGGGGGTCGACCTCAGGACCTCGCGCGCCAACAGGCACCCGTGCCTCTGAGCGATATCACCGGCCCCTTTTTCGTATGTGGGTTCCGGGAGTCGAACTCGGGCCCTCGCGCTTGCAAGGCAGGCGCTTACGCCGCTGAGCCATCTCACCGGCCCTAGAGTAGTTTTTGGTATTAAACATAAACATGAGATTCCCCTCCTTCACAATTTCCTGGCTTTATTTATTTTATTCTATTTTTCAATTTTTATTTTTGGTAGTTCTGGGAATAGAACCCAGGGCTTCGCACATGCTAGGCAAGTGCTCTAACCATTGAGCTACATTCACAGCCCCTGTTCTATTTTATAAAATTAGGCCTTTAATGCAAGCAACTCCATTTTAGCTCTGAAGCTTTTACAGTATCAAAATCTGCCAAGCAACCCAAGAGCACAAGAACTGCAGAGAAGCCAAAAGTTTGACTATAAAGACACTGGTGACCTTTGAAACTGTAGCTTGAGTGGAAGGTGTGGGAGCAGCCAGACTGCTGGTGTTGCTGGGGGAGTGCGTGGGAAGGAAGTTGAGGTGTGGGCACAGACCACTCATTCTAGAAGTTAGGTAGCAAAGAAAGGGGAAAAGATCCTAGCTAGAAGGGGAAAGCAGCATTTATGTTTTTCTTTCTATCAACACTGGGGAAACCTGGGTTTGTTTTAAGGGTATTATTTGAGAAAATTCAGTGACTTTGGCCAATCTGTGTGTGTTTATGTAGTTTTAAAGTATTTAGTAATTTCTTTTCTCTTTTCTTGACATTTTCTTACTTTACCATGAAATGCTATTTTTTCCAAAGGTTTATCTCTTATGTATTATGAAAATATATGGTTATGTGATCCATTTTGTGGTATTAACAGCTTTTTGAAATGAATGTTCAAGTGGTAAATCTTGGTATAATATGCAGTGCCCTCAGCATAAATACCTTCTCAGTTCTCATGGCTCCAGGTATTATTCCATTTCTCTCTTGCAAGTCTGACATGACCAGATAAAACCACTGTCTCATTTCTTCCCTTCTTTTGAGGTCAGAGTTCTTGAGACACTAAGTCTACATTTGTTGACTTGATTACCTCTGCTTGGGTCCTTTCGAGCTAGTTTTCTACTGTACAGAAACTGCTCTTTTACCTATCTTAAACGTCATTGGTAACATCCAAATACCAATCATAAAACATCTTAATTCTTACTTTAATATTTTTCTTCACATAATTTGGTCTTGACTCATCCTGTAGTGTGGTCTCCTCTTTGGCTGGCTTCATGGCCCTGCATTTACTTTCTACTGTTATTCATTGTTTTCAGTAACTGCGCTGCCTCCAACAGATTCCTAGTTATAAATATCTTCAAGACTTTGGGTTTGACCTTTTCTCTAATTTCTACATCAGAGACAGCCATTTGTAGTCTACAACCTAGCTGTGGCTTGCAGACACTTTTAGTTCCATCATGCATGTTTATAGCAGCACAGTTTATAATAGCCAAGTCTTGGAAAGAGCTCATATGTCCATCAACAGATGAACAGATAAAGAAAATGTGGTATTTGTTTACAATGGAGTACTAATATGCTGTAAAGAAGAATAAATTTGAGGCATTTGAGGTAAATGAATGCACCTCGAGACCATAATCCTAGTGAAATACATGAGACACATAAAGTTAAATATTGCATTGTTTCTCTTATATGAGAAATCCAAAGTATAAATAAGGGGCAAAAAAAAAAAAAGATTAGGAAGTAGGAAGAACTTTTTCAAATGGGAAGGGAAACAAGAGATGGAGGGAAGGGGGAGAGAAGGAAGGGAAAAGGGATTTGAAAAGAGTTGAAGAAAAAAATGGAAATAGAGCTTTTGCAAATGGAGAGGGGAAGAAGAGCTGGTGGGAGTGAAGAAGGAGGGAAGGGAAAGGGAACAAAAACAACAAAAAGTATTAAGATGTGTTATGTGCACGTACAGATTCCCCACAATGAATATAATCATTACATACTGCAAACATGTACTAATAAAAAATAAATTGATATCCTTAAAAATGAAAACCAGTTTAAAAAGTTTAAGGACATGAATTGTGCCATAATTGTTCAAATGATGTTAAAAATTAAAAAGTACTGATTTATACTTCTTGTATTTCTTTGTACTTATTTAAATTTTCTTTTATATTACTGCATATAATATATATTACAGAACATATGATATAAACAAAATTTAAAGAATAATATTTATATATTCATGTATGTATGTATTCCTGAACAATAAAATTTCTTTTGGCTCTTTTTTTTTTTTTGGTATTTTACATAAAAGAAGTCATACTGCATATATTCTTTTATAACTTCTTTCATTTACTCATTATTATATTTGAGATTTATTCATGTTTCTGTAATTGTAGTTGATTAATTTAAATATTTTTATCTTAAGACCTTTTTTGGGGGGGTACCAGGGGTCGAACTCAGGACCTCATGCACCAGCAGGCACCCGTGCTGCTGAGCGATATCACCGGCCCTTTTTTTGTATGTGGGTACCGGGAGTCGAACTCAGGACCTCATGCTTGCCAGGCAGGCGCTTATGCCGCTGAGCTATCTCACTGGCCCAAGATCTTAAATATTTATAAAATAGTTTTGGAGAAGTTCTGGTGCAGAATAACAAACATGATTTAAAATCAGAAATTTCATATTTGTTATTTCAATTTTTCTCCTTTCTTTGATGCAGGGATTCATGACAAATGAAATACTAAGCTGAGAGACATACGAAAGAGAAAGTTTTAACTTGAAAGCCATGTTGCATTTTTGCTAAAATGGCAAACATTTGCTTTTACTTTCTTTTATCTTTCCATAGAAAAATACATGTCTCTGAAAAAACAAATTCTGAAATCTGAGACTAGTATAATAGCAAAAGCTGAAAAATAATCACCCTGTTCTTTCTCCAGATACTAATTATTTTCTATAGTTCTTTGTACATAATATTATTATTCTTTGAAATGCTCAGTTCTCCATTTTTGCTTTTCATTAATTGGATATTGTATTAGTTACTTAATACTGTATAACACGTTTACCTCAAAACAAATATTTACTATCTTGCAGTGTTCTAAGATGAATGACAGAGAGAACATGAGTACAGGAGCCATAGCCATTTCATAACTAATCGCAGCATGACATCCCATTACTTCTGCTGTATTCTATTTGCTAGAAATGAGTTAGTAGGTCCAGCCCATACTCAAGACAGGATTATACAAAGGCATGAGTATTGGGTGGAAGAACACCAGCGGCCACTGGGCTGGCTGCCTACCCCAGATCTCAGTATTGGGATCAGTAGTTCAAGGTACATTTTCCATACTTACTATTGCAAAGTCACATAATTGTACAATTGTTTGATTAGTTAATGTTTGTTGTGCCCTTTAGGCTAAAAAGTTCCTTAGTGAATGAGGTGTCTTGCTACGTATTATAATTGATTAAATGAAGCTTCCAGTCTCTCCCCATCAGCCCCAAAACTTCACTATACCTGACTGTTGGCCACTTAGGTGCCATCTTAAAGAAAAATGCTAGTTAAAAACGAATCATAGAATGATATCTTAGTTATCTCTTTTATATCTAAAATCTATCATAAAATTAATGCATCCATCTTCAAGTAGCTTTGATAGAGAAGAAGATCACTTAGATCTTAACTTGCAGGGTGATACTGCTTTTAAGTGCTCTAACAGAAATAAAATTGTAAGTCAGTCTCCCTCCCTGAAAAATTATAAGTTTCCTGGACTTTTTGGCATGCTGACATGGATTTCCATTAATCCCCAATGAATCTGTGAAAACCACTGGATTAAAGGCAGAGCTAGGGCTGGTGAGATAGCTCAGCGGCATAAGCGCCTGCCTGGTAAGCACGAGGGCCTGAATTCGACTCCTGGAACCCACATATGAAAAAAGGGCTGGTGATATTGCTCAGCGGCATGGGCGCCTGCTGGCGCGTGAGGTCCTGAGGTCGCCCCCCAGTACCCACAAAAAAAAAAAAAAGGCAGAGCTATAATTAACCCATTTGGGTAACAAACAATAATCTTATTTTCAGGATTTCTTTAAAAACGCAATTTAATTCCACAATTTCTTGAACTCATCTATAACTCTAAAATCTCTTGTGAAATATCACTTTTCTATCTATAATTATAATATGTAGTTTATAAAATGTGCTAAAGGCATTCCCTAACTAAAATGTTAGATTGATATTTAAGTTCTTTTTGAGGTAGGCTATTCATAGTAAAATACTTTTATACTTTATTGATATTATCATACTGGGGGTTAGAAAATGTCATGTGCTTAGTATAGCTAAATAAATGTATTAGTCACACAAAGACCTTAGTTGCAAACTTGCATTCATTTCAAATGAAAACTTGAGTCTTCAGGAGAAATGTATTCTTGATTACAATAGACTTAATAGATTAGTGTACAATGTGCTTTGATATTCTATTTATTCCTTACTTGTTAAGTAAAGAAGAATAATAGTCCTTGTTTTGCAGAGGGGAAAACAGGGACATATAAATTCATTTAATTACATGTGAAAAATCAGTAAGGAAGAAACCAAGGAAGAAGTAAAATTCATCTCTCACATTTTCTGGCCAGTATGAATGGCTTAATTCTTAATCCATGATTAATTTATAATGGCTTAACTCTGTATTTGTTGAAAAAGAAGTTTTGTAGAGTTATTGAAGTTTGAAAGTAAAGAGTTTTGAAGTTTGAACCACTAAATGAAGAGTGAAATAATTTCATTTTGATACTCATGTAAAATGTCAGGGTATTTTTACAGATTTCAGTATCTATTCTGCGTTCTGCTTTTTAGAAGTAGTAAGTTTATTAAATAACAAGTGGGTAAAGATTATAATAAGCAATAAGGATAAATTCTACTTAGCTCAGTAGAGGTCCTCAGTCCTGTAAGGAAATGTGAGCAGAAATATAAAAATAAAATTATTATATATTATTCTCTTCTGTAACTATCTCATGAAGTTATAGCCTCATTTTGTAGTCTACACTTTGGCCCCAATCTGAAGGTTTTAATTTGAAATTCATTTATAAGAACCCTAATTGCAATGTTTGTATTCCTCCAAATGACCTACAAATGGATGAAAGGGCAAGAAATCTTAACTTTTTAAAATTATCCATCCCTGTACATTAGAAGTAATTGAATAATCACAACAGCATTAATTATTTATGTACGTCATACTCCATGCTTGATTTTGGCTAATAATAGTCGCTGAATCAGAGGTAGTTATTGGCAGTGGCGAATTTTAGAAATACAAATCTCTAGGGGTCTTTTTTGTTTTCTTACAGAGTAGAGGGTAGGAAAGTAAGATTCGATCATCCAAATGAGTTAATTATATTTCCGCCTTTAATGCCAAGGCCTTTATAGTATCATATGGGCACCACTGGAAGTCCACGATGTGCGCCAGAAAGCCCAAGAAAGTAACTTTTGGAGGGGAGGGAGTTTGACTTACAGTTTTATTTCTGATACAGTATTGAAATGTTCAACATTTTACAGTAGGTAAAACTGTCTGACTTTGCAAGAAAGTCATGTGCTCTTTCCCTCAGTGGAGGAAGCCCTCCATGGACTCTCAGTTTGCACAGTCACGACTATGCAGCGCCTGTTGTGTGGGTGTTCGTGGCAGCTCAGGCACATGACAGTGATGATCTGGGAAAGGAAACTTCTGGTGCTCACAGTTACTAAGAGGTTTCACTAGTAGTAAAATAACAAACATTTTTATTTCTGTTGACAATTTTGACTCAGATGGAAAAGAGTTTTTTTTTTAATCACTATTTTCAGTGCCAAGGGCTTTTTTTGGTTTGGTACCCCCTCTTTTCCCTCCCCTCCCCTCCCCCTTCCCCTCCCTTCTCTGCTCTCCTTCTTTCCTTTCCTTTCCTTTCCTTTCCTTTCCTTTCCTTTCCTTTCCTTTCCTTTCCTTTCCTTTCCTTTCCTTTCCTTTCCTTTCCTTTCCTTTCCTTCCCTTCCCTTCCCTTCCCTTCCCTTCCCTTCCCTTCCCTTCCCTTCCCTTCCCTTCCCTTTCCTTTCCTTTCCTTCCTCTCTCTGTCTCTCTTTCTCTTTCTCTTTCATACTGAGAGATTGAATCCAGGGAACACTGAGCTACAACCCCAGAGCTTCATTTTATTTTGACACAGAGTATCACTAAGCTGTCTAGGCTGGCCTTATAGTTTTGTACCTCCTGCCTCAGCCTTCTAAATAGCAGGGGTTACAGGCAGGCATCACAATGCCTGGTAGTTTCAGTTTTTGTTTATTATTTTGTTTTGTGTTTATTTGTATGCATGCATACTCTACTGTGTTAAAATGATGTTTTAGTACTACTTTTTTTGTTGTTGTTTTGTTTTGAGACAGAGTCTCACTGTGTAGTGCAAGCTGTTCTTGAACTCGCTTATATAGCCCAGACTGGCCTCAAATTCAGGGCGATCCTTCTACCTCTGCCTCCCAAGTGCTGTGATTACAGGCATGTGCAACCATACCTGGCTTTAGTACTACTTTTAATTATTACTTCTTCAATTTTGTTGAAGAATAATTTGCAATTAACTGTATGCAATGTAAATATGTGCAATTTGATGAGCTTTGACAATTAATACCTGTGAATCATCACCACAAACAAGATACAAAACATTTTCATCATTTCCAAAATATTTCTCATATATCTTTGCAGTCCATCCCTGCCTTTGACGCCCTGAGCAGGCAACCACTGGTCTGCTTTTTGTTATTATAGTATAATTAATTTTTATTAGTTTAGTATTTCATGTAGTATTATATGTGTTATTTTGCATTGTCTTGTTTCACTCAGAATGATTTTGAGATTCGTCAGTGTTGTTGTGTTTCTCTTCTTGTTGTTGAGTAGTATTCCATTGCATGGATAATTTAATTTCAGTAAATTGCTTCCAGTTTTTGGTTATTGTGAATAAATATCTGTGAGGAAGGCCACTGTGAACAGCCATGCACATGTCATATGTGGATATCCATTTTCATTTCTCTTAAATTCTTACTATTGGAATAGCCAGGTTATATGGTGGACACATGTTTAATTTTGAAAAAAATTACCAGGAGTTTTACAGGGTAGTTATATTATTTTAAATCTCCATTAATAAGGTATGTGCTTTAATTGTTCCACTTTCTTTCCAGAATTTATTATCATTTTAGTTTTTGCTGTGCTTGTAGGCATGAAATTCTTTTCTTATTGCCTTTAATCTTTATTTCCTTTATGGTTACTGTTAGGGTTTAGATTTAGAATGTCTCCCAAAAACCTCATGCATGCAGGGAGCTGCTATCGAAATATGATTGGATTATGGGGGTGCTATAGCTGATTTTCTGTTAGGAAGTGGGGATTGGTTAGAGGTAGATCACCAGTAGTGTGACCTGGAAGGGTATATCTCTTTCCTGGGCTACTCCCTTCACTCTCTGCTTCCTGGCTGCCATAATGTGAGCAGCTTTCCTACACCATACTCTTCCATCATGCTCTTCCTGGCTTGAAGCCAGCTGACTATGTACTGAATCTTCTAAAAACCATGATCCAAAATAAACCTCTCCTCCTTTAAATTGTAGGTAAGTTTTATCCCAGTAAGGAAAAGTGGGGAAGATATAAATTGGTAGCAGGAGTGGAGCTGTTGCCTTGACTATTCCTGAATATGTGACTCAGAAGCTCTTTGAACTGGTTTGTGGGTGGAGTTTGGAAAGCTTGGTATTGCTGGCTGGAGAGGCCATAGAATGCTGTAAGCTGAGCTTGATGAGAGAGATTCTGGTCAGAGCTCAGAAAACCAGAATGATAATAAAAATGCAGGCTCAGTGACTGGGTGTGGTGGCACATGCTGGTAATCCCAGCACTTGGGAGGCTGAAGCAGGAGGATTGCTGCAAGTTCAAGGCCAGCCTGGACTACATAGTGAGACTCTGTCTCAAAAAAAAAAAAATGCAGGCTCAGAAGGTTTCAGTTGGGAACAAAGACTCCACTGGCAGGAAGATCTATGTGTTAGACTCTGGCAGAAAATTTTCCTAAATTTTGCCCATATCCCAAGACTTTGCAGGAGACTGTAATTAAGGGCAGCAGATTAATTTATCTGGCAGAAGAAATTTCAAGGCAGTCCAATGTTTAGACTGTGGCATAGGTACTGCTGGCTGCTTTGAGTTATTCCTACAATGAGAATCAGGAACAAAAAGCAGAGCTAAATAATTGGAAAAATGTTTCTGGTGGCCAGAAAGGAAGCAGGTGTAAAGTTTGGGACAAGGAGTTTTGGTTGCTAACAACATTAGTATTAAAAAGCCATCAAGGTAATAGAAAAGTCTTGAGGACATCTCAGTGATCAGCAAGACCCCACCAAAGAGTCATAGGCCAAAGATTGCAAAATTGTAAAGCTTTCAGTTGAGAAGAGTGCTCTTGGGACCCCTGCTTGAGAAGGAATGCTAGGGAATTGATTTCCTGTGATTTATTTCACAGTGCTCAGCCACCCAAACACTCAGAGGTCTCTTCAGTGATGGCCCAAGGGGACCCAGCTACTGCTCAAGCTAGTGGTAGACCTTGGCATCATCTACATGGCACTGGTTTTGTGGGCATGAAGAATGCAAGAGTTGTGGGGTCAGGGAGGCTTCCACTTAGATTTCAGAAGAAGGCCTGGGAAGCTAGGCCATGTGATTCTGAAAGGGCAGTGCGTGAAGCTGTGAGAGTGAAGCCAAAAGGGCAGTGGAGACACCAGGAATTTGGGGATGCCAGAAATGTGGAATATCTGCTAAGGAATGCTGCAGGCAGTGCATAGAGCCCCCCACCCCCAAGGGAGTCCAGGAGAGGGATATCCCTTGGATAAAGTGTTGTGGGCTTTAATGTTTGCCCTGATGAGTTTCAGTCTTGCTTTGGCCCAATATCTTTCTTTCTCCCTGACATTTTGGTTTTTACAGGGTGTCATAGCTAAGAGTTTGCTTTGAGTTTCAGAGGAGACATTGGACTTTTCAGCAATGCCGGAATTGTCAAAATGTTGGCAACTCTTAGAGATGGACTGAATGCATTTTGCATAAAAAGGCACACATGAGTGTTTGGGGGCTAGGGCTGGAATGTCATGGTTTAGATCTAAAACATCCCCCTCAAAGTCTCATGTGTTCAGAGATGGGCTTTTGGAAGGTGACTGGATTATGTACTATAGCTTTACATTTAAGGCAATTATGCAGTTGAAGGTAATTTTTTGAGCGTATGCGAAGGGTTTAACATTTTTTTCTTCATGTGATAAGCATTTGTTACATCATCCGTTGCTGAAAAGACATTTTTTCCACTTTAAATTGCCTTAACCTCTTTATTTAAAGTCAATAGATCATGTGAGTCTATTTCTGGACTGTCTGTTCTATTCCACTGATTCATGGTCTATCTTTTAACCAAAACCAGACCGTCTTGATTACTGTAGCTTCAGAGCGAACCCTGAAAAAAGTTGCATTGGCTAATATAGGGTTGCATTCTATATTGGTAAAGGTTCCCCAGAAGAACAGAATCAATAGAAACCACATACACACACATGCACACACACACATATAATTACATAAGGCGATTTATTAGGTAAGCTTATCAGACCAGAGGCAAGGAAGTACACAATGGCTGGCTGTGTGCTGCAGAGCCAGAAGATCCAGCAGCTGCTCAGTCCAAGAAGCTGGAAGTTGCAGAGTGAGAGGGATCAAGGGTGCAGTGCTAGTCTGAGATTGGAGGCCTAGAAAGTAGCTGGCATGAGTCTGCATTGAAAGGCTGAAGAAACTGTCATCTGATATTGACAAGTGGTGGCAGTAGCAAAAAATGTACCAGGATAAGCAGAATGGAGCTTTCTAAATGCAGGCCAGCTTCCTTCTTTCCCTTTCACTCCATCCAGGCTACAAGCTTATGGGATGGTGCCACCCAAAATCAGGGTGAGTCTTCTCCCCTGAGTGTGCTGGCCTATGTGTCGATCATCCTGGAAACATCCCACAGACACATCCTGAGCTGTGCTTTACTAACCTGCTGGGTCTCTTAATCCAGTCCAGTGGTCGTATCATAATTGATGGTCACACATTACCATATGAATTTTAGGAGTTGTTTTTCAATTTTCACAGAAAAGATTAACTCATTTTGACTAAGAGTGTGTTAAATCTGTGTAGCAACACTATGTATATGAGGAAAATTGACAACAATATTGAGTTGGAAAACTCACACCCACAAGGTGTTTTGCTATATTTATTTAGGGTTTCTTTATCTGAACAAAACATTTTACAGTTTTCAGTTTATGACTCTTACCCATCTTTTGTTAAAATTTTCCTATGTTTTCTTTTGTACTTGAAAATAAAATGATTTTAGATTTTGTTTTATAATTGTCCTAGTATATAAAAATATTATTTAAAATATTATTAATGTTTTATATTAGACTTTGCCAAATTAGTTTGTGTGCAGGAGCTCTTTTATAGATCCCTGACATAATAGCTACAGATGAAGATAATTATGTCTCCCTCTCTCTCTATATATGTATATATATATATATATATATATATATATATATACACATATATATCCTTTATTTTTTCTCCTTGCTTTGATAAATAGCTAATTCTGTCCTCTTAAAGTGAGTTGGGAAGTGTTCCTTCCTTGTTGATTTGCTGAGTTTGTATATAAAATTGACATTAATTTCTTCCTTAAATGTTTGCTTAAATTTGCCAGTGTAGCCAATTTGATGTGAAGATTTTTTATCAACAAATTCAATTTCTTCAATTAATGCTATCATTATTCCTTTCATGAGTGCAGGTCTATATTAATGGCCCTTCTTTCATTCCTGACATTAGAAATTTGTGTTCTGTTTCTTTGTCAGAGTAGTTATTGATTTATAAATGTTGATGATCTTTTCAAAGAACCAGCTATTGTTTTCTTAAATTACTGCTTGTCTCATATTTATTGATTTCTTTTCTTAGAGAATATCTGGCCTCAACTTGAATCACATATCCAGTTTTTCTCCTTTAATGGTAACACTGAACTATTTGTAGCCCTTTGAAATTCCCATGTGGCCTTATTCTTTCTTTTTCTTTTTTTTTTGTGGGTACCGGGTGTCAACCTCAGGACCTCACGCATCAGCAGGCGCCCGTGCCACTGAGCGATATCACTGGCCCCTTTTTTCGTATGTGGGTTCCAGGAGTCGAACTCGGGCCCTTGCGCTTGCCAGGCAGGCACTTACACCGCTGAGCCATCTCACCAGCCCCAACCTCATTCTTTCTTTAAATGACATTATTTCTGTTTGGAATTTCTTTTTCTTTCTCTCTTCTTGGAAATCTTATATCCTAAGATTCAGCTCAACTTTTATCTAAGGAAACTTCCCTAAATCTCTCATCCCTGTTCTTTTAGAACACACATTCTGAAAGATATTTATTTATTTTTGAGACAGGGTCTTGCTTTATAGCCCTGGTTGGCCATGAACTCAAGGCAATCCTTCTGCCTCAGCCTCTTGAGTGCTGGGATTACGGGCGTGTGCCGCCACACCCGGCTAAATTTTTTCTTTTAAACTTCTGTACATTTGAATACTTTTATTATTGCACTGAAAAACCTTACATTATAATTGTTTATATAGCTACTTCCTCTCCTGGAACTTAACCTCATGAAGAGAAAAGGTTATTGTTTATTTTGTTGAGTCTATGCCTTTTTTACTTTGGCAGTAATTTTCACTTAAAACATGAGTACTGGGCCAGGGATATAGCTCAGTGGCACAGTGCCTGCCTAGCAAGCGCAAGGTCATGTGTTCAATTCCCGGTACCAGAAAAAAAAAAAAAATAGATGAGTACTAACAATTGCTGATAAGAACTTGCCTTATAAAATGTTACTTCAGTCTGCAGTTGTCTATGTGATTTTGGCAAAGCTAAGGAAAACCCTTGTTTGTTTCATACCAACATTTAATCAACACATCACTATAATCCTTACCCACTGGTGTTTACAGTAAAATTTTCTTTTCTACACTTTGATATATACTGAATACATGTAAGCTGGAAGAAGAAATATCATGTTTTAAATATACAGTGAGAAACTGAAGGGACACCTTGGACCGAAAGCAGGAGAATGCCGAACAGGAAGAGTAGGTTAAGAATTCATACTGGAGCAATGTTTTTGCTGAGTTTTTTGCTTGACTATCATAATTTGTATGTTCACTAGCAATTGCAATCCAAATATCGACTAAGGAATATGAGAAAAAGGTTGTTTTAAACTAAAAGCCAGATTTAGTAGTGCATATTCTTCTCTACTTCATTCCTCTTTTCAGAATGCTGAAGTAAGAAGTGGAAAGTCCTGTTTTCACTAAGTAACTCAATGCAGCAAACGATCAAAGACAATGGCACTTTCTGTAATGCTTATTCTTTGGTGACATTTGTAAAAGGACAGTGCTTGATTTTTATAGTTTTTGTGTTTTAGGATCTTGTCTTGCCTTATACGTATTTGTATACTATTATCTAAGTGATATCCTTTATATTTTAGAGTGTTTGAAAGTTTCTTATTCTGAATTTCTTCCCGTGGTTACTTAGTACCTATTTCAACATACACAAAATTTTTTCAGGTTTTCAAACAGATTATTATCCCAGAATATTCTTACATAACCCAGCTTTAATAGGTGTTAGTGATTTATTTTCTGTATTCTCTATTGTCTCCAAAATTTTGTTTGCCATTATTGCGAACTTTGAAATAAAAAATTAATAGACATTTTTTTTAGAGCAGTTTTACATTCCTGGTGGAACATACAGAGAACTCCCATATACTCTCTGCTCCTGCACATGAAAAAGATCCCTCTTTATCGACATCTTCCACTAGAATGGTACATTTATTACAGCTGAGGAATTTATACACTTGACACATCATTGTCACTTAAAGTCCATGGTTTGGGCCGGGGATACAGCTCAGCGGAACAGCGCCTGCCTGGCAAGCGTGAGGTCAGGAGTTTGATTCCCACTTCCAAAAAAAAAAAAAAGCCCATAGTTCGATAGAGTTCACTCTTAGTGTTATATATCCCATGGGTTTGGACAAATGTTTAATGACATGTATGTACTATTATGGTATCATAGGGAGTAGTTTCACTATCCCATAAATCTTCTTTGCTTCAGCTGTTAATCCCTCTCTCCTCTAGCCTCTAGAAACCCCTGGTCTTTTTAAAAAAATTTATTAAAAAAAAACAAAAAACAAAAACGATGACACAGAATTTCGAAACAATAGGCTATTAACAATGGTTAATATATTGCATATTGTTATCTTCAAAGTAGTTGCTCAGATTACAAGATATAGGCATGAAAAATTGATCAAACAATGTAAGCACAAGCCATTCTTCTTAATGAACTAATAGAGATCAGTAGTATAATTACCTTATCTATTTGTGTGTGTGTATATGTATATATGTATATATACTCTTTTCCCTTCTTTCTTTTCTCCTTTCTCCCATCTCAGTTGTTCTTTCCTTTTGAGCAGTTTCTTCCCCTTTTTCTTTCACTATATCTATTGTACATTTTGGATCTTAATTACTCTTTCAGTTTTTTACACTAGGGAGACAATACAAATTGTGCTGCTATAAACATAGGTGCACATAAATCACCATGGTATGTTTTCAGTTCTTCTGGGAAAATACTCAGAAGGGGAACAGCTGAGTCGAATGGGACCTCCAATCCTAGTTTTTTGAGGAATCTCCACACTGATTTCCACAGTGGTTGCACCAGTCTACACTCCCACCAAGAGTGGAGAAGGGTTGCTTTTTCCCCACAACCCTGCCAGCATTTGTTATTGGTTGATTTCTTGATGATAGCCATTCGTTCTGGAGTGAGATGGAATCTTGGTGTTGTTTTAATTTGCGTTTCTTGAATGATTAATGATGTTGAACATTTTTTCATGTATTTATTTGCCATTTGTATTTCTTCATCTGGGAAATGTGTATTCATCTCAGATGCCCATTTTTGGATTGAAAACCCCTGATCTTAACTGTTTTGATGGTTTTGCCTTTTACAGAATGTCATATAGTTGGAATGATACAGTATATAGCCTTTTCAGATTTTTTTTTCATTTACTAATATGGTTTTAAATTTTCTTTGTCTTTTCATGGCTTGATAGCTCATTTCTTTTAAGCATTGAATAATATTCCATTTTCTAAATGTAACACACTTCATTTACCCACTCGTCTACTAAAGACATCTTACTGCTTCCAAGTTTTGATGATTATTAGTGAAGTTATTATCATCTGTGCACAGGTTTTGGTGTGGATATGGTATTCACCTCTTTTGGGTAAATACCAAGTGACGTGATTGCTGAGTTTTGTAAGTGTGCTCGGTTTTGTAAAAAGTCACCAAACTGTATCTCAAAGTAGTTTTACTATTTTTTGTTCCCACCAGCAATGAATGAGAGCTCCTGTTTCTGCCTAACCTCCCCAGATTTCAGTGTGTAGTGGGATCTCATTGCTGTTTTACTTTGCATTTTCTTGATGACATGTGATGTAGAGCATATTTCATATCCTTATTACCACCTATATATATCTTTGCTGAGCTGTCAAAGTTTTTGACCCATTTTTTGATCTGGTTGCTTTCCTATTATTAGTTTTTAAAAGCCTTTTCATGTTCTGGATAATAATCCTTTATCAGATATCTTTGGAAAATACTTCCACCCAGTCTGTGGCTTGTCTTTCATCACATGATAGTCACTTATTCATTGCTGGTATATGGAAAATAATTGATTTTTATATAATAAGCTTGTATCTGGAAATCTTGCTATGATTGCTTATTAGTTCCCTGAGGTTTGTTTTGTCTCCCCATCTCCACCCCCTGGGTGTTGAACCCTGTGCCTTTGCACTGGATGACATTCCCAGCCCCTCCTCTTTTTTATTTTGAGACAGGGTCTTGCTAAGTCACTATGTTGCCCAGCTGTGTGAAACTTGTGATCCTCCCACCTCAGCCTCCCAGAGTGCTGGGATTACAGATGTGCACCACTATGCACAGCTAGTGTCATTATTTTTTTTTTTAATGTGGGTACCAGGAGTCGAACTCAGGACCTCACGCTTGCCAGCAGCTCTTGTGCCACTGAGCAATATCACTGGCCCTTTTTTTCCTTTAGGTGGGTACCGGGAGTTGAACTCAGGACCTCGCACTTGCCGGGCAGGTGCTTATGCCGCTGAGCTATCTCACTGGCCCGCTAGTGTCATTCTTAAACAAATAATTTTTATCTCTTTTGCTTTCTTTTCTTGTCTGATAGCATAGTTGGAGTTTCAAGTTGAGATATGGTGATGAAATTGGTCTTCCTTACCTTGTTTTGGGTCTTCGAGGGAAGCTTTGGTGTGTCACCACTAATTATGGTATAAGCTATAGGGTTTTTTTTTTTTTTCAGATAATCATTATCAAGTTGAGAAAATTCACTTCTATTTTCAGTTTATGAGAATTTTTAAAAACATCATGAGAGTGTTGGATTTAGTCAAATACATCTTCTGCATATATTGATTATAATCGTATTTTTTTCTCCTTTAGTCTGTTGATGTGATAGATTACACTGATTGAATTTTGAGTGCTGAACCAGCCCCATGTACCTGGGATTAATTCCCTTTGGTCATGGAGTATAATCCTTTTTACATTCTGTGATTTGATTTCTGGTGATATTTTGTAGAGGGTTTTTTAACGTGTGTCATGACAGATATCTGTTTATAGTTTTTTTTCTTGTAGTGTCTTTGGAATTTGGGTTAAGGTAATCCCCATTTCACAGAATGAATTAGGAAGGATTCCCTCTTCCTGTATCTTCTGAAATATTGTACAGAATTAGTATAATTTCTTCCTCAGTGGTTTGGCAGAATTCACCAATGAATGCACCTGGGTTTGGTGCTTTTTCTTTTGGAAGATTCTTAATTATTGATTGAATTGCCTCAATAAGTCTAGACCCATTCAGATTACCAATGTCTTCTGTGCAAGATCTGGCAGATTGTATCTTTCAAGGAATTGATGTGTTTTAACTGGGTTATAAAATTGTGGGCATGGAGTTATTCATAGTATTCCTTTTAGCCTTTTAATGTCCAAGGAATCTTTAGTGATATTCCTTATTTTGTTTCAAATATGACAAGCTTCCACTCTCTCTTTTTCTTAACTAGTCTGGCTAGTGGCCTATTAGTTTTTTCTTTTCATAGAACCAGCTTAGATTTTAATGATTTTCTTTACTGATTTCATTTTTTCAATTTAATTGATATCTGCTCTAATTTTATTAAGTATTTCTGCTTTGAACTTAATTTGCTCTTCTACTTATTGTATTCTAAGCTGGAGTTTCAAGGATTGATTTTAAATCTTTCTTCTTCTATCATATATACATTTAATGCTTTAGATCTCCCTGTAAATAATACTTTTTTACTTATCACAAAATTTGAATTATATTTTCATTTTTATTTACTTCAGAGATTTTAAGATTTCTTCTTTTACCCATGCATTATTTAGATGTGTGTGGTATAATCTCTAATAATTTTGGGATTTTTCAGCTACCTTTCTGTAACTGATTTCTAATTTAAGTCCATGTGGTCTGAAAGCAAACATTGTGTGATTTCTGTTCTCTTAAATTTGTTAAGTTGTGTTTTGTGGCTCAGAATGTGGTTTATTTTGGGCAAAGAAGAGTTCAGAGCAAGGAATGTTATGAGAGATAAAGAAAGCAACTACCTTTGTGAACTTCTTCCAAAAGTAACACAATTACTCCTGGATTATTTTGGCACATGCCCCATATAAACTTGAGAGGTACATATATTCTACTGTTGTAGAAAGAAGTAGTCTATAGATGTCAATTACATTCATTTCATTGATGATTTTGTTGAGTTCAGCTAAATCATGTCTAATTTTATGCGTTCTGTGCCCATTTCTGATAGAGAAGTGCTGGTCTCTCTACCTATCATAGTGAATCATTCTATTTGTCCTTGTGTTTATGATAACATAATAGGAAACATATAGGCAGATCTTGCTTTTTGATCCATCCCGATAACCTGATAAATTGGTGCATTTGATGCTCAGAGCGATTATTTGTATACTTGGATTAAAATCTGCTATAGATACTACTGTTTTCTGCTTGTTGCCCATGTTTTTGTTCATTTGCCTTCCATTTTTTTCTACTTTTTATGGTTTTATTTTTAGTTTTATTCTTTAATTATTGAGACACATTAATTGTACAAATTACTGGGGTTCACTGTAATATTTTCATATATGTGGACATCAAGCATTGATCGTGTCCATCCATGCTTCTTCTACCTTAGTCCCTCTACCCCTGTTCCCCCCAGCATTAATAATACCATTTCTACTTTCAGGTCATCTTTTCCCTCCCATATGACAGAGGACAAGCAGTATTTGTCTTTCTCTGTCTGGCTTATTTTGCTTAAGATGATGTTCTCCAGTTCCATCAAACTTCCTGTGAGTCACAGGATTTTATTTTTTATGGCTGGATAATACACCATTGTGTAACATTTTATGATTTGAACTGAAAATTTTTATATAATTTCATTTTCTTTTGTTTAGCATATCAATTATACTTTTTTTTTCTTTCATGCTTTTGTAACACACATTTACAATTAGTCCAACTCCACCTTCTAATAAAACTATACTATTTCATGGGTAGTGTGAGTACCTTATAATAACAAAATAATTCTAATCCTTCCTGTTTATTGTGTCATTGCTTTAAAAAAACTAAAGTACAGCAATTTTTTAGAAACCAAGTTTGAAGGTGATTGGGGCTATCCTGATTATAAGAAATTCTATAAAACTCGAGGGAAGGAATGCATATGGGTCTCAGGAACTATGGAACTAGAAAGTTGGAGTAGGTAAGGATCCTCATCTCTGTTCCCTGAATTGGGCATATTTTTTTTTTCTTTTATCTTCCAAAGTGTGAAAAATAAAGAAGGAGGAGAGATGCATGCATTCTTCTCCATTCTGATTCTAGTATTCTTGAGAAAAGGCAGTATTTTGTTCAGCTGGATAAGGTGCCCACCCTTGCTCCAAACAACTTTAATTAGGAAGAGGCACCTGGAGAAAGAAGTTTAACCAGACCAACTCACATGAGATGCCCACCCCTTCCGGGCTGGGGAAGGGGATCAGAAGTAGGAAGAGAGGCAAGTTTACTTTGTTGACAAAATTAGATGTCTCATAAATGGGAAATCATTGATTAATACTTTATGAATTCAGTTTTCAAGAGATAACATACTCTTATCCCTGAATAGCATAACTTTACTTTTCATGCAATGACCTTTGTTAATTTTAGTTAACTCATTATCTTGTTGAATAAGACTTTGAGGAGAAACAATGACTTCTGCTCTATTTGAGTAATAAAAATTAACTTCACTCATTCTTTCCTAAATATTTTCTAGATTCAGGTAATTCATGTATGGATGAGAAGATTATACAGAACAATTCATCCCCTCCTACAGAAGGTAACACACTTTCACATCTACTGGCCAGAACCAAAGGGATGGAGGGTTGAACTTTGATAGAAACAACTGCTGATGACCTGGCTGAGTCCAGCCCGATGACTGAAGATTATGGTGGTCTGAGTGCTGTGGTATAAGGCGCCCATGAATGACCAATCTCCAGATGTTCTCCATACAAGGCATGGTCTTGCTTACCTCTAAACATCTGCCTACTTGGGATTGCGGAAAGACATGTTAAAGTCCTATGTCCTTCTTCAACTAGTTATGTGATCTTTATCTGGCCATGAAATACAAGGGCTTAGTACCCAGAAGGGATAAGTGACGCTAAAACAGGAAAGGAGAAAGATTAAACCAAGCACTTAGCAAAAACAAGGTTCATCACATAAAATATTTGCCCCACTATAGGTGTTACATTAAAGTGACAACATCACTGATCCTCACCTTTGTCACAGGCGAGTTGTAACAGATGCTTGGCTCTGAAATCCCCTCCTGCAAACCCCTAGCAGTCGCAGACATCTTATGTTTGTGGGGAGCATGAGGTTCTGTGTTGGAAGATGCTTGCAGGTTACAGGGCTTAATTTTTATTTTAAAAGATGAACACAAAAGCTCAATTTGTAAATTTAATTCATATAATTAGATTGAACATAGGAACAAAATTGATGAGAAAAATTCAAAGTTGAACTGTTTTGAAAAATATGTGTGACAAGACAAAAAAGAAGAGAAACTTATCTAAAAGCTATTTGATAGTATCACACATTTTCAATAAAGTTCTTTTTATGAAAAAATTACAAAGGAGAATGAATTTTGTCTTTACTTGTTTTTAAATTTATACAACATGCTATGTTTCACCAGAAAAAAATATTTGTAGGCATCATCAGTTTTCATTTTCATGGGATAGATAAACATATGAAATTATAGATTAAGATACTGTGATATAATTTATACTCTTAAAAATTTTGAATTTCAAACTAGTTCAACCTGAATAGCACATCAGTTATTTTCAATAAAAGTACCTTATACTTTCCACATTTATGCTTGGTGGAGAAGCCTCCTTTATTGATAAGCATTTAGTTTTGATGTTATCGATTTTTTTTTTGCACATATTAAAACTCAAGGAGAGAAAACCACATAACTATTGCATTTTCTATTCTGGGGAGCATTTTCTTTTATGAGGAGCTTGAATTGTGTGATAAATTCAATATTTCTCATCATCAAAATATTAGATATTAGAACATTTAATTTAGAATTCTATTTTCTTATCTTTTTGTAAATATCAAAATCCCGCAAAATTTCAATATATTTTAATACATGTGAATTCCATTATAATGTAAAATACAGAAGAAAATTGCATAATATATGAATTTAATTTGCATATATAATATAGATTACATATCTTTCATGAATATTCATTTCTTGTATAAGTCTAATATTTCTGATATGATCACCAGTAAAACAAAGTTTTCATACAATTTCATGTTATCTGTTGTGGATAAACATTGACATACAAAGATCTTTATGAAGCTTGTTTTCCTCATTTCTTCTTTTGTGTGCTGTGTGTGTGTACATGTGTGTGTGTGCATGTGTGTCCAGTTCACACTCTGCTGTCTGCAGAGCTGGGCTCAAAGGCTGTGCTCTGCTGCTCTCCTGTCCTACCGACAAGAGTGGTGCTAACAACATGGAAAATCACCCTCGGAGGCCAGCCTCTATGCACGAGAGCTTATAGAAAAGAAACAAATCAGACCAGCGACACTAACTGTACTGACGAGAGAATAACTTGGGCCTCCAGACCTGACCTGAGTCCTCACCTTCAGATTAATGCAGTGGCTGTCGCACATGATGGAAATTACACCTGTGAAATAGCAACATCCAGTGGGAATTTCCAACATGGATATCAACTCCAAGTGCTTGGTAAGGGGTGTTATATATTGTGATGTATCACATCACCATATTGGTGACTGAGACAAATTCTCTAAATTTCACCTCTGATCATAAGGCTGAAGTGTGATTTTCCTCACACCTCTGCAGTGCGCCCTGAAGCAAACATCTTTCTCAGCAGCAATAAAACGTTGGTGTGTGAGGCAGTTGCAGGCAAGCCGGCTGCACAGATCTCCTGGATTCCAAATGAGCCCTGCGTGACTAAGGAACAAAAGAACAGCAATGGCACAGTGACGGTCAGAAGTACATACAGCTATTCAGACAGCAATGTATCCACTGTGACCTGCTTGGTCTCCCATTTGACTGGCAACAGGAATCTATCCGAAGTTCTGCCTTCTGGTTAGTAATTCTTTCATTTTTTTGTTTGATTTTCCACCATTCTTTTATGGGAGTTAAGAAGGAAAAAAATGTGCAGAGAAATTTCCTTCAAAGCTGCTCTCTCACCCTCTATTTTATCTTCCCTCCCCTTCCAAAATAAAGAGATAATGTCTAGAAGAATATTACAGAACTGTTTTGTAAAAAGCCATATTGTAGAATGCAGCTTATTCCACTCATAAGCTTGCTTCTATACTAGGGTTAAATTGACTTAAGTAGTGTTTTAAAAGAATACTCATGGTTTTAATTGAAATAGAAAGTATGACTTTAAACAGATTCTTATGGTTTTATGAGAAGGATAAAGTCACTCATAAATTGCCTTCATGGATTTTTAGTCTGGGACAGTTTTCTCCTCTAGGCTCTTCCCGTTGAAATTTCTTAAATGTCTTTTTTTTTTTTTTTTTTTTTGTGGGTACTGGGGGTTGAACTCAGGACCTCACACGCCAGCAGGCGCCCGTGCCACTGAGCGATATCACCGGCCCATTTTTCATATGTGGGTACCGGGAGTTGAACTCAGGACCTCGCGCTTGCCAAGCAGGTGCTTATGCCGCTGAGCTATCTCACCGGCCCCTCTTAAATGTCTTATAATAATGTCTGTGATATAGTTTCTCCATTGTCTGCTTCTAAGCTACTCCCATTTCTTGTCATTTAAAAATATGTAAATATTACTTTAATCAATACAACACACATAGTTTAAAATTAAATTTTTCGATAAGGCCCAAACTGAAAAATTCCAGCCTAATCTTTGCCTTTTCAAGCCCCCTTCTCTGTCCTCATTCAACTCCCAGAGTCAAGTACTTTCAAATCTTCAAGTGTTTCTAATAGTATTTAACTCCATTTTCCTAAACCACATGCTCACAGTGCTGTTTCTTATTTATCAATTTAGACATTATGTAGCCACTTCCTCTTATAATAGATGAGCATTTAGCATCACCTTATTCCATCCCACATACTTCCTATCAGTGATATAGCAATTTTTATTAAATCAAATAGCTACTGTTTACCTTAATTGGAATATGCAAATAAGATTATTAAATCAATCAACACATGCTTTGTCTTTACTTTTTTCATAGTCTTCATAACTGCTTTGCTTTTTAAAACTACCAATGTATCTACTTTTTGTGAATTACCATGAAGCTCATAGACAAAATTAAAGAACTCCTACTAATGCTTTCCACAGGTCAGATTTAGGTAATCTATCACTTCCACTTCTTTCTTGAGGATATCCCTTCTTGAATTTTTCCGCGGTCTTGGGCTCATCCATCCTGATTGGTCACCTGACCTGCTGCACAGCTATTGGCCTGGATGTTCTCTTTGTCTTATCGTCTGCTTGATCCTGTATATACTAAATCTGAGTCCCTTCTGCCTTCTACCGTTTGTTTGTCTTAATCTCTTTCTTTCATATACTCTCTTTGGTAATCCTTGGCTGTCACTTGATTTCCAAGTGAACACTGAAGAGCTGATTACAAGCCTGACTACATGATAGTGGGACTTGTCAACTATTTAACACCAATAAAGAGAGAAAGAAAGAAATGGATTTTTGTTTTGCAATAATTGGAGACCCTCATGTATCTGCTTTTCTTTGGGACTGCTGAGGCTCTTCAGGAAATAAGTCTGCACTCCGTTGCCTGGGAAGGGTAAACCTCACAGGTGCTGTTCTGGGAGGAGAGTGGAGCGTGTGTGTGCGCATTCCACTGTGCAGTGCTCCAACTTCCCTCTCATATGTCGTTCAGCATGGCACTTCCTGTCCACTCTCCACGATGTCTGGGTCCTCGACTCTGAGGTCCACAGTTCATCTTCTTGAGACCAGACTCCTTTTTGTCTGCTGGAGAGGGATGATGTGCTCCACACAATGCACAGAGGACTTCAGAGCCTGTGTGTTTTAATGCAGACTTTCAAAGCAACTCAGCTTGTAACTGTATACTTCACTCTACACACTGTGTGCCTTTTTTCTGCTTTTGCAACCCTATCTCTTTTTTAAGACTTATTTTATTTTTAATTGACAAATAATTTTATATATTTATGGGATACAAATGATATTTTGATCCATGTATGCATTTATAAAATGAGCATTCATAGTAATTAACATATGTGTCACCTCAAATAGTTATCATTTCTTCTTGGCAAGATCATTTAAAATACTTCAGCTGTTTTGTCATATGTGATGCTTTCTATTCTTTTGGAGTTTCTGTGCATGAAGTTTCTCTCTTACTTTATTTTGTAAATCACTCACTATTATTGCATTTATTTTTTCACCTAAAAACAGATTAAAATCTTTACTCTGTTTTTGTCTTTGTCCCTGTTCTATTTGTCTTTGCAAGTCTTCACTTATTTTTTTTCCTTGCTAATATTTTATTCAGTTTTAAAAAAGAGAAGGAAAATTATGTGTTCAAATCACCATTAAAAATATTAATTCCCAGCTGAGGATGGTGGCTGAGGACCAGAAGTTTAAACTCAGCCTGGGCTACTCAGCGAGATCCTGTCTCTAAATAAACAAACAAATACACAAACAGGGAAACAAACAAACATGACAAGGATGTGGGTAGAGTAACCCAGGGATTGATTCCCAGTTTTGAAAAGGAAAAAAGTCATTCCTAAAGTGATTTTTAAAAATAAAGCTTTTATAGAAAATATTAATCGTGCCTTGGCCACGTATGAACTCCCACCATCCTGTTACAATACGATGTCAGATTTATAGACCACTGGAGATGGGCGACCGTGTAGTCCAAACTCCCATGAGTGTCTTCCTGGTACATCCAGTGAGAGAGGACTCATTAGCTTGAAAGTTTCAAGACAATGTTGTTGATGCTTTTTAGGAGTAAAACCAAGCTTTTAAAAATAAAATACTGAAAAATCCAGGATTTAAAAACAGGTGGAAGGACTGGACAGAAGCTTGCTCTGCCTCTCCTTCCCTTCCTTCTGCTGCCCTTCAGCCACATTCATGGAACACCAGGAGCACAGTTGGAAGCCACTTGCCAAGTGGGCAATTGCTTTGTTGACCTGTGCACTTCGACTGAGCTTTTACTGTGGCCAGCTGCTTATCGATAATTTCCATTTGCTGCCATGCATTCATTTTAATTCAGTGCCTTAGCAGAAAGGTAACTTCAGAATTAGTTATTTTTCCAGTTATCTTCGCTATGATAACCTATTTATTTCTGAATGTTGGAAGTGAGAAAACTCTTCGTTCTTACTGTAACAATGGGATCTGAGTTTTGCATCTCTCCTACAGGAATTCACCATTCATGAATCCTAAAAGCAGCAAGACCTGACTGAGATGATGTCTTGCTGGAAACGCCTGGGTCTGAACTTATAAAACTATTCAGAAATGTTTAAAATAAAGTGACAGAAATGAATTTCATGTACTGTGAGACCTCCTTGAACCACATATATTTTGGTTTTTGAATAGATTTTATTTTTTAGGAGAGTTTTAGGTTCATAGCAAAATTGAGTGGAAAGTACAGAAAGTTCTCACAGAACCCTTGACCCCACCCAAGCACAACCTCCCCGGACATACTGCAAATCACTGAACTCACCTTGACTCCCAATTCTCATCCATAGTTTCCATTAGAGTTAACTCTTGGTGATGTAACTTCCATGGGTTTGGACAAGTATATAAAGACATGTATCCACCCTCATGGTATCACACAAAACCCTATCACTGCTATAAAGATCCTTTGTGCTGCACCTTTTTATCTCTCCCTGCCTCCTAGTCTGTCTTCCTAGTTTTCCTTTCTCAGAGTGTCACAGAGCTGCGATTATGCATTATGTAACCCCTGCAGATTGGCTTGTTTCACTTAATAATAGGTATTTCATTTCATCCATTTCTTTTCATGGGTTGATATTTTTTTCTTTTTGCACAGAATTATAGTCCATTGTCTTTATTTACCACATGTAAACCATATATTTTTATGTCTATGGTTACAGGTACCTTGGAATCAAATGACTCATGTATTAAATACATCATTCCTTCCATTATTATTATTTTGATCATCGTTGGATCAGTTTGGTTTTTGAAAATCAAGGGCTTCAGGTATTGAATGATTAATGTTTTTCTCCTTCAGCTTTATTGGACTAGAAGAATAAGAAATATGGAAGTGACTGGGTAAATTAGGATGCTAACATCAATTCTCTCATAATCAAAAAGTATCTTTGTTCTGGACTGGACTACTTTCAGTGAGGAGAGAGATTTCGCTGGGTTAAGGTGACAGCCTAGCATGATCAATCAAGTCAGCTAGGTCAGAATCTTGGGAAAGACAGCACATACTAATATTTTCATTTGGGAAATAATTACAATAATTTATTTCATTTCACATATATTATATTGCATCAGGGTCCTGTTGCATAATTTTACTTCTCTTTCCAATATCCAGAATTTTGTTATTTGTGTATGTATTAACCACACGCAGCATTCTTCACTCATTTCTGGTAGTTCATTTTTAACTTAATAGGTTTCTTTCAAAATGAACCATAATTTTCAACAGTACAGGTTTTTTTCTATTTTCAGTCTAAACAATGATGTTTCCTATATTCATTGCAGCTTATTTTATATTTATAGGCGATGTAAGCTTAAAAAATCAGCAGCTACTCCTGTAGGTGAGGAGGTAAGATAAGATAAAAAAATTTTTGTAAACTTTAAACACAGTCTGAAAATCTAGCATTTTGTAATTAATGTTTTAGTTGAAAAATTAAAAAATTCTGGCATTACACTGCTTATAGGGGTACTTCTTTTGCTAATTATCTATCAAGTGCTATTTATATATTACCTCAAATTCGCTTTTTCATCTCAAACTTCATCCTGATTACATAACATTTGAATTATTTGGACAGTAATCTTTGGAGAAACTGAATTGGTGTTTCCTCTCCCATGAAACCATCTCTAATTCTTGACTTTGCTTTTTCAATATCATTTCCATTTTCCTCTTACTTAAAGCTTGAAACTTACCCTTCTGCTTAATCTCTCATAACTATTTGCTTACTAAGTCTTTGACTCTGTCCTTTGAAATTCTTCTCCTGTCACTTCATTCTTCTCCATTTCTACTTTCACACGACCATCATCTCACAAACACATATAAGTAATCAGCAAATGTTTTTTGATATGCTATTAAGACAAAGCCTTGTTCTATGTTCATATAAGACCAGAGACACAAATACAAGCACTATTGGTAGATGCTAAATCTGTATGTACTGGTAGAAAACGACAGATGGTTTTTGTAATAGTTTCTGTCCTTTTTGAACTGCTTTTGGCTTTGGTTTCTTTCTTAGGATGAAATGCAGCCCTATGCTTGCTACACAGAGAAGAACAACCCACTCTATGATACTGTGAACAAGGTAAAGATGTTTCAGGTATCGTAAGGTGAATTTAATCACAAAGCCCTCTGTACTTTAAAAGTTATTGTAATCTAGCACCAGGAAAAATGAATCAAGATACATTGCAATTACTGTTTTGAATTTTCTTACAGATCTAGAATGGAATACCTATTTTGAAGTTAGTTTTCCAAAGCTTTTTGGAAGAAAAAGACATTCTAATGGATTTGCATTCATGTCCTTCTACCATGGGAATTTTAGAATCTTAGCTATTAGCTAGTTCTGCCAAGAACTTGTGATTGTACAAAGAAAGCACGTGCTCACAGTATTCAACTGTGCAATACAGTGACTAATGAAAACCAAGTTGCCTCAAGAAATAATTTTGTTGAAGGAACAATCATCAACAATTTCTCATTATTCTTTAGGAAAATTTCTACATACACTTTATATGTTTATGTGCCAATGATTTATGTAAGCATTTATGTGTCTATTTACATTTGTGTTTGTATGTATATAAATGTGTCAAGACACGAATAGGAACATATTGTAATGCTGTCCAGTACTTATAAAAAAGCTAATAATGTAAGTCTTGGAGATGTTTTTATGTCAACACAAGAAAAGCTACCTCATTCTTTTCTAATGGCTACATAAAATTCCATTTTATGATTATGTCATAATTTAATTAACTATAGCCCCAGTGATGGATATTCAGATTGTTTTGTTTGTGGTAGAAATAGTATCAGTACACTGTTTCTTGTGGATATATTTCTTTGCATTGTTTGAATGTATCTGTAAGATAATTTCCTTGAGTGAAATTTTCAGGTCAATTGGTATGCACTTTTATTATTATAGGTAAGTCAAATTGTATCAATTTACATTCCCTCCAACAGTGTACCATTGTGCCCTGTTTTGATATCTGCAAAATTCTCACTTCCTTGATTCCCATTTTCTCTTTTTAATTAAACAGTTGGCTAATATGATGTAAGATTATAATAAGAACTGTACCATTTAATAAAACTGGATTTATATTTTTTGTTGTGTTTGAAAGAGAACGTATGGGTAAAGATGTTAGATTTCTTCTGAGATCCTTGTGTCTCTGTGAAAGTGTTGATATTCAATGCTTAACAGTTTTGGAGATGTTGTAGGATGGAATTGTGTATTTTTATGTTGTACATTGTATTATGGTGTATTTCCAAATAGTAGGTATCTATGGACTGTATACATAGCTAAATATGCACTACAGAGGACTTGGGGTTTCTACATACTAAGAGAACAGCCATAGGATGGCAAGACCCTCCCCTACATTTTTCTGTGGAGTAAAACATTGGGAAGCTGTATATTGGAATTTTTTTTTTTTTTGTGGGTACCGGGGGTCGACCTCAGGACCTCGCACGCCAGCAGGTGCCCGTGCCGCTGAGCAATATCACCAGCCCTTTTTTCGTATGTGGGTTCCGGGAGTCGAACTCGGGCCCTCGCGCTTGCCAGGCAGGCGCTTACGCTGGTGAGCCATCTCACCAGCCCTGAAAATTTTTAATATCATAAAAATTTGTTAGTCATGAAAAGTATGAAAAATAAGACTGCTCTATAGCAGGAAAGACATTAAAAGATTTTTCATCATGACAAATTAAAATACATGCATTCTTCAGTTGTGCTATCAAAGAAGTTTAAGACAATCATCTTGTCTTACTAATACATTTTCCCCTCTGCAGACATTTTAATTATTTTAGGCCCTTTTATTTTTATTTTTTGGTACCAGGAATCAAACTCACGACCTTGCACTTGCCAGGCAGGCGCCCTGCCACTGAGCTATATTCCCAGCCTTAAGCTTCATTTTTAAGGGGAGTTCTTAAGTCTATGTTGGAGGCAAAACTAATATATTGACATGTGGCACGTGATATTTTTAACTGAACTATTTTGACTTGGGCTCTTTACCCTACAAAACCCCAGTTCAATCCATTAAGTTTCTTCACTTAAGTATTACTGAATGGTGTATACAGTAGACATCATAACTCTATCCTTGACATTTTATTAATTCTTCATCCATCCTTAGTTGGGATGAACCTCATAGTTAGTAAGACCAAGACTCTATGTTTAAATATTACTTAAAAAAATAACAAAGTGCACTTACAATTTAACTTCATAATGTCCAAGCAGCACATAATACCATAGAAAAGACTTCAAGATAGTTCAGAAACCAGGTGCAATTTTGCACATCTTTAATCCCAGCACTCTGGGAGGCTGAGGCAGGAACATCCCAACTTTGAGCTAAGCTGGGTAACTTAGTGATTTAGCAAGACCTTGTCTCAAAATTTAAAGAAAACATAATAATGAAAAATAAAGTCTGGGGACATAGCTCAGTGCAAAGGCCCTGGGTTCAATCCTTGGTACTACTAAAAATACTTTATAAATCTGAAATTATAAGCATTATACTATACAGGAAATAATTGTATGAAAATGGCTTGTTATGGAACTGAAACATGGCTGAATATCTGAATCGTGGAGAAATAAAAAGTTTATACAGATTCCTCAAATACACTCTAGTTCTGCTGAATCAGAAAAGCTAGAGAATGGACCAATATCTTAGTCACTTTCTCCTCACTGGGACAAAATACCCAACACTTACAATTTACAGGAGGAGAGGTTTCTGTTGGTGCAAGTTTTCAGTATATGGTCAGCATGGGCATGGTAGAAAGGGCTGGCAAAAAATGCTGCATTAAAACTGTGGCTGGAGGTGTATCGGTTGAAGGCCAGGTCTCAAGATGGAATGACCAGGTCTGTGTACCTCCCTAGGGATATACAATGTACTATAATTGGTACCCAGGGATATACAATGTACTATAGGGGTATACAATGTACTATAGGTGTACCTAGGGATATACAATGTACTATAATTGGTATAATCAGTCACCCAGGTGGGTGACCAGGACCTCCTGATTCGTCTCTCCCTAAAAAGGTCCTTGTTCTTTCCATGTACACTTGCTACATGACTTGCTTCCCCATTGGATCAATATTAGCTAAGTGACTACACTTGTAATCTTATTGGTTGATCGTAGTTTTGACCCACGTTGTACCCACCTCATGGTTTTGCTCTATAAAACTTCTGTGAAGTGGAGTCCACAGCAACCCACCTTTGTGTCCCCTCCTGTCTCTGGAGCTAGCTCTCTCAATAAATATTTCCTACCCTTAGCCTCCATTTTTCCTTAGAATTCCTTCTTCAATTTTGGGGAATGTGATCTTGGCACATCTGACATCTAGCAGGATAGGAGTTATAATATTTCCCCTATATCATTTGGGGGTCCAGTATCATTCCCATATCAACACCAGTCCCTGGGAACCAGCATTCTAATTTTAGACTCTATGCATTTAATTACTAAAGCACCGCATATAAATTGAATAATACAGAATTTGTCCTTTGATGACTGGCTTATTTCACTTATCATAATGTCTTCAAAGTTTATTGATGGGTTGGCATGTGTTAGAATTTCCTTTTTAAGCATCCCTAAAATTCATTTGGAACCAGAAGAGACCTAGAATAGCAAAAGAAATTCTGGGCAACAAAGGAAAGTCAGGGGGCATCAAAATCCCAGACCTGAAATTATATTACAAAGCTACTGTGATAAAATCAGCATGGTATTGGCAAAAAACAGACCTGAGGATCAGTGGAACAGAATGGAAGATGCAGATGCAACCCCAGACACACTCAGCCACCTTATCTTTGACAAAGGGGCCAAACATGTTCACTGGAAGAAAGACAGTCTCTTTAATAAATGGTGCTGAAAAAACTGGCTTTCCACATGCCAAAGACTAAAACTAGAGCCATGTCTATCACCATGCACTAAACTAAAGTCAAAATGGATCAAAAATCTAAATATTAAAATAGAAACACTAAATTTACTGGAAGAGAAAATAGGTAGAAATCTCCAAGATATAGATGTAGGCAGAGACTTCATGAGCAAAACCTAGACAGCAAGGGAAATATTGCAAAGAATCAACAAATGGGATCTTACCTTATTAAAAAGCTTTTGCAGAACAAAAGAAATCACCAACAGAGTGAAAAGACAACCCACAGAGTAGGAAAAAATTATAGCCAGTTGCCCCTCAGACAAAGGACTTCTATCTAGAACATATAAAGAATTGAAAAAAATCAGGCCCCCCAAATTAAAGACCCAATCCAAAAATGAGCATCTGAGATGAATATACATTTCTTAGATGGAGAAATACAAATGGCAAATAAATATATGAAAAAATGTTGGTCATTCGACATTCGAATTGGTCATTGGTCATTCGACAGATGCAAATTAAAACAACACCAAGATTCCATCTTGCCCCAGAAAGAATGGCTATTATCAAGAAATCAACAAATAACAAATGCTGGTGGGACTGTGGAGAAAAAGGAACATTTTTGCACTGTTGGTGGGAGTGTAGACTGGTGCAACCACTGTGGAAACCAGTCTGGAGATTCCTTAAAAATCTAGGATTAGAGGTCCCATTCAACCCAGCTATTTCCCTTCTGGTATTTTCCCAGAAGAATTAAAAACATCATACCACAGTGATATATGAGCACCCATGTTTTTTTTTTTTTTTTTTTTTTTTTGTGGGTACCGGGGGGACGACCTCAGGACCTCGCGCACCAACAGGCACCCGTGCCTCTGAGCGATATCACCGGCCCCTTTTTCGTATGTGGGTTCCGGGAGTCGAACTCGGGCCTTCGCGCTTGCAAGGCAGGCGCTTAAGCCGCTGAGCCATCTCACCGGCCCGAGCACCCATGTTTATAGCAGCATGATTTGTAATAGCTAAATCTTGGAAACAACCCAAATGCCCATCAACCGAGGAATGGATAAAAAAAAGATATGTTTTTTTTTATATAATGGAGTACCACTCAGCCATAAAAAAGGATAAATTGGAGACTTTTATAGGTAAATGTATGCAACTTGAGACCATACTCATAAGTGAAATAAATCAGACCCATATGTGTAAACATCGTATTGTCTCACTAGTGTGAGAAGCTGAATGAGTAAATAAGATCCAAAGTATAAAATAGATGTAAATTGGGAAGAAAGTGTTCAAAAGAAAAGACAAACTGTGTTGGGGGAAAGGGGAAAAGAAGAAAGGGAAAATGAAAAAAATATATTTATACACAAGAGAGATAAGATAGTTATACAACTAGTTTCTCTTAGTTCATTGAAAAGAAAGGTTTGCGCTAATATTGTTTGGAGAAGATATCATGCCTGTATCTTGTACTATGAATATCTACTATGAAGACAACAATACACAGTGTATTGATTATCGTAACTCTCCTACTAACCTGTTTTGAAACTCTGTTTTATTGTTATTTTTATCTTTTTTTCCCTTTAAAATAAAAAAGAACTTCCTTTTTATGACTGAATAATTAATGATACTATGAAGACATATACCCAAATATTAGTTCATATCACTGCTTTCAATTACTTTTCATGTATGCCCAGAGGTGGGGTTACTGAATTACATTGTTATTCTGTTTTTAATGTTTTGAGAAACCACCATGTATCTTTCCATTTTGTACTCCCACTAGCCATGCAACAAAGATTTCATTTTTTCCACATTCTTACCAGCACCGGCGTGTGAAGTGTTATCTTGTGTTTTTGATTTACATTTCCCTACTTGTTAGTGATATTGACTCTCTTTTCATGTGCTTATTGAGTAACATCTGTTCAAGTCCTTTGCCTGATTTTTAATTGAGTTTTTTTTTTTCATTGTTTGAACAGCAAAAAAGCTTCTCACGTACTTTCATTGCCTCAAATCTAGCATACACCATTCTCTAAGAACCCTTGGTGTGGAACAAATCTATAGTTTGCTCCTTAGATGTACTCGTTATAACTACATGACATTTTTAGGATGAGCTTATCCTGGTTATATTTATAGAGTGCATGTTTTATCCTTTTAATCTCCATCTTTCTGTGTTTCTAAGATTTAGGTGATCATTTAACTGGGTCTCAATAATCAAATACAATATTAGATATTTATGGCTTATATATTTAATATACTGATATATTTAAATGCTAGTACATTATAATTCATATTCAAAATTTTCTGAACACTTTTTCTTTCTTGCTTCCTTTTCAACTTACAGAGCTCCTAAAATTCTATTTTTGTTGTGCTGGAATTTACACATCAATTTTTGTTCCTTTGAAATTATCCAAAATTTAATGTTCATGCTTAAAATATTAATTTAATCAAAATTATCCTGTCATGGGGAAGTAACTCCAGACATATTAGATGTTAGATATGCTGAGTCTGTGTCTCCAAATACCAAAGAATGGACTCAAGGACAAAGGAGATTAAGAATAGGAAAGGTTTATTGAGCAAAAGCTCTTGATGGACAGGAAGGGTCTCAAAAATGGGTTGCCACTGAGGCTCTTTGTCAAGTGTATTTTATTAGATAGTTTTGGATCAAACCACAGTCAAGCTATAAGACTATAAGGATAGTTGCTTAGCTAATTTTGGTCCAACAGGGAATCAAGGCATGTAGCTAGGGTATATTGGCAAGCATCATTATCCTTAGTTTATCTATAATTTTAATGTAGAAAGAACAAAGGCATTTTTGGAAAGGGCTGGGAATATGGGTCAGGGTGTTCTGGTCACCCATGCATGTGTCTGATGTATTAGCTAGAATTACTGGACCAGGCGATGCTAATTACAATATAATCTCAAACTGCTGTTTATCTGTAGGGAGGCTAGCAGGCCTGGCTATTGAGTCTCTATCTTGAGGCCTGACTCTCTTTAAATTCATCTCCAACTACAATATTGACTGTCCCATCTTTTGCACTGATTCCCCTCAAGGACCCAATCTCTCTCTGACTGTCTATTATTTTCTATCTAATGTACCTGTCTGTAATAGTCCCCCCTCTGAAGCAGTATCTCTAACTGCTGTTAGGGCAGAAGGGGTGAAGACTGAATCTAGCTGCTTCAAGCTGAGAAGGGTCAGTGTAGAGGAGACAGTGGTCAGGGACTTTTTTTTTTTTTTTTTTTTTTTTGAGATAGCTAAACTAAGGGGCCTTGGATAGAAGTCATATTTTGGGGTTTAATAGTCATGGACTATCTTCAGAAGGTCAATCTATTGGACTCCAGTAAAGGGAGTCTGGCTCATTTATTGTTGGTTCCATCTGCACTATCATTTGGAATTTGACAGCCTCTAGGCAAGAAGAAATGACTTTTACCAAGAGATAAAAGATATATGGCCCAAACATAAGAACCAGGATGGAAAGATGGATTGGGGGAAGGGGCTGAGTCCAGACACTGTTTTTAAGGGATTGGAGTAGGGACTGTTACCAGCTGGGGCCCTAGACCTGTTTGTTTTTTGTTTTTTGTTTTGTTTTATTTTTGTTTTGTAATGGAAATTATCTATAATCTGATTTTTCTTATTTTTTTAAAAGATCTTTCTGAAGGGAAAAAAAAATTGTATATATATATATATATATATATATATATATATATATATATGATGGTTAAGATAGATACACTACCATTTTTACTTAGTTCATTGAAGAGTAAGGTTTGTGCCAATAATGTTTGGACAATTGAATGCTAATGTCTGGTGTCCTGAATAACTAACTTAAAGATAGTAATACGTAATGTATTAACCATTGTTACCCTCCTATTATGTTGGTTTGAAAATTTGTTCTTCTTTTGATTTGTTTTGTTTTTTCTTCTCTTTAAAATAAAAATAAATAAATAAATAAATAAATAAATAAAATAAAAAAAAAGATCTTTCTGTACTTGATGTGAATTATTTATCTAAAGACAACAAGTTTTATTTATAAGCACACAAGTTTTTCCAGTTTTGGCCTTGAGGAGATCAAGAGCTTTGTATTTAAGGACTATTTTAGTTAAGAAATTTAAAGACTCTTGCTGAGATTCTATAACTATCATTGTGGCTTTCTAGCCTTGTTGAACTGTAAAGGTGATAAATTACAAGTGTAGCTGGAGGGTGCCAGAGGGGTTCATTTTAGTGATTGGAGTCCCCATTTTATATCTAACCTATATTACTATTATTTTTAATATATCTTTTTGGGTTATATTTTTTTGCTGGGTGTTTAAGACTAAGTTAAAGTGAGACCTGTGTTAATTAAAACTAACCTCTTGCTTGACTGTATGGCTTCCCATGGAAGCATGGGAAATGTTTCCCTCTTTGGTGATCCTCTTTTTTTTTTTTTTTTTTTTTTTTTTAGCACAGTGTATATTGGTTGATTCTTGTCCTCTGGGGTTCAACAATATCTCTGTTTAGGAGATTGGGTGACTTACCAGAGTGATAGCTTTTTTAGACAGGCCCCCTGATGTCTTGGGTCTTTGTTGACCTTGGAGGGCCAGGGCCAAAATATTGGATGTCCTCTTAGCCAAGTTACCTTTTTAGCTTTGGTCTCTAAGCCTCACTTGTTAAATACCCAGTTGATTTAGCTATCACAATCTTATATGGATACCAAGAATTTTGATATATAAAGTATGGCCAGAGAATGCCAATTTTTATTATTTTTTTGTATTTTTTTGTATTAATCATGGTTGTCTTAGCTATTTTCTCACTGCTGGAACAAATTATCTGGCACCCACAAATTAAAGGAGGAAAGGTTTATTTTAGCTTGCAATTTGTAGAGGTTTCAGTCCATATTCAGCTGGTTTCAAGGCAAGGCAGCTTGGAAGAAAGGCATGGCAGAACAGAAACAGTCCATGGCAAGGCTGGAAAGCAGGGAGCCTTTCCTCTTGTTCCCTTTTTATTCCATCTAGGCTAAAAGCCTATTGGTTGGTACCACCTACACCCCCTTCAATAAACCCATCATCCATACCCAGAATTATGCTAAGCCAATCCATTGCCTAATTCAGTAACACACACCCATGATCCAGTCACCTCCCCAAAGCCCCATCTATGAGTATATGAGGCCTTGGAGGAACACCTACATGAAAACCATAAAAATAGTTGTCTTAGAAGTCAAATTCCTATAGAATGTTGACAGACAGCAGTTATAAAATTTTTCAGGGAAAATTTGAAATCAGGAGCAAACAACATTTTAGCACAACAATTGTTGACATTGTACTTGAACATTTGGGGGTTTTATCTCTAAAAATACATTAAAATTTTTATTTTAGTATAAAGTAACTTTTTAGTAATTTACCTTTATCTAATCATAAGCTATTAAATGACATAAAGAAGCTTCTAACTAAATTTATTACCTTTCAGTAGAGTGCCACTTAAATAGAATGTACTTGTTTATGATTGTACTTTATAAGTTATTAATGTCCCATCTTTAATCTTTAGAATGATATTGTGCAGACTGCATATTGTTTAGGTACCGCTAACTGTTATAACACAGCTATATAAAAATCACATAAACATAAGCATAAGGAAGTATCTACATCTCTGCCTGTCTGTCTCATGTTGGATTGGTAATTACATTTTGTCACAAGTAGATGGAACATAAGTAAGGCGAAGCCAGATATTTGAACCTGAAAAAGTTTACCATCATAAGTAACTTTAGCTTGGAAGTCATCAGTATGATAAGATGTTTTCCTAAGTTTTGCATCTTTGAAAGCCTATATACTTGGGAAACACAAATATATTTAATATATCATGAGGTTAGCACTAATTAGCATCACAGCTAGATAGAAATCTTTGCATACATTTACTTAGTTTTAACTTGTAAGGCAAAATTTAGACTCCTTTAAGTGGATTTTATGGGGTGTAAATATACTGACAAGAAGTAAGGCAATCTTTAAAGTGCTTGTAAATTTAGGAAACAGCGTTAATGACCACGAATAGATTTATTATCCAACATATAAGTGTATTTTACTTATACAATAACAATGTTTATTTAATTAAAGTCAATAGATATAGATCAAGTTTTAAATGGTGGTACTAAATTTAAAGAGATGCCAAATTTTGATCATTTTACATATCTAAGGCCTAGATGTATATTGTATAAGACAGCATCCATTAGTTACTTTATATATAAAACTTATGTAGTCTTAACGCTATAAACTCAACTTTAAAGCTTAGACTCACAGCATCTCTTGTCTCTCTCTATACATGTAAATATTCTGAAATATATAGGTTATATCATAAACTGAAATAATAGTTGTTTAACCAATCATAAATTGATTATTGAAAACATTTTATAAGCCAGTATTTAAATAATCTTTACTTTTTTTGTGTGTGTGGGTACTGGGGGTCGACCTCAGGACCTCGTGCACCAGCAGGCACCCATGCCGCTGAGCGATATCACCGGCCCTTTTTTCGTATGTGGGTTCTGGGAGTCGAACTCAGGCCCTTACACTTGCTAGGCAGGCGCTTATGCCGCTGAGCCATCTCACTGACCCGTAATCTTTACTCTTAAAACTCAGTTTTTAGTAACCAAAAGCCTAACAATGGAAAACACAAGAAACTATTTTCATAAAATCTAGAACCTTTGCTTTTTAATCTAGTTTTGTAAATTTGACCAAGAAAATCTTAATTTAAAACCTTATTGTTTTAGACATAGAAAGCTCAATCATTTAATTATAGGCAATTTAAATATAATAATTTATTTAGTAATGTTTTTGAGGAGTGCTACCATAAAACTTGGGAAAAACCAGAGAAATCACCTATCAGTGGAGAAAACTGAACAAATTTGTTCAGGCTGCTGTGTTTTTAGAAAGAGGGGAATTTTGTCTAGCAGTTGTAAGCCCAGGGGGTCTCCACTTATTTATCTTAATAATTACTTAAGATGACTAAAGAGAATCAAATTATAGCAGTTAACACTTTTAAACTATATATTATCTTTAACCAATGAAAAACTCTTGAGTTATTGTACACAGATAGCAATAGATATTGCACTTATAAAACTAATTTTTTATATTATCTTGTTGGCTAACAAACTGGACCAAAACATGTTACCACCTTTAAAGACATCTTCACCTTTACCAACTGATTTAAATTAGCCTACTATTAAGCTGTGCTCACAATAAGCGCTTGGGCTAATATCATGAGTGTCTATTTGACTATAATACAACTTAAGTAGAACTTTAGGAGGATCATACATACCAGAAATTTGATACACAGAAACATATGTATTAGCTTAAGTCATACAAAACCTTTATGTTATCAAACTTTAAAGCTTTTATTTACAAGTTTTATGTAAAGTCTCAGGCCTACCAGGCCTCATTCAGTAATGTTTTAAGTGAGTTTGGCTACACTGAAAACTTGTACAACTGATTTTTATAATGGAAAGTCTGAAAAGAGTCAGAAGTTTAAAGGGCAAAAATAAAAGGAAAAGATAAAATTGATATAAACTCAAAAAAATATCTTTCATGAATAGCTGTAGGTAATTTAACCACTTATTTAAACAGATTAAACAGGCTCATTGGGGCCCTGTGTATTGTAGCCACTATGGTAAACTGCCCCTTTGATAGCCACAACTGTTTTTTTTTTTTTTTAATAAATATTTCCGCCAAAGAGACAGATCATTAAAGGTACAGTGTTGTCATTTATATATTTTCCTTTGGCAACCACTTTTTTATTTTTTAGGGGGTTCTCAGTTCAGGTATGGATGTAGAAAAAAGACTAGGTATTACTTATTTGGAGCCTATAAAGAATATTCAGAAGATACTCAAAATATGCAGTTATCTAAATTGAGCCAACTGGAGGCATTAGAATATCAAGAGTTCTCAACCAGGAGATAGAAGAGAAGAACTCACAAGACGAAGAAAAAAGGCACAGACAGGTTACAAATCATCTGGATGTTAGATATAGGGAAGTCTGAGGAACTCAGAGCCCTGCCATTCAGAAAATCTGCCTCAACAGCAAAATACTCAATGCCCCCCCCAGAACCAGGAAGCAAGTGAAGTCCAATGTCCAGGAGCACACAAGAAGAAAGCAAGGGGAATGCCCTGAAACAAAAGCAAACTCTTACCTCTTTCCAAAGATCTCAGTGGGACCTCCAAGATGTCACAGAGAAGTAACTGTAAGTCTAGTGGATGTCAGATGTGCCAAGACTGTGTCTCCCAGTGCTGAAGAATGGATATGAGGACAAAGAAGGTTAAGAGTAGGAAAGGGTATTGAGAGAAAGCTCCTGAGAGATAGAAGGGGCCTCAAAAGTGGGTTGCCACTGAGGCTCTTTGTCAAGGATACTTTATACAGCAAAATCACAACTTGGGTAGCTATGGGTGAAACTACAATTAACCTATGGGATTGTATGATTATACATATAGTGCTTAGCTAATATTGATCCAATAGGGAATCAAGGCATTGTAGCAAGAATACCTCACTGGGGAGCATCGCTAACCCTAGTTTATCTACAACTTTTAACATTCCTGCTGGCTTGACTGTCCCATTGGGTGGCTTGTACCACTGATGGTACAAATGAATCTAATCACTTTATTGGTCTTTTTACTAATAAAATTGATTAAATAATTAATTTTCTGCCTCCTATATTAACACTGTCAAGGATCGGTTGCTTGATTTCTTACCGTCAGTGGTTTTTTTCCTTTCTTTTCATGGTATAATTTTCCTTAGGAATCTTATGGTGGTGGGGAGCGGGAGACAAAACAGAGAGTAGCAGTTAAGAGTACAGACTAGAATCAGAGCATTTCGATTTGATTCTTATATCTGACATTTACTAGCTGTTTGATATGGAGAAGACGATGATGATAGGTACTCAATATGAATGTGATTGAAATGTACAGTGAATATTTAAATTTTAAAAATTTATTAAGTAAAAGACACATTGCAATTAATTTCTCTCAAAATACTCCCCCCTCAATTCAAACACTCCTATCCTTTGTTCTTGCCACTTTCTAAAACAGTTTTAGAAGTCCTCTTTCGTGAGTGTCTGTATGAGCTGTGATCAAAAAAAAAAAAAAAAAAAAAATACAGTGAATGCTGCTGCCCAGTGCCATCTAATGGAAAGGCAGTCTCATAAAAACAATAAAAACATTACCAGTGTGTTGGTATGTCCTCATCCACCTTATTCACCAGATCTGGCACTGTATGATTTTTGGCTCTTCCCCAAAATCAAACATGACCAAAAAGAGTAACAGTTTCAAATTGATTCAGGACATCGAGGTAGCCATGACAATGCAAATGAAGATACTCATGAAAGAAGACTTCCGGAACTGCTTTAGAAAGTGGCAAGAACAAGAAGGTAAGTGCATTCAAAGCAATTTAAACATTCACCATATATTTCATTCAGACTTCATATTATTTGTATGGCATATTTGAGGATTAGTTGAGTTAAAATGTAAAATATTGGTGCTCAGTAGATGTTATGGATTTTATGAGCATGACTAGTAAGAATGCTACACTGACCACAGGGCTTTGTGTAAGTGTGGCTGAAGACAAGCCATTAACTAGGCTTTCCCAAAGGAGAAACGAAACAGAAGAGGCTAAAGCTTTCATTTGGATGTATTGTGGGGTTTTGAGTATTTTAAATATTTGTGTTTCAGTATTTTCCATATTAAAGTGAATACCCTTAGATGAAGAGATCATTTTTTAGCTTTTTTTTTTTTAGCTTATCTTAGAAGGTACACAACAAATTACCACACAAATATCTGTAGAAACACACACACAAAAGACCTGGGTTCTTACCTGGTCCTATTGCTGATCTAAGATAAATTACTTAATCTGTCTGATGCTGTACTTCCTTATTTATAAAAATGAATAAAATGATATGTGCTTCCTAAATGTTTTGACATAGTTCAACTAATTAAATTTGAATTTGAATCATTGGTCAAATGGACATGACTCTCTGGAGATAAATGTATGAAAGCCCAGACCAGGAAATTTAATCTCTATCCCCTCAACTCTGCAAATAAAAAAGGCTTCTTTTTAAATTGCTTATGGACAAGAAATACAATGGATTAAGAAGGTGAAAGCTTCCTTACCAGTGCTTATGGGGCAGCAATGAGAAGTTAAAGATCACTGTCTGGTCTATGGTATGGTGCAACAAAACACAGAGGTAAGAATAGGAAAAACAAGTAGAAGAAACCTATTTGAAAAATAGTTTTGGCTTTTGAGATACTGGTCACAATTTTTCTCCTTTCCATAACTGGTAAACCTGTCAGGCAAGTTGGGTGATTGAGAGATGTTGGGGGTAGAGTAGAGAGGAAACCATGGTAAGAAAGAGACATTAGAGGCTTCCCACTAGGCATTTTCATGCCTTCAAAAATGCTTTATTCTTCTCTTATTTCCTTGGCTGAGAAATTTTGGAACAGCTCGTGGATGGAGCCTGTTGTAGTCAGGTTTACAAGGGAAAAGATTTAATACAGGACACATAATCTATAGTATTATTTTATAATATTCACCCAAAGTCAAGTGTAGAAGAGTACAAGCGATGTGTGCACACAGTAGAGACCCAAAGGATCCAGCTGAGGGCCTGGATCCCATGGCAATGTCCTCCACAAGTCCCGCTGAAGACCTAGAGCCCATGACAATGTCTCATGCAAGTCTGTATCAGGGATCTGCACTGGGAAGGCCCAAAGGTCAGTGGTAGAAGCTAGGAAGTCTATGCCAGTGGGATGGAGGATCTGTGCCAGCAGGCTGGGGGATCTGCACTGGAGCCAGGACGTGATGCTCAAGGTAAGGACCAGAGCTCCCCTGAAGAGAACCACAGCCATCTCCAGCAACAGCGAGGACCCGAGCTCCTCCGACGATGAGAACAGCTGAGTTCATATCAGGAAAGCCAGTGCGACAAGCTTCTCCAGGAGAATCAACAGTGCACCATCCTCCCCTACAGTTCTCCTTTTATGCTGTTGGTAACAATTCTCAGGTGGGCCCTCCACGCCCAGAACCACGCTGATTCAGTTCAGCTGGGTGTTACAAGTTGACCATTAGTTAATTCACCACAGGGCCTAGTGTTCTGTGTTTCAAGCTTTCCAATACTGATCTGTAGATCACATTTGAATAGTAAGGATTTGGAATCTTTTTAGATAAAAAGAGAGAGCTGATCCTTGGGGTATGTTTTGTACCATCTGTAAAGATGTATGAATGAATGAATAAACGTATGAAGCATTTAAGAACAAATTTCCAGGGCCGGTGAGATGGCTCAGTGGCATAAGCGCCTGCCTGGCAAGCGCAAGGGCCCGAGTTCGACTCCCAGAACCCACATATGGAAAAAGGGCCGGTGATATCACTCAGCGGCACGGGTGCCTGCTGGCGCGTGAGGTCCTGAGGTCGTCCCCCCGGTACCCACAAAAAAAAAAAAAAAAAAGAACACATTCCCGCATGAATACAGATTTCTTTATAAGTGGATATGTGCTCTTTAATCTACTTTAAAGGATAGTTCTTTTTTTTAAACAAAAGTGTTCTGGAAGACAGTGCGATGTCAAGAAACCCCTGGACCTTCTCTATGAGCCCTTGAACTGACTGCGGAAACTTTGGGTTTGAACCTTCTCTGCCCCTTCAAAAGGAGATCCCCTGCCTGTCAAATAGGATCGCCATTTTGTCCTCATGGACAATTTTTTTTTTTTAATGTGGGTACCAGGAGTCATACTCAGGACCTCGCACTTGCCAGGCAGGCACTTATGCTGCTGAGCTATCTCACCGGCCCCCTCATGGACAATTTTTAGTACTGAATATAGAAGTGCTTCTCACCTAGTAGATGCTCAATAAATATTTTTCTTATCTCTTTCTTTCATTCTTTCGAAGAATCTATTTATATATTTATAAATATGACTCATGATTGAAAAATACAGTGAATATTTAAATTAAAAAATTCATTACAATAAAAGACATATTGCCATTAATGCTCTTTAAAATACTCTCCATCACTTTCAACACACTTATCATCCTTGACACTTTCTGAAGCAGTTCTGGAGGTCCTCTTTCTCGTCTTTCTTTGTGCTGTAGTGAACGCCTTGATGTCTTAAATCAACTGAAAACACTTACCTTTCATGATCATTCTGAGATGGGGGAACAGCCAGATGTTGCAACAAGCCGGATCTAGTGAAGTGGATGAGGACACACTGTAATGTTCTTAAGAGCCTGCTTTCCCTTTGGATGGTATCTGGCAGGAGGCATTTAGGATGTTTTTAATCACACATTTTAGAGACATTCAGAATCTGAGCCAGATAATCTGATGACAGTCCTCAGTAGCTATTCATAAACTGTCACATTTTAAATATTAAACTTTAAGCAACTTTCCTCATCTGCATCCTACCTCTCCAGAGGTAATCTCTCTTCTGGAGAAGAATAGAACCACAGTGTGCAAAACTAGTTTTAGGGAAGCAGGTTGTATAGATCTTCTGGGCCCCAGGCAGAAATTACTAAATCCACTGTTTTTAAATTCATCACTGACATTTAATTTCAATAACTATATTTTCATTTCTAAAAGTTTAGTTCTTTCACTTTATTTTTTTCCTTCTTTCCTTTTCAAATCATCTTATCCATATGCTATTTTTTGATGGCTTTTGCACTGTCCCATTATTTCTAGTTATTGTGTTGCCAATTCTCCTGTGGGTTGCTGTAAGGCAATTACAGAATCATGGAAGACACAGTGACAGTTGCAGGGTAAATGGAGGTGGGACGAATTTAAAAAGCAATTTTGAAAATATACGCAATTTGAACTAGGAGTGAAGGACAGGTAGGCGTTTAAGAAGTTAATTAGGCTGACACAGTGGGAAGAGGGGATTCTGAATAAAGGTGATTTTATGTGCAAAGACAGAGAATCATAAAAGTTCTTTTGGCTAGAGAAGAAATGCAATGTAGGCAGTGGGTAGTGAGAAGAGCAGAAGTACTAGGAAGATTCAGAAGTGGGCAGATAACACAGATGAGCCCAAGGGGGTTACATGGGACAGTAGTGAAATGCCCCTCCTATGAACACATGATGCTCTTGGGGGACATGCATGTATAAACCCCAACAATGTGTATGGATGTAAATATACACAGTCATGCAGAGAAGAATGGAAATGGTGTAGGGTAGCCTGATTTCTGTTATTGTATTTTATTCTTGTCTTTGTGGTTCTGACTTTGATCCACCTGGATTAGGAGCAAACTGATTGATACCAAACGAACGATAAGTCTCATTGGAGCGCGAGTAAAGCGAGACTCTGAAGGTACCAGTCTTTCATGCCCTGAAGACACTTGTGAACCTCATCGGCTACTTATGGGATCACAAAGGGGAAAGAGGAGCCAAGTCAGGGAGCAGTTATGATCTTTGCAGGAGAAAATAACAGAAACAGGTTTCTCCTGATAAGTGGAAAAGTTTTTAAATTTCCTTTTGCCAGTGATTTTTGTGGGGGACTATAACTTAAAAAGAAACAGGTTTCTCTTTATAAGTGAAAAAGCTTTTTATTCAAAGCTTTGCAGAGAATATTTAGTACTAAATCAAATTATATTTTTCTTTCTTTAAACATTATATAAAGTTATAAAATATTGTCAAGAATGAAAAGATTAAAGAAAATTCATAAAATTTCTTGTCTTAACTGCTTTATCTGAACTGGGCTGTGGGTCTTTGTTTTTGAAGTTACAAAACATGTAATTCCAGTGGAAAGTTAGATTTGTTCTTAACTGCAGAGCATGCTCTCTGTTTTAGACATTTTTCCCTAATTTTACAAATAAAGAGATTTCTGGCCTGTGTGTGTGGGTATGTGTGGTACTGGAGATTGAACACAGGGCCTTCACGCTCATCTACACCCCCAGCCCTTTCTCACTTTCTATTTTGAGATAGGGTCTCACTAAGTTGCTAAATTGCTGGGGCTAGGCTTACACTATGCTGTAACAGGTAAAAAATTGTAACAAATTTGCATCTCTTCAAACTTTTCTTCCACTTTCATATTTGTTATTACTTTTACATTTTGAATATTTGAAGCATTTATATTTTGTTCTTTAGCAATAATCCTTGAAACATTTAGTCTTATTTAAATATTTCAATGGATTTATTGTTCACCATCAATAATAATTTCTTATTTTGGGAAACATCACCAGTCTGTTGTTTGTTTTAGAGGAATATAAGAAGGAAGAATAAGGGTTAGAAAAGAGTTTGTGTCCTTTTTTTTTTTTTTTTTTTTGGACTGGGAATCAAACTCAGGACCTTGCACTTGCCAGGCAGGCACTTGTGCCACTGAGCTATGTGTCCATTTTTAAAATGTTCTCCTGTTGTCCTGTTCTCTCCTGTGCTCTCCTGTTCTCTACAAATCTACAGGTAAAATAAACTAAAACCCAGTATGGCTCGCTTTAGTTCAGACTGTTTATTTCTCTCTGTGACGCTATTCATTGAAGGTTTGGTGGGATCTGTTACCTGACAATATAATCATGAAGCAATCAACAGGATTAGTTTTTATTGTGAATGTAGAAAAAAATAAATAAAAAAGAAACCAAAAACAAAAATCTCAAGCCCTCAGGAATAAAGCAAACTCTGACTTGTTATCAAAACTTTTTAGAGACTATGGATTAAATAGTACTTTTCTTAAATGTTAGAGCAAATGTAGAAGCTGTAACATTGAAAGGCATTTGTCTGTGGTTCAGATGAGAGAAAAAAAAAAAAAAAAAAAAAACCTAAAAGCGAGTGTATTGTAAGCTATGAAGCCTGTAATAACCACAAGTGACCACACTGTGAGAAACTAATACCTGCCTTTCACATGTCTGAATTTGTGAAATTAATGCTATTATATGAAACGTTTGTATTAGTGGTGGAAATATCTGTGATAACATCAAACTAAATAGGAAATTCATATGACTATTTCAGGGCTAAAATATACACTTCAGAGAGGCAGGTGGAGGAGATGAAAAAAGGGCTGCCTAGAGCAGTGGGGCATGGGGACACAAGCCGAATGTGGACGGTTGTGTAGGCGCGAGTCCCTGACATCACACAGAAGAAGGTGAAGCTGTATTTGTGAAAGACTGTAAAGTCTCCAAAAATAGCTCTGAAAGTGAGCATATCTTCTCTATAGGAAGCAGATATCTCCAATGTGAATAGAAGAGTTTAACTTTACAGGGCAGCAAGAGTGCAGCAAATTAAAAATGCAAAGAGTGGTTAGTGACTGTGGCATAGAAATGGTCAGAGTATTTAAAAGCAAATATATTGAGTGACATGAACGAAAGTATTGGAGTAGGAAACTCCAAATCTCTGTTCCTTTTTTTTCTGTTCCTTCACTAAAGCAACAATTAAGTGGGCAAAGACTGTGAAACACAATTTCTTTGGGACTGTGGAATTTAATGTTAAAAATTAACCACAACCAAGGGAGTACTTAATGAAGTGAGAAGCTGCTAAACTTCAGGAAGAGAGGGATGTGGCTTTCCAACTTAACCACCTACCGTCCCCCATGGCCCAGCTGGACAGTGTCTATGGTGACGGGGTGGGGATGGATATCGATCTTGTATTAAAAAAGAATTGTAGCTGTGTGCTTTGATTCGTCTAGTGGCTCTGTGATGGATCTCTCAGAAGCCTGCCTTTGTTTCTTCCATGTTGGAACTATCCTAGGGCTGGAGCAGCCTACCCAGTGGCATTTGTTAAAAGCCATTTAATAGCAAATATTCTAGTGGCAGCTGCCTTGAATGAAGTATAAAAAAGGGACAAGCAGCAGACCGAAGACCCTAGGAAGGAAAAGGCTCAGAAAGCAGACACATGTTAGGCTATGAACTTTGAAAAGCTTCCATATATGCTGGAGAATCTGAAAGGCCACCTGCATGCCCAGGGCTGGATACATGCTCAGGAAGACCTGAGAAGCCTCTAAGTTCTCACCCGTGGCTGACATTCAGGCAAGCAGGAAGTGAAGTCTAAGGCGGATTTGTAAACCGCCTGATGAGTGTTGAAGGTGTTCCCTAACTCATCTGCGAGGACTAGGAGATGTTTTCTTTTGAATGCAGATGTTTAAAAAAACCACTTTAAATCAATAGAAGATTCATAAGCTAATGCAACAGACATGTCAGTAGGCACACACAATAAAGATGTAAACATTAAAAATTAGTTCAGAAGATTCACAAACAAACAAAAGAACAAGAATAAGCAGCAACAAGGAACTTTCAGTGGGGGGACAAATTTGATTTTCAGAGTTGCTGCATCATGATATTTAAAATGCTTAGTTTTCAGTAATTACAAAATTATGAGGAATGCAGAGAAACAGGAAGTTATGGCCCATACACAGGGAAAAAGTAAATAGAAACTGTCTTTAGGGAAAATATAATTTTCTAGTTAAAGGCTTTAAATCAAGTATTTTAGGGGCCGGTGAGATGGCTCAGCGGCGTAAGCGCCTGCCTTGCAAGCGCGAGGGCCCGAGTTCGACTCCCGGAACCCACATACGAAAAAGGGGCCGGTGATATCGCTCAGTGGCACGGGTGCCTGTTGGCGCGCGAGGTCCTGAGGTTGTCCCCCTGGTACCCACCAAAAAAAAATAAATAAATAAATAAATCAAGTATTTTAAATATGCTCAAGGAGCTAAAGAAAGCCATGTAAAAAGTAAAGAAAACTAGGGAAGCATTATCTCACCAAATAAAAACTATTGATAAAGATAAATATGTAAAAAGGGGTTAATGAGAAGTTCTGAAGCCATAAAGTGCAATGACTGAAATGCAAAATTCATCAGAGAGGTTCAGCAGCAGATTTAAGCAGGCAGAAGATAGAAACAAAGGACTTAAAGAAACAAGAACTTGAACAAAGAACTTGAAACAGAGAAAACGGTCATCTCAATGGAACCATTCTAGTCTGAGGAGCTGTGTTACGGTTTGTGTCTGGACGTCCCCCCAAAGCCTCACGTGGTCAGGAGGGGTGAGCTTTTCAGAGGCAGCTGATTCTCGAGTTTGTGATTAGTTCATTGTCTAGTGCTGGGACTGGAGATGTGAGTGCTGCTCCCACACCCGGGGCGGGGAGCCTGCATGCAATGTAAGGGAGGGAAAGAGGCTCGCTCCTCCCTTTTGCCCCTTTTTGCCCATTTTGCTCTTGTTCCTTTTGCTGTCTTCCCCCGCCATGAACTGTTGCCTCTCTGGCATGTGCCACCCTGCCTTCGAGCTGGTGGATTAGGGACTGAAACCTCCACAAACTGTGAGTTAAATAAACCTTTCCTCCCCTAATTTTGGGTGTCAGGTATTTTGTCTCAGCAACAAGAGGAAAGAAACTAAGAAAAGCTGGAAGGAGAAAAAGGAGGAGTAGGAGAAGGAATAGGAGGAGGAAGATGAAAAGGAGGAGGAGGAGGAAGAGAAGGGGAAGAAGAAAAGGGAACAGAACCTAAAGGGCCTGTGGAACATCAAGAAAATTATTATGTACAAGGGGAGTCTTGAAGGGAGAGGGAAAGAGGAAAAAAGAGTATTTGAAAGAATAATATTTGAAAGAATAATATTTGAAAAATTCCCCAATTTAATGAAAGATATGAGACCACATTTTCGATGAACTTCAGGTGAGATAAACTTAAAGGGAGCCATGTTGACATACATTACAATCAAATTGTCAAAAGAGAAAGGAAAATCTTGAAAGTAGTAAAAGAGAAGCGACACATTGTGTACAAGGGACCTGTAGTAATATTAACAGCTAATTATTCATCAGGAATCATGAAGGCTGGAAGGCTAATGGTATTTATTTATTTATTTATTTTGTGGGTACTGGGGGTCGACCTCAGGACCTCGTGCACCAGCAGGCGCCCGTGCTGCTGAGCGATATCACCGGCCCTTTTTTCGTATGTGGGTTCCAGGAGTCGAACTCAGGACCTCGCGCTTGCCAGGCAGTTGCTTATGCCGCTGAGCTATCTCACCAGCCTGCTAATGGTATTTAGAGTGTCGAAAGAAAAATAAACCTTGCACAGCAATAATTCCAGGCAAGACTATCCTTCAAGTCGCTGGGCGTGGTGGTGCACGCCTGTAATCCCAGCACTCGGGAGGCTGAGGCAGGAGGATTGCCATGAGTTCAAGGCCAGCCTGAGCTACATAGCAAGACCCTGTCTCAAAAAACCAAAAACTAAAAAAAAAAAAAAAAAAAACCCAAACAAACAACAAAAACATATAAACAAACAGAAAAACTATCCTTCACAATGAAGATGAAATCAAGACATTTCCAGATAAACAAAAGTGGAAGAAATTCATTCCCCATGGAGAAAAACTCATAGTTATGTGAAGAAATAAGGAACTCTGGTAAAAATAACTACATGTGTAAACACAAAAGACAACTTTTTTGGTTTGCAATTTTTCCCTATATGATTTAAAAGACAAGTGCATGAAACAATAACTATAAATCTATGTTAAATAGCACACATATATAAATGGGTATTTGTGAGAATTTCAACATGAAAGAAAAAAGGTGAAGTTGTGTAGGAGCTAAGGTAGGTGGTTTTTTTTTGTTTTTGTTTTTTTTTTTACTATTGAAGCCAAATTGATACTAGTTCAATCTAGATGGTTAGAAATTTGAATTGTAATCTAGAGCATAACCATAAAAATAACTCAACAGCATGAAAGAAGGGAAGGTGAAAGATACCACAGTACTACACTAAATGAAAAATAAGAAAGAAAGCATTAATGAGAATGGAGAAAGAATGCATGAGACAAAACAAAACAAAAAACAACAGAAGTTAGTCCTTCCTTATCTGTAATTATGTTACCTACAATGGTTTTAGGAGGAAGCAAATGTGACAATTACATATTGTTTATAGGAGATTGACTTTACATGGAAAGACACAATAGAAAATGGAAAGGTAGAAAATATGTTTCTGTGTATAGTAAACAAAAGAAAGCTAAAGTGACTATATTCAATATCAGGGAAATAAATTTTAATTAAAAAATTTATTAATTCAGGAGGCTGAGGTGGGAGGATCACAAGTTTGAGCCCAGCCTGGGCAACTTGAGACTTAGTGAATCTCTGTCTCAAAATATAAAATAAAAAAGGCCAAGGATGTACTTCAGTAGTTCTAGGAACTACGAAAAAATCTGTTATGAAAAAGCAAAAAGGAGCTGGGTGTGATGGCACACGCCTGCAACAGAAGCTTCATTTGTATTAGCCTCAAACTTGAATAATCCAGTTTCACAGGGTAATGGATGCATACATCATGGTATATTTATTAAAAAAGAAACCTATCAGATGGCACTAATAGTGAACTATCTAAAGAATTTTATTTATGTGAGGCTCAAAAACTGGCAAGATAAATGAATGGTGATAAAAATTGGACTAGTATTCACTCCTGGGAAAGAAATTATGAGAAAAGAAAATGAAGAAAACTTTCAGTAAAATGTTACTACCTTGGTTTAGGAAGTGCATGTGTGAGTGTGTATGTATGCACAAATTCATCAAGCTGTACACTTAAAATTTGTGCACTTTGTCATATTTGTTTTATACCTGTGAAATGCTACTTTTTAAGTGAATTGCTATATTATCTATCTTACTTTATTTAGGGGTGTGGAAGAACAAATAAGGGAGGTTGTTGGTTTTTGTTTGTTTTTTTTTTTTGCTTTATCTTGGACATTTCCTGCCTGTGGCTACTTAACCAAAATGTACAAAATGGAGATGAACATTAAGATAAGCAAAATGACATACAACCTTGTTGGAATGAGAGTAAGCAAGAGGATCTAGTGAGAGAGATTCACTCAATTCAGTGGACTTGTGTAAGTAGAAAACCACTCCAAATGTACACCTTGGTGAGGACTTCAGCCGTGAGGTTACTGATTTCCATCATTATCATTCTGCCTGGTAAGTCTGACACTGACATTTTTAGAAGAAAATGCATCTATCTTTCAATAGTGACGAGGATACTCTTGATTCACTCATAAGACATTTTTGGTTTGTCCTAGTGCCAGTATAACTTTTTGTATGTTGATTTTGTAATCCTTGAATTTACTGAATTTGTTTCTCTGTTCTAATAATATTTTTTTGGTGGTCTTTGGGGTTTTATATACATAAGGTTATACCATATTTATATATATTTTATCTTTCATCCTTTGTGTCCCCTTAAATTATTATAGCTAGAGTTGTTTTTAATAGTTTTGTCTTTTAACCTTAATACTAGAGATATAATTGTTTTTCTCAGCATCATTACAATATGAGTGTTTTGAGTTTAATGATATCCTTACTTTGGCCAGTACTTTTTTATCCACTTAATGAGCCTTTCCTTTAGCTTGAAAGACTTTTAGCATTTCTTCTAAGGCAAATCCAGTGGTAATAAATTCTGTCAGATTTTGTTTGTCTGAGAAAGTGTTTCTCTTTCGTTTTTGAAGCATAGGATTTCTGGGTATGATGTTCTTGACTGGCAGTTGTTTTTTTCTCAAAATCTTAAATATATTATGCTAATCCTCTCTGACCTGCATAGTTTCTGTTGAAGAATTTACTGACAGTCTCATGGGAGGTCTCCTTTATGTAACAACTCATTTCCATTTTAGCTTTCAATATTCTCTCTTTAGCTTTTGACATTCTGATTATAATGTGGTCTTGATATAGGTGTCTGTGGACACCTATGATGTGTCCATTTAGTTTTCTGGATGTAGATTTCTATTTTTTCCCCGAGGTGAGATATTTTGTCATTGTTTCTTTTAATATATATTCAGTCTCTTTCTTTCTTTTCCATCTAATACACACCTAATTCATACATTATTCTCTTTGATGGTGTTCCATAAGTCACTTAGATTCTCTCTAATCTTTTTCATCCTATTTTATTGTTGCTCCTCAGAGCGGATGATTTCCAGTGACTTGTCTTCAAGTCTGCTAGTCCTTTCTTTGCATGATCTAGTGTGTTTTCAAACTCTGCCATTGAATTTTTGAGTTCAGTTATTACATTTCTCAACTCAGTGATTTCTGCATGGGTACTTCAAAAATATTTTATATCTCCTTGATGCAGTTATCTGTTCATGTATTGCTCTCCTTAACTTGGTGATCAACTTTATGACTGTCTTTTTAAATCCCCTGTCAGGTAGATTATGTATCTACTTTTTATTAGGATCAACTTCTCAAGATTTGTCTTGTCCTTTGATACATGTGTTCTTGATTCTTCATTTTCCTTGAATCTTTCTATTCATTTCTGTGCATTAGATAAAAAAAAAATCAATTCTCCCACTCTTGTTAGACTGGTCTTATACAAAGATGTTCCTTCTCAATCAGCATAACTAATGATTGTAGGTGCCCCTAAACACTCTGTTTGTCCAACCTGATATATTTGTTCTTAGAGTCCCTACTCCTAAATTAAAGAGTGCCAAGTTGTGCTATTGTCTTGAGATATGTGGGATAGAAGCCAGTCCCTTTAGGATGTGACTGGAGAGCTTGGGGATTAGAAGCGTGTTCCATTTCCTTCATCCTTACAAATAAACTGAGAGTTTCTCATTGTGCCCTATACTATGGAGACAGTCTGAGTCAGGTGCCTGTACCATTGATCAGATTGTTCACTCTGAATCCAGGGAGATAGCTGCTGAACATTTGCAAATTTAAAAGTAACATTTTTGTTCTCTGTGGTTGAGACATTCAAGAGAGCAGAGGTCCACCAGCTTCTAAGTTACATGACTTAGGAACTAGTCTTTTGGGTGAAAGGTATACAAGTTGGATGGTTCAATGTGTGCAGAAACTACTTCCAGGGAGAGTCTGAAGATCTGGATTTATTGCTGGAGAAAGCCGGAGAAGAACAATGGGAAGCACCCCCTCTCTTGTTTGAACAAGTAGAAGTTTTATACCCTACAATCAGAGGGCAATGTCTAGCCTGGATTTCTCACTGAAGCAAGCCAGAAAAAAGACACAGAGAATACTCCTTTCCCTTTCAGGCACAGAGAGGTAACCTCCCTGCAAGCCTCCTCCTAATGAGGGATTGCAAAAATTTATCTTGGGAGCAAACCAGAGGAGAGGGCATGGGGATGCTGTCCCATCCATGCTTGCTGGCAGGGACCTCCAATCTCTTTCCACAGAGAGATTGTAAGGCTGGAATTGTTGCTGGAACAAGCTGGGGTAGAACATGCTGGGAGGATATACTTCTTATGCAGGCTCAAAAAGGTTTATCTATTCATCTATGTATTTCATAGATAGGATAAAACCTATCTGACAGTGAGGATCAAACCAAGGACCTTATGCATGCTAAGAACATGGAACATGCTAAGCTACATCACCAGCCCAAGAGGCTTATTCTTTATTTGCTCTATAGGCTCCCAGATTGTGGCTTACTGAAGGCCAAAACCATAGTGAGCTGCTAGAAAAGCTTACAGCCAAATCCTTTCTGGGGGGAAGATGAGAGCAGGGCTGATCCTTGGACCTATACCTACAGGGGTCCAGTTGGTGAGTTAAATGGTCAATGGATACATAGAAAGATGTTCAGTATTAGCAACCATAAAGGAAATGCCAGTTAATAATGAATAATGATTACTCACCTCAAGCATGGCTAAAACTACCAGTATAGCATCATATAGAGTAGTTTCACTATGCTAAAAATTTTTGCCTCACTGAGAAATCCTTTTCCTTAACCCCTAGCAATGCTTAATCTTTTACTGTTTCCATAGTTTTGCTTTTTCTTTCCTTTTCATATATTTTTTAACTTAATAACAAGCATTTAAGTTTCCTTCATGTCTTTTCATGGCTTCATAGCTCATTTCTTTTAAGCGCTGAGCAATGTTCCACTTTCAGAATGTACCAGAGTTCATCTGTTAAAGACATCTTGCTGCTTTCAAATATTGCAATTTGAAGGAAGCTGCTATAAACATCAGTGCACACGTTTTGGTGTAGACGTAGGTTTTCACCTCTTCTGAGTAAATACCAAGGACCATGACTGCTGGATTGTATGAAAAGAGTATTTTTAGTTTTGTAAGAAACTGCCAAGCCATCCCTTCAAAGTGGCTGTACCATTTTGTATCCTTACAGCACGAAGTTTCTGTTGCTTTCCATACCCACCGGCATTAGTGTCCAGTGGCCTCTCACTGCTGTTTTAATTTGCATTTCCTTGTTGACATATAAGGTACAAAATCTTTCATTTGCCACATTTGTCGTTGAGGTATCTATTAAGGTTTTTTTTTTTTTGTGGGTACCGGGGGGTCAACCTCAGGACCTCGCGTGCCAGCAGGCGCCCGTGCCACTGAGCGATATCACTGGCCCCTTTTTCGTATGTGGGTTTCGGGAGTCGAACTCGGGCCCTCGCGCTTGCCGGGCAGGCGCTTAAGCTGCTGAGCCATCTCACCGACCCTCTATTAAGGTTTTTGAGTTATTTTTAAATCTGGTTGTTTGTTTTCCTATTGTTAGATGTAAGAGTTCTTTGTATGTTTTGGATAGCCATCCTTTATCAAATATGCTTTTGGCAAATACTCTCTCTCAATCTTTGGTTGTGTTTTTATGCACTGATTTGGTACCAGGGTAATGATGGCTTCATGGAACAAGTTTAGCAGCATTTCTTTGCTTTTAATTTCATGGAAGAATTTGAGGAGAGTTGGCATTAGTTCTTCTTTGATGTCCTGGTACAAACCAGCAGTGACTCCATTGGGACCTGAGGTTTTCTCAGTAGGTAGACTTTTTATTATTTCAATTCCATTGCCTGCTATTGGTCTGTTCAGGGTTTTTATATCTTCTTGGTTCAATTTTGATAGGTTGAATGTATTTAGGAATTTATCCATTTCTTCCAGATTCTCTAATTTATTGGAAATATGTTTTCTAAGAGTTTCTTATAATACTTGGAAAACAAACAAAAAAAGAGGACAAAATAAAATATCTCTCCTACAAAAATTCACCATTCATGAATCCTTAAAGCAGCAAGACCTGACTGAGATGATGTCTTGATGGAAACGCTAGGGTCTGAACTGATAAAACAATGCAGAAATGTTTAAAAAAAATGACAGAAATGAATTTCATGTACTGTGAGACCTCCTTGAACCACATATATTTTGGTTTTTGAATAGATTTTATTTTTTAGGAGAGTTTTAGGTTTACAGCAAAATTGAGTGCAAAGCACAGAAAGTTCTCAGGAACACTTGACCCCCCCCACCCCAGGCACAACCTCCCTGCTATGGGCATCCTGCAAATCACTGAACTCACGTTGCCTCCTAATTCTCACCCAAAGTCCATAGTTTCCATTAGGGTTAACTGTTGGTGAGGTAAATTCTATGGGTTTGGACAAGTATATAAAGACATGTATCCACCCTCATGGTATCACACAAAACTGTATCACTGCTATAAAAATCCTCTGTGCTCCACTTTTTTATCCTTTTATTTTTGTTCATTTAAGTTAACTCATCGTTGAGTAAGACTTTGAGGAGAAACAGTGACTTCTATTTGAGTAATAAAAATTAACTTCACTTATTCTTTCCTAAATATTTTCTAGATTCAGGTAATTCATGTATGGATGGAGAGCAGATTATACAGAAGAATTCATCCCCTCCTAGAGAAGGTAGCACACTTTCGCATCTAGTGGCCAGCACCAAAGGAGTGGAAGGTTGAACTTTGTTAGAAACAGTACCTGATGACCTGGCTGAGTCCAGCCTGATGACTGAAGAATATGGTGGTCTTAGTGCTGTGGTATACGAGGCAAAATTCACAGTTGAACTGTTTGGGAATATATATGTGACTAAATAAAAAGGAAGAGAAAGTTATCTAAAAGCTATTTGATAGTATCACACTTTTTCAATAAAGTTCTTTTTATGATAAAATTACAAAGAAAAATAAATCTTGTCTTTCCTTGTTTTTAAATTTATACAACATGCTGCTGTTTCACGAGAAAAAATATTTGTAGGCATCATCAGTTTTCATTTTCATGGGATAGCTAAACTGATGAAATTAGAGATTAAGATATTTTGATGTCATTTATACTCTTAAAAATTTTGAATTTCAAACTGGTTCAACCTGAATACCATATTAGTTACTTTCAATAAATGTACCATATACTTTCCACATTTACGTTTGGCAGAAAAGTCACCTTTAGTGATAGCCATTTAGTTTTAATGTTATCGATTTTTTTTGCACATATTAAAACTCAGGGGGAGATAACCACATAAGTATTGCATTTTCTTTTCTTGAGAGCATTTTATTGTCTGAGGAGCTTGAATTGTGTGATAAATTCAATATTGCTCATCATCAAAATATTAGATTTTAGAACATTTAATTTAGAATTCTAATTTTATATATCTTTGTGAATATCAAAATCCCTGAAAATTTCAATGTATTTTTAATGCATATTGATTCCATTGTAATGTAAAATACAGAAGAAAATTGCTTAATATTTGAATTTAATTTGCATATACAATATACATTTTGTATATTTCATAAATATTCATATCTTATATGTCTAATATTTCTGATATGATCACCAGTAAAGCAATGTTGTCATACAATTTCATGCTATCTGTTGTGGATAAACATTGACATACAAAGATCTTTATGAAGCTTGTTTTCCTCATTTCTTCTTTTGTGTGCTGTGTGTGTGTACATGTGTGTGTGTGCATGTGTGTCCAGTTCACACTCTGCTGTCTGCAGAGCTGGGCTCAAAGGCTGTGCTCTGCTGCTCTCCTGTCCTACCGACAAGAGTGGTGCTAACAACATGGAAAATCACCCTCGGAGGCCAGCCTCTATGCACGAGAGCTTATAGAAAAGAAACAAATCAGACCAGCGACACTAACTGTACTGACGAGAGAATAACTTGGGCCTCCAGACCTGACCTGAGTCCTCACCTTCAGATTAATGCAGTGGCTGTCGCACATGATGGAAATTACACCTGTGAAATAGCAACATCCAGTGGGAATTTCCAACATGGATATCAACTCCAAGTGCTTGGTAAGGGGTGTTATATATTGTGATGTATCACATCACCATATTGGTGACTGAGACCAATTCTCTAAATTTCACCTCTGATCATAAGGCTGAAGTGTGATTTTCCTCACACCTCTGCAGTGCGCCCTGAAGCAAACATCTTTCTCAGCAGCAATAAAACGTTGGTGTGTGAGGCAGTTGCAGGCAAGCCAGCTGCACAGATCTCCTGGATTCCAAATGAGCCCTGCGTGACTAAGGAACAAAAGAACAGCAATGGCACAGTGACGGTCAGAAGTACATACAGCTATTCAGACAGCAATGTATCCACTGTGACCTGCTTGGTCTCCCATTTGACTGGCAACAGGAATCTATCCGAAGTTCTGCCTTCTGGTTAGTAATTCTTTCATTTTTTTGTTTGATTTTCCACCATTCTTTTATGGGAGTTAAGAAGGAAAAAAATGTGCAGAGAAATTTGCTTCAAAGCTGCTCTCTCACCCTCCATTTTATCTTCTCTCCCCTTCCAAAATAAAGAGATAATGTCTAGAAGAATATTACAGAACTGTTTTTTAAACAGCCATATTGTAGAATGCAGTTTATTCCACTCATATCCTTGCTTCTATACTAGTATTAATTTGACTTAAGTAGTATATTTTAAAAGAATACTCATGGTTTTAATTGAAGTAGAAAGTATGAGTTTAAACAGATTCTTATGGTTTTATGAGAAGGATAAAGTCACTCATAAATTGCCTTCATGGATTTTTAGTCCGGGACAGTTTTCTCCTCTAGGCTCTTCCTGGTGAAATTTCTTAAATGTCTTATAATAACATCTGTGATTTAGTTTCTCCATTGTCTGCTTCTAAGCTACTCCCATTTCTTGTCATTTAAAAATATTTAAATATTACTTTAATGAATACAACATACATAGTTTAAAAAGTATTGTTCTAAAAGGCCCTAACTGAAAAATTCCAGCCTAATCTTTGCCTTTTGAAGCCCCCTTCTCTGTCCTCATTCAACTCCCAGAGTCAAGTACTTTCAAATCTTTAAGTGTTTCTGGTAGTATTTAACTCCATTTAACTCCATTTTCATAAACCACATGCTCACAGTGCTGTTTCTTATTTATCAATTTAGACATTATGTAGCCACTTCCTCTTATAATAGATGAGCATTTAGCATCACCTTATTCTGTCCCTTATCCTTCCTATCAGTGATATAGCAAATTTTGTTAAATCAAATAGCTACTGTTCACATTAATTTGAATATGCACATAAGATTATTAAATCAATCAACACATGCTTTGTCTTTCCTTTTTTTCATAGTCTTCATAATTGCTTTACTTTTTAAAACTACCAATGTATGTACTTTTTGTGAATTACCATGAAGCTCATAGACAAAATTAAAGAACTCCTACTAATGCTTTCCACAGGTCAGATTTAGGTAATCTATCACTTCCACTTCTTTCTTGAGGATATCCCTTCTTGAATTTTTCCGCGGTCTTGGGCTCATCCATCCTGATTGGTCACCTGACCTGCTGCACAGCTATTGGCCTGGATGTTCTCTTTGTCTTATCGTCTGCTTGATCCTGTATATACTAAATCTGAGTCCCTTCTGCCTTCTACCGTTTGTTTGTCTTAATCTCTTTCTTTCATATACTCTCTTTGGTAATCCTTGGCTGTCACTTGATTTCCAAGTGAACACTGAAGAGCTGATTACAAGCCTGACTGTATGATAGTGGGACTTGTCAGCTAGTTAATGCCAATAAAGAGAGAAAGAAGGAAATGGATTTTTGTTTTGCAATAATTGGAGACCCTCATGTATCTGCTTTTCTTTGGGACTGCTGAGTGTCTTCAGGAAATAAGTCTACACTCCGTTGCCTGGGAAGGGTAAACCTCACAGGTGCTGTTCTGGGAGGAGAGTGGAGCGTGTGTGTGCGCATTCCACTGTGCAGTGCTCCAACTTCCCTCTCATATGTCGTTCAGCATGGCACTTCCTGTCCACTCTCCACGATGTCTGGGTCCTCGACTCTGAGGTCCGCAGTTCATCTTCTTGAGACCAGACTCCTTTTTGTCTGCTGGCGAGGGATGATGTGCTCCACACAGTGCACAGAGGACTTGAGAGCCTGTGTGTTTTAATGCAGACTTTCAAAGGAACTCAGCTTGTAACTTTATACTTCACTCTACACACTGTGTGCCTTTTTTCTGCTTTTTCAACCCTATCTCTTTAAGTCTTATTTTATTTTTAATTGACAAATAATAATTTTATATATTTATGGGGTACAAATGATATTTTGATCCATGTACACATTCATAAATTGATCACTTATAGTAATTAATATATGTGTCACCTCAAATAGTTATCATTTCTTCTTGGCAAGATCATTTAAAATACTTCAGCTATTTTGTCATATGTGATGCTTCCTACCCTTTTGGAGTTTCAAGTGCATGAAGGTTCTCTGTTATTCTATTTTGTAAAGCACTTGCTATTCTTCCATTTATTTTTTCACCTAAAAAATAGATTAAAATCTTTTCTCTGTTTTTTTCTTCATCTGTGTTCTATTTGTCTTTGTAAGCCTGCACTTAATTTTTTTCCTAATATTTTATTTAGTATTAAGAAAGAAAAGTAAAATTATGTGTTTAAACCACCATTAAAAAATATTAATTCCCAGCTGAGGATGGTGGCACACTGGAGAGGCTGAGGCCCACAAGTTTAAACTCATCCTGGGCTACTTAGCGAGACCTTGTCCTTAACAAACAAACAAACAAACAAACAAACAAACAAATATGTCAAGGATGTGCGTAGAGTAACCCAGAGTTTGATCTGCAGGTTTGAAAAGGAAAAAATTATTCCCAAAGTGAATTTTTTTTTAATGTGGGTACCAGGAGTTGCACTCAGGACCTCGTGAGCCAGCAGGTGCTTGTACCGCTGAGTAATATCACCGGCCCTTTTTTTCCTTTTTGTGGGTACTGGGAGTCAAACTCAGGACCTCACCCTTGCCAGGCAGGCACTTATGCTGCTGAGCTATGTCACCGGCCCCTAAAGTGATTTTTTAAATCTAGATTGGAAGTTGTTTTCTTTCAGGGCTTAAAATACTTCACTCCAAGCTCTCCTTGAGTTAAAGGTTTGTTTTGAGAAGTCTGCTGTGATTCTCATGGGATTTCCTTTATAGCTGATTTGTTTCTTTTCTCCAACAGATTTTAATATCCTGTTCTTGTGCTGAATTTCTGAAATCTTGATTATTATATGCCTTGGTGTAGATTTATTTTGGTCATGACTTGTTGGAATTTTGTATGCCTCATTTATCTGTATGTCACATTCTTTTTCCATGCTTGGGAAATTTTCTGTCCTTACTTCTGTGAACAGTGATTTTATTTCATTTCTGTTGACTTATGCATTTTCGTTGACTTCATTCAGTCTTATGCTGTTTTTCTTTGCATTGTCTTGCAGTTGTTGGATTGTTTTCTCATGGTCCCTTGCTATTTTTAAGAGATCTTTCTTTTTGTGATCACTAGCCACGATCCTGTCTTCTAGGTCTGATAGTGTATCTTCACTTTCATTCATGCAGTTTTGCAAACTTTCAACAGAATTTTTAATTTCCTAGATATCTGTTTGAATCTGTTTCATGGATTCCATTTTGGGTATTCATGGTTTCCATTATTTTTCTGTGCTACTCTATTTTTTTAAATCTATGTCTACTCTAGATTTGCTGAGCAAGTCCTTCATTATGGTTGTCATCTCATTTTTTACCTGTGAGATTATTTCTGTTTTGATAGCCTCATGTACACTTTTTTTAAAATTTCTTCTACTGTCATTCCAGTAAATTCAGGTGGGTGGCTTCTGATTTCCTCTCTTATTGTCCCCTGGATTTGTTATTGGTGGGCTGGAAGTCTGGGATGGCATTTTGCTTCTGCCTCTTGTCTTTTTGTACTTTTTAAATTTTAATTTGTTTTATGTGTTTTTTGTATTTTTCTTACGCTGGGTAGCTTTATCACTGGTTTCGAAGCTTCCCTAGGAAATGTCTATTCCTCTGAGATGTCTCCTAGATGTAGCTGCCTGTTGGTTTTGTGTCTGTCTCAAAATCTTACCCCACTTTATTAGGGATGCTGTGTTGCTATTTGGCTCAGCAGCCAGTCTTTTGGTATTGAGCTATGGCGATGAATTGTGACCTCAGATTATTACAGAGTTATCACACAAGGGTGAACAACTGATTACAACAAGTATGGCATCCTGACTAAAGTAGTACAATTAGTAATAACAGCATCATCAAGCACGGCCTAGAACCTGCTAATCTGGGGTAACTGCTAATTTGGTATCTCTAAGCATAGGAGCAAGATCTATAGTTATATAACAACCTCCAACATAGACCAGGAATTTGTATGCAGTGGGTTTCCCCTTGGTAAGGTGATTTTATCCTGTGGAGAAAGGGAATTTAAGAGGGATAGGGGACAAAACAGAGCAATAGCTGAAAAGAAATATAGTAGAAGTAAGGCCGAAGGACTAAGGATGATCACCCAAACTTTGGGAAGCTGGAGAGGAGGACAGGAGAGAAAGAATGAAGGAGAAAGCAAAAGAGCAAACCAGAAAGGTGTTCGTTCACCTGTAAATCTCAGAGAATACCGAAAGACCGGTGAGGAAAGACCGAGGCAGGACAGAGAAAACGAACCAAACAATAAGTGTCAAAACCTATACGACCACCCCCCAAATTAAAAAAATAAAACTGGAAAAAATTATTAAAAAAAAATTCTGGTGCCCCCAGTACGGTGTTAGTTCCCTAGTGAGAGCCAGAATCTGTACTCAATAACTCCGCCAAGTCTGCAGCAGGGTTACCGCTGAGTGCGGCGCTGATCCTGGCCACACTGCTTTCTCCTGCTGCATGCACTGGTGGTAGGGCAAGGGGAGCGCCTGTCTGCAGCTCGCCAAGGCTGTCTGCGTGCTGGTCGCCTGGCAGGTGGTGGTGCCTTTGTCCAGCCGCAGGCTGCTTGCCTTCTTGCGCCTCAGGTCACAGGGTGGGGGTGGAGAGGGGGTGCCCTCGTCCTGTCACCAGCCAAGGCCTCTTGCCTGCTTGTACCTCTGGACCAAAGGCGGGGGGGCGGGGCAGTGCCCTTGTCCCGCCACAGGCCGGGGACTGCTTCCAGTCCTTTGCACATAGAGCTAAGGCCTGGTTTTCGGCGTTCGTCAGATTGGCGTTTGGGTTCTAGCTCCTTCTCAGCAGAGCTCCCCACAGTCTGTGGTCCAGCTGCCGGTTGTCTGTCATGACCGGACAGGCCTTCCCTCCTTCCACTCCCGGATGTTGGCACTGACGTGACCCGGGGCTGTTCTGCTGCAGGAATTCCAGCCCCAGAGCACTTCGAGATAAAACGACGGCCCCGCCCTCTGGCTGCTACTCCATGCGACTGGGTTCGGGGCACCGTTGCTCTGGTTCACTCACAACCGATGAGTGTGGGGCGGGCCGCTCAGGAAGGTGTCTGGTGTTCTCACTGCTGCTTCGGACTGCACGAGACTCTCCCGGGCCAGGTCAGGGCTCTGTCTCCCAGTGAGGAGCGAAGTTGCTTTCGCTGACTCCCCACCCGCCAGGTCAGCCGCACAGCTGCGCCAGCCGCATGGCGCGGTCTCCGGTCTGCGTCGCTGAGCTACTTCTCTGGGAACAGTGACTCGTATTTTCTTCTCCTCTGTCAGATCCCCTGTGGCTCTCCTATAGTTTAAAATCTCTCCGATTTCTCTCCCAGCTGTTGTTTCCAGACTTTCAGCACTTCGTTCTGGAGAAGCTGAGTAGCTGACGCTCAGCACTCCGCCACTTGAACTCTAAAGTGATTTTTTAAAATAAAGCTTTTACTGAGAATTGTGCCTTGGCCACGTATGAACTCCCACCATCCTGTTACAATACGATGTCAGATTTATAGACCGCTGGAGATGGGCGACCGTGTAGTCCAAACTCCCATGAGTGTCTTCCTGGTACATCCAGTGAGAGAGGACTCATTAGCTTGAAAGTTTCAAAACAATGTTGTTGATGCTTTTTAGGAATAAAACCAAGCTTTTTAAAATAAAATACTGAAAAATCTAGGATTTAAAAACAGGTAGAAGGACTGGACAGAAGCTTGCTCTGCCTCTCCTTCCCTTCCTTCTGCTGCCCTTCAGCCACATTCATGGAACACCAGGAGCACAGTTGGAAGCCACTTGCCAAGTGGGCAATTGCTTTGCTGACCTGTGCACTTTGACTGAGCTTTTACTGTGGCCAGCGCCTTATCGATAATTTCCATTTGCTGCCATGCATTCGTTTTAATTCAATGCCTTAGCAAAAACGTAACTTCAGAATTAGAGTTATTTTTCCAGTTATCTTCGCTATGATAACCTATTTATATCCGAATGTTGGAAGTGAGAAAACTCTTCGTTTTTACTGTAACAATGGGATCTGAGTTTCGCATCTCATGTACAGGAATTCACCGTTCACGAATCCTTAAAGCAGCAAGACCTGACTGAGATGATGTCTTGCTGGAAACGCCTGGGTCTGAACTTATAAAACTATTCAGAAATGTTTAAAATAAAGTGACAGAAATGAATTTCATGTACTGTGAGACCTCCTTGAACTCCATATATTTTGGCTTTTGAATAAATTTTATTTTTAAGGAGAGTTTTAGGTTCATAGCAAAATTGAGTGGAAAGTACAGAAAGTTCTCACAGAACCCTTGACCCCACCCAGGCTTTTGAATAAATTTTATTTTTTAGGAGAGTTTTAGGTTCATAGCAAAATTGAGTGGAAAGTACAGAAAGTTCTCACAGAACCCTTGGCCCCACCCAGGCACAACCTCCCCGCTATGGACATCCTTCAAATCACTGAACTCACCTTGACTCATAATTCTCACCCAAAGTCCATACTTTCCATTGGGGTTAACTGTTGGTGAGGTAAATTCTCTGGGTTTGGATAAGTATATAAAGACATGTATCCACCCTCATGGCATCACACAAAACAGTATCACTGCTATAAAGATCCTTTGTGCTGCACCTTTTTATCAGAACATGACTTAGGGTAATTCTTCTTCAAATCTTTGTTTAAGTTGTTCACTTGATTTGAAAACATCTTTTCTTCTACTCTTACCCACCTACTTAATCCAGACCAGGGTGATTCATCTCAAGTCTCACTTCCTCCTAACTCCAACTAGAGTTGATTAACCATTCTATTTCCTTTGTTCCCTTGTCCTGTCTTTAACAGGTATTCATTACATGTTCTCTAATTGGTGATGCACACTTAGCACTGTTGCAGCACTGTAACTTTTCATTTATAGGGGCCTGATGTGTGCTGTAGGATTCTGAGGTTTTTGAGGACCGTTATCCTGTTGTCATCTTTTCTCTGACAGCATCTAAGAGATTGCCTGACATCCTTCCAGTTTAGTCTTTAGTCTCTGAGCGAATTATTTAATGGAATGTAATGACTTCATGGAGCCATACCTACCCTAGGCCACCACATTCATAGAAGAAAAGATTTCAGAATGATTGTCCTAATTTGTGCGATTTTAAAACAATTTGGGGAGCCGTTTAGTGGAGGACAAAAATGAAATTAAAAAGACATAAAATACTCTGTTAGAGGGGTTTTATATCAAGTTGGTGACAAAAATCATTTCACTGTGTATGGAAAGTATTATCAATCAGGCTCAAATTATTAAGAATAAAGACTTTCAAAAGACTATAATGCGCGTGAGAAAGTTTTCTTCTTTCTTACAAAATTGAAAAATGTTAATGCTTAGTGTACATTTATTTTCTTTTCAGAAAATATTTGTTAAAAACTTACCAAATGCAAAACACAGACATAGCTCTTAAACTCTCATGAAATATGATACATCAGTAACATTTGAGTTATAATTTAGAAGGCTTTTTGATTTTGACAGTCTGTGGACTTTTAGGAATATTTTCAAATGCTCTGTAACTTTTCATTTATAGGGATCTGATGTCTACTGTAGGATTCTGAGGAATAGGATTCTACTGATTTTAATTGGTTAATTGAAAGAATACTTAAAGTGACTTTTTACCCTGGTTTGTATTTAAAGGTGCTACAATCTCAGGATCTCCAGCATCATTTTTACTGATCATTCTCTATGTGAAACTCTCTGTTTTCATGGTCTTTCTGGTCACTGTGGGATTTGCTTTCTCCCAGAAGATAAATGCTTGCAGGTAGGAACTAAAGACTAAAATGATAATATTCATTAGAAAATATCATTGTAAGGCATTAGTCCACCATGTGCTGGTGGCCTAAAACTAGACATGCTTCACTGCACATTCAGTGTCTTCTTTCACATTACACTTTGTGAGTAACCCAGAAGTGCCAACAGACCTGGGACAAGAACTGCTACTTCATTGAACTTTTGACCTAGGGGGTTCCTAGGGCTAGCCCACTCCTTCAGAATTCAGTGGGAGAAATGAAGCTGCAGGGATTTCTCAAGTGTTTATGTCCAATTACTTGCTTCTGAGGGCTTGTGTTCATTTCTTCTTAATTATATACTTTATGTTTTTCCTAGAGAATGAAAAAAACCTGAAAGTCAATTTGGACCCAATAAGACATGACAAGAGAGCCGCCATTTGCAATAAAACTTTCATGTTTAAAGACTAGCTTAATTGCTACCGTCACTATTCAGACCTTAAAGTTTATGAGAATCCATGTAATAGTTGGCAAAACCTGTTTCATTCGCTCAGCACACAGTGAATATACCCATGCAAATGCTTGACTCTCCCTGCCGTAAATGCCAATGATGATTTATCTACTCTCCACTTTCCCTTAGCGAGCTCTTATTAGCAAAAGTGAAACAACATTGCTTCTCAGCTTAAAGAGGAAAATGCTTCAGCAACAAAAAAATAACAGTGCTGGGTAGTTTTTCTATGCCCCTCAGGTAATTTGGATTGTATTTTTTACACAACTTCCTGGTCCTTTACTACTGGGATCTTGGCCTAGCTTCGATCTCCTAAAATGAGTGATGGCAAACAGCTTAAATGAAAGAGACAGTAGTATGATGTGGGGGGCTCTGGGAAGGTCAGAACTCTCTCTCAGGAGTAAAGACTCTCTGGGAATAGAGACTCTGGGAGTTGAGACTCTCTGGAAGTTGAGACAAGGAACTTCTCTGGACAGCCCACATTTATTCCACAGATTTGGGGGGTGCAGGAAGAGGTGAAAGCCCAAAGCCTGTGAAAATGATCAGGGCCCTAAGTAACAAAGGCAGTAAATTTTGCCACTTAAGCAAACTATTTGATCTCTAAGATTGGCAGCTTCATTGCTCTGGAAAAGGGAGTGTCAGCAGCCCATGTCCTTGGCTGCCTCAGTTGTGGTGTTATCTTGAATTCCAAGCACTGAATATGAGCTTTTCCAACACAGCCAGTGTTCCCTGTGTTCAGCAGCTTAACCCTGTACAACCCAGTCTCCAACACTTTACACACTTGAGAAGCTGATCAGTGTTGCAAAGCCAGGAGCCTCAAACACTCCTGCAAGTGAGCTGGTAGGTGACCTGGTATGTCTTGCTTGCTAATAATTAACAGGGCAGTTTAAACTTATTAAATAAATGCCTACTGTCAGTTTTAGCACTACTTGTGTTTTAGAAGTTGTAAGTTCCCACCTAAGGAACTGCCAGCATCACTGGAGATAATGCTGTAGGTGCCCTTACCTTTTACAGCTCCAGTGTCTCAATTTCCCTTGTTGTCTATGCTATAAGTTACAGAGATTGGGCTCTTAAAGAGTAAGATATTGGTAAAACCTTAGTATCTTCCAGGGGCACTGCAAACTGAGAACTTATCTCCACTTGGTATAGGTGATGACCCTACAGTAAAAAGTGTCTTAATTTAAATGAAATATCTGTTATGTAAAGTTGCAGGTGACCCAGGCCACTCTTATTTTCAGTAAAACTCTAGGAGCAAAAATGAATGCACAGTACTGGAGGATACTATACAAGTACAGTGGTCTCATTGGATGGGGCTTTCATCCTAGCTTCTTGGTTGCACATTGCAAAAGTTTGATTCTTGTTCATAGCCTACTCCAGTGTTGTTATTGGGGCCAGACAGGGGATAGAGAGGTGTTTCTGTAAGCTGTCATTTTATCTTTTTTGTCCTATGACTACTTTGCCCTTCTCAGAATATCATCTATTCAGCTGGCGAATAGGAAATAGGATTTTATGTGGGAGGCTTTTATAGCCCAGGCCTGGAGTAGCGATCACTTCTGCTCACATTTGATTTGCTAGTCGTCAGTTGTATTTTTGGCCATATCAACTTGGGTGGTGACTGGGAAATGTAGTATGGCTGCTTTGGGGGAAAAGGAATCAGGCTTCACACACATCTAGCCAATCTCCTTCTAAAGTATAGGATGAGTACCAAAGTTAACACCTACTCTATTAGTAATTTAATGTCAAGAAATAAATCAGTAAATAATATGACATATATAAGTTCCTGTATTTCTTTTTTATTACAATTTCTTTGTGTTTAAAACAGGATGTGGAAAGGGAAGAAGTCTAGTAATATAATTCTGTGACAGATTTTAAAAGACTGTGGCAGAGATCGCAAGTTGCCTGGTCCAGTGCCTTTCTCTTATGGAAAAGGATTATATTCATGTCTCTAAATCTTCACCCCTTTCTCCACTCATGTAATATTTCATGTAATATTTGACTTCAAAGTTCTTTTCCTAAAGAGAGTACATGTTTACCCACCTCATGTAATTTGCTTCGAACAATGAAATGAGGCAGATGTATCCATTTTGAGTGTGGATATCAAGAGGTCCTGCGTGCTTCTACTTGCTACTCCATGAACATATGCCTAACCTTGCCGGCTAGAGAATGAGAATCATGGAGAGCACAGCTGAGTCACCTCAGTGCAACCTCCTCAGATCTCGTCAAAGCTAGCCTGGGTGAGCCAACAGTCAGCCGTCCCCTGGTCATGTAAGGATACTAAGTCAAGGTTATCAGGCCTGACACCTTCTGACCTCAGACACATGGGCAATGTTTCCACCTAGGTTCTGTGGTTGCTTATTATACAGCATTATTGTGGAATGAAGTAACCAATCTGTTGCTTACTAGCATAATTCAAATTTTATTTATTACAGGGAAGTACAAAGGTATTTCTTGGTTTCTCTTGCAGTGCAGTATGATCATCAGTTTTGGAAAATGAGATACAAACATAAATCTTGTGAGATATTTTCAGAAAACCCTCTTAAAGTGAAAGAAAGGGTCCTCTTTGCTTCCTCCTTATTGCCTGGTGTGATGAGTGAAGCTCCAGCAGCCAACTTGAGCCATGGCTAACACTGAGGATGGCAGCTACTCACGAAGATGGAGAAGAAGAAAGATGGAAGGACCCAGAGCCTGATAAGCATGGAGTTTCCTTACCAACTCTAGATTATCTACCTATTGATTTTGTGTGAAAGAGAATAAACTACTTTGTCCACGTTACTGCTGTTTTAGATTTTTTTCTACTTATAACTGAACTTAATCCTAATTGATACGAATACATAGTTGGTCAGTTTAAAGGTTTGCTGTCAATATTGCAACAACAAGTTGTTCTCTACTTATCTGCATCTTATGGTCTATTTTTGTTCTTGCTCAGAGGTGATGAAACAGGCATAACTTCAGAAGCTAGGCATCATAAATATAAGAGCTATCTCTATAATAATCATAGAAGAATTTTTGTTCATTTAAATTCAAGGAAAAAAAATAATTCAAGGGAAGCTGTGGGCTTGTGGTGGGAAAGCACTTGGGAATCTGGGGGTGTGCAAAGATCATCCAGTAGCCGGCCTTCTAATCCCCAGACGTGTGAGGACATGTCTGCACTGCAGGGTTAGGAAGATGAAGCTACAGCTGTGGGCTCTTAGGATATGAGTAGGAAAAAGAAGACCTGAGATCTATTATACTTTACAGACTTTATTGTGTTAATTCTTTATTTTTTTCTCTTTGGGTACTGAGGATTGAGCCCAGGGCCTTGCTCATTCTAGGCAATTCTTCTACTACTGAGCTACATCCTCAGCCCTTTTTTCAGTTTTGAGACAGGATCTCACTAAGTCTCCTAGGCTGGGCCGGAACTTGAGGTCCTCTTGCCTCAACCTTCCCACGTAGCTGTGATTACAGGTGTGAGCCACCTCAACTAACTGAATTGTTTTTTCACTGAATGAACTCCATTCATTTGTGGGGGATATTTATGTACATTCATGATCCTTCCCTGTCCCATTCTCATATCCATGGTTTCTGGATGACATTAAATTGGAAGAATAAAACAGCTACAGCTACTCTCCCCTAACACTTATCTTTTTATACTTATGTACAGATGGAAGAAAAAAAACAATTGTTTTTATATTTTGAACACACATATGCATACACATATATGTACATAAGAAATCAATTGTCTCAAATTGAGGAAAACTGGGAACAACTTTCATCAAAACACATTTGAGAACCACTAGATGGTGCTTCAACTTAATTCTTTTAAATTTTAAAGCCAGTTAAAATCTACTTAACCTCAGGCAGAGAAATCCTGCATTTTTTCTTTAATTTTTCCATATAACTACTCCACCATATACTAATTCTTTTGGTCTTCCTGGGTGGTTTTGGAGCAATTACACAGGGAGGGGGGAAATAGTTTTGTTTAAAATTAAGAAGAAAAAGAATTTCAGTTCCTAAACTTGTACTGTGCTTTTCCACTTAATTTTAGTAGAAACCATTTACCAAATGTGATTAGCGTCACTTCAGGGAGAGGGAAATGTAAGCATGTCTTCATGGTTACACCAAGATTAGTACTAATTTCTTAAACTGGAGAGTTGAAATCATCTGATCATTAAGAAGTAAACTGCTTGTGTCAGTGACTTCAGATTCTTTTGAGCTACAGCTACAAGTATCTGTGCTTTTCTGCTTCCCAGGCTCTCCCCCATCATGTGTTAGAGGCAAACAAGGTATTCTACAGCTGGAAGGAAGCTACAGATAAATGAGGTTAACTTCCTCATTTCAAAAAGAGGAAACTGAGACTCTCAGACTTAAATGGCCATTGGGTGTGACCAAGAAGCCAGATGGCCTCCTTTGTTTGTTTCTGAGAGGAAGGCAGCCACCCCGAGGTCAGTACAAGGCAATGGCACTTCCAGAGGATGGAGATTGACAATGTCCTCCGTGGCCTATACAGAGGACCAAGAGCCCCATAGGCTTCTTCTCTCATCTGATTGGCCCAGGCCACATGACAATTCTTTATCCAATTTCTGCCAAAGAAACAGATGATGCTCAGGTTGATTATGCCTGTTTCTGGAGCTGGAGCTAAGACTAAGACACATGTCTGGTGGGGGAGGAGTGAGTGGGGGCCTGAACAAAACTGGGGCTTTGTGAAGAAGGCAGAACTGGAGAAAGTGTGTGAAGTCTTGCTGAAAGAGATTATAATGGTCAACTTGAGCTTTATAAAATGCTTTTAAGAACCCTTTCAGGGGACAGGGGGCGAAAGACAGGCAGATAAAGAGAGGACTTTACCTGGGTGAAAACAGAGAGGTGTGTCAGGATGGGTTTCTCTAAGGGCAAGTGGGAAACTGTATCGTCTCCCCACACAAGTCTTAAATCTCATGAAGTCATCTGGGGATAGAAGAAGAGAGCTATTCTGCTAAGAAGGCCAGGAGGGTTTTGCAGATCCAGCAAATCTTGATGGATTTATCATGTTCTCTGAACAGAATGTCCAAATCTTATGACTGATTCACCCAACAGTGATTTGAGGATCAAACAAGGGGCCAAGAACATTGGTTTACAGACGGCAGGGAATGAGTGTGAGTGTGGGAGAGGGAGTGGGTCTGAGGGATGATGGGGGCCACTTTCCGAGCTTGATGAAGCTGGAAAAGTTGAGACACTTTTTATTCTAGTTTTCCATCATGAAATAGGAAAATAATTCTTGCTTAGTCCAGCTGCAGAAAGGGTTCGAAGATAATCTTTAGGTTCATAAGTGACCTTCTGAAAGGTATTTCAGAAACACAAAATTTTGTTATCCCACCTACCTGAATTCAAATTCCTCTCATGCACAGAAGTATATAGAAAAAAAATTTTGAATGGGTTCTTCCCCAAGACTTCTCTCTTATGTAAGACACATGGCCCACACATGTATACCACAAAGGCCCCATTTCCAGTGTGCTTATCCTTTCCTCAGCCCTCACACATTGAGAAGAGAGCTCTTTGAGGCACAGCCCTCTTCAGACAGGAAACAAATGAGTATCCTGCATGGTAGAGGGGGGCCATAGAGTGACTCAAGAGAATATGCAACTTTAACCAGAAGAAGAGAAAAAACATATACAAGATCATATTCAGAAAAAGTAAATGTAACATGATATACTCAAACAAGAGGAATTATAAAGTTCAACTAAATGTTATGACTTGTAGAGAAAGAAAAAATGAATCATTTTCCAAACTGTAGCTATGATTTGCCTGTTAGTAATAATGAGATCCTCCTGGGAAAACAAAGCTGGGTATGAAAGACTAACCAATTACTGTTGCTCTTTGACATGATGGAAACGCTGGAGTCCATCACAACTTTTCAGTTTCTCTTTACGTTACCCTTCTGAAAACAGAGAGAAAGAGGCCTATGGAGGAGGATGGTGTGTGGCTACTACAATTCTGAAGGGCATCTTTTCTGCCATGCAGTGTCCTGGGGTTCCTTGGGGTTCCCAGACCTAAAGAGGAGGTGGGTTTCCTCTCTCATGAGTGCTGTGTGGCATGCCATGCTTTGGGGGAGACTTCCCTGGTGTGCTACTGTCAAGCTTTCCAATGGATGTGAACATGTCTTTAGACATGGCCAAGGCTTGTGGGAGCTAGGAGACAGGCCACATTATGTATTTTGTGTCTCAATACAAGAATTTACAATTTACTTTTTTACAAAAAGTTCCTCTATTCTCAATTCTAAGGCTTTTGGTCCAAGGACACCATCTGTGACATAACACTTAAAAAAACAAAAAGCAAAAAACTCTGCCATAGACCTCCCTGTATCCCATGTAATGGGAAATTTCAACATCATGTATAAGACATTGAAAACCAAGGAGAAGCCCAAATGGCTCCAAGAAGCTACAGTCAATGTCTTGGGACTAGAAAGAATGATTAAACAGCTAGCATTCCAATAAGAAGCATCTGTCTTTTGTCATTCTCCCCACGGCAACATAAAATGAGCAGAGGAACGCCGCCCTGTCAGTGGGGGCGAAGAAGGTCAGCTATTGGTAACATTTTCCACCACTCTCTTGCAACTCAGGCCAAGTCTCCCTGCTCTCCACCAGCCTAGCCAAAGATGGCGTCTGCACTGCAGCCCGAGGTGGCCTATCGCTCTCCACGGTAACCTGTCACAGCCCTGCATCCTGGAGAATGATTAAAAGGCAGAACCTAGGAAGGATCTGGATATGAAATCTCACCCATATGCCAAAATGGGCTTGGGTTTTTAAAATTTTTTATTTTATTTTATTTATTTATTTTTTTTTCCAGATTTGTATCCAAAACATGCTTTCTTTGGCAGTCTCCCCAGAAGACTGTGAAGCCATAAAGCACAAATTATCCCATTCTTACCACTGCGGGATGGTAAAACAGACTTAAGACTTCCAAATCGCAGCTGTTCTTGGGCTGTAAGGGCTTTGGCTAGGCAGAAACTGCAGATCCTAGGCAATGCGCACGCACACACTGGATGGGCCCTGTAACAATCCGTCTTCAGCTGTCATCAAGCACAGGGGTGAGGCTATGCTTATTCCACCACTCCAATTTTTTACTTAACTTCTCATAGTCAATAGTGTTCTTTTCTTTAGTGACTGCTTTTCAAAGAGACTAGGAAGTGTTGAATTTATTACCATATTTCTTATTTATGGGTAAAACGATAAAGATAGTTGCACCCTACCATTTTAAGCTGGTCTCTCACTGTGCTCCTTTTATTCTTACACTGTACGTGCACCCACTGTCCAACTTTCCCAGAAATTTCGTTCTAGCCCTTTGTAGCTGTTTTCAGCCTCTGCTTATGCCAAGATGGAGGAGTCTACTCTCACCCTTGCTGTCTCTTCAGTGCCTCTGTGTCTGTGATACCCTTCTGGGGGCCTTGCTCTGCATGAGGCGTGGCCCTACTATAGAACTTTTAAAGAAATATTTTGTGGATTATCAAGGTCCTTAACTTTTCAAGTATTTGTGTACTTGTGTCCCCAACTCTAAGTTGTGGAATCCACAAGGACAGATGCCACATGTCACTTATATTTTGTCTTCCTAACTGCCTAGGATAATATATTCAGAGAATGAGTGCTCAATAAATGCACACCGAATTTGAATTAAAAAAACAACAATGAAAGGGGACAGGGTTATATGATCATTAAGAAGATATGTAGATACTGAATAAATGAAATTCTATATGTCAAAGACAGAATGGGAGAAAATATTTTGTAACATATATAAGACAAAATATTAACCTAAATACATTAACTTCAACAAATCAAACAAAAAAAATCCATAGAAACATAGACAAAGGATATGAGTAGCCAATTAATAAGGTAGGAAATATAAAAGTCTAATAAATGTATGAAGTGATATTCAACTAAGTAGTGATCAAGGCAATGCCGATTTAAAAAAAAAAACGAGATACCATTCTTCATGCACCAAACTGGTAAAATTAATTCAATAGTGTCAGTTGTTAAGAGTGGTATAGGAGACAAAGCAGTTTCCAATGGGAGTATAAATTAATATAGCTATTCCAGAGAGCAGTTTGCAAGTATGATCTAGTAATTCTATTTCCACCACTTACTCAAATACTACTGTTTATGCACAGAAGGAGGTAACTATTACAACAGGACTTATAGCAAAAATGGGAAATGAACCTCAGTTTGAATTTTTTTGGTGGGATGTTATTCAGCAACTAAAAGGAATGAGGTTGTCTTAGCAGAAAGGTCCTCTATAACTGTTTAAAATACCAGCCCTGCCCATATCCCTTTACCCCACTTTCTTTTTCTTCATAGTACTTATCCCTTTGTGTTATTATATCAGTTATGTGCATGCTTATTTGTCTATCATTTTTCACCTCCTCTAAAATGTAAAATTGATGAGAATAGAGACTTAGCCTGTTTTCTCAGTGCCATACATTAATGCAGCCCCTGGCATATGTTGCCTGGCACACAGTAGGGGCTCAGTAAATTGTTATTGAATGAATAATGAATAAAGCTATATGTAGCAACATGGAAAGATTTTCAAGGCATATTGGTATGAAGAAGTTAGGAACTAATACATAGAGGATGATACAATTCATATACATTAAGTATAAATAATTTTTAATATCATTCTAATAATTCTATCATCTCCTCTTATTTCTAATTTGGTCATACTGGGTTCATTATCTCTGCCAAAAGATATAAGTGGGGAGGAGGTTAAAATGTCACTTACGTGTATCTTCCTAACTCCGGATTTAAAAGCATAGACATTCTTAGGGAATGGGGGAAATTCTGAGTCTTTTCCTCTCTCTTACCACTTCACCTTAAAAAATAAACAAAACCTCCTTGAACTGAGAGGAGTAGGGAATATGGAGAGAGTGATAAGAGTATGGATTCCTTTTGGGGGAGCTAGCTTTCCCTTGTTATGTCCAAAAAGTGAAAGAACCAAAGAGGACTTTTGTTAGCAAAGAATGTAGATGGAACTAAGAGAATTCCCTAGCTTTAGCAGGCACTCCAGGGTGAAGACTGATTCTTACTCTTCCAACTGTGATGAGGCAAATGTAGTCTGTAGTTCCAAAAGCTGGGCAGAAGGAACCAAAGGTTTTCTCCTGAAGTACCCATGTCAGAGATGACATGGAGGAACAACCAGATGCTTTCCTAACTACAATCAAGTTTAGATACACCTGGTGGAAAAGAAGAGGGAAAGAGCTGACCGACTGGGAGTAATTATTTTTGTGTTTTCAAAATAAGTATTCTAAATATTAATAATTTTTCTTGCAAAGCAGAGTAGAAGCTAAGCTTTTCACCTTTACCTAGATATTTCAATATGTACGTGAAAAAACATCTGAAAAGTTGTGAACATGACAATAGATGGTGGTGGAAAGAGGCTTGATCTGTAATGTTTAAATTTTGGACAAAGAATGTATTCATGTAATTAAAATGTACTTTCCCCCAAAAACAGGAAGTGAAACAATCTACTGTACTTTTTTGGTAGAAGGTAGGGAAGAACTATAGGATTTGCTAAGGCCACAGGAGGGGCTGAGTTGAAATCTGACAGGCTACTAAGGGCAGATCCAAATAAGCCTGTGGTGTCACTGACCAAATATGACCTACAGGAAGCTGCGATTCTGCACTTTTGCTTTTTCATTTGTGTGGGTCATTTTTCTGACCTGCCTACAGATCTGTTTAGCAGCCTAAAAATATCAGAAGTTATGAGAGTTTGTAACTCAAGAATTAATTAAAGTCATATGAGGAGAAAGATGAAATATGAATTCCAAGTTCTGTTGTGCACACGCTTTCTTATTTGGGCAAACAGTATAAAAATCTGATATTTATGACTATCTCATACTTTTATAGCTGGTTTCAATTCCAAGCATGTTAAATTGTGTGCAAATTAAATTTCAGGTTTTTATAGTTTCTATTTTAACTAGGACGGCCTTAAATGTTATTTTTCATTTCTTGATGTTTTCTGTTTCTTGAGGTTCATAAAAAGTTCAACAATTAGTTTTAGTCAGTTAATAAACATTTAAATATAAAGCTACTGCAGGGGAACAACTTAAACTGAAAAACATTTCATTTGTAAATCACTAGTGTTTGAGAATCTCAAACTCTTGGCACATTTATACATATCCATGATTCATCTCAGTTGTGCTCTTTAACTCTTATCATTCCATGATGTGACTCGGCTTCTTTCTGCCCATGGAGTTGTGCTTCATGAGACAGATCGAATCAACCAGACTGAGGCAATATCTCTTAGGCGGTTCCTGTTGACAGCACATATTCTGATGTATCTGATTCTTCTTGGGTGACTTTCCTTGCACCTACCATGATGTGATGTGCATATAGTAGATGCATATTTAAGCAAAAAAGACATTTATTAAGAAATATTGAATAGCTCATAGAATCTCTGGGGCTGGAAAATCAGTATGGCGAGAGGGACAGGAACAAAACAGTCTACTGAGGCAAGTCACTAATGTCAGAATTACTAGGCCAGAGGGGATGCTATAGCTTACAGTGCTGCCATTTTGCACAAGTATCGGACACTTCCTCCAGGTCTCGTTGTCTGCGTGCTTGCATCCATAGCTCTTGAGTCAACACAATAGATGGGCAAGTGCACCTGACAAGATATGCCCGAGGCACTTGTTCTAACTCCAGCTGTCAGGGAGACTGGAAAAGTAAACACATTGCATTTTCTAGGTCTAGAGTATAAGGAAATACTCTACATCTTACTGTGTAGAACCCAACAATTGGCGAATTCACATACAGAAAAGGGGAGTTCAAAGGCCACGGAGTATCAAAAACCCAGTAATGTCTATAACAAGGAGTATAGTGCAGCCTTTTTGCACTTACTGACCCTGAGAGGTTTATAAACAATGGCTCTTTCAATATTGGGTTTTAAATTCCTACCTGAGTATATTAGTTTTCTATGCTGCATAACAAATTACTCCCAAACTCAGCAGTTTAAAACCAAAATAAACACTTATTATTTCACACAGTTATTGTGGGGCAGGTGTTCTGGGACGGCTTAGCTGGATGGCTCTGAGGGCTTTCATGAGGTTGAGTCGAGATGTTAGGTAGGGCTCCAGTCATCGGTGGGTGTGATGTGGGTTTGAGGATCAGCGCTGAAGATAGCTTACTCATGTGCTGACGGGATGTCTGGTGCTGACAGGAAGTGTCTCTTCCTTGCCACATAGACTCTTCATGGGGCTTTCTGACTGTACTTGTGATGTGGAAGCTGATAGGGATCCAAAAGTAAGCAACAGAAGCTGCCATGTCTTTTATGACATCTATGCACAGTATTCTACTGGCTACACCTAGTCCCCGTCAGTCCTAGTTAGTTGTAGTCAGTGTAGGAAATATGCACACATATTTGCAATGAGATTGTCGTAATTACTGGATTTGAAGGCCAAAAGCTTAGCTGAGTTTATTAAGTTAGAATGATTTAACAAAACCCAGAAATTCAAAGCGTATTAAATAGATTCAAGAATTTTTTTTCAATTGAAGCCAATTTGGAAATTCTTTATTGAAAGTTTCTTCTTTTTACTCTTTCAAAGTTCTCACAATAAAATGACAAATTATAAAATTAAGAGGATTTGCTTTTCTTGTAGTGTTATTTGCCTGATTAGAAAGTTGTAAATTATTTTAAAATATTAATTTTTTTTTGCCTGGAATTAGGAGCAATCACACAGTTTAGGCCACAGATGGCAAAAGACAAAGACCATTGTTTTTCATGCTTTAGAATATTTTCACCTTTTCTTGTATAACTCTCAAGAGTTTGACTCAGTCTGTTTTAATCCTGCCGCTCTCATGGGATAAGAAGTGAGGAGAATTTAGATAAATTTCTCTTTCTGGGGCCCTAAGTGAAATTGTTTGTATATATGTCTACTTTAGTCCATTTGGGCTGCTATAAAAATACAGAGACTAAATATTATAGAAACAGAAATTTATTTTTCACAGTTCTAGAGACAGGGGACCTCTCTGGAGTCTCTTTTCTAAAGGGATCGGCCTGCACAACCTAATCACCAACCAAAGGCCCCATCTCCTAGTACGACAATTATATTGAGGATTAGGATTTCAACACATGAATTTGGTGGGGGAGACATGGCCTATAGTCTGTCTCTTTGAGTTTAAATAGTAACATTGCATTCAAGATGGAAAGAAGAAAAGAAGGAAACACTTCCCAATAATCAAATTCTTGGGACAAAATGAATTTAGTCCACCAAAGGCCAGGGAATTTTCTGAGCTTAAGGATATGCTAATCATTTCAGCATTTGTTATGGTTTAGATCTAAAATGTCTCTCAAAGTCGCATGTACTTGGGAGGTGATTGGGTCACGATGGTGCTACAGTCATCAGTGGATTTCTCCAGTGAGGAGCTCATAGCTGAGTGTGCTCTTCAGTGGTGGAGTCTGGTGGAAAGAGGCAGGTAACCGAGGCATTCCTGTCCCTTGTTCCTCCCCTCTCTCTCTGTTTCAGGCTGCTCAGGACTAAGCAGTTTTGCTCTGCCATGCCCTTCTGACATGTTTCTTCCTTGGAATCTGCTGACCGTGTACTGAATTTCCTGAATATGTGAGCTAAATTAAATCTTTCCTCCTTTAAGTTGTGGATGTTGGATATTATGTCTCATCCATGGGGAAGTGGGTAAATACAGCACCGGAAATAGGCTATAAAGTAGGGGTGTCCCTAACGCTGGAATCAGGACACCCTAGAAGGTCCTATGAAGGAGCTATTTCCTGGAACCTGTATCTGCCCTGTCCTGGAGCCCAGTCTTGCTGGCCTGTGATATTTACTATGAAATACTCAGGTATTTTACAAGCTGATTATTAAACCATTAATAGCTCAAAGTAGGCCATACTTATACTACACTGTTATCAGGATTCCTTCTCTACCCATCTTGATAAAGGGCAGAAAACTGACATATCACATGGGTCCTGTAAGGAGGCTGATAGTGGGGAGTCCTGAGAAGGTGGCACTGGATGTAGAGTTGATATCACCCCATGATAGTGGTAGTAGCGGGAAAGCCAAGTTTCTCTGAGATATAACACTGCCTGGGCAAATTGAAGGTAAGCTCACAGGACAGAGAGAACTGGTCCAGGAAAACATTCAGGGATAATAACCCAGGAAACCTTTTTAAAATCCTTTTAACGAAGGTGATAACAGACAGAAGTGGGATGCTTGGGCCGGTGAGATAGCTCAGCGGCATAAGTGCCTGCCTGGCAAGCGCGAGGTCCTGAGTTCGACTCCTGGTACCCACATACAAAGGAAAAAAGGGCCAGTGATATCACTCAGCGGCACAAGCACCTGCTGGCAAGCACAAGGTCCTGAGTTCAACCCCCGGTACCCACATAAAAAAAAAAAGAAGAAAAAAATGGGATGCTTTACAACATAAAGGAGGGATTTGGGGTTTAATTAGGAAAAAAAAAAAAAAAAAAACAGGAGCCAGTAATTATCAAGGCAGCTGCTTTGCATACCTTAATCATTTCACCAGTCTGCTGAGGTAGGCAGCTAGTATTAGTCTTATTATCTACCTTCCGATCAAGAACACTTAAACTCCCATTGTAAAGTAGTAGTAGTAGTACCAGAATCCTAACTCAGTTTTCCCATAATACTGTTGTTTTCTAGACCTTCTTCTGGAAAGTTGGGAAAGGAAAAGGAAAGCAAAGTGGAATTTTTCTGGGACTAGAAATCTCAAAGAGGAACAAGGAAATATCTGTAAAATTAGTGAAGAAAGACATGAAGTTCAAGGTAGGAATATCTTAGTGGAAGGAACTTTCCTCATTGAGAGAGAAAGATAGGCTCACCTGAAAAATGGCTTGTGTCTAAGTTTCTGGTACAGATCCATGAAAGGTGTACGTAGAAGAACTGCGGTCTAATAGGAAACAAAGGAGCATTTGCATAAATTAAAACAGGGCCAGCTCATATATTTGACAGGTCCACGGAGCTATGCTACAGTCCTATTAAAGGGCCCAAAGGAAATTGCTGTGATTCCCTTTGGCTTGAGACTGATTGAAGTGGGGAAATGCATTTGACTTTACTCTCAAGGACCTCTAGTTCTTCAAATGGGCACTATCCGCACATGAAGGGGGGCACTGAGGATTAAGATTACACGATCCTGGAGGGCAGGACCTTGGCCTTTGTCTTCGGTATGTTTCTTGACAGCATGGCATACTGGATGAACAACAATTACTTTTCAAATAAATGTGTTGAACAGACATTTAAAATCCCTGCTAAAAATAAAATTGGCTTCAAGTTTTGTAGTTTACCTCTGTGGTCTTGTGCATACATATGTTTTAGATATTAGGCTATTTATGACATGTGTTCTGATCTATTATTTATAACAAAAAGAAATGGAAAATGCAACCAAAAAGCTTAAAAAATTTGCCTGAAGGCTGCAAACGAGCACATGCAGGCTGTGAGGTGGCCAAACTGGGGACCCAGGAATAATTAGGAGTTACCCAATCAGGGCATGTGACTCATAACCCTGTAGTGGACCCTTTTCTTCTTGCTATTCAACTGACCCTGAAGAGGATCTGAGACCATGGGCCGAGATTTTGTTAGAACTTCAAACATTGGGTTGTTTCTCATTCTGGCTCAAAATCCACATGATGTTGAGGCAAGAGAAGCCTCCTGTTTTTGTCTTTATAGGAATGGCTACGAGTCCGCTGAAGTTTATGACGCAGGCGAAACCACTCGTCCTTTTGTTTAGGCAAAGAAAAGAACCAGTAGGTGAAACAAATGGCTCTTAAAATCCAGCGTTCATGTGTCTCCCAGCTCTGAGTGAGGAAAAAGGATGTGAAAGGTCCCAGTCAAAGAAGAGCTTGTATCACCTGTTCCTGAGGAGGCCTTGCAGTAATTACCACTGCTCATTACAAACACGTTTGCCCATCTGTGCTTATAGATGCAGCACTATCTATGTTAATCAGCTTTCTGTAACTGTGATGAAGTACGTAAGAAAAACAACTTAAAGGGAAGAATGGCTTATTTGGGGTTAGTGTTTCAGGGGTTTCCATCCATGGTCACTTGGCCTGGTTGCTTTGGGCCCGTGGTTGCACAGTAAATCATGCGGAAGGGAGCACGTGATGGAGGAAGACTGCTCATGTCATGGTAGCTGGGAAGGAGAGAAAGAAGGATGAGAGAAGAGAGGAGAGAGAAGAGAGAGAGGAGAGAGAGAAAGAGAGAGGAGAGAGACAGAGAGACAGGAGAGGAATATTAATTCCTACAGCCCTTCCAGGACTTGCCCCCATGCCTTCCTTGGTTCCATGAGGCCCCACCTCCCGAAAGTTCCACTGCTTCCTAGTAGCATCAAGGCTGGGGACCAAATCTTCAACATGTAGGCCTTTAGGGCACATTTAGTACAAACATGAAATATTTCAGTTGCCCAGAAGGTGGACAGCAAATAAAAAGAATACTGTATACTACTGTAGCCCAGAATGTTATTTTCTTCGTCTTTCTCACAGTTAGTATAAATATGTAAGAGACTCCTGAGTTCAAACTGTCATATGTCCTGTCTCAAATTTATTATATACATTAAGAGAACAAAAAATTGAAGTTTTGATAATGGCACTACACTCTTTTCCTCTTTCAGTAGATTGATGTGGAAAAAAACTCCACAGAAATTCATTTATGAAATAATGCCTTGATAAAAACCTATGTAATTTAATGAGAAGAATCCTAACTAAAACCTTGAAGACCTGTCTTCTAGTCCCAGGTTTTAGGTACTAAGTTCTCCCGTACCTCTGCTCATTTATAAAATGAGTTTAGGTTAGATAATTCTTACTTAAATCACTTCACTCCTAAGGTTCTAGGTTTCTGTGGCATCTGGGTAAAATTACTGAACGTTAGTCTGGAATAAAAGTGTGGACCCAAAGATAATGGGTTTTAGATCTGCCTTAGTATATTTTGTGGTTTTTTATTTCTTCATCTGGAGAGCAGTATCTGTCATTTGATTGCTAGTGATGCACGATTAGATATTTTCTTGTAATGTCTTACATTACAATTAATTGCAAAATACTTTCAGCATTACAATTTGCAAGTAAAAATGTCTAAAACGAATAGAGGATACTCTTCCAGGTTATTAAAACATATTAAAAAGCTAGATTAATTACACAAATATAGATGCATGCAAGCAAATGCAAATAGATTAAAAGAATAAAGTCTGGAAAGAACATATATATATATATACTATATTGACAGATAATTTTTCTTGAAGAAAAACACAAACATGATACACTCATAAAAAGACACTAAATATTACTAGTAACCACAGAAATACAAATAAAAGCAGCAGAGATTTTGTAAAAGTTGAAGTATTTGATATCAGGTGTTGGAAAAGTATGAGGAAATGAGTACCCTGATACATTACTGAGTGTATAAACTGTACAAGCATCTGGAAAGGTAAATTGCCAGTATTAAAGCTTTAAGTATGTATATCCTATGATGAGTAATTACTTTTTTATATCTCTACATACACCTGAGAAGGATGGACAAATATATTCATTGCAGTCTTATTTAGAAGAGAAAAATATTTGAAATGACTCACTTTTAAGTCAGTAAGTTGTGATGACTCTAATCTCAAATATCCTCTCTGGGCCCATAAGCTAAAGGCTTGATCGCCAGTCTCTGGCACTACTGGGAGGTGGTAGAACCTTTAGGCAGTGGGCACTAGTGGGAGGAAGTTAGGTCATTGGGGGTGTGCCCTCGAAGGGGATATTGGGACTCCTGTTCCCTTCCAGTCTCTCTCTTTGCCTCCTGGCAGCCATGAGGTAAACAATCTTTCTACATCTTGCTCCTGTCAACATGGGGTACTGTGTCACCGTAGGCCCACAACAACCGGGCCAAGTGACCATGGACTGAAAACTTTGAAAAGAGGAGCCAAAAGTAGTTTGTTTCAAACTGTGAGCCGAAAGTTGATATGCTCAGGTATTTTGTTACAGTGACAGAAAGCTAATGCAAAAATGGTTACACAAAAGATAATTCATTCATACTAGGGAATATTATGCAACTGTTCCAAAGAAAGAGGTAGTGACATGGCACTATCTCTAATGCATACACTAGAATAAAAACCTAGTTATAGAATAGTTTGGATTATTTATGTACAAATACACACTAACAAAACTATATATTTTTGTGTGTACATACATTGATTAAGAAAATGTGGAGAAAAACATTCTGGAAAGATATTCAATGAACAGATAATAGTAGTCACCTTGGAAAAGGGGAATGGTGATAGGAGACTTAAACTTTGTAGTATTTACATTTTCTTTTAGTAAGAATGTACTACCTAGACAGTAAAGAGATTATTTTCTAATAGAAAATAAATAGTTTGAGGATTTTTCTATTTGATGAAACTGAAATCTAACTTGTGATATCTTTTTCCAGGGAATGTTATGTGAGCATCCACGCATACTGCACGTGGTACAACATCCCGAAACTTACTGCTCCTAGGCCATTAAAGAACTCAGGCTTTCAGAAGACTTATCCTTTCATTTACCCAGCAATGTAGCCAATTGGCTATAAAATTTGATTCCTCAAATATTGAGAAACTATTACTCAGACTCAGTTTGAACAAAAGTAGTTCTGGGATTTAAACTCTTGTGGAGTTATTCCATCTTACTGAAGTTGACAGCATAAGATCAAGGAAGGTGGTAGCACTTCTCCAGAGACGGGTAATTATCATCATCATTGCTCTGCAGTTGCTGTCTGCCTTTGCATAGAGCAGGTCAAAGAATTCCAGAACCTTGCTATAATTCTGGATTTTCTCAGGTCTGTCCTTTGCATCAGACATTAGTAATTTGAGAAAACACAAATACATATTTAACAATGGTGGTTATTTTTAGAAGCAGAAAGAAAGCAGAATGTAAATATTGTTGACACACAGTGACAAATTTTGTCCCCTTCAACAATCCTAAAAGTAAACATGGAAGATATCTCGTTCCATTTTATACACTAAGAAAACAAAACTCACAGCCGGTCTTGGTGGTGCATGCCTGTAATACAAGATTAGCACTCTACGGCAGGTGGATTGCAAGTTTGAGCCGAGCCCAGGCGACTTGATGATACAGTGAGAACCTGTCTCAAAAAATAAAAAATAAAAATGGGCTGGGGAATAACTTAGTTCAAAGGCCTGGAGTTTAATACCCAATGCAGGAAAAAAAAATTAGATTCAGAAAACATGAGAAATTTGACCAAAGCTATCTAGCAGCTAGCAAGCACAATTTAGATTTTTTCCTCAACTACAGGTCTAAAACTTTTTGCACTCCACTATGATCCTTACCATCTTGAAACTAGGATCTAAAATTTGAAGACAAGTCCAAGTGATCTACTGAGTCAGCTAATATTTCACCGAACACATGTTGAATGCTTACCAGGCATCCGGCTCCATTCCAGAGTCATTCTTAATATTTTTTAAAATCTCCTCAGAACTCTGTGAGTTATTACTAACTCTGCTTATGAATAAAGAAATGAAGCAGTTTACTAATGCCACCTCACCAGAAAGTGTCTGTGTACAAATTGGAACCTATAATTTCTGGCTCAATCAGGTGCTTTTCATTGGGATTGTAGCAATCCCAAAGAATAGCTCTTGTCAGCAGACAGTATAATCCTTGAACAAAGCTTTTCCCTAAATAGACACAAGCCCTTCAGTCTAGGTTAACTGCCTTTTATGGGACATTTGTCAGGAAAGTCAGTGTGGTTTGGGGTGTTTTTATATATAACTGGGAGCCATCTGGTCATACTAAAGAAACAAACCATTTCTAAATAATGTTATGTGTGAGCCAATAAGAGATCCATTCTTGGGCCGGTGAGGTGGCTCAGTGGCGTAAGCGCCTGCCTTGCAAGCGCGTGGGCCCGAGTTCGACTCCCGGAACCCACATACGGAAAAGGGGCCGGTGATACCGCTCAGCGGCATGGGTGCCTGTTGGCGTGCGAGGTCCTGAGGTCGACCCCCCCGTACCCACAAAAAAAAAAAGAGATCCATTCTTTTACTCCTTCTTGGGGGCCTCTCCGCCCCCTCTGCAGGAGTAAGTGTTAGGGCTCCCCTCATACTGACCCAGAGTAATTTGTTTTAATAATGTCTGACACTCTGAGGTAATGGTCTCGTGACTTCAGCCTGTGCTTTTAAGAAAAAAAGAAACATGATTAAGCACAACACTTGTATTTCTTTTCAAAGTTCAGAAATAACTAGAATATTGATTATCTAAACAATGAGTTAGATTACATATTACCATTAAGCCTCAGGAAAGTGATATGGATAAAAATACTTAGTTATAGGGTAAATTTGGAATGGCAGACATCTGGGAGAAAGAAAAAGAATCAGAACAGATTTTCTTGTACTGGGAATCTGCATAAATCATGACCATGTTATTTATGAGTGCTTACTGCGTGTCAGGCACTTTGTATGAAGTAACTAATTCCATCCTTATAAAAATTCAACAAGGTAGGTTTGTCTTATTAGTTCCATTGTATAAGGGAAAAAACTGAGGCTAAACCTGGGCAAGGCCAGAATTCAAACACAAACCTATCTTTGTCTTTAAAATCAGTGCTCTTTCCTATGCTGGCTGCCAGGCTACAGAGAACATGGAATCCACACTAGTGGGCTCCCAAGTGGTGGTGAAGACAAACTGAGGCTGTAAATTTAGGACAGTTTTTCATGCATCCGTAATGGGCCTCCGAATTCTCTTCTGTCTTCCATCCGAAATGTAAACTCTCAGGAGCTCAGTCACAACCGCGGTCCAGTGGAAGCATTGCATTCCGGAGGTAATGAGCAGGCCTTTTCCTTGCTTATTTGGAGGACGTGTGCTGATCTCAGGGGTTCCAGTAACAAATTATGAAACAGTTTTTTAAAAACCAAAAGATGTGAACAGTAGAAGAGAAATACCTCACCCACTTCTCAGCTTGAAAAACAAAATCTGACAAACCCAGTTTAAGTCTTTGACGTGGCCTACCCCAATTTCATATTTCTCCTTTGCAGAGATCACTTCCAAATTTAAAGTATGTCATTGCCTTGAAATTCTCTAGGGCGGTGATGGCGAACCTTTTAGAGACCGAGTGCCCAAACTGCAATGCAAAACCCACTTATCACAAAATGCCAACACTGCAATTAAACCCAAATATCCAGTGCTCTGCTGCTGGGGCGACTTGGCCCGTGTGCCTGACAGAAAGTGCTGTGCATGCCCGCTGCAGCACAAATGTCATAGATTCACCACCACTGCTCTAGATCTTCCATGTTTGTACACTTATAGATTACTTCACTTTGTATATTTTAAATGTATAGAAATGGACTCATTTATGTATTTTTCTGAAATTTGTGTTTTGCTTCTCATTATATCTACATTATTAATCAATGTTGGTGTGTGTTGCTGTTGCTAAATTGTATAGAATTTGTTTAGACATTCTACAGTGGGTGGATATTCCCCACATTTTTATCTGACAAAAGCGCTACTAGTCTTCTATGTATCTTATTATACATATGTCAAGATTTCTTGGGGACAGCCTCAAAGTTGTTAGGAAAAAACTCAGTTTTAATAAATATCACCATATTCTCCTAACTTCTAGTTCTTCTAACTAGCTGTGTCCATAATTTTATTTTTTCCATATCCTCTTCACTCCTTAATACTGTTAGACTTTTTACCTTTTGTTTATCTGAAAAATTGAAAGAGAATCTCATGATTTTAAAATGTGTATCTTTGATTACTGGAGATATTGAGTGGCTTTTGGTCATAAGCCATTTTTTTCCTGTTCATATTTATGTCTATCTTTTATTCGTTTACTGTTTTTTCCTATTGATTTATAGATATTCTTCATATATTCTGGATATAATCGTTTTGTCTGTGTATGCATTGCAAATAACTTCTATTTGTGATTCATTTTCTTTATATCTAGACCTAAGTATTGGTAATGTCAAATGAACAAAACTAATTAAAATGTTATAATTTTTGTTCTCATACACACACACAAAATATATATATATGTTACTTTTCAAGAACATTAGAATGGACTTTCTGTGAAGACTACTGTGTTTTAAAACTATTAATGTCACTGATACTTGTAGTAATGTATCCACAGAGTTCTCTACTTTAGACGTATTTGAACTTCCATGTAATTTTCCTTTAGGTCAAACTAATCTTTACGTGATCAGCTTAGAAGTTTTTGTATGTGAATAATTTTATGTGACATTTTTCTCTTGTCCCAGGAGATGAAAGAAGTAGTGTGTTTTACAAAGCAATTAAATTTATTACCTTTTTTCTTGTTTCAGGGCTGGGGATTGAAACCAGAGTCTCGTGCATGCTAGGTAAGCACGCTATCACTTAGCTACGCCTTTACCCCCAAATTTTATTATCTTTCAAAAAAACTGTACCCAGTTAAAAACTAGAAAAATACTGAATATGTTTATGGGGGAGAGTGCAACTCAAAGTGAAGATCAATGTTTAAATTGTCCTCTAATTTCCAAGGGTGGCTCCTCACAGCTCAGTTCTTACCGAGCTGGTGCTGACTACCAGGTATCCCACGTGGATAATTTACCCTCATTCACGCTGTGCTGGAGCCAGTGTAACACAGTGGTTAAGACTTCGGGATCAAAAGAGCGCTATAATTTTCCACAGAGTCTTTTTAGACAATTAGTTAAAATGTCCAAATGCTAGTTTCTCTTCTGAAAATATGACCAATATTGCCTTTGTCAAGAGCTTTCTTTGGAGATTAAATGAGATGACATCTGAATGATACCTGTGCCTTTAATTAACAATAGTTACCAGTACAAGATCCTAATGGCAACCTCATCCAACTGAAAAAAAAGTTTCAAAAATGCTACAGCTTCTGCAAGAAAACACGCCTCTTTTTCTTCTTTGGAGGCACTTGTGCAGGACTAAGGATTTCTCTGGAAAAGATACTGGTCTGTGAAAATAGCTAAATTAGCTCCTCCTTTCTCAGACACTAAATGGAATTGTTGGTCTTACTGGGCAACTGAGCCACACAAGAACCTAGTGTATTAGGCTGGGTCTTGAAGGCCAATAGAACCTGAAAATGTAACCTGCCCCCACTGAGATGATAGAGAGCTAACCCATGTTGCCCCTGGCAGAACATTTTGTTTGGCCACAGTGTTTTTCAAAGCTGCAGAACACTCTGGTTGTTCTGCTGTATACAGTGTGTGCTTACTCTTTGGTTTTACCCTGCTCTATATTAAAGCTTATTTGTTTACCCCATAGACACCTCTAACCCATACACACAAGCACACCCAATATGTACACTAATGTTTAAATTGAGCTAACAGACTATAAACAGAAAGCAACTCTTTGTAAGATAATAGAGACTGGTTTAAATTTTTCTTGCCAACTGTGATCTGTTGGTGTCTCCCAAAGGTATCAATTTGTTAGAATTTCATAAAGACTTTGTCTAGTTTTCCTGACAGGAATTCAGCCCCTCTTAATATTAGGAAATTTTAGTATTTTTGAAGCATCTATTTTAAACTAACAAATAAACCTAAAAGTGTCTTGGTGAAATATATATCTGAAAAGGCTAAAAGTGGGTAAAGAGAGCCAGAAATCATAGCTTGGAATCATGGACTGTATATTTCATCATCTGTGGGACCTGATATAGTCAATGAGTCCCCCTGAACCTCAGTTTACCTATTCTGTAAAGTGGGTTTTCTAAAAGAAATAAGAAACCAAAAAGTAAGGATTTGGGCTGCTGGAGGCTGGAACAAAGTGAAATTCAGAAAAATATCCTTTGAAAAATGTGATTTGTGGGCCGGTGAGATGGCTCAGCGGCTTAAGCACCTGCCCGGCAAGCGCGAGGGCCTGAGTTCGACTCCCGGAACCCACATACGAAAAAGGGGCCAGTGATATCGCTCAGCGGCATGGGCGCCTGCTGGCACGCGAGGTCCTGAGGTCGACCCCCCGGTACACACAAAAAAAAAAAAAAAGAAAAGAAAAATGTGATTTGTGCTTTTTTAGATTCTTTCTCTTAGTTGGGATATGCAAATCTACATCCTTTTCTCCTGCTCAGTGTGCCATTCCAGGAAAGGTAAGGAGGGGTCTTGGCAGAACCTCTCTGATGTCACATGTCCTTGTTTAAGTCTCACAGGGATGGGACAGTGGACAAACCATGGTTCTGAAGGTCATCGCACAGGTCACCTGGGCCCAGTGAAGCAGCAGCAGCAGCAGCAGCACTCCTTGACCTTGTTTCCGCTCCCCTTGGCCACCTGTAAACAAGTGGTTTGAGGGAAGCGTGAGGTCAGTGCAGTGCCAGGGCGTGTGCTGCTTCCTCCTCACAGGAAAAGCTGTTTTTCTGCTGTTTTCAAAGGCAGCTGTCTTTGGCAGGAGTCAAAGAACACAGGACCAGCCTTTGGCTTACACACCCAGTTACTGCTGACTTTCTCCTGGAGGGTGAGGATGGGGCAGGAAAGTGCCCTCCTAAATATTTACTTCTCAGAGACTTTGAGACCGTGTTCTGGCAGGAAGGTCTCATCTATCAGGGGCAGAGGCCTGGCGTGGGCAGGGAAAACCAGCGCAATGGGTAGGTGGGAAAATCCCAACTTAGAAAGGACACCGTATTCAGAGAGTGCACGTTGGCATGGGCGGTGTTACTTTTAAGGTGAGAATCTCAGCTCCAAATTTTCTGCTGGGAAGAAATGAAATCCTCATGAGTGCTGGGTATGATGGGAAATGTGTCCCCATGAATAACTTCTGTCGGCTCAAGATTTTCTCAAGCACACTGTGCTTCAGTCTTTCTGTTTGGGGCCACTGTACAACCTGAAAAGCCACAGGGCCCATTTTAAGAAGCTCCTCTCTCCAGCCTTGCTCTTCTTGCTTAGGATTGCTTTGGCTGTTCTGGATCTTTTGTGTTTCTGTATCAATTTTAGGGTTTTTTTTTTCTAGTTCTTTGAAGAACATCATAGATTTAAAACTTTTTAAAAATTTTCATTAGTACATGTTTGCAGTACATAATGACTAGATTCATTGTGGGGAGTTGGTATATGTATATAAAACATCTTAATTCTTTTTTCATCCTCTTTCCCTCCCTCCATTTCATGATCCCTGTCTCCTGGGCAAACAATTCTTCTCTGTTTTCTGTTATCCTTTCTTTCTTTCTTTCTTTCTTTCTTTCTTTCTTTCTTTCTTTCTTTCTTTCTTTCTTTCTTTATTGTTTTGGGTTTCTCATATAAGAGAAATCATGTAAAATTTAAATTTTTGTATCTGGTTTATTTCACTTAATATTATTGTCTCAAGGTACATTCATTTTCCTACAAATGACTCGAGGTTATCCTTCTTTACAGCAGAGTAGTACTCCATCATGTATAAATTCTACATATTTCTTTATCCTTTCATCTTTTGATGGATATATATGCTGCTTCCAAGATTTAGTTTTTATGAGTTGTGCTGCTATAAATATGGATGTGCATGTATCATTGTACTATAGTGACTTTAGTTCTTTCAGGAAGATACCTAGATAGCTGGGTTGAATGAAATTTTATTTTTAGTTTTTTTGAGGAATCTCCATACTGATTTCCAGAAGTTACAGTGAACATAATGAACAGAAGTGGTGACAGTAGTCACCACTTGTCTTGTTCCTGATTTTAGAGGAAATGCTTTCAGTTTCTACCCTTCAGTATGATGCTGGTTGTGGGTTTGTCTTTATTATATTGAGGTAAGATCTTTCTGTCCCTAGGTTTTATCATGATTTTTGTCAAAGGCTTTTTCTTTTTTTTTTTTTTTTTTGTGGGTACCAGGGGTTGACCTCAGGACCTTGCGCTTGCCAGGCAGGCTCTTATGCCGCTGAGCCGTCTCATCGGTCCCGCAAAGGCTTTTTCTGCATCTATTAAAATGATCATGTGATTTTTATCTTTGATTCTATTTATGTGGTATATTAGGTTTATTGATTTACATATATTGAACCACCCTTGCATTCCTTAGATGAAACAAATTTGATCATGATGCATATTTTTATTGTGTTGTAGAATTCTGTTTGCAAGAATTTTATTGATGATTTTGCATCTATGTTCATCAAACTACTATGGTATGTAGTTTTCATTTTTTGTTGAGTCTTTATCTAGTTTTGGATTCAGTGTGAATGAATTAAATATATAGTAACAAACCTGGCATGTACTGGCATAAAAAGAGAAACACTGACCAATGGAATAAAGTAGAGGACATAGAAACAAATCCATCAGCTGCAGCCATCTGATTTTTGAAAGCTGCCAAAAATATACCATTGGAGAAAAGACAGCCTCTTTGACAAATAATGCTGGGAAAACTGAATGTCAATATGTAGAAAGTTGAAAATAGATCTCTGCCTCCTACACCTCTGCCTCACTCTGTACAAAAATGAATGCAAAAGTAATCAAGGGTAAGAGGTAAATGGGGGAATTATCAATGATACTATATATGTGTATATATATATATATATATATATATATATATGCCTCAGTTCACAAACTTAATTCTTTCCATGATTCTTGTCACAAACCAAAATGGATGAAAAACTGAATCAAATTCAGTGGTTAGGTTCAATGTTAATCTTATGGGGAAATTTGATTCAGTTCTTGTCCAGTTCGGTTTGCAGCCAGAATTGTGGAGAGAATTGAATTTGTGACCCGAGATAGATAGATAGATAGATACCTACATATCCTATTTATATCAGATGAAACTTACTATTCCATATAAGTAATGTGCACTAAAAAAGCCCATTCCTTTGGCTTCAGACATTGCTACTTTTAGCAATAGTTATACCTGCAGTATCTTCTTTAATGTGTTTCTGTGTTTTGTTGAACTATTAATGCTTTCTTCATGCAAAAGGTTTTTCTCTCTCTTAGGAAGGTAGGTTTCTCTCTGAGCCCCACCCTTGTCCCCAGGCAGTTTTGTGCTGTAGATACAGGAAGCAAATTATAACAGACAATGGCTTTTCTGGCTTTTATGTCTCCAAGGACTGATCTCCCTGGGAGACATACACTAGGGAGATGGGACAGAGGTGAGTGTTCTTTGAGAAGAGCAACTCCAAAGACTGGAGGGAACCGGAAATCTGCGTGGAGAACGGCAAGATGTGCTCCTTGCACTATGAAGAGTCTCAGGGCGGGGATGGGACTGAAGAAAGCTGTTCCAAAGGAGTTTGGGCACCTTCACAGAGTTCTTGCCCTAGCTATGATTTCCCTGCCCACACACAGCAGGGAATCATGGGGACACAAGGAGCAGTGCTGTCTGAACAATAAGTGTATCTCAGCAGAAGGATGGGCTAAGGCAAGTGACTCTTCCCTCTCCTTCCAAGAACCACATAAGGCTGCTAGACTACAGCTGGAGCCTGAAGAGAGGTCTATTCCCTACCAATCCTAGCATGGAGCTGAAGTTCTCTGAAGAAGCTGCATCCACTTAAAGATCCTACAGACTGCTTGACCTTGGCCAGTAGAACAGCATGACTGTGGAGAGATGGAATGTTGCAAGTTGAGAACCAAAACTATCTTGGGCTATCTTAGGTTCTTTAATAGCCATTTACTTTCAACCTCTGTATCTGACCTAGCATTCTTGTCATTATTAGATAAAACTCTTGGAATGTATGGGTAAGCTTAGCAGACCTCTACCCTATACCAACACCAATGCTAAGAATGCTATGAAGTAACATCTGATGCCTGTGAAACATATTTTCCCACTTTATTATAGCCTGCCTACCCAATGCCCACACCAGTGTAATTGGTAAATGAACTGAAATTCAACTTTCTTTTGTTCTGTGACTATAGAAGTGAATTTGACCTCATACATGGTGGAACCCATTATTCAGGGCAACCTGAATCAATGTTCCTGGCCTCGGTCACTTCTATTTTGTTCAGAATAAACAATCTCATATGTTCTTCGAAGCAAGAGCTATGTTTTGGCTTGATATCCATAATAATTGAGGTTGGATTCTTTTACAACCTTAGAAGGGAATAGTCCTGTTAGACAGGAAAAATTTTCTTTTACCTTCATGGGTTTAGCACTTGAAAGTCTGTAAATTATACTGACAAAGAGATATATTGTAAACATGAGATAAGATTAATAATAACAGCAAGAATGAAAATGGGGAAAGAGATTTAGAGGAAGAGGGAGGGAGGCAGGAGGAAAGGGGATAAAGAAAGAATCAAGCTGTATTAAGTACATGTACCCACTCCCCAAGATAATAGTAAACTGCATGTACTGCAAACATCTATTACTAAAAAAAAAAAAAGAACTTTTAAAAGAGACACAACAGGTTGTTGTTTATGTATATATGCAGGAATTCACAGAAAAATATGACTCAAGGAGGTCTTAGAATTCGGGACTCATATACCATTTTAGTAAGGGAAAGGAAAGGAGAAAAAGACAACTTGTGGGGAAGCAAATGACTTTTAGGAAAAGGAAGAGGGTTCTTAGAAGAATAAGTGGGAGACACAAAGAGTTTTGTGGCAGTGTCTGTTTAGAGGATTTCTTATCCTGGCATCACTCTCTATTGCTAGTAATAGGAGTCAATCTTCCCCAGCTATAAAACTTTCAGGGAGAGAATTTATGATGATTGAATTTTTGGGGAGATTCTGCTTTTAGGCAGATAAGGAAAGCTTAGAAAAACCTGCACGTAGTATACTCTGGTTCCCTTCAGGCTCAAATTTGATTTTGAAGAAAGAAAACAAATGGCATGCTTCTCTCATATCTGAGTTTATGGGAGTAAACTTCGCTTGGTGACAAATGCAAATGACCCTGACATATATAAAATATATTTGCTTATTATCAACTATTAGCAATCTAATGCAGAGTTTCTCATCAATAGGACAAATGAGGGAAAATTTCAAAACTTTTGGAAGAGATAGCAAGAGTGAAAGCTCACTAGGAGAGCTGCTAAAACATCGACCTTTTGCATGGGACTCTGGCATTTAACTCCATCTGTCCAGCCACTGGCTACCTTTTAGAGTTTCTTTTTTCTTGAAAACTAAACAACCATTAGCATCTGAGTAGAAAATATTGATGAGTGCTTAGAAATTCTTGCATGTACACCTAGCCTCGCTCTGAACCTTCAAAGGACTTTTCTTTGAAAATAGGCCTTGCACGATTTGGTGATAATTTAAGATAAATTATTATTTCTCTGTGATTTTCTTTCTCTTAAAAAACATTATGTCCCCGCTACAGCTCTAGCAGTGTGTTGGTACCCTGGACTTCTGATGGTCTCTGAATGTAGTTAGCTTCTTTCTTCTCCTTGCTAACATCTCTGCGTTTCCTTAGCCACTAACAAGAGAATTATATAGCAATATATTATTTACTGAAACTCTGCCAAGGATGACAGGGGATAAAGTTTTCTTTATGCACTCCACTTTCAAAATATTGTTATATATCTCTGTTCCCCAAAGTTCTCATTTCAGCTACTCAGCAATGGGGTGTTCCCCTTTTTACTGTTCCCAAGCGTAGTCCAATTTTTCTCTGTTTTACTGAGCAATTCAGTTTGTCTTCTATCTACAATCTTTAGGTGTTTAGCAAAGCAGAAAGGACTCTCCCACCCCATAGATAGAAACCCAGCAACTATTTATTGCTACTTGAAAATGGGCTTGAGTTTCGTACTCTCCTCTACCATCATCTTGTCCTCACTATGTAGTTGATTATAGTGTATTTTCCCAAATATGTGGAACAATTCTTTTAAAAGAATGTTGGTAAATATAATTTTCCCTGTCTGATTCCATAAGAGTGTGGCTGCTTATCAGGGCCATTCAGTGTTAGCAAATTCTAGAGATGCCAGGATGTTAGAAAGTTCAGAGGTCAAGTGTCTCAGAGAAAATGCTCCTTCCCCAAGGGTGACCAGAATCTTCTGATTTTCTTAGATTCTGAAACAGCCTGAGAAATAAAATTAAAGTAATTCTGAAATAGTTCTGTTTTGACTATTATTGCTGTATAACAAATTACCCCAAAACTTTAGTGGCTTAAAATAATCTTTTATTTTGCTCATGGGTTTTTGAGTCATGAATTTGGAAAAGCTCATCTGGATGGTCCTGGTTTAGATCTCTGAAGCAGTGGAGTCAGATGTCACTGGGGGCACTGTCACCTGAAGGCAAGACTGGGCCAGATGTTCAAGATGACTCACGGGAGTGGTAGTTGGTGCTGACATTGGTGACAGTGGTAGTTGGTGCTGGAAATGACATTGGGGCTGTTGAATGTACCTACTTGTGGCCTTTCCATGGATTTGGCTTCCAGATAGCACGGTGGCCTCAAGGAAGCTGGACTTCTTTCATGGCAGCTTTAAGCTCCAAATGTCAACAAGATAAAAAAAAACACATAGCCTTTTATGACCCAGGCCCGGGAGTCACAGCATCACTTTTGTCATATTCTGCTAGTAGAAACATGCAGTAATATCTTGCCTTTCCAGATTCAAACCAAGTGGAGTTAGACTCCCTTCTTTATGGAGGAGTGGTAAGGTCACATAGAAGTTTGGGAAATATTATTGGAGCCATTTTGGGAAATGCAGTCTCTCCAGTTTTGTGGAGAGAATCAACCATGTTGCCTGTGCAGCCACCATGTGAGTGAACAAAAATGCAGTGTGGAATGGGATTAATAATGTCCTTCAGAAGAGCCTATTCCCCAGCTACCATCTCCTAAATCATTCATCATTGCCCCATAGAAAGTTTGCCTGAAATGGGGCTTGAATTCCTATGACTAGAAAGATAGTGCATGGAAGTCCAAAGGTATACAACAGACCACTTTCCTGATATTTAAGTCCACAATTTTATACAGAAATGAGAATAATTTTGTTTTGGCTAAAGTGGCTGATTAGATTGAATCATATCTGGGCACAGGCCATCTATTCCATTAGTTTGGAGGACCAAGGCAATATTAGATCTTCAGTCTTTGGAAACTTACATTGTATGTGATACCCTATCTATAACGTGTTTCTCCAGCTACCTGTTACCAAGCCCACAAAATGTAATGTGTTCGAATTAGACTGAACTATCTATATCAGGGGATAGATTAGACTTGGTCCTACAAATTTTTCTGCCCTATTTATTTCATACCACAAAGGTGTATAGGGGCCAGTGAGATAGCTCAGCGGCATAAGCGCCTGCCAGGCAAGCGCGAGGTCCTGAGTTCGACTCCCAGTACCCACATACGAAAAAAGGGCAGGTGATATCGCTCAGCGGCACAGGCACCTGCTGGCGCACGAGGTCCTGAGGTCGACCCCTGGTATCCACAAGAAAAAAAAAAAGGTGTATAGCATGTTCTCATAGTTTATCCACTGAAAAACTCTTCAAAAATCATTGTTTATCATGTAGACTCCATGCTAAGGTACATTAAATGACAAAGTGTGTGTGTGTGTATGTTTTAATACATAGTGCTGATGGAAAAATTGATCTGATGGAGACATTAAAACCTTTTTCTTTTCTGTCATATTCAGGCTTCTGCACTGTAAGTTCAACAGTGTTTTGTATTGGAGCATTATTTTTTCCTAAAAGAAAACATATTTCCAAATTTTACCACAAACTCTATATTTCTGCATAATTGAGGATTTCACCTTTATTTAATGAGATCTTTGGGCTCAGCATAGTGGGAAAATTAAAACAGATACCATATCTGGCAGAGTTATATGGCAGTCTTGCAAAACAAACTTCTGGTAAAGCTTAACCATGGTTAGATTGGAGACTCTGGAAAAAAAAGGACACGTAGCATGGATGATAAATTTATTATACACATATTTACTAGGGAACTAGGGGAAGAGATGTTGGGCCCTTTGTTAATTGCCTTATTTCAGTGACCCTTTACAGCTGATGAGACATACCTCTGAGTAATTTATTATTTTATTCCTCTAAGCATGAGATTCATGCAGTTGGCACAAGAAGGAAGTAATATCTTTTCTATGTCAGTCAGGATTATGGATTAAGAATTCAAAACCACAGCCAAATCATGAGTCTACAGATGAACTCTCGTAATTTGTCTATGGCTTTGAATTCAGCCTAATTCAACATCCAAGAAGGATGAACAGATTTTGTTATGTTTACTCCTATAGTTTTGACCCTAAACTGTGAGGCTTTGTATTATATTTATTAAAATGGTGGAAAACTTCCAGTCCACAAGATAAAGAAGCTTTAATTCCTTCTAAAGTTTGAATGAATTTGGAAGGTGATTTGTGCAAGTTATAGAAAACTCAACTAAGATATTGTATCAACCAGGATCCAGTTGGGGCAACCTAGTCCATGCCAGTTTTCTCAGTAGAAATAATTTAGTACAGGGCATTAGCTGCTAAGGGGCTAGAAGAGCTGAAAAGGCATATAGGCCTTATAGGCCTTAGCAGTTTAGAGGTTAGTAACAGCAGGAAGCCACTACCACCCACAATGCTGAAAGGACAACTGAAGGAGATGATGTTTATCAGAATTCAGTAGAAAGATCCACCTGGATCTATAAGATGTGTAAGATGGCTGCTGGGTGGGAACTGGGAACGTGGAAGAGGGCCTGTCTAGAATCATGGAGGAGACAAAACCAATACTGGAAACATGGCCTGAACTAGAAGAAAGGGGGAAGAAATTCCCTGGATTCTCTTTTCCTTGCATTTTCCAATTTCCTGCTAGTGCTGCTGCTGCAGCGCTATCATATATCATTTGGAATATCATTTGGAATATCAAGAGTGTGGCATAAATCTGGAAACAGATAGATTAATTACTCTTACAATGGGTTAAATAAAAAGGATTTATTTTTCTTACTTAATAAGGGATCAGGAGGTAGACACTTGATAGTGTTGGTTTCATGTCTGTGTTAGTTAGATTTCTGTTACTGTAACAAAATACCTGAGATAATCAACATATAAAGAGTAAAGGTTTATTTTGGTACATAGGTTTGAAGGATTCAGTCCATGGTTGGTTGGATCACTGCTTTTCAGCCTTTGGTGAGGTAGTACCGTATATCATGATGAAAGCATCGCACCTTATCATGGAAACTGCTCACCTCATGGCCAGTAATTGAAAAGAGGGAGAGGAAAAGATTGGTATTCTATGGTTCCCTTTATAGGCATACTCTCAGAGACCTAACTTCCTAACTTCATCACAGTAGGCTCCAACTTCTAAAGATCCAACCACATTTTTTCCAATAATACCAAGGCTTCAACACATGGGCCTCGAGGGGACTTTCAAGATCCAGATTGTAGTAGGGTATGAGGTAAAGACAAAGAAAGTTGAAATTCCTTGGCCTTTTCCTCAGGCAGCTGAGATGACCAGGGGAGCACCAATGTTTATGTCCACTGTGTAGACAGGAGGAAGAGGAAAGGACTACTTTGATTATTTTTGTCTTCATTTACCAGAAAAATTAATTTTATTTTTCAGATATTGCTGTTTGACTTCCCTTTAATCCAACCTACTATGTACTAGGCACTCTACTAGATAATTGAGATACACCAGTAAACAAAGCAGGCCAAAGTCCTTAACTCTCGTAGAGCTTACATTTGGTGAGGACATATGACAATAAAAAGTAAATGCAGTCTTTTGGTACTAGATAAGTGCTATGGATAAAACAGAGTAAAGTGAAGGGACCTGGGTCCCCTGAAAAAGTGAGGGTGTTTTCAATTTTACATATGATGTTCAGTGCAGGGATCTTTGATATTGAAGCCTCAGATGATTTTTACCTGTGTGGCTCTATTTCTTCCAGAAAAAAGTCAGGCTGTACCTTCACAGTTAGGGGCCATCCCACTTTCCCTGAATTTAGGTCAGTCATTAGATGGTTTTTTTGGTTAAAAGTTCTTTCAAAGGGTAATAATTTTCTGTTCTTTAAAGCCAGAATTTATGTACTTATTTTGTTCCAGATTGCCAAAGAGAACATATTAAACAGCTAAATCATTCAGGATTTAAAAATTTCTGCTTATACTAGCCATTTTGAAGTCTGATTAATTTCCATCAGCATGTCTTTTTATAAAATATATTCGAATTAGTTTTTAAAATAGGTATGCTGGTGTGAAATAGAACTATAACTGAAAACTTTCCAACCACTGATTTCACACTCATTTTATATTTAACCACATAATTCTTCTAATTTAAAATTTTAATCTTCTGAGTACTATATATTCCTTTCCCAATCCACCACCATCAAGAAGGTGGTACTATATAAAGACAGTTGCTTTATTACAAAAGCTAAGTGTTGCCAACTTTTCTCCTGGATATGCATCCCTTACTTCTCATATCTGTTTGGATTTCATCAACTAAAAATGTTGCAGCAGAGATCCTATTCCTGTCCTACCCAGTAGCCACAGCGCATCCAGTGTGAAGTTCGCAGATGTATATTCCTTTCTTTATCCTGAGGAAGTAACCAGCTGAACCTGCTGAATTTTAAGCAGGGTGTCCTGGGCTTCTGGGTTCTTGTTCTTTTCTGAAAAGAGGAAGAACGATTCTTAAATTCAAAGCCACAGTGTTACCACAATTCAATCTGTTCTTTGCTTAGAATATCTCATTTCTAAAACTACTTTCTGCCTTTTCTAGGATCTCTTATTAGAAATATTTTTTTGTTTATGAACTTAGTAGTAAGTCAGGAATATGCTTGTATAGTTTGGAGTCATCTGGGATTTATGTTTAGATATAAAAAGCAGGTAATTCAGTTCTGCTTTATTATTTTGGTGCTGGATAATTTTTTAAAAAATCGAGCTGCTCTGTGAGTCTTCCATGTTTGATGATGACAGAAAAAGGCATTGCTATTTCCATAGGTAATAGAAAAGATAGGTGAGGAATTCTTTGGCAAGCTTGTGAGTAATGCTTTTTATGGTATTTAATTTCGAAATATACATGAGTCATTGCCAGATTGTTGCTACAAGACTGCAATACTCTCGAAGCATTTTTATTTAACTAAAATGGGATGGGGGGAAAGACTTCTGAAGAGAGACATAAATCAGCAGTGTCCACACTGGTACTATGTGGGGGAATACTGCTATAACTTTAATCCCTCTTGGAATGTATGCAACTTAATGGAATGTGGAACATTTTTGTTGGTGCCTGTGTGTCATTAACATACCACTACCATCTGATTGAGATGAGAGTTTCTTCCAATATTTACTATCATTGCAACCATTCATCATGTAGAATTTCAGGCAGAGTAAAACTATTAGTCATCCAATGTAAGGAATAAACACTTGAACAAAGGTTTATTGGCAAACTGAAATACGTATTAGTGGCACAGATGAATAATCAGAGTTTCTACTTTCAAGAAACTTATAGTCTTGTCCAGGGCAGACGTGACTCTCTTTTCCTTTCAAGCCTAGATGTTCAGTGGACACCTTTGCACACAGACCTCTAGTAAACCGTTACCAAACTACTGGCATTGGGGTGAGATAAAGCTACTACTAACAGAATAATGCCGTTACCGACAAGAGCTAATAATGATGGGGCCTAACTCTGTAGCCAAACTGCTGTGCCCCTTCCATGTATTTCCCCATACATTAAAACTAGGATTTGAACTGTGGCAGTGTGAGTTGAATCTTGAACTATTGATACTATCTAGTGCTGCCTTACGTATTCTATACCTAATGAAGATATTCAGCTTTTTAAATCAAAATTTTAAATTCTCTTGAGATGATTTTTTCTTTAAATCGAGGAGTCCAAGCCTCTTTATTGTATTTATTTTGCATTTTTCCAAACTGTAACACTTTCAGATACACTTCTTATTCATTCATTCTGCTGTGATCGAGCAATGCTAGGCTCTGAGACCTGTGCTTGATACTGGAAACAGCAATGAATAAGACAAAGAAGTTTCTACTTCATGGACCTGATGTGCTAAGACTTTCTGAATCAATGTCTTGAGTAAATCCTAGTCGTTACTCAAAAACTGTGTCTTTGGGCCGGTGAGACGGCTCAGCGGCTTAAGCGCCGGCCTTGCAAGCGCGAAGGCCCGAGTTCGACTCCCGGATCCCACATACGAAAAAGGGGCCGGTGATATCGCTCAGCAGCACGGGCGCCTGTTGGTGCGCGAGGTCCTGAGGTCGTCCCCCCGGTACCCACAAAAAAAAAAAAAAAAACAAAAAAAAAAACTGTGTCTTGGAGACTGTGAATTAAGGAAAGGCCTGACTTAAGGGACACTGTCTTCAGAGACTCAAGTGCCAGTAGGATCATTGCCACTGTTACTGCAGCACAGTGCAGGGATCTGTGTCTCACAATCTAAAAGAGAAGCCGACTTAGTTATCATGACCGCAGCTTTAGACAGATGAGATCAGAGAGGAATGGCGGATCAGGTTGTCAAGTTGTCAGGAGTAAAGGCCGAGTGTGAAACTTCAAGACAAGGCCAAGGGAGAGTGTTAGAAGCATACGCCAACAAGTTCTTTAGTCTGAAGTTAGAAGAATTAGTTCACAACTATGTTTGTAGACCCAAACTGATTCTAAGAGTCATGGAGTCACTATGAGCCTCAGTGAGACAGGAAGGACATTTTCAAAGCAGTCAGGGGCAAATAGAGAGTAGAGCATCAAATACAGTGGATTTAGCCACATGACAATCGGTTCTTAGGCAGGCAACTAAGGTCTCTAGGGGAACAATGTCCAAGATTCTACCAAAATGAAGATCCCCTTTTCAGCATCTATATAGCACCTCCAAATTACTAATGAAGACAGTGACATTAGCCATGGTCTGTAGTGCTTGACAAAGATAATGTGATGCAAGGGGAGGTAATGATCCTGGACTCTGCACCCAAGTCGCTGGATTTGCTAAGGGAATGTGCAGTGCCCAGTGGGATCAGGGAAACCTATATGGGACAAGGTGAGGGTGGGGGTCAGAGGGAGGACTAACAGTATCCATGTCAATGCAGTAGAATATCAGCCAATGGATGTGAGGGAGATCAGGCTACCAGCAAAATGCTCTTCATCTCCATGTCCTCACCACCCACAAGAAGCCAACATTCTGGGATTCAGCCTTGGTTAATGGACTTTGGGCATGAATCCTTTTAAGCAATCAGTAGAATAGTTGAGGTATGAACATAGCATAGCCCCATCTAATGGAAATATCTACAACTAATGCAAAGAAAAACAAAGTGAGGTCCCCACCTGCAAGCGTGGGGAACAGAGTAAGCATGGTTGAGTCTGCAGAATGCAAATAATTGCTGTAGTAACTCTGAACCTAGAAAATGTCAATCTTCTAAAGCAGCTCCCTTCTGTAGTACATGTTTATGTTTGCTGCTAAATTCTCATTATATTAGAAAATAAAACTACACCAAGCATCTTCCACGAGTCAGACACCAAGCTAGATTCTATCACTCTGTTCTTTCATTACTTCTCACGACTCTGTGGAGTATGTATTGTTTTATTTTTCAAATGGGAGACTGTGTCTCAAAGAAGCTTGACAAAGTATCTCAAGCAGCTTGTTCAAGTTCACAGAGCTAATAAATGGGGCTTCCTCTGTGGCTTCAGCCATATTATGTTCAAATCCTTGAACTTGTCCTACTTTCTTTAATCACTGACACATTGAACTTGCTATTCCTTCCTCTAACATTATTACCCCACTCATACCTGCAGACCTCTTCTCTGCCTGATTCATTTCTGCTTGTCCTTTGCATCAGGGCGTAGCTCTCAGTTCCTCCAGCTGTCCTTCCTGCCCCACCCTCCCACCCCCAGTTTGGGTCAGCTGCCCTCCTACATGCTTCCATTTCCCCATCCCAGTATTTGTCATCTTTTACCAACACTGCCTATTTCCAGGCCCTGTCTCTCATCAGGCTGTAGTCTCCCTGAGGCTAGGGCCTATGTCTAACTCATAACTGTATCTCCAGTAGGGACTAGAGTGCTTGGCTCATAGTGGGGGTTCTATAAAATATTTTTGAGTGCAGACTGAGGTCTAGGTTTTAGAATGGGGGAGAAGTCAAAGTCAGGGACATGATGGGCCACAGTGATTGTGGACAGGACCAAGATAGTGGAGTAGGACTGGTTTACTTTTTCTCCCCTGAAGCCCTTTCTTCTGGGGCAGAGAAAGCCTGGGGGGGGGTGGGAGAGGTCTCATGTGACTGGCCCTGGGAGCTGGCATCCATTACAGCCTGGTTCCAGAAGGCAGAGGCAGAGACACTTACTGATACCAATTTTGTAGCAAACTGGGAAGGCAAAATCTCAGAAGCTGTCCTCCCCTGGATGCCAGGGGGTCTAACTTGAGTCCTACTTTTCATATGTGGTAGTGCAGGTAAAATGGGATTGAATATGCGGTGAAGGGAGAAAACATGGATAAGGGGGAACTGTAGCAGAACCTTCCTGTCTTCCCTCTAGACCCCGGTCTCAAGCCTCAACTTCTATTATTTCATCCTATTTTATTTATCACCACCTTTTGGCCCTTGTACACCTGATCCTTGTCCCCAAATCCTAACCCCATTACTGGCTTTTTATTTGGCTCTTCTGTCAGATGCTCTTTGCTTGCTTTGGCCTTGCCTTTGCAGCATCTGTTCCTGTGTCCAGGGTTCGTGGTGATCATCACTGCCTAACTCATTGCCAAACACTGGTCCCCGGGGCCTTGGCATTTCTCTTGAGCCAGCTGTTGGCCTGGCCTTCTGCCTTCAGATCCCATCCTGCCCCACCTCAGACTAGTTCTTCAGCTGGGACTTCACCAACCTCCAGCTGAGATTTTCATGTCAGATTTCAACATTGTGTGCTGAATTTTAACTAACATGTGCCTTACTGCATCAAGAGATTATGTGGGAAGGTGAAGGTGATCTTAGTCTTGAAGAGATCTGAGAACCGGGTAAATCTTGTCCTTCATCACTCACTCATCAGCAACTATTTGCTAAGAATCTACTAGATGTCATTTGCTTGATCCACACAAAAATTACTTAGAATAAAAAGTACTGAAGAGGACAGAACTATATTTAAAAATTAGTGGCCCATTATCATATTGACTTAATGTTTTCCAGTATGTTATGTCCAAAAATTTAAATACCTACCAGATACTGCTCAGACCAGAGTGTGAAAGCCGTAAGCCAAATTGCACCACGTGATTGTTACTTCTCTGGGCAGAAGACTGCTTGCCCGTTACCTGACTCAGGGCTGCTTTCTCTGCTCCTCTCATCCCGAGGATTACACACCTTCACGTATCCAAGGGTCAATTTTACTTTCTCATAGCTTCAGCTCAATTGGCAGCCTGCAGTTGGAAGGAGAAACAAATCCTGTATAAGACACAGCTCAGGAGTGGGTGAGGCAAGGCATAAATCACTCAATTTCTGCTTGTGAATCTTAATGGACTCTTGTAAGGGAGACAAAGAACAAAAATCACCTTTCATAAACAGAGTATTTTGGAGCTTATTGAATTCGAGAGCCAGATCTGGGATTACTGGCAACTATTAAGTTCAGCGACTTAGTGAAGAGACAGGTGTCAGGCTGGATATAAGTGGCAGCTTTAAGTGGGCCCAGAATCTCCCCCAGAGCTGTACTTACCATTTCTGGAGAGACCAAGAGACACATCTCCCAGCCCCATCAAGTGTTTACCATACTTCACCTGCCAAGTGTTTATCAGAAGTCCTAGTCCTTCAGGGAGTACTACTGAGATGCCTACGTCCTCTGGGACTAACAGGTGTTGAGCCTGGAGCCCTCTCAGGTGAGGTGTCAATAGTGTACAGTCTTCCAGAGAAAATGCAGGCCTAATTCAAAAGACTGAATTAAATAGTGGCATTTCTGGTGTTTTCTAGGCCATGGAGAGATGTTTGACAATAGGGTACTTTTCTGTACAAGGGGGTTTTCAGTGCCTCCTGCCCCACCAGATCACATTAGCAGCCTCCAAGTCCTTCAGGGCCTTGACCCTTCCTCAGTAGTTCTCTGCCTTTTGTCTTGGCTGACATCTATCAGGGAGTGAGCAGAAGTTCTTACCCAGGCAAGGGAGGAGGTGTATGTTCTCCCAGACCGTGTACATTAGAAACCTTGAGGGAAGCACTTTGGACCTAACTCCCCATCCCACAGTGATGATGATCTTCTTATTTTGTAATGGTAGCAGGGCTTAGGGGCTCTAGGATGCAGGTTAGCACAGACTGCCAAGTTGCCCACATGTTTTAGCGCTGTTTCCCCACTCAACTTGGAAAGAAGTGCCCCAGACAGATTATGTCAGTGGCACTGGAAGGGAGACTTGTTAAAATATGGGCTCTTACTGTCTGAGAAATCTTTCCCAGAACCCTCAGGAACTGATGGTGGGAATGTAGACTGGAGCAGTTGTTATGGAGAGAAATTTGGCAGTACGTGGTAAAATTGAGTGTGACTACACCCTATGACCCAGCCAGTCCTCCCTAGCCTCTGCAATCCAGAGAAACCCAGGCCCCGGGCCAGAAAGAGCTGCGTGTGAGGATGTTCACTGTGGCACCGGGTATAACAATGATAGCTGTGATGATGGTAATTCTGATATTGTCTTTCACTTGCTAGCAGCTTATGATACACTACTCCAAGAAATAGATCTTTTCACTATCACTACTTTAGAAATGAGAAAACTGATACTTGGGGAGCCAACTGAGTAAGTGAGCTAAGTTAATGCAGCTGGTAAATAGGTTATGATGCCAGGCAGTCTGGCTCCCGAGGGTGCACTCTCAGCTGCCATGGTTTATGGTCTACCCTGTAAGTGCCCTGGAATAGTGTGCAACAAGCACATGGACAATCTTAAAAGTATAGTTCTGAATGAAAAGAAAAGCAAGAGAAAGGATGAGTTCCATAGTCTAATGTATATGTTTAATGTTCACAGAGGTAACACAGCATCATAAAAGTTAAAATGTGTTACTATATACACACACCCAAAGACATATTAGTACCAAAGTACTAGAACTGACAAAAGGAGCCCAGGGATAAAGAAGACATATATAAAACAAAATAAAAAAATGGAACAAAACAAGAAGAACTTTAGCTGAAATGGTGATGATTGGGTGCCACGAATTGAGGATGTACTTAATTCTGTACTTTTCTCCTGTAATTTACGAACCCCACCATAATTTTCTTCATGAAACTAAATCCAAAGTTCCAGCCCGCCTTTAGGGAGGACCAGAAGGGCACATTCATTTGCATTCTCTTTCTCAGGGCTCCATCTAGTGAACCCAGAGTCCTGCAGTGTGTGTTCATCCTTTCTGGTGTTGGACTCCACCTTATGGTGTAAGTTCATTTATCTCCATCTCACAGATGAGAAATGGTTCAGAGAGGAAGCGCACTGCAAATTATCAGCAGATCAGAGCTTTAGCCCTGTGGTTCACAGTGCACCACTGTAATGGTTCTGGCAGCCACTGGTTTCATCTGTAGAAATAGCCACTTTTTTCTCAGAAACAGAGGCATGGTCCTAGTAGTATTTAATGAAAACCTCAAACCATCGATGGAGATACGATCATAAAATTTCTTAGGGTTCTGTAAGAACAGGGCATTTGTTGCACATTTTTGAGGACAATATTTACTTACATTTCTTGTACCTGGTGGCAGCTGACCCTAACGCTCGGCATTGTTTACAACAAGTCAACATCTGCATGACATGTTTGTCTGTAACTGAACGTCTCGCAGTCAGTCTGTTCTTGCGTGGCATTTAGAAATGCGGATGTCAACAATTCTAAATGAGTTAAATACAGACATAGTTCACATGACTGCATATTATTGTTTCCTATATAGACAGAGGATTAATTCATAGCTAATATTGTGATCAGAGAGACTTCAAGGAATGATACAACAGGACGTTATTTGGCAAATGCACAATGACCAGGAAACAGTTAGCTCAGTTGTTCTGTTTTAAGAACACTGTTGGATGGGGATGGTGAGATGGCTCAGCGGTGTAAGCGCCTGCCCGGCAAGCGCGAGGGCCCGAGTTCGACTCCCGGAACCCACATACGAAAAAGGGCCCGGTGATATCACTCAGCGGCACGGGTGACTGCTGGTGCGCGAGGTCCTGAGGTCGACCCCCGGTACCCACAAAAAAAAAAAAAAAAAAAAAAGAACGCTGTTGGCATGAAATCTCTATTTCTTTTAGCCTTTGGAAGTTTTGTTCTCACATTTACAAGTAGCCTACTGTCTGTCTGTGTGGTAGAAGATACCGCCTCTGACTGGGGGACAAGTTGGCCGGGAAACTGATGGGACAGTGGTTCACAGGTTACCAGAACAGTGTAGAATGACGCAGCCCAAACGACAATTGCAAGTTAAAGCCAGCCTCCCTGTGGACCATGTGAAGAACCCATGTCAGAGTCCTACAGATATGGTGGGGGAGGTTTAGAGGGGCAGATGGGAAGGCAGAGCAGCAGCCCCCAAGGCCTGATGTCAGGCATGAAGAAGAGGGTAAAGGTGGATGGGAGGAGGGAGAGCCATGATGAATGAGCCTGGGAAGGGAGTGCCTGGCAGGGAAGGGAGGGACGGCGCTGGCGAGGTGAGGGGAAACAGGGGCAGACTGAGGGTTTTAGTGCCAGGATTGGCCTTGGGCCATGGCCCTTACAGGAGTATATCTGAAAGCAGGTTCTCCCTCATCCTGACCTGTAGGTATGATGGCTGATGTGATCAGGGAGAGGCTTATCTGGGTGTGCATTTCCAGTTCTCTTTAATCAATAGAGGCATAAGGGAATCAACAGTGTGACAGAGTGAATTTCCCTGGAAGCAGCTGTGAGGGTAGGTAGATACAAGCAGCTCATGAAAGATGCCCCAAACACTCAAAGCATTTCTGTCCTGAGCTTTTGCAAGACCATTGCCGAGATACACACTGGAAATGTGGCTAGTCCAAGTAGAGAAGAACTGTAAGTAGGAATTATCCATGGAACTGTGAAGATTCAGTATTAAAAAATATTTTCACTAAAAATAGTGAAAAGCTATTTTTATATTTATTGTAATTATTTTTATATTTATTGTATGTGGAAATGATACTATTTTGGATATATCAGGTTAAATAAAATGTACAAAGACATCAAAATTAATTTAATCATGTTCTTACCTTTTCATATGTATGTGACTATTGGGAATTTGAAAATCAAGTATGTGGCTCATGTTACATATCTATGGAAAACACCTGCCTCAGATTTCATCCATCTTTAAGCACAGGGGTCAAGTGCCCAAGCCCTGCTGCCAGGCTACCAAAAGTTCAATTCTGGATTCAGATCTTGCCTCTTTACACCATGTGACATAGCCCGAGGAGTCTAATCTCTTCATGCCTCAAGTTTCTACTCTCTAACAGCAGTGTCTCAGGGGAGGAGCAAGTCCAGGTGCAGCCTCTGCCGCCTCTGGAGGCCTCCCTGCACCTGTTGCTCAAGCCTTCTAGCAAGAGCTCTCCTTTGGCACGAGCACACATGGGCTCGTGGTGTGTAAGCTGTTTCATCAATTCGGTCTCTCACGAGGTCGCAACTTCCTAACTCTTGTTGGCTCTCCAATTTTTCTGCCCGTGCTCAGGAATTGCGGATGGGATGAGGTGTCTCCTCCCAGAAAGGCTGCAGCGTTCCAAGTCAGCTGGCAGTGTCGGGCTTGCGGGAGCGCCACATTCCACAAATCACAATGACGTAATTCTCCTTGGGTGGGAGAGAGGAGGGCAAGTTCCACTTGGTTTATGAGGAATCTTATTTTTTTATTGATGTATAACACATTTAGAAAAATACAAATTGAAGAGTTTTTATAAAATGTTTGCTTATCCTTCATAAAATAATAAAACAGAAGCCCCCTTATGTCCCTGTCAGTCACAAGAGTAACTTAGAGCCCCTTTCCCTCCCTTGAAGATAACTGCTATGTCAATGGGATCACCATAGGTTGTTGTTGTCATTTCAACTGTGTGTAAATGAAATCATTCTCTTGGGTCGGCCTTCTTCCACTCGACATTATGTTTGAGTCTCATCTGCATTCCCATGTTAGTAGTATGTTCATTTTCACCACCAGTAATATTCCTTTTAATACATTTATCACAATTTTCTAACTCATTCCTTTCTTCACAGTTACTTGAGCCATTTTCAGTTGGGTCTGTTGTAGACAATGTTGTACGATTACTCTTGTGCGTTGGGTAGAATTTTGGGCATTTGGGATGCGTATGCACAGCTAGAGCACATAGGCTCCTGAGAAATAAAATGTATAGGAGCTCGCTGGCGTGGATTGAGTTCTGCCCTGAACCCAGTGTAGTCACTCATGCTGAAGTTCCGTGTCACCAAAGCAAAGTGAAGCTAATTCATTAGTGATTCACGAGTTGGGCAGCTTCCCATCTATGAAATGCAAAGACACTTCGTTAATCCAGCAGAACAGTTGGCTTACATAAGGCACAACGTCTTGGTTAACATCAGGTTATTCAGGCTTTTCTCCTCATAAGGGTTAAAACAGAGAGGACTTTCTTATTATGCTGGCTAAAATTGGCCTATTTGGGGATTTAGCTATCCTCTCTCTCCTGAATTCCCATAAACTCAGATCTTATAGTAAACAGTTTAGATTTTAGTCTGTGAAGTCTTAGCATGAGCAATTCCATTTGGGGCTGGTCTGTTGGGGCCTACCGCAGGAGCTAAGTCCAAATCAATGGTCATTATCTTAAACCATTTTATGTTGCAATAACTGAATACTACAGACTTGGTCATTTATAAAAAATAAAGGTCTGGCCAGTTCTTGGTTCTGGAGGCTAGGGAGGGGGTTCCAGGGTTGAGGGGCTGCATCTGATGAAGAACTTCTTGGTAATGGGGGCTCTTTGCAGAGTTCGGAGGTAGCACAGCATCACATGGTGAGAGGAGAACATTTACTAGAAAAAAAGATAAACTGGCTTTTATAACAGATCCAGTCTCAGGATAACCCATTAATCTGTAACCTGTCTCCTCTTAAAGGTTCCAGGAGGTCCCACCTCTTAATGCCTCACAGTAGGTATTAAATTTCAACATGAGTTTTGACAGGGACATTTGAATGATAGAGAATTTTATTTAACAATAGTTATAGCTATTCTTAATATTTACTGAGTGCTTATTATGTGCCAGGCACCATGCTAAGTACTTTCTGTGAATTCTGTTATTAATTTCATTAAAAATCCTGCAGTTGGGCCAGTGATATAGCTCAGCAGCATAAGCGCCTGCCTGGCAAGCATGAGGTCCTGAGTTCGACTCCCGGTACCCGCATAAAAAAAAAAAAATCCAGCAGTAACCTAAGAGTGCACTTTCACATGAGCAAACCTGAGGCTTAAAGGAATCAAGGCCACACAGCTAGAAAGTTCCAGAGCCAACACTGAGGTGTAACTGGCCCAACTTTGGTACCCTGAGCCTTCCCATCATATAGCTTCTCTTAGTCCTTAGACAGGCTTTTTAGCCTTGCTTTAGAGAGTCCCACTTTTTTCTCCATGATAGCAAGGCCATTAAGCATTACTTTTTGATTGACCAGTTGGCTTCTGAATGAGAAGCTCAGTAGCTTCAGTCCAAAGGGAGCCCTTTCTTTACCTGTCAGACTATGGCGATGGTGACCTGGTTCTTCCCTTTGTGAGATCCTTGCCTCTGTACGTACCCATTTTCCTCACTCCACTGTCACCATCTTTCTAAAAAGGTCTACTGCTGCTGCTTCCTGCTAGCTATATCTCTACACACTGCAGGCTGAGCACTGAATGAGTCCTGGGAAAGGTCAGAGGGGTCCTCATTTCTCAAACTAGGTAGGCTCAGAGAGATCACGAAGAGTTCTCTTTGAAGCAGTGTAGGGAGCAGGCTGGTGGAGGAGGGGACATTCTTTTAAAGTTATCCTGCATAATGTAAATGCTTTTTCATTCCTACTGGGCAAAGAGAGCCACGAAGGTCTCAAATTTGGCCTCTTGCCATCTAACCCAGATCAAGTGACATGGATGTAAGCAGGAAGCTCCTCATAAAACCTATCTCAGTGTATTGGCTGGGACAAAATACCAAAAACTCACAACTCAGAGGAGGAGAGATTTGACTTGGCTCACAGTTTCCGAGATTTCAGTCCTGATTTGTTGGCCCTAACATATCATGGTGGACGGACATGTTGGAAAAAGTTGCTTACTTCATGGCAGCTGGGAAGCAGATCACAGGGAAAGACAGCCAGCAAGAGATAAGCCTTCCAAAGGCAGTATCCCAGTGCCTTATCTCCTAACAGAACATTCAGCCATGAATGTCATGGGCTAATCCACTGAGGAGTAGAGTGTCCCCATGATGCAACCACCTCTCTAAAAGTCTCTTAATCCAGTCAAGTTCACAAGCACACCCACGTATGCCTGACACTTTATACTTTTCTATGTGCTGTCATACAGAAATCCTCATCTGAGTCCTGGCAGGATCTTTGTGAAGTCAAAAAAAGTGCAGAGGAGTAAGTTTTACAGTTGCATAAGCTGAGTCCAGAGGGGCTGAAGAACTTGTCAGTGTTGCTTAGTTTAGCCAAATAACAACAGGCCTAGGACCAGAGTTCAAGTCTCTATATTTCTAGTTCAATTTTTTGGCTTGCCCTTGCCACTTCTCTAACAAATGTTATGAGCATTTAAATCAATGCCTCCTGAAAACTCTTTGAGTGCCAGGCTTTTTTTTTTTTTTTAGTAAACTGTGGGGCATAAATAGAATAGTCCTCAGGGAATAGACTAGTGGAGAAGATGGAAATATTCAAAATCTTCTTACTGAAATACAACACATGAACACAAAAGGACAAAATCCTACATATTGATTCTGTTCAATTGAGTCTAACACAAAGAGAAAACATCCATGGACTCACCATCTAGATCAAGAAATAGAACAATATTGGCACCCAGGCAGCCCTCTTTATGTAAACAATTAAATGTGCTACCAGGGAGATCAACATTAAACAGAAATAAGACCTTCAGAGGGTAATAGAAGGCTCGGCCGACCCAGCAGTTGAAAAGACCCTCGGGCTGCGGCTACCTCACACTAAACCTTCTTCGGGGCTGGTGGTGGTGTCTCTGGATGAGTCCTTCTCAGCTTTCCTTCCCCCTCCCACTCTCAACCTCACTCTCATGCTCTCTCTGTGAGGTTCCTATGGCGGTAAGATGTGTGAGAAAAAAGGCAAATGTACCCACATGGGAAGAGTTAGAGGAGACTCTTGTGGCTTTAGCTAGCTGTCCAATTGCAGCCTACTGAGGTACAACCAGAGACCAAGATGCAGGACCAAAGAACCACACGTACACTTCCTGCTCGATTCAGAGAGCACTGAGAAGTAGTTGTGGTTTAAGTAGACTCTTCTCTAGGAAAGACTATTGTGGTGTTTGTAGAATACATGATGTGGATGGTTAAGGACATAAAACTGCAAGTTTTCTTATGTTTGAATTATAATTGCTTGAATGTGAGGGTATCAGAATTCTACCATCACAGCACACGAACCGTGCCATTTTCTGAACATGCATCTAATGACTTCACTTTTCCCTGTCCCCAGTCACCTTTCCTGATGCCTCAAACCACCTTTTTCCTTTATCCCATTAATTCTCCCAAACCTTGTCCTCTGGAAGACAGACTTAACACTTGCATCTCCTGATTCCTTATGTTTATGTGTCTCATGAATAAACTCTTTTGCAAAACATATCCTTCAGTGATTGGCATGCTGAGCAGTAGGCAAATGGACCTGGTTCCATAACAATACCTTCTATATTTTCTACTTCTGGATTTTATTTTTATGCTTTTATTTTTAAAATGCTGAACTATATCTACCAAACTAACTTCATACCCATGACTTTTCAGAAAATACTACTTCACCTCAACCCAGGAAGGTGCTGATAAGCAAAGTAGACTTGTTTTACTTTGCTTTGGTTTTTTAATATGCATCAAGGTTTCAGTGGTGCTTGATCTTTTTGAATTTTATCTGTGAGCTCTAGAAGGCTTTCTAGCAGCCTAGGTTCAGGGGTTCTATGCAGATCCTCATTTTTCTCCCTCTGATAAGGGCAGCCCCAGGACCTATTGCTGCTCTGCAAGTTGTGTGGCAGGGAGTGGCAGACCATTAGGAGCTCCTCCAAAGCAAGAAGTCAAACCAGAGAGTGGAGTAAGGGAGAAGTGCAATAGTTCTTGCAACATTTGAATTCTGAATTAACATTCTATCATGTCGGCATAATGCTGTTAGGAGTTTTTAAAAACACAGCATCGATAAGACTTACAATAACCACTTTCATTTAATCTTTTCTTACTTGAAGAGCTAAAAGGTCTTGCAGCCTCAGATTCATGAATTGGTCCCTTCTGGAAGGTGAGAATGAGAGAGAAAAAAGCACAAATTTCAGTGTCGAGAGTTAGCCAAAATAAGGCTGTAATGGGAGTGCCAAGAATGTGGAGTTCACCTTATAACAATGAAAAATAAACAAGCCCCAAAAGAAAATTAAAAGCAATTCAGCATTGACCCTGAACCCACTAGAGTGCATGAAAAGGAAAGGGGAATATATTTTCAGTAATTTGGGTATAGAAAATGATCCAATTTGTTGTTGAATTTCTACTTGCTACGCACATGCCTAATTTGAAGGGATTTGCCCAAGGTCCCACATATGGAACAGTATTTAAATTCAGGTCTTTCTGATTCCAAATGTTATATTCTTAACACAAAATTCCACAGACTCCTAAAATTATTTCCAATCTATTAGGACTATAGGTAGGTGGCCTTGGAATTTCTTCCTCCCATTTTTTATTATTTCAAGTGATTTTATGTTGCTTTTTAAATGAAAAGTGAACTTAATACGCCCTATTTAAAATAAACAAACAAACATTACACATCAGAGAATTATTGCCAGTCAAGAGAATAAATAACATTCCCACCATCTCAAACTACTTTGCTTGCATGAGTTTATTTTATCGCTAATTTTTTTAAGGCTGAAATGCCTTTCTGATGTGAGCAGTTCCTTACTTTAGCAATCATTTCCACTTTAATTCTGTTGGGTCCATCTTTTAAAGGCCAAGCCCATTATCTTTCTTCTTATCAGGCAAAACACAGAGCTGTATTAGTTAGGGTTCTTCAATAGGAGAGCCGTTAGGATAGACAGACATACAGAGACCCTCTCGTGTTGTTTAACGGTGAAGACATGTTCTGAGAAATACGTCCTTAGGCTATTTCAACATTGTGTGAATCTCCCAGGATGAAGCTGCACACATGTAGATGACAGTGTGGCCTCTTGATGCAACCAACATGAGATGTGTGAGCCTGCTGCCAGCATAAATAACACAGCACGTTATATTAAAGAAAAAAAAATATATAATATGACAAGCTGCATAATGTAGTAAATAGTCATTTATCATTTTTATCAAGTATTCTATACTGTACCTAACTGTAAGTGCTACCCGTTTGTATGGGTCTCAGTATGGTAGGTGTGTTTATACAGCTATCACCACAGACACTTGAGCAATACACTGCACTATGATGTTGTGACAGCTACAGAGTCACTAGGCCATAGGAATTTTTAGCTGCATTATAATCTTACAGAACCACAGTTGTGTATGTGGTCTGTCATTGACTGAAACATCATTGTACAGCTCATGGCTGTATATAAATGGAAGAAAAATGAGAGAAGATTTTAGGGGAATGTGATTGCAGAGACTGAGAAGTCCCAAGACAGGAAGTCTGTAAACGAGACACCTTGGGATGCCAGCAGCTTGACTCAGTCAGAGTCTGGAAGGTTCAGAGCTGGAAGGGACCACTGGTATAAGTTCTGGATCCAGAGAGCCTGGAGTTCTGAAGTCAAGGGCAGGAGCTGGAGTGTCCCAGCTGTAAGAGAGGAGACTGCCTTTCGTGTTCTGCCTGGGCTTCAGTTGGTTGATGGTGCCGCCCACACGGAAGGAGATCTTCCCCACTCTGCCCACTGACTCCCACCCCTGTCTCCTCTGCAAACACCCTCAGAGCCACACCCACCAGTAATGCATTACCAGATTCCTAAGTATTCCTTATTCCCTTGAAGTTTATATCTGAAATTAACCACCACAGTGGCTGAACTTTCAAGCTCATTGTTTTAATTGACGAAAGTTTCCCAGTGGACTGAAGTATTCTTAATAACTGAAGTTAAAGAATGGTCGGTAACACAGTGACTGAAGAGCTCTGGTCTTCGAAATTCTGTGTCTGAAGAGCAGTTTTCTCTGTAATCAAAGGGGCCCACACAAGGTCAGGAAGAGGGCTCCAAAAATGGAGAAGTCAGGATTACGCCAAAAACTTCCCTTTTTTGCAATGATTTTTTAAACTGGCCTCAATTCTGGGATGTTCTTCTCTTTATTTTCATCTTCATGTGAATTGACCATTCACAGCTTCATGCTAGTTGGATCCAAAGGTTATCCCAGGGGATACTTCTCTGACTCTCTAAAACTTACACTGTGCGGTTGCAGAACCAGTACTGAACCGGAAGGAAGATGCTCAGCACCAAGGAGTAGGAAGGCAATTGTTTATTACGCCAGCGGGCTGATGGGGATCATTCCCTGCAACGTCAGCCTCCAACCGCAGTCAGAGTAGGGTTTATATAGGGCTTGTAAGCAGGAAGTACAGAAGCAGAGAGCGTGGGAGTTTAGGTTAAAAGCCTTAGTCATTAGTTACTGAGCAGGTAACTCCTGGGACAGGTGGATGGGAACGGGATGTGTTTACAGGCTTGGGAAGTACAGACAGTGCAGCTGGGCACAGCCAGCCTTATCCGGCTTTATAGTTTTTGTACAGAATGAGTATGTCTTGTGGCCTTGTTGTGTCAGCCAGAATGAGTACATCTTGTGGTCTTGTTGCATTAGTCAGGCAGGGGGGAGCTTAAAGTTTTAAACTTCCATTATAATGCAAACTCACTAATGTGAAAACACCAGGAGGACAGAAAGCAAATATAGATTAAAAAAAAAAAACCTGGCATATACCAGCATGACAATTCTGTCATATGAAACCATCATCTTTTATCCTTCTTTCCTCCACTGTTGTGTTTTATAGCTTGTATTTTTAAAAAGTTTTATTGTGACTGTGCTAGTTTGGCCCTCAATGTATAATAGGAGAGGAGTAGTGAAAGTCTTATTTCAATCTTTTTCCAGACAGTTCTTGGTATCATGTAGGGATAGGTGAGGGAAAATCTCTTGTGGCCACTAGTTTCCTCATAGATGAAAAACATTGACAACAAAAGCCCCAGACAGTTCTAAGGGGCAGATCTATTGTGGAGTGAAAAACAAAACTAAGGGCACAAATCATCTGGAACATATCCCTAGAAAACTAAGCACTTGCCAACTTTTATTAAGCTATTGTCAAAGCTGCAGTGTCACAGACACAAGTAATAGTGCTGTAGCTGCAAGGATGATAGGGATATCTGGAGTTTGATCTAGAAGGGAAAAGTGGGCAGGATCTGGAAAAGTCTCTTTTGTTCTCGTGACTTTGGGGATAAACAATCCTAAGTAATGAAATCTCCAGGTGACTGGTTGGAAGCCTGCTATATTAGAGAAGGTCAAAGAATTATAAGGCAGACTAAGAAGAACATAGGAGACTTACTTTTGGGGGAGAAAATGCATTGCAGTAAAAGAAGTAAATACCACAAGGCAGTTTCCCGTTTTGTGTAATGCCACACTATAGTTCCCTTAGAGAATCATCCTGAAAGGGTATAATCAGTTAGTGGAATTCATGGCCTGAAGATCAAATGCAACCAACCAATTAAAAAGCGATGTACACCAAAATGAGTTTAGTCATGCCAACACTAGGGAGAACCAAAAAAAGGGACATCTTGGGCTGGGGATATTGTTCAGTGGCACAGCACCTGCCTGGCAAGCGCAAGGTCCTGAGTTTGATTCCTGGTACAAAAAAAAAAAAAAAAAAAAAAAGGACATCCTCCTCCTCCTCCTCCCATTGGTTAATACAATTTTAAATTGGAATCTGAATCAAAGCTTTTCTTGTGGGCACCTCCATCTTTATTCCAGACTCTGAAACCTTGGCCTTGACTGCTGTAGCAAGTTGGGCCTTGAATCAGGTCAGATATTCACTAACTGAGCTCTTTCTCCCCTCTCTCCCTCTGTCCTCTATCTCTACCCCCCTCTCTTTTTCCCACTGTTGTGAAGCCCAAACCAAAAAGTCCTGGGCCCTGATTTCATCCATGGCCTGTGCCAGAAACATGGTGGTAGAACACACAGCTTTATTCAAGTGCTGCTTTTATGTTACTCTTCTAGACTTATAGGGCATTAAACCTTTCCTGATGGCTCTTGCAAAATTAAGGAATATGAATCCACAAAGGCATAAACTGTTCTTTTTCCTTTTCTGTAGTCTTTTCAGAGGTCATTACATTACAAATGCATTGAAGAGCATCTGCTCATAAAATGGCACAGGCTTGCTGCACTGAGAATAACAAGAAGAAAAATATACTAGATGTCCCACCTGAGATAATAGAATGGAGCATGAAGTGGAATTAAAGGCATTTGGCTAGGCTGGGGATGGAGCTCAGGGATAAAGTGCTTGGCTAAGATACCTGAAGCATATCTTCAGTACTAGGCAAAAAAAAATTGGTACTTTCTTATTTTTAGACAAAAATCATTCAATGACTTTCATACTTATAAATTTAGGTGGTTTAGGGCTCTCGTCATTGGATTACTATGAAATTCATATTGACAGAGAAAGAAAGTAAACTTGGGTGGTCTCTTAACTAGGAAAGAAAGTGGTATTCTGCGGGGCTTTGTTCTTGCTTCTAGGGTCTCCTCAGCTGCACAGGAGAAAGGATTTAAGCAGTTTGTGTTCACGGTGGCCAATGCAGTTCCCAAATTTTGATTCTCTACTACCTTTTTGGAAAAGTTTAGGGTGTTGATTACTTGATGCATGAAAGTTTTTTGTCCATGTTCACTTTAATAGTGTCTGGCCTCAGGAATTAAAAAGACAAAAGTGGCCAAAATTTTGCCACATACCACATGAAATCTTTTCACAGGGTTAGGGTTGGCATGTTGAACTGTCAACTTCCTGTACTATGATCTCTCATATGGTGGTTTCATATGAAAGGCAAGGAAATGATGGCCTTTCCTTTAACGCTGAGTCAGATTTTCAGAGAGGCTCTTTTGCTATTGTTAAATTGCTCATATGTGCTAAGTAGGATGAGGGTCACTATCTGCTGCTATACTTGACCCCACCAGTGTCTTCCATCAGTGGCCTGAGAGCCTGATATTAGACAGTGAGAAGAGTAGCGATGCATCATATCTGTTTTTATGTCAGTGGCTCCTAGCTAAATTCCTGTCTCATAGTTGAAACTCATAAACATTTTCTTAAGTAAAGTAGTGATGTACTTTGGTATTCTACTTAATTTTAATATATAGCAAGTCCAATATAGCACAAATAAATTCAAAGGACTGGGACAAAGGGGATCTATAGCATGGTGATTGAGCCTACCTACTCCCACAAAATGACGAAGATATGCCCATGTCTTAATCCCTGGAACCTGTGAATATAACTTTATTTGGGGAAAAAAAGTGAGGTTATTTACAGTTTAAGTTAAGGTTTTTCAGATGAGAGCATCCTGGATCAGTTCTAGATCCAGATGGGCTCCAAATTCAATAACAAGTGTCCTTTAAAAATATACAGAGAGAACACACACACACACAGAGGGGAGAGAAGCAGGTTTGCAGTGATGGCTCTACACTAACAGCTGCCGGCACTCACCAGGAACTAGAAGTGAGGCATGGAACTGATCCTCCCTTGGAGCTCCAGAAGAGACTAACACCACCGGCACTTTAATTCCAGACTTCAGGATTTCAGAGTGGTGAGAGAATGATTTCTGTTGCTTTAAGCCACCAAATTTGTGATCCTATGTTATGGCAGCCACAGCAAATGAATACAGACCCTCTAGGAAATCCAGAGAAAGCAGAATACAGTACCTTTTCCCAAACATTTCCGTGGCATTGACAATTCCCCTTCCATACCATATATAGCTTGGCCAAATATGGGCCACAGTGTCTAGCATAAGTCACGGCATGAGGACTTCCTCTTTCGAGTTATGGTCCAGTTTCACTTTGGGTGAGTCATTCTTTCTCTCTGGACTTTAATTTCCTCACTATAAAACGGCGTTGCTCGCTGGCTGCATCCCACATAACTCCTGAAATGTCTGGGGCAGAGCAGGGCGGGTGAACTTGTGGGAGGGGTGTGTGTAAAGAAAGAGTAACATGAACGGCACAATTTAAAGCCTGGCTTGTAGAGCGTTAAATAGCACAGGCTGTTTAGATTTAGTAGTAGCCTCTCGCCAGTGAGTAGGGGGCTTCTTTTAAATTTTGGAATGGGGACATTTTTTCACTTATTTTTCAGACAGACCAAAACTTTGTGTCACTACATTTATATGAGGAATCAACCTTCTTCAGAGGACAACACAGCTGTGCCAGCTGAGTGCCTGCAGCTGAATCAATATAAATTGTGACAAAAACATTGTAAGCTAGAAAAATGGTCTGTGCTGAAAGAATATAAGTCTCAAGAGAGGCCACCTGGAACCTTGAGCTCTCATGTGGAAGGTTAAACCTTCCTTGTCAGCCCATAAACTGAGCCGTCCTTGCTGTTGCCCAGCTAGCTTGGGCCCAAGCAGCTACTGTGTGAAGTGACTGTGATGTGGCAGACTCCCACTTCAGCTGATCCTGAAAGTTCGTGACGGGGACCACTCTGTCTGCTTAGTGCTGTGGTCCATCTGAGGGAGGGCATGGGGGCTCCCAAGACAGGCATGGGAAGGCACAGGGGCCAGGGCCTACAGCAGATGGCTCTAGGTCCGCGTGAGGACCCACCCTTGTCTGTTCCCATCCTTGTCTGGGTGCCAGGGATTTCTTCCTGTAACCTGAGCAATGCTCCATTGGTCATCCACCTTATGAAGAATCTATTCGTAGATTTAATTTTCTGAAGCACGCATGACACAGAGCACACAGCAAATACACCAAACCTGAGAAGCAGGCAAAGCTAACCTCACAAGGCCCTTCCTAGCATGGGAGCTATGCTCAGATTGTCTGAGTGGGGAACCTGACTGTGTCCTTACCAACTGTGGAACTGTGCTCCTCCGAGTCTCAGTTTCCCCATTTGTAAAATAATACTATTTAATACGTGGTATTATTGCAGATATCACAGTTATAAATGTGCAGGTTCCCAATAACACAGACTTAAAATATTGAAGGAATTTAAAGAAGAAGTGGACAATTCAACACAGAGTAGAAAATTTCAATTCTCTTCCACCACCAATTGCTGAACTCTAGGGAGAAAAAGAAAAGATAAGAGAAAAAATAAAATCACAGAAAATCAGAACACCACTATAAACCTATTTGGCCCAAATGCCATTTATAAAGCACTAAAAAGAACAATTATAATATACATATTATTTGTACACATGCCACAAAATCACACACAATTTATTCCTTGACCGTAACACATTTTTATTCGTTAGTCAGAGATGAAACACAGGGGAAATTAGAAAATATTTTGTATTGAATGGAAACAAGAATACAAAGGTAGACTATAGCTTTAAATTCTTACAGAAATCGTACAAGTTCTAAAAACAATGTCATACATTTCTAACTGAAGAATCTCTAAAATGAAGAGCAAGGTAAACGTAAAGTAGAAAAAAAAATGATCATAAGAAGAAAACTCAATAAAGCAGAAAATATTAGCAACTAGATTACAACAAGATACTAAGAAGATAATAGATCATGACCAAAGAAGGTTTTTTCCCCTGGAATGCAAATTTGGATTGATATTCAAAATTCAATCAATGTCACTCATCATATTAACGGAATAAAGGAGAAGAACCATATTTTGTCAATATGTTCAGGTAAAGATTTGAAAAATTTAACCCCTTTCATGATAAAAAGCTAAAAATCATAGGAAACTTTCTCAAACTGATAAAGTATATCTTTAAAAACAAATCTACAAGTATCACCCTTAATGGTGAAGGACTAAATTATTCCTTTAAATAAGGAACAAGTTCCTTGTTCAGTCTAATTGATTCTGCTCAATTTTCTTTTGCAGGTTTTAGCCAGTATGATAAAAGGAAAAGAAAGAAAAGGACAAAAATTTGAAAAGGAAGAAGTATTTGCAGATTATATAAATGCTTAGGTAAAAATACTAAGAACTACAAAACAACTACTAGAACTCACGAATGAATTTAGCAATGTCACAAGATATAAGGTTAAGATACAATATTCAGTTGTATTCTTATATATTACTCTCAAGAATCCAGAGAATTAAAAAAATACAATCCTATTTAAAGTTGTAATCCAACAATACAAAATACTTAAATATAACGTAACAGAAGATATCCAAGATCACTACACTGAAAATTTAAAAATACTGTTTAGAGAATGTGAGAATATCTAAAATAAGTCAAGTACTGCAATTATAGATTAGAAGGCTCAGTGTTATTAAGATTTACACCTGCAATCCCAGTATTCTGAAAGGCTGAGGCAGGAGGAGTGTGAGTTCGAGTCCAGCTTGGACAACTCAGTGACTCAGTGAGACCTTGTTTCAAAATAACAAAATGAAAAAAGGGGCTGGGGGTGCATCTCAGTGTGAAGCAAGCATGCCTCTCCCCACAATTTCAAATATCCCCAAATTTGTGAGTTCAAAGACAATAGAAATTCTTGCAAGAATTTTTTGTGGAAACTGGATAACTGATTTGAAATTGTATATAGATGTACAAAAAACCTAAAATAACCAAAGCAACTTTTTAAAAGCAAGAATAAACTGGAAGACTTGTTCTATCTGACTTCAAAATCTACTGAAATGGTATAGTAATCAAGACATTTTGGCATTACCAAAAAGATTGCATATTTACCTGTAAATTGAACAGAATAGAGTCCAGAAAGATACCCACGCACACAAGGTCAACTGATTTATTACAAGGTGCCAAGGCAATTTAATGAGGAACACTGTCTTTTTTTTTTTTTTTTTTGTGGGTACCGGGGGGACGACCTCAGGACCTCACGCGCCAACAGGCGCCCGTGCCGCTGAGCGATATCACCGGCCCCTTTTTCGTATGTGGGTTCCGGGAGTCGAACTCGGGCCTTCGCGCTTGCAAGGCAGGCGCTTAAGCCGCTGAGCCGTCTCACCGGCCCCAACACTGTCTTTTTGAAAGTTGATGTTGGATATCAATATTAAAAAAGTCAGTTTTGGGGCCGGTGAGATGGCTCAGCGGCTTAAGCGCCTGTCCGGCAAGCGCGAGGGCCCAAGTTCGACTCCTGGAACCCACATACGAAAAAGGGGCCGGTGATATCGCTCAGCGGCACGGGCGCCTGCTGGCGCGCGAGGTCCTGAGGTCGACCCCCCGGTACCCACACACACAAAAAAATAAATTAAAAAAAATAAAAATAAAAAAGTCAGTTTTATCATACTTCATAATAAAAATTATATAAAAATGTATCACAGCCCTATATATAAAATCCAAAATTATGATATATCAAGAAAAAAGGCAGAAGAAAAGTTTTGCTACTTTGGGGTAGGCAAAAATTTCTTAGACAAACTTCAAAGAGCAAAACAAGAAATGACAAAATTGAACTTCATCAAAATTAAAAACATTTGTTCTTCACAAGAAAGCAAAAGGCAAGCCACAAACTTGGATAAACGTTTGCAAAACATACATCTGCCAAAGGACTTATTTCTAAAATATACTTACAAAAAGACTCTTAAAGATAAAAAAGACAAACCGGGCACAGTGGCACAGGCCCGTGCAAGCAATTTGGGAGGCCAAAGCAAGAGGGTTAAAAGTTCAATCCCCTCATGGGCAATTTAGAGACTTAGAAAGACCCTGTCTCAAGATAAAAAAAAAAGGGCTGGAGATGTAGTTCAGTGTGAAGATCCTGAGTGCAATCCCCGGTATAAATAAATACTTACATACATGCATACAAGAAATTCAATTAAAATGGACAGAAGACTTAGTCAAACATTTAACACAAAAATATATATGAATGGTGAATTCGCATGAAAAAACACTTAATGTCACCTCAGAAATGCAAACTAAAACTGTATGAGATATCACTACATATTATAAAAATGGCTAAAATTAAAATAACCAAGTTTTAGTGAAGATATGGAGCAACTGGAATTCTCTTAAACCACTGGTGGGAATGTAAATTGGCATAACCATTTGAGAAATAGTTTAGCAGTTTTTTAAAAAGTTCCTTAAAAATACTTCTATCAAATGATCTAGCCATTCCACTACTAGAAAATAAGACATATGTTCCCATAATGGCCTGTATACTAATGCTCATGGCTCCTTTATTTTTGAAAGCCCTCATCTGGAAGCAACTGAAATGTGTATTAAAAGGTGAAAGATTTTGGTGTAGCCATACAGGGTAATACTAGTCAGCAGCAAAATGAATGGAATATTGATATATGCAAAAGTGTGAGTAAATTTTTAAAATAATTATACTGAGTGAAAGAATCCATGCCAAAATAGTATGCGTATTATATGATTCATTTAAAAGATAAATTGAGGTTCATTAAAATATTAAAGAATTTCTTGAGTAGATAGTGATTCATGAATCTCTGGAAAGGGGCATGGGGAGAACCTCAACCATTCAGGAGGAGTTGGAAAGGCTTCTCCTGTGACCCAGGAAAGAGGCCAGGGAGCTCTTTGGGCTAAAAGTGTCCTGGAATGTACTGGTAAGATGATCAACAGATGCTGGTCCAGATACTGGCAAAGTGGTCCATAGAGGGCAAGAATGATTACTGTGTGCATTGGGCTGCCAATTCAGTGAGGACTTGGTATAAATGCAGAAATCCCCTGAGGTGCCAGGCAGAGATTTCAGGATGACTGCTCACTTTATGAACACTGAGTGAGAAATGCAGCATTTGATTTTTTCTAATGTTCAACTCTATTTTCCTTACTCACTTGGAGTTTTCTGTTTAGTGCCCCTTTTACCTATCTCCTTTACCCCATGATCCTTTCCTAGACATTTGCCTCTATCTAGCATCTCCCCTTTTCTTGTTAATGACATCAAATTTCTAGTATTAGACTAAAATCCTCCATCCATCAAGCCCAAAGCCCTGTACAGTGTAATCACCTGTTCATGTAAACACATTCAATCACTATAAAAATCCAAGGCTCAAATCACTAGTAACTAATCACTCCTTCGTCTTTCCAGGGTATGGAGACAGACATCAGACACTTGGGGAAGGGATGGCCTCTCTTCAGGGAGTGGGAAGTGATTTGAAGGAGGAGGGAGAGCAGAGGAAGTTTCTTTCTTCTAGAATGGTTGGATTACTTATACTGCAGAGAAGCAAAGAGCAGAAAACAGGTAGTGACATTTCTGTATTAAAATCAGTCAAAAATTTGTATCCTGCTACCTTTATATTAATACATATGGTGTCTTATATGTCTAAAATAATTCCTTATAATTAAGAAGAGAAAATTATGGTTGCCTGAGAGCTCTAAGAGTCTTGGCTTCTGTTTGCCCTCTGCTTAATGGTGTTGGCTGGTGAGATGTAGCTGGTGTCAATGATTCCATTAAAAGGTCTCTTTCTTTTCTTTTTTTTTTGTGGGTACCGGGGGTCGACCTCAGGACCTCGCACGCCAGCAGGCACCCGTGGCTCTGAGCGATATCACCGGCCCTTTTTTCGTACATGGGTTCTGGGAGTCAAACTTGGGCCTCCGCGCTTGCCAGGCAGGCGCTTACGCCACTGAGCCATCTCACCGGCCCAAAAAGGTCTCTTTTATCCAATCCCAAAATGGGTATCTGAGATGAATACACACTTCTCAGATGAAGAAATACAAATGGCAAATAAATATATGAAAAAATGTTCAACATCATTGGTCATTCGAGAGATGCAAATTAAAACAACACTGAGATTCCATCTCACCCCAGAAAGAATGGCTATCATCAAGAAATCAACCAATAACAAATGCTGGCAGGGTTGTGAGGGAAAAGGAACTCTTCTCCACTGTTGGTGGGAATGCAGACTAGTGCAACCACTGTGGAAATCAGTATGGAGATTCCTCAAAAAGCTAGGATTAGAGGTCCCATTCGACCCAGCTATTTCCTTTCTGGGTATCTTCCCAGAAGAATTAAAAACATCATACCACAGCAATATATATGCACCCATGTTTATAGCAGTACAATTTGTAATAGCTAAACCTTGGAAAAAACCCAAATGCCCATCAACTGAGGAATGGATAAAAAAGATGTGGTATTTTTATACAATGGGGTACTACTCAGCCATAAAGAATGATAAACTTGGGCTCAAGTGGCATAAGCGCTTGCCTGGCAAGCGTGAAGTCCTGAGTTCGACTCCCGGAACCCACATAAAGGAAAAAAAGGGCCGGTGATATCGCTCAGCGGCACAAGTGCTTACTGGCAAGCGCGAGGTCCTGAGTTTGACCCAGTACCCACAAAAAAAAAAAAAAAAAGAATGATAAACTTGAGACTTTTATAGATAAATGGATGCAATTTGAAACCATACTCATAAATGAAATAAATCAGACTCACATGTGTAAACATTGTATTGTCTCTCTGGTGTGAGAAACTGAAAGAGTAAATAAGGTCTAAAATGTACAATAGATATTGTGAAATGGGAAGAAATTGTTCACAAGGAAAAAGGAACTAGGTTGGGGGAAAGGGATATGGAAGGAAGGGGAAAGGGAAAAAGAATGCAAGTCAGTTGTACTATTAGTGTCTTTTAGTTCACTGAAAAGGAAGGTTTGTGTTAATATCAATTGGAGAATTTTTTATGCCCATATCTTGTACTCTGAGTAACTACTTTAAAGATAACAATATGCATTGTGTTAACTATTGTTGTTCTCCTATTATTTTGTTATGAAATTTTGTTTTACCTTTTTTTCATAACATAAAAATAAATAAATAAATAAATAAATAAAAAGATCTCTTTTTTATTGAATTATCTTGATCCTGGTCACCAAGTCTCCCCAATATCATCAGTTTATGAGCATGGACAAAAATGGAATTTTATCACACTGGGTGGCAATTTGGATATCTTTATAGCATGGAAATGTAAACTGAGTAGGAAAAAGCAGGCATGCTTTTATTTGAAAAATCCTTAAATACTACAGTATACAATCAGAAGATGATGGGAAAAGAATGTCTTGCCTTCTGTTGAACTGACTGCTGAGTCTGTAAGGGGTAAAACCTTTTTCTCCCTTGCTGTTTGGATTAAGATTTAAGGTTAAAGATTTAAGGTTTGCTTGTGCTTGTATCTTATTTAAGAGGACAGAATAATATTTTTCTCCCTCCCACCTTCATCCAATTCATTTTGGACCACAGACCTCATTAATATTCAGTAATATGGCTAGACTTACACAGATAAAAGTAGCCAAGCCATTTCACTGAGAAACCAACTTCTATAAACACAATTTTATTTTCTCTATTGCTCCAGGTATAACTGGTTTCCCTCATCCGTGGATAGGCAATCCATTTCCTACCCATAACCATTATGTGGAATAGTAGTCACCATCACTTATTTTGTTTTGTAAAGACTGCATCCTTTAGATCTCTGTCTATTATCACCTTTGTCTGTTTGTTTCTCTTTCTATTGCACTTTTACTTGAACTCCCACAAAACATTAAAACAGGTAAAATATCTGGTAAACATCCCTTCTACCTGTGAAGGCAAAGATTCTCCTGCAATATGAGATGAACCCTGGTCATCCCTAATGTTATGATCTGCACTCTGCAGAACTGTTCTATCCAATATGGCAGCTGGTAGCCATGTGTGGATATTTAAATTTAAAATCAATTCAATAAAATATCTCAGTTCTGGGCCGGTGAGATGGCTCAGCGGCGTAAGCGTCTGCCTTGCAAGCGCGAGGGCCCGAGTTCGACTCCCGGATCCCACATATGAAAAAGGGGCCGGTGAATTGCTCAGCGGCATGGGTGCCTGTTGGCGCGTGAGGTCCTGAGGTCGACCCCCCGGTACCCACAAAAAAAAAAAAAAATCTCAGTTCTTCAGTTGCACCAGCCACATTTCAAGGACTTAGTAGTTCCATGTGGTTAGTGACTTCTATACTTGGCAGCGCAGAACATGTTTATCTTTGTAGAAAGTTCCATTAAATAGCATTACAATAGGGGCTCAGTGGAGAAATGATCTTCATGCAGAAAGATATTTCAAATTCTAGTTGATGATAATTATGATTTTTTTATGGCTCTTCAAAAATTCTAATTGAGTATAACTAAAGTTTTGTGGATATTTGGTCAAATAGTTTACATATTTTAGTATATGGGGAAAATTCTTAGATACATAATTATGAGTAATAATCCAAAATTTAGACAGTCCTGGATCTAGCCACCATTATTAGCTATATAACCTCCTTTGAGCATAATCTTTGAGCATAAATTCTTTGCTATAGAATGGAGACAGCTATGTTATCTGCCTTGCTATTTAATCATCAATAGGTAGGGATTGTATCTCATGTCTCATTTATATTTGGACCATGAAACTTTGAACAGTGGGTGGTACACAGCTGGTGCTTGATAAATGTTTGTTGAGATAAATAATGAAATAATTTACAGGAATCCTCTTTGTAACTTCAGCCTCTTTTTCAGTATGTAAGGGTATAACTAGGCGGAAGGACTTTATTCATCAAAATTAGAAGGAAGGTGCTCCTGGCAATATGAAATGTGGAGAGAAAGAAAGATGGTTAAAAAGGATTTTTAGAAAGTTTTATGGAAATGACAACAAAGATCTAGTAAATTCTTGAAGCTTTCTGAGTCACATTGATGTAGTTTAACTATTACCCTTGGCTGCACCTGGCTTCAAAGCAAGAGGAACCAGGCATTGTTTTAGATAGGTTGTTGTCATATGAGAGATTAAAAATAGGTCATGTAAATCAGTTTCTTAGCATCTGTTAAATAATAATGTTCTTCTCTTTTACAGTTTGTTCCCCACAACCCTCTGTGTCTCAAACTTTGTATAATAGCTTTAGTTCTGAAAGAATTTAGAATGAGCACAATAATTCCTGTCTTGTAGAAGCTGACTTTACTCACAGGTATCATACTTGAGGTCACACCTTGTTATGAACACACACAGGGCAAAGCCCTGAAGATCACTGATCAATATGCAACTCAACAGATTTTTGTCAAGCGGATTCTAAATTAATAGGGAAGTAAGCCAACCAGCCAGATGTGTATGCACTAGAATCCAGCTGAGATACATGCAGAAGTCAGGCTGTATTGGCAGTTTGGAGGAAGGGTTGGGTTACTTTGGGAAGACTTTCTGGAAAGAAGGACTGAATGTTCAAAACAGATAAGTGCCTGACAGATTGGGAATGGGTGTGAGAGTCTTTGGGACCAGAAGACTGTGGGATTACATGGTTTGTTGCTTTTCTGTTGTAAAGCCAGAGCCCAGATGTGCAGAACTCCAGTGGTGAGCCAGCCAGGTCCACGGCCCAGCTTCAACTCTATTTTTACTTCACAGAGGGTATGAAATTCAGCTCTCAGCTTTCCCTCAGGGTAGAAGAGCCCACTCTGGTGCTTTGCTTTTCTATATATGCTACCTTTACTCGGGTGGTTTCATGTATATTCATCTTCATCAGTGTTTGGTGGGCCTACATTCATCTGCATCTTTTTCAACAGTTCTCTCATGTAGCAGACATAGTAAAAAGCCCTGGCTGTCTGTTTCCCGATTCTGACTTTTATATCTTATCTTCTTTTGTTAAATGAATGAAAGTAGTATCAAGGTGAGGAAATCTTGGGATTTCCTTTTTTGTTACTACTTTCACTAGTCTTTCTGATATTCTCAAAATATTCTCTACAAATGGTGGAAAATATATTCTTCAAATGTTGATTTTCATGCAGTTCTAATTCTGTAAATTCAATTTAAATAACGAATTTCTGTGACTCTTTTTCCTTTTAGAATGTGATTCCAGATTCAAGTTCTTTCAAAGCGTCAGCTCTTTTGCTGACAGCTGGCAGCATTTGAAGACTTCTCGTTTCTGTGCTAGAACATTGCAAGTCCTTTGAGTCTTTAGGGTGCATGGATGTCTGGGTCCCTTTGGTCTAATGGTGACCATAGTCATATAAGTGATTGCTCAGTCCTGAATCCGTGGCATTGTCTCACCCTCCTTTCCTAAAACCTGTAGAAACACAGTTCTTCCCAGGAGACTTTGTAGTCTTACAGAAAGGACTAAGGAATCGGGAGCCCAGAGGCCTGGATCCTAGTGCTAGGAGCCAGCATAAGCAAATCTCTTCACCCAGTTTTCTTTGACTACAAAGTAACAGAGCCGGAGCAGGTAATCTCTAAGGCTCTGCCAGCTCTGACATGGCTTAAATCCACAAAGCCTGGTGAATACTAAGGTAGCACAGAACGGAAAGGAACTGCACCATCTCACTGCAAATTTAAGAAAACTCTAAGCAACAGACTGCAGAATTCCCAGCTGATGCTTCTTTTCTTGTTTGGAAAGAAACCAAAACATAAAAGAAAACACTTGCTCAAAACTGCTCCTTTATTGAATCCTTAAAAAAAAATGTCCTAAGTGTTTTTCCAGAAAAAGCAACTTCTTCTTTCCCACGTCTCTGATTCCAGGAAGTGTCTAAATTCTCTACGCTGTGAACATCTGGTAAAGTATTTGACTTCCTATATGAGATTATAGATACGGTAGAGTTATTTTTGATAGTTCTGTTAGAAAAATGTATGCCTTCAAACACAATTTTTAAATGTGAAAGTGTGAATTTTAGGTCATTTTTTGGTGTGAATTAATGTCTTGGAATTGATAGTATACATCAATAGGAAAGTGAGTCAGTTCTCTGCAAAAGTGAAATTTACCTATTGTCTAAATTAGATCCACTAGCATGTTCTGTAATCTCTTCCCCAAGGTCCCACGCTGAATTTCTGTGTCACACTGCTCCTCATCCCGGCACGCTCCTCTCTCACTCCTCTTCCCCCAACAATGCACCAGGGTTCAGAGCAGCAGCTTCTAGCTCACTGTCACAACTTGTCCTGGCAGAATTCCTATAGAAACTTTGGTTTTTTTTGTTTGTTTGTTTTGTTTTTGGTGGGTACCGGGGGTCGACCTCAGGACCTCTCACGCCAGCAGGTGCCCGTGCCGCTGAGCGATATCACCGGCCCTTTTTTCGTATGTGGGATCCGGGAGTCGAACTCAGAACCTCGTGCTTGCCAGGCAGGCGCTTACGCCGCTGAGCCATCTCCCGCCCGAACCTTTGGTTTTCATAGCACAACCTTTCATTCACTGGGCTAATCCAAAGAATATTTCACATGCCTGACACTTCACAAGGTAGAGAAGTAACAGTAAATAAGAGGGAAGGGGCCTGCTCAAGCTTTCCCACAGAATTATGGAAGAAATTGACATTAATATGCATTATACTCGATTATTTTGTGACAATTAAATTAGTGCCACATAAGAGAAGTCATGGTATCTCAGGAGTACAGAATGAGCCACCCAATTAGCTGGCGAATGCAGGGAGAGCGTGTCAGGAGAGACATCCCAGGGAAAATGATATCTTCTTAGACTAAGAGGTTGAAGAGTTGTCTAGTTGACGTGGAGGGGGAGTAAGAGTAAGAATAAGAGCAAAATCTCATGGAGTCTCATATAAACAGTGTGTTAGCTTTACGTTATTACAACAAAATACTGAGATAATCAACTTATAAAGAGAAGAGGTTTATTTTGTCTCACATTTTTCTGAGGATTTAGTCTGTGACCAATTGACTCCTTTGCTTTTGGGCCTATAGTACTGCGGCACATCATGGTGGGGAGCATGAGGCAGAGCAAAGCAGCTCAGCTCATGGCTGAGAACTGAGAGAGGAAGAGGGGCTGGCACATCCCCAGTGACGGGAAGGCCTCCCACTAGGTCCCACCTCTTGTTTCCTCCACCCTCCAGCAGCAGCAAGCTCAGAATTAAGCCTTTAACAAATGGGCCTTTGGAGAACGTTTCAGATCCAAACTGTGGCGAACAGCAAATTTAGGTTTAACTGTTTGGTTTCTAATCCCCATCAGAAAATCTGCCCCAAAACACATAGCCTCAAGACTCACTCCAATTTTTTAAGCATAATATTCTGATTCATATATGCAGAAAATATTTCCAAGTTAATAGTAATTATCTCTAGGGGTTGCCATTGTAGGTATTAAATTTCTTCTTTGTACCTTTGCATAGTTTCTATATTCTTTATAATGATCACATGATCATTTTCCTAAGATATGTAACATATTTTATAACATAGTTAATTTTATTTTAAAAGAAAAAATAGCCAATGGAACAATAATGTCTACTCTGTGTGATTGCTAGAATGTAAAACCCTCCCCTGTGTATATCGATTGCTGTGTGGTAAGTTCATTGGCATAATGCTCAGGACAGCCTAGGCTTGCAAACATTTGCTCATTCTCTCAACATACATGAATAAACTGAGAACAAGACATCCAAAGGGATCTCATGTAAAACAGACCCATTTTACAGGCCCATAATCCCATACTCTCAATTTTAAAACTTCAATTCTATATAAACAAGATTTTTTCCCAAAACTCATTTGATGACAAAACCCAGACTAACACTAAGGCTAATTCAGTTATTATTTTATCCACCTAGTATTTCCACTGTTTCTCTGCTGAATTGACCTCCAAGTTCCAAATACAGGGAGAGCATGATGCCTACCGTATTTCTTAATACTTGTTGAGTGAATCTACAAGCCATACTTCCGGTTGTGATTATGGGTATTAATTATGAGGCTGCTGACCATATGTTACTAACTATAAGAAAGAGGTTGCAACTATACATATTTTAGGGTCAGGCAATACTTACTTATACTGGTACTGACCTGGAAATGGGATAGGCCCTACCGACCTTCTGGGATAAAATTTTTGACCTTGATGCAATTAATTCAAGACCTTAAATCACCAAGGAAAGTAAGTGATATTTGAGTATTTTTACAGCCTTCAATAGGAAGAACATTGCATTTTTTAATCCCAGTACTCTGGGAAGTTGAGGCAAGAACAATGCAAGTTCAAACCCACCCTGGGCGATTTAGTGACTTAGAAAGAGCCTATCTCAAAATTACAAAGAAAAGAAAAAGATAAGGCGTGGGGACTGCGGTGAGAGTGTGGCTATAGCTCAGTGAGAAGATCCTGGGTTCAATCTTCAGTACTGCAAAAGGCTGAAGGGAGGCACAGGAACTTTTATTAAAAGACTTCTAGGGCTGGTGAGATAGCTCAGCGGCATAAGTGCCTGCCTGGCAAGCGCGAGGTCCTGAGTTTGACTCCCGGTACCCACATAAAGGAAAAAAAGGGCCGATGATATTGCTCAGCGGCACAAGTGCCTGCTGGCAAGCGCGAGGTCCTGAGTTTGACCCCTGGTACCCCCCCAAAAAAAAGACTTCTAATCACAATGTTTGTAATACAGACTGAAATCTAGCAGAATAAACCCTGGTTCGCTTACATGGTAAAACTTTCAGATTTTTCATAATGACCATAGAAAGCCATTTTAAAATTTTGAGGTTTTATATCTATCATTGTTCAAGATGAAATTGTTTCTGACAAGATTCATCTTCATCCCTTTACAGATTAATCCATCTTTGTGGTACCAAAGGAGGAGACCATAAGGGTTGATTGGAATCCCAAAGCTTTCACCTTCCTTTTGTTCTGGGTTAATCTTAGGCTTTCATCAAAAGTACATCAATCCTTTTATATGAAAGTAAGCAAGAGTTTGTAACATAATTTGCAGCATGGGATGCTTCACTTTAGTGGGAGAAACATTGGCTTGTTTCTTCCATTTATGGATCCTTTTCCTTGGCTTGAGAGAAAGAAAATAAATCTCACAGCATCTCCACCAGTTTTCTTTTTGTCTTTCCTGGCTGTACTTCTTTGTAGGTCTCTAATTACCCAACAGACCTTACTACCATGAAAGGTGTCTTACCAAGCAATTTACCACTTGCTCCCAGTCTTTAATCTTCTGGTCGTGCATATGAAAATGAATATTTTACCATGACCCTGTGACCTACACATCTCCCTCCTCACATCATGTCATCTCTCCCAGGAAAGTAATCAAAATCTAATGATTTTAGAATGCTAGCACTCCCAATTCTAAGGCAGCGGCATCTGGAGTCTTTATTAAGTCCATACACAGTTTTTAGGTCTTCTACTTGACAAAAGAATAAAACCAAAGACAGCTAAGATTTTAAAAGCTGCTTCCCTTAGAACAATATTCTGGGTGGCAGAAAATTTGTGGGCAACATAGACTTAGTTTGGAAACCCCCAAAATACTAAAAGGTGTTTCAACTTTCTCAGTCCTTGAATATATCTAATTTTGCCTGTTTTTTTTTTATCCTTGTATGGGCACAAAATACTTAGTATTTATGAAAAATTACAAAATGTTTTATTTACCTTTGCAGAGAATTCCACTGGAATAAAGTCTTGATTTAGTAGATAGTCAAGGGTCAGTAGTCTAGAGAATTGTGGACTAGTTATAGATTTTTCAATACCTTTTAACACTGCTGGGGCTTGATTTTGCCTAGATGTAAAATAGAAAAGTAAAATGATAAAAGTCCCATACTACCCCAGAGTTTTAATGAAATATCCCATACCTTCAAATAAAGGACACATGTGTTAAGTTCCTTTTATCAGCATCAGAATTGATGTTCCAACATATTCATTCAGAATGGTTATATTAAATATTGAGAATATCTGTTTTTTAAGTGCTATTACAAAAGAATTAATTTGTGACTCATGGCTAAGTGATATATATAGTGAGCCCTTTCCAGTCCTCATCGCAGTCTGGGAAATTTATATTTGTAATCCCAAGGGAAAGTTATTAGTATTCTAGCGAGTTAATTCCAATCTACCACTTCCAATGCAACCCATGGCAAGAATAAAGACACTAAGGCATATCTACAGTTGTGGGGAGCCAAGGGGGTCCTAAGTCCAGCCAGAATGGTGGTTACCAGAACAAAAGGCCATTACCCAAGGCTGAATCCAGCTTTTATTAATTCTGGATGAGGGGAGTGGCTTGGGATGAGTGACTGTGAGAGTGTCGGGAAGTACAGGAGTGCTGTGAGCTGGGCTGGGTAGGAGGCCGGAAATCACCTCTGTGATATGCAGAGAGAAACATATGCAGAGGGAGTAATCTGCATAACACAATTTGAGGTAGTATTTAATGTTTTGGGATCGGTGCTTTTGTGCCCTGGGAAGTCATAGCCTCTTATCTCCAATCTCAACCCCAGCCAACAGCATGGAGCATGGCTCTCCATCCCGCCTGGCTCACACGTTTTTTGGGAGCTATAGGGGCGGGGCAACACTGACCTGTCTCCTTGCTTCAAAGACTATATACATCAGCACCCTGGCTAGACGGATTTACTTTGCTTAAAGCCAATTGAAGGGATAAGGAGAAGTTCTGGCCAGCTCTGTACATATCAGTACATGGAAATAGAGCCAGCTTTAGCTCTTCTTTCAAGGAGAGTTGTTCAGGTGGTCCTCCATGATGTAGATCTTGCAAATTGCTCCGAGATGATTCTAGATGTGAATTACATGGTAATAATGTACTCTTGTACCATCTATCACTATCTCATTAGTCACTTTATACAGCTTTGCTCTATGATGTGCAATTCTACGTGATTTGAAGAGGAAACATAATTTGCAGACATGGAGAAATGAAATCCAACATAACTCCCATCTCAGGTTGAAGAGATGTCTTTCCAGATTCTTTAAAGTATTTCTGTCCTCCAACCCCTCCCTCCTCCATTCTCCCCAGGACCCAAAAGAGGTGTGTTTATAGTGAGATAAAATTATATATTAGACTTCAGAGCTTATATAATGAAAAAAGAGAAGACTAGAAGCATAGCTCAGTGGTAGAGTGCTTGTGTAGCATGCCTGAGGCCTGGATTCTATCCCCAGAGTGAGAGAAAGAAAGAGACACAGAGAGACAGAGAGACAGAGACAGAGAGACAGAGACAGAGACAGAGACAGAAAGGAATGACAATACATCTTGGAATAGCATTTGCTGAGGCAACTTTTCTTGGGTCTCCAATGTCTTGCCCAGCATCTGATCAGAGGCTACAGCAAGTTCTTTCAAGTGTCTTTGCTAAAGAAGTCCTATTCTGCTTCCTCCAGCTGACTAGGTCAATGTTTTCTGCTTCCTAATTCTTGTAAGTCAGGGTCAATAGATGATCAGGAAATTTGTAACTTCTTCATTAGGTTCTTGTGTTTTACGGTCTTTGAGCTTGAGGCAAGCTGGCCTGGATGATCACAACATCAACTAAACAACAAAACCACAGTACCCAACAGGAAATTCTGCATCTCTCTCCAAATACGTAAAAAACAGAATTGGGTGGAACAACAGAAGATTATGGATAACTTACTGCAGGTTGAACTTTCAAACTAATTCACGGCAGTCACTCTGGGGAGATTTCAAGAGAAGTAGTTATGTTCCTGAAAGTCTGTATGCTTCCCTTTTTTTTCCCCCCTAACATTAAATTTTTATCAGTTCTGGTCACTTTGGTTAAACCTGATTCTGGTGTCAGCATCCATTAATGGGATGAGATAGCGGTTTTCACACTGGGCTACGTGGAGCTCCAGGGGTATGAGGAAGTAAGCGTCTGAAGGACGAGCGTCCCCAGTGAGTCAAGAATGAGACCACAGTCTCTGTTGCCAATTTCTTCTCTTTTCTTTTTTTTTTTTTTTGAACTATGGAACTCTGTATAAAACTTGTTCATAGAACAGGGTTTTTAAAATTTAAATGAATTTACAATTCTTTGATTTGATCATTCAAAAATCTATGTATAGTTGGAGACAGTCCACGAAATCCTAAGGAAGACAGCAATAGGGAACAGAACTGACAAGTTCATATTTCTCTTGGTGAAGTTCTATGTGCATTTGAAAGAACTCAGTACCAGTGCTTATTCATTTAGTCATTCCTTCTATTAATATGTATCGACGTGTGTGTGTGTGTTTATGTATGTGTGTGCATGGCTGGAAACTCTATCTTCCCTTCGGGAGATAGCATTGTTTTATCTGTAGTTCTAGCGAATAGATCCTTCATAAGAACCAATCACATTTCACTTCTTTGAGTTCTTACAATATTTTCTCATTTATTTCTCTCATCAAGCCTTCAACATGCTAAGTAAATAATATTATCTGCTTACTTCCATTAAGGAAAGTGAACCTTAGAGAGATCAATCAATTTCTTCAGTCATTTGAGAGGTAAATAGCCTTTTAACTATTCCCTGGCCCTCTGCAGCTTGTCAGTTCAGATGTGTGAGCTCGGTAGGGCACACAAAATGTAGATAATATCTTTCCTACTTCATATGGTTGCTAAAATTAAATGAGCTAACATATGATAGTGTGTTTGAAGGTTAAAAAAAACCTAACGGTGTACTAGAGGTGATGAATTATTTTTATTGGACTTCAGTTTGATTTTTCACTGTGTACATGGCTAATCAGAAGGTCAGAATCATCGTTGTTCATTAAGAACAAAGTGCTGGCAAATGTAAAGACAAATCAAGCCAATGCTTTTCAAATGCTCTGAGTTTAAAACACAGCTTGCTCTTCTAAGTTCCCCGTTTTTCATGGATGATTGTACAAAATGCAAGCTTCTCTTTTTCGTAACTAACTTGAAGAGATTTTAAATTGTGATAAATGGCTGAAAAAATTGCTAATTGCATTTCTGAATTTCTGCATGAATATTGTCCTGGAATGATAAGCGATATCTATGGTCTGTGAAAACACTTCTAATAGTGCTAGGTTAAGAGATCTACAAATGGTTGGAATCAGAATTTTCAAAATATTATAGAGATGTCTTTTAACCTACAAATATAAGTAAAAAATGAGCACTTGAAGGAAAGAGAAAAAAAATGAGTGAGAAGAAAACATTCTTTTTATTCTATATCAGGTTCTCTAGACTAGAGAAATATAAATGGGAAATTCTGTCCCATACCAGTCATTTTATGTTTTATGCAACAGAAATTTCCAAACCAAGGAAGCCATAAAATTACTCTGTGTAATGTAGGTTTTACCATATCAACCGGAAAACTCCTACATGCTTTAACTAAAATAGAGATGATTTTATTTTCACTTCAATAGAGTGGGAGGTTTTAGTAATGTTTCTTCTCATGTTAATATGTTGTGTTTTTAAATTGGAAGCCATCTGAGTGCTTGGGTGTTAATGAGCGAGCAAAATCTCTCCGGTGAGAGCATTTGGCTCCATCTTTATTTTACAAAGCCCTCTCCTGCAATGTTGTTCCCTTTCTACTACTCACAACTCGCATGTCTTGGGGGTTTCCTTCTATTTTTTTTTTCTGTCAGACTGTCTAACAGAGTCCCATGTGGAGTGTCATATTTTGTCAGGAGGTGGCACTGAATAACGTGTGCAGAAAATACTCCCAGTTAAACACTTTAGATCATGTATAACAAGCGGTTTAGCAATTAACACTTCAGAAACCTAAAAGCTATTTAAATGAAATGTATATTTTTAGCTCCTGGTAGTCTATGTTGGTATAGGAGAAGGTTAAAGTCAGCAGGTTTAGTGAATACATTTTTGGTGCTTCCTAGAGTGAATGCTTTAAAGTGGAGCCACCAGAAATGCTTTGGGCTGAAGGTTTGATGTAGTTGGGTACCCTTTCAGAAGTAAGAGCGGGTTCTCAGAGCCCACATCCTGCCTTTTATCCTCAGAGAGAGGTAAAACTTCCACCAGAGAAAAGTTTCTTTTGTACTACACATAAGTAGGCAGTGAGAATGATTAGCACTCGCATAGGGTTATTTGTTTCTTCCCACTGCAGCATACATTATGATGTTTTTATTGCAATAGAAATTTTCTCTGCTCATCTTCAGTGTTATATGCAGATATATTTCACAAGTGGGTCAAATACGGAGTAGGAATAGAAGCTAGAATAGAATCATAGACCAGATTCTTACAGGATACACACCAGCCAGACTCAGGCTCCGCCACCACACCCTGGCATGGCCCTCCTGGTTGTTTGCACCTAGCCTGTGTCATTCCAGTCATTCAGGGTTTTGAAGACCCACCCTGGGTGCACGGTTATCATCTGAGAGCTAAACTGGTGAAATAAACAACACTTAAATATGTGCAATGAGCTATCTTCAGAAATAACTCAAAGAATGCAAATAAATATGAGCCTGAAAAAAAGCACAAAAGCATCCACTTTCAAGATGTAAACTGAAGGGAGAAAACCTGAAATGTCACCAAAACTAAGAAAGCCCACATATAGGCAATTGTATTTTTAAGCTGTATCCAAATGAAAATAGGACAGTGTTCACCTGGGGACCTAGGAAACAGTCTTGTAGCAGCCACTTCTGAAGTTCATGTGGGAAATAGGCACCAAGGGCAAGGCCAGAAAATGCACACTTGCTTCTGTGAACTTTTACCCTAAATGGCAACGGGGTGTCCCAGTAGGCTGAACTGAGGATGCAGAGGCCCTCTCGGCCGTTAAGGAGAACTTTCCCATTCTCCCTTTGGGTTCAAATCAAAGCCTCTGACTTCTCTTTTGTGTCACACGGATGGCAAGGATGGGGCAGTACAAAAGCCTGCCACGGAAAAGGAGATCTGGCCTAAGGGACACTGTTCTGTCTAAACTGCCCACACGATGCTTACTTAGGGTGGGATGAACCCCACCTGGGGATGCTCCTGGTCATCTATTGTACCACAGGTGCAGAGGGGAAACTTTGGGAAATAGAGACCACAACCTTTCTTATAGCAGCTCAATAAAAGTCCCTCTTGACATGTCCAGATGTATAGTTCCTCTTTGAGGTTGGAGTGTTTGCATTTGTGTGGGTGTGAGGGGCATGGCAAGAAGACAGGGAGTGAAACTGGATGCCTGGAGCTCCCCCTACAGGCCAAATATATTCCACCCTGGTTGAAAAAAACCTGAAATTTGAAAGAGGGGTGGGGGGAGGTGGGACTCAGGGAGCCTAAAACAAAGGACAAAGAATCTGGCAGCAGTCTGTCAGCCCTACCCAGGAAAGAGAGATTCTAGATTTAGTGGGCAGAGCTGAGTACTTGAAAGGAAGTGCGGGTCCAGAATCCTTTATGAAATTTCAAAACTCAAAAAAACTCCCCAAATGGAAGTTGTTTTGATATTCATTTGGGAACAAGTCTTGATCTGAACTGATATGAGGGGATTTCTGGTCTTTATGTCCATATAAATATCTTATCTTTTATGACAGCTATGTTAATGCATTCGACTATGAGATGCTGCCCTAATTTCCACTAGAAGTAGTGTATGTAATGTCAGGATGTTATAAAGTACAGCAGTGTAAGGGTGTTAAATATATACCAATGCAGAGATGCTGTAATTTACAGTGTATTTACATTATAACTATTTCTCCAAAATCTTAAGACTTCTGAAATGTGAACTGCATTCCTTGCCAGCTAAGGACTTGTGGGACTGTGTATCATAATAATATCATGTGACCCCAATGGTAGGTAGGCCACTCCTGTATCATATGACTTACAAAAGGTGACTTTTGTCTCTAAGGTTTGATTTCTCCTCAAGTGAGATGAAATTATTATTAGTTTGGCTGTTAAATTTGATTATGGAGTCTTCATCTAGGACCTGGGAAGTAGTAAACATCTAATAATGCTAATGATTATTATCACACTTCATTGATATTACTTGATCTGAAAGAAGGCCTACCTCATTTTACTCTGATTTGCAGTCACCCAAGATTCACCTGGCTACCAACTACTAGGCCTTCTGATATCAGGAAAGTGGAACCCTAGATGATAAAAAGGAGCTTTGGGGTCACTTATGCTCCATTATAAACCAATAATTTGGCATTCTAAATCCTACCTCAATCTCTTGAATACCAAAAAAAGAAATCAAATCAAAGTCAGAGATAGTCTCAATTCTGAGAGATACTTATATAGCTAAATACCTGTATACTTATAATAATTTGCAAGCAGATTTTAGTTAAGGACAGTCAACCACACTTTGAAGTAGAATAAATTGAAGCAAGGGAACTGAGAGAATAACTTTTTTACTTGCCTATGTACTATAATTTATGAGGGTCTTGGCTAATGGTCTGTCATTAGATTATAATGATCCAAGAATCCAGAATAAAATTTCAATAATATTTTACATGGAATACTAGCACTGTGAGAGCTTTGGTGAATAACAAAATGCCTCCAAGTATTTAAAAATGAAACCCCACTTTTAGGGACATTTACTGACACTCGCAGATTTAGTGTTAGCAGAAGTGGCCATGGTAAGTGTAATTTAGAGAGAATCAGCTTCTAATATATACTTTCCAGGCATTTACTTATTGGCTATTGGGTGATTTCAAGGATGTTAAAATTTTTCAAGTGGTGAAATCACTCCCACACAAATATAAAGTGAATAGAGATTTTTCTTAATGTTAAGGAAGAAATCAGTAAGATGTTACAATTTATTCAAAGAGAATCTGAAGAACAGGCACACACACAGGCAATCAGCAATGTGGGTTTCCTGCTTGATGTAGAACTGTTTAATCTCTATAGCACAATAAAATATAATGCTTGGAATCATCTTTTCTACAGCACAGGAATCAGCTGTACATGTAATGGACAAAATTTATTTGCATTTCTATAGAGAAGAGTGCATAGTTCTTCAAGTAACGTGGTTATAAAATGGTGAAGGTGGGGGCCGGTGAGACGGCTCAGCGGCTTAAGCGCCTGCCTTGCAAGCGCGAAGGCCCGAGTTCGACTCCCGGAACCCACATACGAAAAAGGGGCCGGTGATATCGCTCAGCGGCACGGGTGCCTGTTGGCGCGTGAGGTCCTGAGGTCGTCCCCCCGGTACCCACAAAAAAAAAAAAAAAAAAAAAAAAATGGTGAAGGTGGTCAGAAAATGCTACCCCAAAATGCTACCCCTTTTTGGCATATGGATATATTAAGCTGAAGAAACTTCAGAAAAACAGCCTATGTAAAGCTTTTCTTACCTTCCCCGAAGCACGTTATAAGTCTCTCATACGAGACATGTCTTCCCCTAACCCAGACAGCAGGAGCATCGTTATTTCTGAAGATGCAGGGACACAGAAAAGAATCTGAATCAACAGGCTTGCTAAGTTCCCCCTAGTTTATTAGATTTAGTTTATACCCTTTTTATCCTACCAGGACTCTCCACTCTTCATCAAACCTTGCATAAAACACCCAGGTTTAACCAATATTTCAGGGTTTTAGTCCTTTATAAAGGGCTCTGTACTGTGTGAAATACATATTAAACAAACTTGTATGCTTTCCTGTTGTTAAGCTGTCTTTTATTACAAAGGTCCCCGCTAGTGAACCTAAGATGGGTAGAATGAAAAGATAGATTTCCTCCTAACCAAAAGCCTTGTTAAAGCAAGGACATTCTCCCTACAGAATCAGATAACCCTCAGAATGTCTACTAGATAACAACAAGCACTCCATTAAAAGAACACTATGACTAGCAGAATAATGCCCTCAACTCCCCCCCACCTCACTCCAAGAAGTCCATATTCTAAAGCCCTGGACCTGTAATTAGTACATGTTATATGGAATGCAGAATTAAGGGTATAGGTGGAACTGTTTGCTAATCAGATGACTTAAGAAAATTTCCTTGTATTATTCAAATGGACCTAATGTAATGTATGGAAGTTTTTTAAAAAAATTTAACACTCTTAAATTTAATTGTGTTAAATTAAACTTAATTTAAAAATGTTTGTAGTGTTGGAGACCAAACCCAGGGTTTGGGCATGCTAGAATATTACAGAGGTATGCCTCCATTCTGGAATTTTAAATTTACTTTTCTCCCTCCAGAGTTTTGATAAATGTAGTGCATGAAATAAATGGACAATAGAAACATTAACAGGAAAAAGAGCACACAAATTTATTACATGCCTAAGCATCAGAGCCACACACATTCAGTATGAGACTCAAATAGAGACAAGTTGACTAAATCATACAGAGCTAAACAAAGGGGTAGCAGTTTGGGTGTCTGGGACAAGGTAGGTGGAACAGACTAAAGAAGGTTGGAGGGAAACTGCATGGGCAACATGGGTTGTTTCGTTATGCAGAAGTCTCCTAGGTTATAGCCACTTGAGGTCTCTCTCTGGGCCAAGTGTCAAACCCCCAGTGGCTTCTTGTGGAAAGGTCTTTCCTAGGCAGAAAGGGAGATATTAAATATAAAAAGCTCTTTACACCTCTGGCTGTTTGTTTTATTAATTCAATTTTCCTTTATAGACGTAAATTTCTTTGACGAAAGGGCAGCCTTTCATTGTTAATTCCATGTGTGCAGAGGCTTGTCATCACTGAATAGCCATCTTGAAATAAAGCAAAGAAATACTCACTTGGTTGATATATGTTGGGGTTCCCTAGTAACCAAAAGTCCTTGGTTCCTGACTCAGGGTAACAGATACTCATACCATACCATTTTCTAATGAAAATATTTACTTTAGCACAACGGTAGCTGGCTGTGCATATCAGTAGCTGCACAGGGGAAATACAGGATGCAATCTGTGTTCACCCACTTGGTAGACGAATGGCAAGGTGTATGCACATGTGTCAAAGTATCAACAGGTGAGTTTTACCCACATTATACGCCACATCACATTTTTGTGTAATTCTTTTTTTTTTTTTTTTTTTTTTTTGTGGGTACCGGGGGGTCGACCTCAGGACCTCGCGCGCCAACAGGCACCCGTGCCGCTGAGCGATATCACCGGCCCCTTTTTCGTATGTGGGTTCCGGGTGTCGAACTCGGGCCCTCGCGCTTGCAAGGCAGGCGCTTACGCCACTGAGCCATCTCACCGGCCCCCATTTTTGTGTAATTCTAATTTGTTTTATTAGATGTTTTCTTTTGATTTTTCTTGTAGAATTAGCCCAATTCAGTACAATGTCCATGAAAATCCACTTTTACAACTTTGGGAGGAGGTCGAAAGTGAGTCATCAGATAACTCCGTGACCGATGATGACTTGGATCCTGGAAGCCAAAGAAGGTGAGACAGTGAGATGGAGAAACATATGACAGATAGAGAAGTACAGAATGAAGATCTTGATTCAGATGAAGAAGAAAACAGTAACGTAAATAAATATTTGACTAGTCAAAATGCTACAAAGTGGTCATGTGTACCTGAATGATCCAACCTTAGAACTAGTTCAGAAAATGTTGTTAGGTTCTTGCCAGGAGTGAAACCTATTGGATGGAATGCCGACACTGTGATTCAATGTTGAAAATCATTTGTAACAGACAATATATGACAAAATGTTGTGAAATACCTAATAATGAAGTACGAGTAAAACATTCTATATGCAGCAGTGGTAATACTGAAAAATATATTTATTATGACACCTCACTATCTGAACTAAAAGCTTTCATAGCATACTTTATTATTCTAATTGTCAGAACCTAAAGGATTTATGGAGAAGTGACAGATGTGTTGAGATTTTTAGAACAATAATGACACTCAAAATATTTGGTTTTGTTTAAAATTGCCTACATTTTGATGACAAAGAGACCCATGAAGAAAGAAAAAAAAAATCCAACAATTTCACTGCTATTCACTCTTTTTTTTTTTTTTTTTTTGTGGGTACTGGGGGTTGACCTCAGGACTTCGTGCGCCAGCAGGTGCCCGTGCCACTGAGCGATATCACCCTTTTCTCATATGGGGGTTCCGGGAGTCCAACTTGGGCCTTAGGGCTTGCCAGGCAGGCGCTTATGCCGCTGAGCCATCTCAGCAGCCCATATTCACTTATTTTTTGAAAGCTTTGTTTCAAACTGTCAAGCAATTCATACACCGGCTGAATACATGACAATTGAGGAACAACTTGCATCATTTTGTGGTTGTTGAAGCTTTTGGTAATATATGCCAAAGAAACCTTCCAAATATGGTACAAAAATATATGCCCTGGTAGATACTGAATTTAGAAATTTATCCTAGAACTCAGTCATCAGGTCTTTCTCTGTGCAGTAATAAACTATATGACTTTGTGAACAGACTTGTTGCACCTATTTCAAAAAGTAACTGAAATATCACATTTGACAGTTGATTCACTAGTTACCCACTGATGTCACATTTGCTAAAAGAACACCAGTTGACCAGAACAGGAACTATCTGGAAGAACAAAATGGAGATTCCTGAAAAAATGTTGAAAGTTCACAACAGAGCCATGTATAGTACAATCTTTGAATTTTAGAAGGACATAACATTGGCCTACTATATGGTTAGGAAAAACAAAGTAGTATTGATAATATCAACATTATGTCATGATGATAAGATTGATAATGAAGCTGGGCAGGGTGGTACACACCTGTAATCCCAGCATTTGAGAGGCTGAGGCAGGATGATCCTGTGACTTCAAGGTCAGGCTGTGCTACATGGTGAGTTTAAGGCTAGCCTGGACTACATAGCAAGACCTTGTGTCAAAACAAACAAACAAACAAACAAACAAACAAAGATTGATAGTGAATCTTCAACACAAATGAAGCCCGAAATGGTCATATTTTATGACTAAATGAAAGGCAGAGTAGATGTTGACAAGTTATACAGCAACTATGATGTCACTTGAAACACAAAGCATTGGCTAATGGTTGTGTTTTACTTGATCCTAAACATGTCAGGCATAGTTTCACAGCTTACAGAGAAAATAACAAGCACAAAATATCACGGACAAATTTTCTTAAGGGATTGGAACTAGAATTGATAAATGATCAATTACAACAGAGGAAGAACAATATGTATCTGCCCAAAGGACTCTGCAAAAGAATTCTGGAGCAGATCAGTGAACATATTATAGACAGCTAAATTAGGTAAAAATATTATAGGCAGGCAGACAAGGCTAGGCCCTAGCGAGAGTCAGTGCAAAGATTAGAACACCTTAAAAACTGGCTGTAGGCACATATAAAGAAGATTAAAATCACTGTGGCCAGATTTATATACTTCCCTAAATAAGTTTGAGATCATTGGTACCACCCTTTTGAGATTTCCCATATAAATAAACCATTATCTTATTAGGGATGGGCCATCCTCTCCCACCCAACTAAGACTAAGACTGAGACTAAAACTAAAACTGCTAAGATTAAGACTAAAGACAAGACTAAAACTATAAGTTATCAATCAAGGTCAATGATATTATCCATATGCCCTTGCTACTATTGGATCAGTATTAGCTAAGTGGCTATACTTATAATCTTATTGGATGATTATAATTTGACCCCCATCATAGCCACCCCTCATGACTTTGCTGTATAAAACTTTCTCAGAGAAGTGGGCTCATTGGCAACCCATTCAGGATCCCTCCTGTCTCTCAGGAGCTATTCCTATTCCCTAATAAATTGTTCTACTCTTAACCTCCACTGGTTCTTAGAATTCATTCTTTGACTTTGGGGAACATGAACTTGGCATATCTGATATCTCACAGGTTGAGAGTTACATATTTTTTCCCTATATCAAACAGACAGATGAAACCTCACAAGAACCTCTTAAGAAAATAGGAAGACTAGTGAGATGTCAAGTATGTCCTGCCAAAAAAAGACAGGAAAACACACACGTGCTATCACTGTAAGCCAAACTTGTGTAGGGAACATTCTGTTTTCATATGTGAAAACTGCCTTAGGTGTGATAATTGAAGTAAAGATGATTTTTGTGGTAGATTTTTATTTGTATTTTCATTGTACTTCACATAGTAATTTATTTCTGTTATTTTTTAGATTTAGTAAGCAAACAAACAGTGGATATAGAAAATGTTGATGTTTATTCTAAAACTCAGTACATATTTTATATTTTATTTTATTGATATTTCATTTTCCTGCTAAGTGCACATTGTATAATATACAATAGGAACCTCCTGACAAAATAAGAAGGCAAGAGAGGTGATAAAAATGACCTGCCTAAAAAGATAGGAAAGCAAAACACACATGCTGCCAGTGTAAGCAATACATATGTGTGGAACATGCTGTTTTGATGTGTGAAGACTGCCTTGGGTATGATAATTCCAGTAAAGATTATTTCTGTGGTAAAGTTTTATTTGTATTTTCATTGTAGTTCACATAAGAATTTATTTCTGTTGTTATTTTTTAGATTTTGTAAGCAAGTAGATGGTTGATGTTGAAAATGTTGATGTTTAATTCTAAACACTCATTATATATTAAAAATTTAATATTTTATTTTACTGATATTTTATTTCCATGTTAAGTACACATTGTATAACATAATAAAATTAAAAGTAAAATAAATAATTCATCAATAGAAATACTCCTAAAAAATAAATGTGGGTGCTATATGCCCATTCTAATGCTCCTTTAAAAAAATTTACTCATATGCCCTAGGGGAAAAGGAGGGAGGCCAGAGGAGGCTTTGAAGATGAATGAAGTGGCCATTAGCCAGGAAGTGCTAGTGGCCTGCAGAAACTGTAAAGGCCAAGAAAATGGACTCTCTCCACTTGGATTTTGGCCTAGTGAGACCCATTTCCTATTTTCAGCCTCTGGGAGTGTAAGGTGACACATTTGTGTACTTTTATATTACGAGGTGTGTGCCATTGGCCTCAGGAAGTGCTAGCCCAAAGTAGTTTGAATTGAAGGAGAGTGGACGATCATTCGGACCAATCTCCTTCCTGTCTTTTTAAGTTATGGGAGAGCTGGCCATAAAGAAATTCTCTAACTACTTTACTTGAAAGTAGGTCATAAGTCCTCACTCCAGAGAGATTCTGCCTTATACAGTACCTGGGGGAAGGAATGTTACAATAGGGGTGGGAAAGAATAGCTTTCCTCTATCCTTCATGGTTCTTTGGTGTTGTGAACATGTTATGGCATTAACATCAACTGACATGTATCTTTCCATAATGTTAGAATTGTTTGAATATTAACAGATTCACGAGCTGAATACTTCCAATTTTACTTGGCATCATCACCATGGCAATCCTAAATTATTTATTCCATTCCAATCATAATTACTAACATCTAAGACTTAACTATCTCAACACTCAGATCACACATCACACCAATGATAACATTTAGGCTACAGAAAGACAAAAAGTAAAGAAGTTGTAGAATTTTTAAAAGGCAGTGCAAGGCCAATGCAGAGTCAATTCAAATGCTAAGGGTCATTGTATGTGGTCAGGTATTGGGTTAACAAATTGACTGTGGGGATGTCAAAGAGAAGGGTCAGGACAGCAGCTCAGGGCAAGACATAACAGAAAGCTGTTAATCTATACAGCTGGACTGCAAATTAAAGTGACATAAGCAGATTAACAGAAAAAATATTTTAATAGCTTCCATACACACAAGAGTCCCACAAAATACAACACTGAAGTTGAGTATAAAAATAAAAAGGGGCTTGGAGCATAGTTAGGAAGAACTGGCAATAAGTCTTGGAAAGGTGGGGGCATGTATAGTAAATAAAAGTTGGTCTCTCAGGTAATAAAGGTTGTCTTGGAGTAGCCCTCAGAAGCATAGGTATTGTCTAGTATGGACCTCCAGTTGCTTCTCCTGTGATCCAGTTCATCTTTTGTTTGATAAGATTCCAAGGAGGAGATTCCTGACAACTGAGTTTCTTTTGGAGGATTTATCTCTAGGCAGATAAAGGGAGCTCAGGAATACCTCTGCTTGCATCCCCTATTCCCTATGTGCCATCAGTTCAAAGTAATCCATGCACCAAAGCCTCAGTTTTGGGGATGGCATTTCCTGAACTCTTTCACTACATGAAGAGACCGAGAAGAATCTGAGCTGGGAAGGCTTGCTATATTTCCCTTCAGTATATACCCTTTAAAGCATATCTTTTCATTCAATCACATTTTACATTTTTCACCAAATCCATGCCTAGAAATAGATTTCCCTGGGTCTTTGAGTATTCATATCTGAAGGATCCCATGTTACATAAAATTTTTATTAAACACACTTATTTTGCTTTTCTTTTGTTAACCTTTGTTAACAAAACGAATGTTTGTCATGACCCTTATGATGGGTAGAGAAAGGTATCATACTTTTCTATAATATGTTAGCAGACTAAGAGAAAATGAATAGATGTTTCCAGTAATCTCTTTCCCAATTTCAAAGTTTTTTTCAAGTTCTCCTAAAATGAGGAACTACAAAACTTTGTAGAAAGACAATTTAAAAATTAATAAATGTGTCTTTCAATGCTTATAATTTATTATATATAATAGTGTATGATCATTTAGGTAAAATTAATTGAAGTATTTATCAAATAGAAAAATAACAAGCACAGTAAAAAATAAAAAAAAATTAGAGTAGGATTATCCAAAATCTACAAGTGTCTTCAAACTTAACAGCAATGAGAGTTCATTGCTTTCATGTAAAATCAATAAATGCTGTGATCATAATGTAAATGTCTGTTAGGCCTAGACAAGTAGCTGCGTAGGTTTGGCTCTGAACTGAATACCCTTTGCTTACAACTACATAGGGCTTTTGTTGTTGCAACTCACCATATTTCAAGAGCATGTGAGCTTTCACCAAAGAGGATTTAACTAGATGTGAACTCTCTCAGGTGTATCTTGCAAAAAAGTGAAAAATTAATCCTGTCCCTCGTTTGAGGAAGATTTTCACCAGCTGGTTTTGTAGAGAGGAAGGCTATGTTTCTTCACAGGAAAGCATAGCAGCGTGGTGTGCAAAGCTCCTACCTGTTTCTTTCCCCACTGAGAGGTTTAAGTAGAAATATTTGTTGTAGATACAACCTTAAAAATAATGACCCAGAGCAGAAATTACTAAGTTCAAAGATGTTCTTGAGGAACCTGCTCCACCTCCACACTGGAAAGTAAAAGTGACAAGCTTTAGAAGAAAGAGTGTTTTAAAGTAGAAAACAGAGAAGGGAGTTGGTAGTGCCGGTGGTAGTATTGGTGTAGGTATGTGTGTGAATTTGAGGGGACAAGGTTATTCAATAGGCTTCTCTGCAGTTTGAGAAGTCAAAGAGCAGAGGATAAAGCCATGCTGTGCCTTGGATGAAGTTTGCTGAGCACAACTCTAGAACTGTAGCCAGCATCATGGGGCTCTGAGGAAACAAGGCACATAGGCTTAAAAGGAACAACAAGTTCCTCACTTGCTGCACTCAATTTCCCTACAGTGTTGGTGATTTGTGGGACTTCGTACTTTCCTTGTGGCTCAAAAGAGTTTTTTGTGGTTTTTTAGTTCTCTTTTGTTTTGTTTTGTTTTTGCACTGGTTTTGATTCCCAGGACCTTTACATTAAATTGCATCACCATCCCTTTTTTATTTTTTATTTTGAGACAGGGTCTCACTAAGTTGCTGAATTGCTTACATGGGGCTTCTACTGGTAATCCTCTCACCTCAACCTCCCAGAGGGCTAGAGCTACAGGTGTGCACCACCATGCCTGGTTAAAGTACAAGCCTGTGGCCAAGTGAAACACAAACCATCCCAAGAGCTTTTGGCGCAAGTTGATTTATTCATTAACCTAAGAGGCCACCTGGCCAATTAAGGGGACAGAGAGACACCAAAGGATACTAAGTGACTTATACTTGGAGTAAAAGGCAGAAGTGACTATATTTTCTTAGCATTGATTGAAGCCACAAATTTTAGAGAAACATAGTTTTAGGGAGAAAATTCCAGCCAATTTTTACCTACAATGTCAGGTGCTGAGCCTGGGCCCAACTAAGCCTCTGAACAATGTGGAGATAGGGCAGGACAGATATTGGAAAAGGTGGGTGCATCCCTTTTTTATTTATAGGGCTGTTGATCCCAAAAAGGCTTGAGGAGAAAAAGAAGGAATATTTGTGTGAACTGGGCTGTTAGAGTGATAATTTTGAATTTGACTGGGTGATAGTGAATATCCTAAAGTGACTAGATTGATATTTTACTATTATCAAAAATAAAGACTCAGAGTCACAAGATTTATGTGAAGTTGTGGAATAAACTGTTTTTATACTCCTGAGTTGAGTAGACAGTTGTAACAGGGAAACATCACACTGGCATATTTTCAACAGTGTAGAGAAAATAACCCAGGACAGAAGTAAAATATCCCGAGAGATCAAACAGAATTAAAGCCAATGTTAAGAAATTAATGTGTAGAGAAAGTGACTCAGAGGAAGGGGTGATGGAATCTTCTGAAAAAAGTAGCAGCGATTGACTGTCCTCAAACCCACTAACTACTGGCTGTTTTTCTGATCTCTTTGGGAATTAATAACACAGCAGCCAAAGAAATCTGGGATGTATTGCTGATGGCTTTGAAGTCCAGGCTACAAACTGAAGCATTTTGGAAGAGAAAAAGGCATGGAGACATGAACTGTTGGCCACAGAAATGGTTTTAAAGTGTTTTAGACCATGATTTTTCATGCCAGTACTTCAGAGCCTTGGCAAGGGATGAAGTACAGCCCATGAGAAGAAAACTGTGTTTGACAGAGGAATTCCTAACCTGTTCAAAAGAGATTTAATCTGAAATATGAAAGAGAAAGAGAAAAAGAAAAAGAAAACCATAGATAAAGTTCTAAAATAAGTTTGTTGATTAATTGACACAACAATGGATACACTTCTCAAGAAGGTGATCAATTATTCTGACAAGTAAATATCAGGGAAAAGAATCAACAAATTTATGGTGCTGCTGTACTCTATATCCTAAAACATGGATAATGGGTACAAACTGATAGAACTTGACATTTAATACAGGTAGTCAATCTGATTGCATGAAAATCATTGTGAAAATGTTGGTAGGGTTTTATGATTGTGATGTGTGTTACAGAGGGTGATACCTGCTCCGGCCTAGGCAGCCATACCAGAGAGTGAAGGGACAACTCTTGGTCAGATTTACTATGTGTATGTTGACAACCAGCAATTTGGTTTTGGGGTGTATAACTTAAAGAGAGTCTTACACAGATCCATACTGTGTCACAGCCATTTTTGTGGTGATAGGGAATTGGTGGTAATCAGGGTATCCATTGGGGAAAAACAGATAATCAAATGTGGTAGATGAATACCATGGATCATGAGGCAGTAAATAAAACAAGCAGCCCAGCTTCTCATCCGTGGGGCTAAAAAGATGGCACTGATGCAAAAAGTAAGAAATAGGATGATACATACATAACACAATTATATATTCTAAAAACATATTCACTTGGATAATCATGCACCTTGAAACTACGTTTATAAACACACAAAAAATTCATGAAACATGTGAGAATTCTTTGGGGAGGTTGGGAATGGTGATAAAAAAGAATTTGGGTAGACATGTATGATAATATATTATGAACTACAAAGTGTGATATACTCATGTTCTAGTTACAATGAGAGAGAGAGAAGAAAATATCAGGTTACAAATCTTAGCTAACTGATAAATTTACTTTTGGCTTCCAGTTTAAGTTGGTATTGTTGTTTAATTAATATACTTAAAACATTCTCGTGCATTGTAAATTCTTAAACTATAATTACAGAGTTAACTTGCTCTTTTGTTTGCTCTCTGCTGGTTTAAGATAAGAACACTGATTCAAGGTTATTTAGAAGTCTGTTGGCAGCCAGTCAAATTTAAAATGTAACAATCTGAGACCAAAGGGGGGAAAAAGAGAGAAAGAAGGACACTTAATATCCAAGAAACTGCAGCCAAGTTTATTGTAAGAAGTTTATAAGTGGGGTGGAAATAAATATATAAAAAAGCTATAAGTATAAGAGATATACTTTTGATGAGAGGATTTTGTATGATAAAAGTTTTGCCCTGCTAGAAAGATAGAGAAATAATGACAAAACTGGAGAGCTCATGTATGTCAGAAAAAAAAAAACCCTATGGAATGGTTTTATTTAAAAAAAAAAAGTATGTCTGCTTTTAGTTTTGGTGGAGCCAAGGCTGTTCTTTCCAAAAGCTCCTTGTTGCTCAAACAGATGAGGGGGGCTATGGCCCCAACTCTGCCAGTCACTCCTTCCCAGGTCTCAACTCTTCTGTCTGTTTGATTTGGTCTTTAACACCCCCCCAAATATATATATATATACACTCACACACACACATATCTATTGGCTTTGATAAAATAAACATTTTGTTATTACATAGATGAGATACACCTGTGTGTGGTAATAAGTCTGTGTGTGGTCATTAACATTTTTTAAAACTCTTTATAAAGTTGATTTGCCCTCCTTTGATGTTGGCTGGGCAGCTGAGGAGAAAATTGATAGGGGTATGATTGGGCACATACACAGCATGGTAAACTGGGACCACAAGACCAAAGAGGAAGCTGATAAAGGGCTCAAAAAGAAAGCAGAACTGTTGGCAGCAGTGCTCACAGAGAGAAACACAGAAGTCACAAAAGTGCAGGGGCATGAATGTGGACGTGCCATGGGCCAAACCAGACAGGGACCTGGGCATTGACCAAAGGTGGTTTGGGATCAATGTGCACAATACAAAAAGAAAAGACACTGGAAAAATGAGTGTCCCAAAAATTATGGCAAAAATAATAAAAGTCATAAAACTAGGAAGCCACCTGCTAAAGGCTACCACCCCCAGGAGGAGCAAAATGCTGATCTCGTCAGGCTGACTAGAAGTAAAGTTTATAAAGACTAGGCAAGACCAGGCTCCATCTCTCTAGGCCCCCAGGAGCCCATGGTCAAAATAAGAGTGGGGAGCCAACTGATGGACTTTACGGTAGATAACAGAGCTGAACACTCAATGGTGACACAACCCATTGGGCCAGTATCTAAGAAAAATGTGACTATTGTGGGAGCCACTGGGGTCTCAGAAAAGAGGCCATTTTGCTGGTCAAAGAGGTTCATCATAAGGGAACAAGAGTACATGAATTCATGTACCTTCCAAACTGCCCCATTCCCCTGCTAGGAAGGGACCTGCTTCAAAACTACAGGCCCAATTTACCTTTGGGCCACAAGGAAATATGACTTTAAACCTGGCTTAATCAGGAGCCATGGTGCTGACTCTTACCATCCTGCAAGCAGAGGAATGAAGACTACATTCAAAAAAGTCACCAAAGTGTGAACAAATGAATCACATGGGCTAGTGCATAAGGTTCTTGGGGTGCGGGCTGAAGATAACCCATACAAACTGGCTGTAAATCAGACACTGGTGATAGTGGTACTGAAATTAGGGATAATTCCTGTCCAAGTATAGCAATATCCCCTCCCCTGGCAAGTCATACAAGACATTCAAGGACACTGAAAATGGATCTTAGGACATGGTGTCTCAGCTAGATGCCAGTCATCCAGGAACACCCCACTCTTGCCAGTACACAAACCAGGAACCAATGAATATACACTGGTACAGGATTTGCATGTTGTGAATCAGGCCACTGTGACCATCCACCCAACAGTACCAAATTCATATACATGGATGGGACTCATTCCAGCAAGTGCTGCCTGTTTTACTTGCTTGGATTTAAAAGATACCTTTTTTCTGTCTCCACCTCGCTGTAGTCAGTCAGCCCATTTTTACATTCCAGTGGGAGGAATTTGTCACAGGCATAAAGGAACAGCTCACCTGGACTAGGCTTCCACAGGGATTGTAAAACTCCCCTACCATCTTTGGAGAGGCACTAGCCACTGATTTCAATGCTTTCACCACATCAGAGGATAATTGCACTTTGCTGCAGTATGTAGATGACCTCCTTCTGGCAGCTCCGACCCATGAGGACTGTTATTAGTGCTTCATCTACATTGAAGCACTAAATATAAGGTGTCCAAGAAAAAGGCACAAATTTGTCAACAAGAGGTCAAATATTCGGGCTTCACTGTGACGCAAGGGGAGTGACAACTGGGTATCAAATGAAAATAGGCTGTCTTGTGCCCTTCCAATTCCAACCACCTGGTGCCAGATAAGAAAGTTTTTGGGGGTGTCAGGATTCTGTCATATCTGGATCCCAAATTTTTCACTTATGGTTAAGCTCCTATATGAAGCCACAAAAGGGGGAAAAGGGAGTCCCTCCTCTGGGAAGCTGACCAGGAAAATATCATTTAAACAGATCAAAGAGAACTTGACTCACCAGGTGAGTCAAGATATAACCAAGTGTTTCTTCCTGTATGTCCATGAATGGAAGAGAATGGCCATAGGGGGTCTTAACCAAGGCCATGGGATCCTGGCATTACCTGGTGGCATACTTGTGAAAACAATTAGACTCTGTGGCCCTAGGATGGCCTCCATGCTTCAAGGCATTTGCCAGTGCCTGCTGATGCCACGGCCTGCTGATGCCACTGCCTGCTGAAGCTAACTCTGGGACAACAATTGACCATTTGGGTACCACACTCAGTTAAAACTTAATGGACCAGAGGAGACACCATTGGTTATCAAATTCAAGGATGACTCAATATTAGGGGTTCCTATGTGAAAATCCTCACATAACTTTAGAGACAGTGAACACTCAACCCAGCTACCTTACTCCCAGTCAAACTGAGAGCCCCCCTTCATGACTGTGTAAAAACTGTGGATGAAGTATTCTTGAGCCAAGAGGATCTCACAGATCACCCTCTCAGAGACCCAGATGTTGAATACTTCACAGATGAAAGCAGTTTTGTTCTAGAAGGGGTCCACCAGACACGATATGCAGTGGTGACACTAGACTCTGTGATGGATGCTCAGCCTCTGCCTATTGGAACCTCAGCACAAAAATCAGAGTTAATAACATTGACAAGGGCTCTTTTACTAGCAAAGGACAAAAAAGTTAACATCTATACTGATTCCAAATATGCCTTTGTTACACTACATGTTCACAGAGCCATGTATAGGGAAAGAGGGATCCTAACTGATAAAAAAGTACAAAGAAAAAATTTTACAGCTCCTTGGTGCTGTATGGACACCAAAGAAAGTGACTGTTATACATTATAGGGGTCACCAACAGACTGGAACATTAGAAGCCAGGGGAAACCAAAAGAGAGATAGGGAAATAAAACAGTCTGTTCTGATAGCCCCGCAACCGAAAAGAGGGGCCCTGGCCATGCCCTTCATCTTAGAGCCTCCACTCTTAGAGACTCCAAACTACTCCCCAAATAAAAAGACATGGTTTGCTCAAAAATCTAAAACTTATATCAGGGGAGGATGATAAAAATTCTCTGATGAGAGACTAGCCCATCCCTGAAATAATGGCCCCCAGGTTTGTAAGACAATTGCATCAAGAGACTTACATGGGAAAAACGACACTAGAGACTTACTAGGCCATCACCTCTATGTGCCACAGATCACTGCCATCACTCAAGCTGTTTGTGAGCAGTGCCTGACCCGTGCTCAATGTGACCCAAAATAAGGGCCTACCAGGCCCCCAGAAATTCAAGAAATGGGTGCTACCCCTTATAAAAATTTGCTTACGGACTTCACAGAGCAGCCTAGAGTGGGAGGCTATCGGTATAAGTTGGTGCTTGCCTGCACCTTCTCAGGGTGGGTTGAGGGCTTCCCCACCTAAGCAAAAAAGACATGATAAGTGACAGAAGTGCTGTTAAGAGACATCATCCCAAGTTTTGGACTATCCCTGATCTTAGGGTCAGACAAGCGGCCAGTAATCTTGGTTGAGATAGTCCAGGAATTCATGTGGATGTTAAATATAAAATGAAACTACACACTGCCTACCAACCTCACAGCTCAGGAAAGATGGAGCACACAAACCAGACACTCAGAAAATTGCTAAAAAAAAGTATTGCCAAGAAATTAATTTGAGATGGGATCAAGTCCTGCCCATGGTCCACCTCTGGGTCAGGTGTACACCCACCAAACAAGCTGGTTATTCCACTTACGAAGACTTGTTTGGCTGGCTACCCCCAATTATAGGCCAAATCAAAGATGATCTCTGTGAACTAGGGAAATTGTCCCTAAGAAAACATATACAGACTTTTGGAATAGCCATGAAAGATATCCATAGCTGGGTATGAGAAAAATGTTCATGAATCTGACAGATCCAATACATCCCTTCAAGCCTGGGGATTATTTGGGTCAAGAAATAGAATCCAGCCACATTGGGACTCATATGTTATGGGCCCCATACTGTAATATTGTCTATTCCCACTGCTGTTAAAGTTACAGGAACTGTGCTTTAGACCCACCAGTGAAACTGGCAGCCCAAGACAGGTAGACCAGCTAACAGGATCCAGACCATCCAAACCAGCAGATCCTACAGCAAGACAGAGCCACCACCAAAATCAGTAACACTGTTCTAGTCTCCCTGGAAGCTGACTAGTCTACACACTGTTGAAGCCCGAAGAAATAACAGCCCTGCTCTTCTCGCTCCAGATTCAAGTTTCCCAAACTTCCCCCTCTCCACAGCCATTTTTCTTCATTCTAATACAGACAAAAGCAGTAACTTTTGCTCTGGTATGTAAAATTTTATAAATTCCTATTCCCATAACATTTTGTTTTTTGCAGGTACCGGGGGTTGAACTCAGGACCTCATGCGCCAGCAGGTGCCCGTGCCGCTGAGTGATATCACCAGCCCTTTTTCTTGTATGTGGGTACTGGGAGTCGAACTCAGGACCTCACGCTTGCCAGGCAGGCACTTATGCCGCTGAGCTATCTCACTGCCCCCCCCAACATTTTGTTATGCCCAAGCAGGGCCACCAAGATACAAAACAGTCACAGCTTGACAAACTACCTTGCTCTCCTGCCTGCCCACAAGTTCCATGCCAAAGACCAACCCCCTTGCAAAATGTATAGAAACAGGAGCTTCTCCTCTGTTCGGCACTCAGCCATTTTTGACACACCAGTCTGCCAGGCCAATCTTCACCTAAAACCAAATAAAATCCTGTTTCCCAGTGGTCTCTCTAGTCTCTTAAGTTCTGCAACAAGTAGAATATGAAATACTGGCAGATTCCTTTATTAAAAGGGCTCTTTTTACTTGGAGGTTCTGCTACTTTTTTTTTTGTTTTGTTTTTTGCTTTGTTTTGTTTTGTTTCTCAATTGATAAATGATGTCTTTAAAATTTTTCTCTGTTAGGCTCTAATTTTGCTGTCTGTTTTTATGTTTGGTTCTCTCAGGCCGCATCTGCACAGTTTAAGAGCAGAGAAGGACAATGTTCTTATCGGAAACATTTGGACATCTAAGGATAGGAACATAGCTAAAGCAATCCATTTTTCCTGTTCCTTTTGTTTTCTTCAATGCTTGTTTGCTTTTTTGTATTTCTCAAGTAAGAGAAAAAAGCCTGCTCCTTGTATTCCAAATTCAAAGGTGAATAGTACTTGGATGGCACTGTGCTATGTAAGTGTATTCCCTTCTGCTGTCAGCCTCGGGTCACTGAGGAAGCAGTATCAGGTCTCGTACCTAGAAACTTTAGGAAGAAGGAAACCTAGGCAGACAGACATATGAGTAATTGCTGATGATAGCTCGGTACTACATTTGATGGATAATAAAGGGCACGTAAAACCTTATGTTTTCTTTTGCATAGTATTGTGAAATTTCCATTTCACTATAATCCAAAGAATCAAGTATATCTTTCCCAGAAGAGGAGATACTCTTAATTTTGGCAGCCTTATTATACTTCTTTTTCAAATCTATTATCTGTAAAAGCTATATCATATTTCTCCACTGTCATGAAGTTTTAATCCTTCAGTCTGTTATCTCCCCTCCTCCCTCCTCCCCTTCCCTCTCTTCCCTTCCTGTCCTTTCCTGTCCCCTCTTCTTTGTATTTGTTTGGCTGTATACTTATCAGACATCAGTACTACAGTTCAAGTTTGTTGAGGACAAGAATTATACTTTTCTCACTTCGCCATACTCCACCTGCCAATCTAGTAGACTATTTTGCACATAACCTTTCTCAGTAAACATTCAGTAAGTTAATGTACATATGCATGTATCTACTAGCCTGTGGTTACCAAATTATTATTTACTATAAACACCCAGGGAAAAGTCATTGCTTCTGATTATCAGTTATTCTTACTTCATGACTCTGATATTTTCTTCTACTCTCTAGAGTGGAACTGAAGACCTCTGTTGTGTGAGGCTGGAAATGAACTCCGCTCTCACTGAAACAAATCAGAATACCTTGCCCTTCTTTTTTCCCCATTGTTCCCCTTTTTTCCCTTCATTTACTGTAAACTTCAATATTTTTTCAAAGAAGTAGAATTGTTAATTTTAATAATACTTAGGCTACCAATAACTTTAATAAGATATAGGCCTTTAATATATATTTATTGAGTGCACTATTTTTCTTGAACTCAATGACCTAGGATGGATTTGACTGATTTTTATTGGCAAAAAGATATAGTGTTGTTGTTTTTCAATTAGGGCAGGGGCTGGGTAGGATGAGCTAAGTATGGTTGGGGGAGCCAGCCTTGACTTCAAGAGTTTGGTTGGCTGCCTGTTGGTGGAAATTTGAGAATTTCTAGCTCTTTTCAATATTATTACATAGTAAGAAAAATGTTTAAATAGGCACCTGAGAAATAATTTGTCTCAAACCATATAATAAAAAAATGGAGAAACATTTTGACTTTATTTGACTATGATAAAGCAGGGAAAATTGGGGAATATTTAAAGGTTTTTAATGGACTAACAAGAGTCAATTGCAATTTAGATGATCCTTATAAAATATATACATTTTTTTCTGTAAAAAATACATATGACCTAATCTGTTTTTAAATATAAAACTGCTAGTGCTTCAAGTGGGACTCTAGGCAGTGTCATTTGTTTTTGTAGTTTCCTCCTTTTATTTTTTGTTTTATAATGGTACATTTTAGATACACATAATGATAACATTCATCAGGGAATTTGTATCTCCATACATATCTTTCTTCTGCTTTTTTTCCATTTCCTCTCCCCTCCCTTCAACTCCTCTTCCCCCCTTTATTTACAAAAGTTTTGATTCCATTTTCTTCCTTCTATTCTCTTTTTTTGTCCCTTCCTTTCCTCCTCCCCCTTCCCTTGTTCCCCTTCTCATTTGAACATGTTCTTTCCATTTCTCAGTATCTATTATACATTTTGGTCCTTATTTACACTTTCAGTTTCTCACACCAGAGAAACAATGCAATATTTGAACACATGTGTCCAATTTATTTCACTTAAGAATATGGTCTTAGGTGCATACATTTACCTAGAAATGCCTCAAGCTTATCCTTCTTTATGGCAGAGTAGTACTCCATTGTATAAAAAAAATGTTGTCTTCATCCATTCATCTGCTGATGGGCATTTGGGCTGTTTCCAAGATTTAGCTATTACACACTGTGCTGCTATAAACATGGGTGTACCTATGTCACTGTGGTATGATGCTTTTAACTCTTTTGGGAAGATACCAGAAAGGGTAATTGCTGGGTCAAATAGAACCTCTTGTTTTAGTTTGTCTTTTTTTTTTTTTTTTTTTTTTTTTGGAGAGGGTCTCACTATGCAGTTCAGGCTGGCATTGAACTCATTATGTAGACCAAGCTGGCCTCAAACTCATGGCAATTCTCCTACCTCAGCCTCCCGAGGGCTGGGATTACAGGTGTGTGCCACCCTGCTCAGCTTAGTTTTAGTTTTTTGAGGAAGCTCTATACTGATTTGTATATTGGTTGTGCCAATTTACATTCCCACCAACCATGGAGAAGTGTTCCTTTTCCCCCACAGCCTTGGCAGCATTTGTTGTTTGTTGATTTTTGCCATTCTTTCTGGAGTGAGATGGAATCTTAGTGTTGCTTTAATTTGCATTTCTTTTATGACTAGTAATGTTGAACATTTTTTCATATATTTCTTGACATTTCTACTTCTTCATCTGAGAAGTGTCTATTTCAGGTGCCCATTTTTGAGCTGGGTCTTTAAATTTGGGGGTTCTGAGTTCTTCATACATTCTGGATAGTAGACCTTTGTCTGAGAAATAGCTGGTCAAAAATTTTTCCCATTCTCTAGGATGTCTCTTCATTCTGTTGGTGGTAGAAACTGATTTCTCACAATGTGTCCTTCTCAAGATCCACACAATCTTACCCTTCTTTCCCTCTTTCTTCCTCTCTCTTTCCTTCTATCTATCTATCTAGCTAGCTAGCTATCATCATCATCTATTTACCTATACAACTAGAATTTTTAGAGACCAACATGTCTGTGAAATAAGCAAGGATACTATACAGAAGAGAAAAAAAAACACACACAACATCTAAGACCTCTTTAAACTTTTCTCCTCCTTAACCCCACTGCCCCTTTCCCACTTCCTCTGCCCCAGAGTTTTTCAATCTTACCATTGATATTTTGGGTCAGATAATTCTGTGCATTGTAGGATGTATAAAAGTATCCCTGGCATCTACCTACTATATCCCAGTAGCGTAATACCCTTAGAGTTGTCACAACTAAAAGTGTCTCCAAACACTGCCAAATATTCCCTGGGGCAAGGTAAAATTGTCCCCTGGTTGAGAACCAATGCTCCACTTCAAGAGAAGAGCAAGGGGATTTAAGAGAGAGAATACAAAAGAAAAGATCCAATATAATTGTTCAGCTCAATAGGAAATCCTGCTGTGGGTGATCTTGCTAACCAGAATCTTGGAAAGGCTGGTTTTATTTTACATTATAGTTCTTGGTTATATAGTTCCTAGAACTAGGCTTAAAGATACTTTCTAATAGCGATAACAATAATGAACATATAGTAGTTGCTTATTTAGTGTATATGAGGAAATGAACTAATATTTTGACTATATTATCTCAATACTTAAAACAACAAGTAGCCAATCGATTGAATATTTATTGGCATTTTACATAGGAGGAAACCAAGGCACAGAACTGTTAAGAAATTTGTACAAAGTCAGCCAACTAGTCATTGAACCTCACTGATAGAACAGGTAGTCTGATAGCAAAGTTGGTAAGCAGTTCACTATATTCATTTCCTTAAAAAAAAAGCAATTCTAATAGGATTATCTGGGCCTGGAAGATGACTGTAGGAGTAAGACTGAGGTAGGTGGTACTTTCTGTGCCCTTCCAACTACATCAGTACAACACTTCTACTGTATTCCTACCCTGAATGTGGAGAGCTCACCTGGAGAAAGAAGGAGGAGACCATGGAGCAGCACCCATGTACACGTGGACATTAGACCATTTTCCCTGTGAGGAGGGGTAGGCAGACCTAGAATACCAAAAACTTACCCAGTGACATTGAGGCGTATGGCAAGAGGATGGCTTATAGTCATACAGACATAGGTCCAAAGTGCGATATGGCCAAGGAACTGCCAATGCTGAGCATCAATTTCTTCTGCATATTAAAGGTCATAAAGATAAACACCAGCAGAAGAATGATGTGTGTAAACCATCACACACAGACTGCTAACGGCGTATGTTCAATCAATGGGAATTGTGCTAGTGGTTGAAAGGCTATTTCTTGCTACTTTACTGTTGAACTTGGACCCATGGTTCTCTGGGCTCCTGCTTTGAACACTGGCTTCACCTTTGACTTATTTTTGATGTTTGCACCTGGCCTCAGCACCCGGTGCATATTTTATGTGTCTAACTTAGTCATCTGCCTCTCCCGCTCAACTCACATTTGTGGTTTTTGTGTCCTGGGGTTTTCCTGTGCCCCATATGAACTCCGTCACAGATTGCTCTGAATTTCCTAGTTTTCATGCTTTGCCCACTGGACCTGCTTCTGGCAAGGCTGCTGCTGAGCTGTGATAATTAGGATTCAAAGAAGTAGGAAAGGAAAGGTATAAGTGATGCTTATTAAAAGAGCTGAAGAAAGAATAGCTGCAGAATCAGAGAGCCACAAAACGGAAGCAGAGAAACCACTGATGTAGTAAAACGAAGGCTGTACAATGAGGTGTGAAAATAAGCCAAGGGTCTTTTTTCTCTGCATGTATGTGGTTCTCTGCTCTCAGTGCTGATGTAGTAATGAAACCACCATAGGGTGAAGAACTAGAACAAGTGAGGAATCAATAGTGAAGGAATTCTTTGAAGCATAGTAAGGTTTATAACAAAGAGTCAAGTGCTTACCCATGCAGGCAGGAGCCTGCAAAGCTGCAGAAACACATGTTGGCAAAGCAAACGCTGGCTTTTTGTGCCAGGAACAAATTCTTTTCTCCTTTTGTGCTAGATTTCCTGCCAATACCAATGTGTGATTTTAACTCCTAGATACAAAATACACCTATTTCAGTTTGGCTTGTAATCTCCAACCATCATCTGCAAGACTGAAAATGTATTTGTGTGATATTTCCTCCTCCTCCATATGGTGGTGAGCCGAGAGCTTTGAAACAGAAGGCTAGGAGGGCTGGCCGTGATGGAACATATCCAGTATGATGTCAGGACACAGCACGTCAAGAAGATTTACTACAGTGAAAGAAATATTAGGACTAACAACTCACGAGTCAGTGGTCAACGTTCTGTCTGTACCTACACTCCTGAACACAGACTTTTATTTTATTTAATTGAAATATAAACATAACCTGTTTAATTTATAATACATTTTCAATGAAATGAAGGGAAAATACTTCGTTTTTATTTATACTTGCTAACCAAATTATTGCCTCAAGGCCAAAAATATAAAGAAGCAGAGCTCCGCATCCCTTTCTGCTTCCATCAAACCTGTAAGTGGAAGGAAATCCTGGAGGGAGAGCAAGAGGGGAATCAAGCAGTGCGGTAAGTACATGAGTGTTTAGTTACTGAGCATGAGCGTCTACATCCTACCCGGAATGAGTTACAGGAGAGTTCTCGGCAAAACTTGAAAGAAGCTTGTATGTTTCAGCTTTGGTGGGGTCAGCTTGCAGTAATTCCCGGCCGACCTGCCCTCTGAGAAAGATGCACGCAGAATTCACACGCCCCGGACTTGGTCCCTTACCTCAGTTTCACCTCCATCCTAGTCGTGACTTTCTCAGATGTCTGGCTACTCTTGGCTCCATTTTCCACCTCGGCTCTTGCTTCCAGCAGTAGTCTTGACCAGTTCTGTTGCCATATTCAACTTCATCTACTCATAACGCTCTTTCCAATGGCTCTAGCAAGTTCCCTTGGATGGAAGAAGCAGGTATTGAGGGTTAGTGTTAGGTGGGTAGATGAAGCAGGGAAAGAAATCATAACTTTATTCACTTAACAAATATTTATTGAGCTTTTACCCTATGCTAGGTACTGGGACTCTGATGGTGAATGAGGTGGTCACCAGATGAGCTTTTGGGGACCTATTCTTGTGTGTGCTTGGGTTCTATTTAATACAACATACAGCTAACAGCTACTAAGCCAGGCACCATACAAAGACCTTCATCTTACCAAATCCCCAGAGCAACCCTACAAGGAGGTAAATGCATCAGTTCTTCTCTGTAAATGGAAGTGCAAGAGGTTGAGTAAATTGCCCAGGTCCACAGTCAGTAAGCAGTGAAGCTAGAATTTTACCAAAGTCCAACTCCTGTCGCCACCCTTAATTTCTAGCCTGCATTCTACTGGTTTAGTATCACATGTTCTTACACACGTTCACATTTAAAAGTGTGTAGAATCAGATTATTCAGGAAAGTACTTCAGGTCTAGCTTTGTGAGTGAGGAGAAGGTAGTGGCATATGTGATGCATTATATGATGGATTGCATGCATCCTAAAACTCTAGCTTTACGATTTACTCTGGGAGGTGACTAATTACTACTTTTTTCAAAGAATGAAAAAGTCTGAAGTATGGATGGAAGTTCCCATTGAGGTCTGAATAGTGGAAGGAGAATCGGTTTTATTAGTTTTCTACCTTCTGGACATGATTAGTATCTCTGGAGAAGAGGATTTTGAAGGTATTTAGGTGCCTTGAGGGCCACTGAGTCTTCCATTGCCAGCTGAAACCTCAGGCTGGCCCAGGGGTTGTTAGATCCACGTTTTACTTGAAACCAGCTAATGTTTTATGGGATGTTATTTTTGGCAAGGTATCATTTCAGATGACAGTATGTCCTCTGACCATTACTCAGCACCTCTGGGAAACTTTCCATCCATCTGAATTTGCAATAATCTCTCTTGTTTGGCAGAATTACCAGTCAAAACAACATCATCATTTCTGGGCCAATATTTTTAAAGCTATAATGAAGTCAGTCCCTACTGGTATCATGCAGGAGATTTGGAGGATTGCAAGTTATAGTCAGCCAAGCTATCCTAGTGACATTGACAGGAAGCCTGCTTTCTCCCCGTGGTGGGAATTCTCAGCTGTCAAGGGAAGGGACCATTCCAGTCCAGCAAAGATCCGGGCAACTGTTTTCAGAGACACAGCCATTTCATGGTCCAGATTTATAGAAATAAGCATGGTCTCTCTGGGAAAGTGCCCTTGTCATTCAACTATTGTACAAACTGCAGCGCCCCACAAGTTTTGTTTGGTTTGTGGCTCAGCAGTGACATAGCTGCTGTCAGTCTCTCGGCAGACACAGTGAGGACAGGACAAAGCTGGTCTTCCCTGGGCAATATAGCATAGTTCTAACATTGTTTGAGGCCATGACATTCCATAAAGGAAGGAACACCTCAGCTTCAGACCTATAAATTGCTTTCTTCCCTGAGCAGAGCCAAGGATGGCAAAGAAAAGCTCCTTAGTAACAGCGACATTTTGTTTCAATTCTGAAAACCCTCAGCTTTTTTATTTACCATTGAAGAAGCAGAAAAAAATTCGATGACATGTAGGTGGTGAAAGGATTAAGAATTCTTTAAGGGAATAAATTCTAAATCTGATAATCTTTTAGTCTATCCAAAAAATTCTTAATTTTACCAGCTGATTCTCCCTTTTGAATTATTAACATAAAAACAACTAATTCTTACATGGTGCTTACTCTGTGCCAGGCACTAGGTTTTGTTGTTGTGTTGTTTTAATATATATAAAGTTCTCAAATTCTCACAGCAACTCTCTAAGGTAGGCAGCATTTTGATTCTCATTTTACAAAAGAAGAAACAAAGTCACAGAAAGAGTCAGCATTTGCCTTAAGGCTTCCCGGCTTCTAAGAGGAAGTCAGAGGTTGAATTCAGATAGTCCAGCTCCAGGGGTTACACAGAAAGATACTCCAAACACTTTCACCAGAGTAAAAGGGAGAATGTAAAGACACACAAAATAACCTATTGAGATCATAATGTTAAGTGAAATAAGTCAGACGCACGGCTTAAATATTGCACGGTTTCTCTTATATGAGACACCTAAATTATAAATAAAGTGCAAAATAAAACATCGATAATAGGAAGTATGAAAATAGATCTTTCTCAAAGGGGAAGGAGATCAAGAAAGATGGAAGGAGGGGAATAAGTTGTAAAAAGAATTAAGATGTTTATGGTTGTGTACCAACTCCACACAAGGAATCCAAGCATTGGGTACTGCAAATGTACTGATAAAAAAAAAAATCCTCAGATTTTTCCTTTGATGTAGCTGACCGTGCTTCATATCTGAGTGATAAGAACTAATCGACAGTCTCCCAACCAGCACTAATGCTCTATGGCTCTGAAATCTAGTTCCCTGTCCCTTTGTTCTTATCACTCCCATCCCGAGCCAGCGGCTGCTCCTGTGTGAGCTGGTGTCTGTGGGCTGAGTTAGAGACGGTGCGGCATGCGTTCGCATATAAGAAACGTCACCTTCGAAGGGAGCCTGCGGTAAGCGTTTTTGGAGGTTGGATCAAATCACTTGCTTTCCAGATTACAGGATCCCACACAGCGACTTGGGTTAAACAGTATGTCATTTTCCAGCACTCAGCATGTGATTGTCAAATTTCTATTCAAAGGTGACATTTTATGAAATGGCACATGTATTGGGGGCCACTAATTATAAATTGAGGCTAGGAGCTCTTCAAAGCTGGTGCTTGCCCTGCCTTGCGGGCAGGTTTGGAACCCGGAAACTCCCACTTCCTCCCTGCCACTGCTGAGACCTTGATGGTCCCCTGTGATGCTCACAGGGCAGGATGAGATCTGCTGAGGACAATGCAGGGAGGGCGAGTACCCAGGTGTGGGAAAGGATCTTAACATGTTTCTTTTGTGATGTTAAACTTGTTCGTTCTATTACTACTTCGTGGCTGTTCCAAGAAAAGTCCTCTCCCCCTCCCCCTACTCTTTTCACTGAAAAAAAATAAGTGGATCAGGCGAAGAGGTCTTTGTCTTTGCCCATCTGGAGGCACTGACCTCCCGCCCCTCTTTTATGCAATACAAAATTTGTTTCTATTTTTATTTCATCCTTCCATGTACCCCTCATACAGGAAGATGGGGATCTTGGCCAGGTCCCCTGCACACATGTTCTTTGGTGTCTAACTGAAATTGAATGTAAAAACAGGCACGAGTCCATAGGAATAATGCAGTAATCCTCCTGGGAAAGTTGGGTTGACCAATCCAACTAGATGAGAGTGTTGCAAAGTAACGATAACTGGTTTAATGGAAAGAAATGCTAGATGAAGTAGTCCAGGTTGCAAAATAAATCCTTGTCATTAATATGCCCTGTGCTTCCAAAACCCATTTTAAATGACAAGAAAACCCAGTTTCCCATGTTATGACTATTTGTTTTTCTTATTTTAATAGTTTATATTTATATTCATTATTAATATTTCACATCATAGAGTCGTGGTGATTGCTTCTGACGCTAAAATCTCCAACTCTGAAATCTTGGAAAAATATTAGTACCACCCAGGCCAATCATCTGGTTTTGTGTATGTAGAAGCTGCGACCTTCTGTCAAGGTGATGTAGCGAGTGAGAGGGCAGCGGACGATGCCTTTCGGAGATTAGGGACCAGCCTCCTCCAACCAGAACTGGTCCTGGGACAGACACCTAACAAAGCAGGGGAAGAATTTCCCCTCCTCTAATCCCTGTCCTAGGCTACATTATTAAAATATCAGGTCCCATATTGATGATCTTGGAAGCAGAAGGTGAGGTCAGGTGGTGGCAGCCTCTGGATGCTCTCTGCTTCCCCATGGTTTTCAGCCCTGAACTTCAGGTCATTTAGCCCTTGGGATATCTTCATATGTCTCCTTCAAGGACAGGAAATAGTTTGGGGGCTTACAATGATAAGTCCTTTATAAACTTGCTAACAGACAAAATACATTCTTTTCTTCTTGATCATTTTTGTTAAGAATAGTTAATTTTTACACCAAAGCAGCTTAGGGTCTAAATGGCATCTATAATGGCTTATATTTTGAAATTATCATATCCTTCAGAGAAAATAGCTATAATATATGTACATATATTTACTTATATTTATATTTATGTATATGCTTCTAAACCTACTCATTCCAAGTATATGAAAAGCCTAGTGAGAAGTTGTGGCTTCCAAGGTTATATACATTTAATCTGTAGTTTAAAGTATCCTGGTCTTCTTTACAACCTACAGACATGGTTTCTCAAGTGAAAATTTATTCTTTTTAATTATCTGATAAAATAATCCCACCATGCTTAGTGAGAGTTTCGTAAAACTTTTTTGTATGCAGATACTGGGAGTCGAACTCAGCACCTCACACTTGCCAGGTAGGTGCTTATGCCACTGAGCTATATCACTGGCCCCATACAACTTCTGAAAATTTCCATACCACACTCGAGGCTTCCAGATGGGAATCCACAAAGAATGCTACAGAACGAGTGATAAGTTTAAGGACTTTTGACTCCTATCCTGGTGCTTCTGTTATTCTGTTGGCATCTATGTCATGTGATTGGGTATGTTGAATTGTTTAGAGACGGAAATGACCTCATCCGGTAAAATAATCCTGCTAATGATTTGGGAAATTCTGAAGTATGTATTTCATCAAAACCTGGTTCGTCCCACCGTTGTGAAATAGGTAATATTTGCCTTTGGTTCCTCACTCCAGTTCTGTTCTCCTTTCACAGAAAACTGTTCCTAACTGGGGCCACCAATCTGGCTTTTGACCTAGGGCTTTTGTTTTGGACCAGTGTTCCCCAATTCTGTTTTTCTCTGCTCATGCTTCCAAGTATCAAATTCTGAAGGAGAAATAAATAAACCCATCTACCAGCATTATTAATGGGTCGAGCCACCCGGGAATATTTGTGTGTAGAGAATTCTTGGAGATGGACAGCCTTAACTTTTAGAACTGAATTTTCAATGGTGGAACTTTAAACACTGACAGAAGACAAACTTTGGGTGAGATAGAAATACCTTTCTAGATTCTTTTCAACAGTTAAAGCAGTAAAACAGATGGTAAACAAAATGGAATAGTGTCTACCAGTGAAAGAAAGATGCCTCAGTATACTAACGCAAGCAGAGAAAAGCTCTTGAATCTAGGAAGGAAATCAGGTCTTAGAGTTAGACCTACCATTAGATTATATTACATGGTGATTGCAACAGTCGAGTTTAGTGATAAATAGCAGTCTATATATGGGTGTGTTTATTTGTTTATGTAAAAATCTTGTCTCAGTTTATACAGTTCTTTTCTTGTACATATCTTGTAATTGGATGTTAATTGTCTTAACTTGATTTTTAATGTAAAAAGTTAAACTTTTCAAAGGAAATATTTAATTTATGTTCTTAGTTTGTTGACCTAGAAAAATCCCAGGAGCCAAACACAATCATACCTAAGGCATTCCCCTTTGCTTGGTGGCAGCTGCCAAAGAAAAGCAATGAAAAGAAGACAGGAGCTTTTCATTTGTGGCAAATATTACAGGTTACTTACAAGTTGACTTTAATTTTCTTGTCTCCAATTGGTGAAAACAAATCTCCGCAAGTTTCTCTGCCCTGACCATGACCATGCAGCATGCCAAAGCAGGAATTTACAGACTGTTCTATGTACCAGTGTGTTCTGTTTACTTACTTCCCTTCTCTTTGCAGAATCCAAATCTAGGTTTCAACTTCATTAGCTTGGCTTATTTACTCAGATAAATAATTCCAAAGTGGACTTTGAATTATACTTCTGAGAATATTTGGATGTATCTTTTTATGAATCTCGATATCAAAGATTGTCAGAGAGTAAGGGAAAATAACAACAAAACACACTAAAACAGCCTAAGGAGCTGACAGAGACCAGGAAATATGACCCTGTTATAAGGGCGAACTTTGTTGAGGCATCTGAGAGAAGGGCATTGCTTACTGTTTTAATTTCAGCAGGGTCAGTGAAAAAGATGTTGGCTGGATACCTGATAAGGAAATGAAACCTGTAATGAAAAAACCCACCATCAGAAATCTATGTACATCTTCCTAGGACTCATTTGAATTTTGTGTAATAGCTTTTACAAAGTAGCATAAATATATAATTACATTCCTATCAACTTACTGTATTAATCTGCCTTGGATTCTAATGCCTTACATCAACATGAGAAATAAGACCATGACTCACATTATCCCAGGCAAATGATTTGTGGTCTTGGGTAGGAAGACGACATAGGAAGGCTGAGGTCAGCCCTCACTGGCTACATGCAGCGCACACAGGACTTCTTAACTTCAAAAGAAACTGCTGCCCTCCTGGAGCAAAACTTGACAGAGTCAACATGAAATTAGGCCTGGACTTAGAGAGCATATTGAGATTGATAAATTTTGAGTGATTGAAACCATAAAATATATTCTTGACTATAATGGAAAAAAACTTAGATCTCGATAATAGAAATAAATTGGGAAATCCATAAATGAGTAGAAATAAACATACTCCTAAGTAATCAGTGAGTCAAAAACTACCAAAACTGACTCAAAAAGAAATAGAATGTCTAAACAGATCTATAACAAGTGAAGAAATTGAGTCAATAATCAAAAACAGGATCAAGGAAAGGGGAGAGGGGAGGATGAGGGGGGAAAGGGACTAAAATAATAAATTATATATATGTTTATATGTATATATGTATATATAGTATATATACATATACTAATAAAAAATAATAATTGAAGACTTCCCAATAAAGAAAATCCCAAGACCACATGGCTTCCCTGGTGAATTTCACCAAATATTTAAAGAAGAATTAATACTAATCCTTTTCAAGTTTTTCTAAAAGTTATAAGAAAGAATATTTCCCAACTCATTCTATGACACCAACATTACCTTGATATCAAAACCAGAAAAAGATTCTAAAAAAAAGAAAACTATTGAACAATATCCTTCATGAAAATAGATGCAAAGATTCTAAACAAAATTTTAGCAGTACCAATCCAACAATATGTAAAAGGGATATGTATCATGACCAAGTTTTTGAAATAACACTACATGCTTATTAGAATGGCTAAAATTAAAAAGACCAACCATAGCAAATATTGATGAGGATATAGAACAACTGCTGGTGGGAATGTAAAATGACACATCTACTTAGCAAAATAGTATGGCAGTTTCTTTAAACATTAAGAATATATTTACGGGCTGGTGATATAGCTCAGCAGCATAAGTGCCTGCCGGCAAGCGTGAGGTCCTGAGTTTGACTCCCGCTACCCACATATAAAAAAAAAAGAATATATTTACTCTGTGATCTAGCCATTTCTTTCTTATGTATTTACATAAGATAAAAATCTATGTCCACATGAAGACTTGTACACAAATATTCATATTAGATTTATTCATAGGAACCCAAAACTGGAAACAACCCAAATATCTATCAACAGATGAATGGATAAAGTGTGATACATCCACACAATGGAATAGTATTTAGTAAGCATGTAAAAGGAAAGACTTATTGATACATGCAGCAACATGGAAGGATATTAAGAGAATTAACCTGAGTGAAAGACAGACACACAAAATGACATAAATTGTATGACTCAATTTCTATATGAACCTAGAAAATTCAAACCAATGTGTAGTTTAATAAAGCAAACCAGGAGTTTTATGGTTTCAGGGAATTGTGGAATGTGGAGGACTAAGAGGATTCCTATGGGGCTGCTCTGATCTGAATGTTTGTGTCCCCCAAAAATTCCTGTGTTGAACTCTTACCTCCAGGATTAGGAGATGGGGCCTTTGGGGAGGTGATTAGGTTGTGAAAGCTCTGTCCTTATGGAGGGAGTTAGGGTCCCTATAAAGTAGGTACAAAGGACTTCTTGTGCTCCTTCTACTTTATGAGGACACAGCGATAAGGTGAGAAAACCCATCCCCCCTTCCTCTCCTCTACTACTGCTCCTAGCATAGAGGCTGAAGGCAAAGTGTTCTCTGCCTCTATTGCCTCTGTATCCCTGAGTAGGTGAGTGACCTGGTTTGTGCCTTACTTCCTCATCTACTAATCATATCTTGTTTGTAGGATTGTTCTGAGGGCAAAATGAGTTAATATTGAAGAAGCCCTTAAAGAAGCCTACACATAGGAAGAACAATCCTGCTGCTCCCCTGCCGCAGCCATGTGGGCTTCCTTAATGTTCCTCCCAAAACACGGGCTTGCCCCTGCCTCAGTGCCTTTGCAAATGCTGCTGTCTTTGCCTGTCCCGGATCACATATAAAACCCACACTTTCAAGCCTCATTTACCAGTATTTGGGGTAAATCAAAAATTCATGAATAAAAATCAGAAATGGGCCCCCCAAAACAACCAAAGAAAGGAAGAGTGTTGACTGAACTCAAGTAAGAAATTTCATGTTGAGATAATTTTGTCTTTGTGTTTGGTGAGTCAAATAAAATTTAACAAGGTTTGTTGAAGAAAAAGTAAAAAAAGAAATAAAAGAAATAAGATGTGTGATTTTCCTCCTAGAAAATCACATAAGGACTCCTAAAGTATGCATTAGAATGGATTAGCACCATCTAGTTTAGGATTTATCTTATTAAGCCATCTTATTGTTCTTCCTGGTGTATTTCTGTCTGAGGATTCCAAACCAGCTTGTCACCTCCCCTGGGCATCAGAAAACCTTTTTGTCATTTACTGCCATTCTGCTTCCTTCCCTAGACAAGGCTGAGCTATACTGTCTGGCCCTGAGACCACCCAGGAAGCAGCCGATCCTGACTCCCCGCACTGGCTTCCAGCAGCAGCAGCAACCATGCCACGTGCCGGGCTGCCCCGCAGCTCCGTGCTCTGGATCCCCTCCCTGTCTCCCGAAGCGTGGGTCCTCCTTTGAACCTTCTCCGCTTCTCCTGAAAATCATGCTGCTTCTATTTCTACTTTGCGTGGCAGAAGTTACAACCTTCATTCGTCTCTAAAGATTTATCCAAAGCAGTTAAGTACAAACTATGTTTTCCAGACAACCCTGAACAATTTAATGTTTTTTTTTTTTTTTTAGAGAGATCTAAACAATTATAAATGGAGACTTCCATATGAATAAAGAAATATCACTTCTGTAGAGACGAGGGGAGGAGAGAGGAGGGGTACTCTCCATGTTTCCCTTCTGGTTCTGGTAGGGGGAGCCGCATAGGGGGGGTCACATCTAAGCGTTCTGGAAACTGTTTATAACTCCTGGTCCACTGTGCTCTTGGCCACGCATGTTCTGGCCCATGGCACTGTGGAGCCATGCAGGGAGACACTGCTTAAACAGTAAGAGAAAAAGAGACATTTCGTAGCACTCCCAGCAAGACATTAGAGGAATGCAAATTCAAACGACACTGAGATTCCATCTTACTGCAGAAAGAATGGCTGTACCGAGAAATCAAATAATAACAAATGCTGGGGAGAATGGTAGGAAAAAGAAACCCTCTCTACTTTGTTGGTGGGAGTGGAAGTTAGTACAACTGCTATGGAAATCAGTACGGAGATGCCTCAGAAAACTAAAACTAGAAATTCCATGCGAGTCAGCTAGTCCTTTTCCAGGCGTCTTCCAGGAATGAGTTAAAAACATCATATTATAGTGATCCATGCATACCTGTGCTTACAGCAGCACAATTCATAATTGCTAAACTGTAGAAGCAGCTTCTGTGCCTATCGACAGATGAACAGATAAAGAAAATGTGGTGTTTACACACAGTGTGGTACTACTCTCCCATAAAGAAAGATAAACTTGAGTCATTTGTAGGAAAATAGATGCACAATGAGACCATAATGTTAGGTAAAATAAATCAGACACACAGGCTTAAATATTGTATGGCTTCTCTTAATGAGAAACACGAAATATTAATGAAGAGCAAATGATAGAAAATAGGAAATAGATCTTTCTCAAACGAGAAGAGGATCGGGGGAAGGGGGTTAAAAAAAGTAATTGAGATGTGTTATGTACATGTACCTTCCCCACAAGGAATGCAGTTATGTAACACAAACATGTACTAATAAAAAATAAATCTGAAAATAAAAATATCACTCCTGGCAAGAACCTGCCTCCTTCTTTAAGCTGCACACATGAGACTGGACCTAAGCTCCCTGAAGTAGAATCAGATATATATAAAGTTGTTAAAGAGGTGAAAATAAGGGTCATATGACTGAAAAGTTTTCAAAATACAAAAAAACCCAGAGTGGGCAGAGGAACAAAAATATAGGAAAAATGCAAAAAAAAAAAAAAAAAATCTGTAAATATATGTAGGGATTTTGTTTGAGGTTGTTCGAACTAGAGCTAGAGAAAGAGTGGCGAGGACAGAGTTATTGGCATTTCTCTTGGAAACTTTTTAAAAAGGGATTTATGGACCTCAGATGTTGGCCATTATTTTTTCTTTCCTTCCAGGAAGCTGGTCTGATGGAGTCCTCATCGAACCACTCTCTGCCACTTCAAATGAGATCATTGTTTCCCTAAAATGTTTTTGGGTGGAAGAGAGTCCTGTGAATTTGGTCCAAAATAGATAGTGTCAAGTTGACTGAGGCTCTCTCTGACTACAAGTTTTTCTTTCCTAAACTGCAAACTGCTTCCCTATTCTGCTGCTTCCCTCTTCTCTCCTCTCTCCTCCTTCAGCTAGAAATATTCTGTACCCAAAGTGGAGAGGAGATGAGCTGACTCTGCATCCTTCCCCAATGGGACCCCGAAGAGCACTGGAAACATTTTGTTCAAGAGAGTCACTGTCCACGCTCGCTGTCTCTGGTTTGTGGCAGAAACAGGAACAAGAAATATTTTCACAATGAAAAATCATGTTAGAATTAATTTTTGTAGTTATGCAATATACTATCTCTGTTTCCCATTAACTGCATTCTACTATAGCCTGTGATGATGTCACAGATTACACTGCTTGAGTTTTGACATTTGCAATTATATATGTTCATAAATACAAAATAAATTGTCTTTTAAAATCCAGAAGTGATCGGCCAGTGAGATAGCTCAGCGGCATAAGCGCCTGCCTGGCAAGCGCGAGGTCCTGAATTCGACTCCCGGATCCCACATACGAGAAAAGGGCCGGTGATATCGCTCAGCGGCACGGGCGCCTGCTGGCGTGTGAGCTCCTGAGTTCAACCCCCAGTACCCACACACACACACACACACAAAAATCCAGAAGTGAATGCCTTCGGGCCAGCACCTGCATTGAGAATATTAGGGTTTGGGAGCATTTTTGTATATGTCCCCTTCCTTCAGATTTCGACATCTGTTCCATGTGCACCCTTGCCAGTCTTTCCTTCCTGCTGCCACCATCGCCTGTACCACGTACTTGATACGTAGCATGTTCTCTCTGTGTTACTTCTTTTTCCTTATGGACCTTTTATCTACTTCCATCAGACTGACAACCTTAAGGACAGCAGTGCTCTTTTATACAGTTTAAAAATCTCCTGTGTCTTGTGCAGTGTTTTGTGTATAAGTCCTCAAGTAAATTTTTCATTATTGGGAATAACGAAGACAGGAACAATGTAGAATTTTGAATGAAGAGCATGGAAAAATACAGAGGAACTATATCTGGGGTATGTTAAATCCTATTCTAATACTAAAGATTCTAAATAGTCGATGTAAGCAGGAAGGATGGGCCTTGTTCATCAACTGGCTAGGATGACTTGGACCATATTAGTTGCACAAGAATCCACACGTTATGATAATGTCATTCATTGTTGAATGAGTACATGCTCTATGGCGAGGCTGAGTCTGAGTTCCTGATTTCACAATGGGAGGAGTACATGACTGAGGTGTACTAAAGTTTAGGAATAAAGTATTAGGAATATATATATACATTTGTAGTCAGGATTTATAGGGGAATAGATTTAATATAGGACACATAATTTGTAGGATTATTTTATAATATTCACCCAAAGAGTCAAATGCAGAAAACTGCAAGAAATCTGTTCACCCACTAGAGACCCAAAGAATCCAGCTGAGGGCCTGGATCCCATGGCAATGTTCTGCATGAGTTCAGCTGAAGACTGAGAGCCCGTGGCAATGTCTCATGCAAGTCTGTATCAAGGATCTGCACTGGGAAGGCCCAAAGGTCAGTAGTGGAAGCTAGAAAGTAGGTACCAGCCAGATGAAGGATCTGTGCCAGCAGGCTGAGGGATCTGCGCTGGAGCCAGGAAGTGATGCTCAAGGTAAGGACCAGAGCTCCCCAAAGAGAACCACAGTCAACCTCAGCAACAGCAAGGACCCGAGCTCCTCCAATGATGAGAACACCTGAGTTCATACCAGGAAAACCAGGTGACAGTATTCTCCAGGAGAATCAACAGCATACCATCTTCCCTTCTCGTTCTCCTTTTATGCCATTGGCAACAATCCTCAGGTGGGCCTTCCACACCCAACACCATGCTGATTCAGTTCAGCTGGGTGTTACAAGTTGACTATTAGTTAATCTACCACATCTATGTATACATATATCTCAAGGGGACTAGCTCTTCCCTAGTATTTATTGTACAGATTAACATGAGCACCCTCAGGAGCCTGGCTGTCAGGGGTCATATATCAGTGACATAGTGAGATACTAAGGGGAGGGCAGAACCTCACACCATGGTTGACTTGCTTTCAGAGGACTGTAGGGTATCATGATTTGTGTGCACTCTGCTAGGTGTATTTACAGCAGATAGTATTTGGTTTAACCTAGATTAATCTCACAAAATAAACAAATGATGTCCAAAATATTTCTACCAAAAAACCCAAACCCCTACATCTTAAAAATAATACTGATAATGCAAACACAAGGAAAGAATAAAATAGGTCAAAACAGGCACATTTCTTATTTTAGTGTAGGCTCTTTGTCAGCTATAAGATGAGGTTAAGTGATGACTTAAGGGCTGGGGATATAGCACAGTGGTGCAGCACCTGCCTGGTAAGCACACGGTCCTGAGTTCAATTCCCAGTACCCCTCCTCCAAAGTATGACTTAATCACATCTGATGGTATGTTATTTAGTGAAAATATTTTAAGGTAAATTCCATATTTTCTTTCAAAGTAAAAGAAGTATTTTAACAATGAATGTAAATATAATGGCTTTTCAAAAGAAATCTGTACTCTGAAAAAGATGAAAATGATGCTTGCATTAACAAGTGCTTTCTTTCTTTTTCTTTATTTCTATTTCTTTTTTAGTGGTACAGAGGGTTGAACCGAGGGAACACTTTTCATTTTTTTTTTTTTATTTTGAGACAGTATGTAACTAAATTGCCTAGGCTGGTCATGAACTTGTGATCCTCCTGCTTCAGCCTCCTGAGTAGCTGGGATTATAGGTGTGCACCACTACTCCTGGCTAACAAGTGATTTTGTGGCTAAAAATGATATACTGTCATACATTGTTTTTTCTCTTATACTTATAAACTTAAGGATAGAATTTTCCTAACTATATTAAAAATCTTCCAAAAATATTCAGTATGCTTTTGTTTAAAATACATAAATGTTTAACAGATTGCAATTCACTTGCAAAGAATAATTGATGCCAACACAGATGTTAATTTGTCCATTAACTTCATCAGCAGACTGAATAATCGTGATTATTTTTTTACTCAAATTATGAGAACAAAGAAGAGTAAACAGAATCCTTCTACCCCTTCCATCCTTTCATTATTCAATACCTTTCAAGAAGGCTAAAGATTCTTCCATTTCTCAGTTGGATGATAGTTTTGCTCTACTTCTAATACTTTTATCTATAGTTTTCTCCAAATCATGCATTCTTCTTTACTTGACAAATAAAAGCCACATAGAAATGAGTACAAATGTCCAGATTTGTTCTCAAACAGGAAATTCTGGCTACAATTGTATGAATGCTTTTCTTTCTGGTACTCCATGTTGCTGGGAAATTAGGCTTCAGAAATAAAGAACTGGGGGCTGGTGAGATGGCTCAGCGGCGTAAGCGCCTGCCTGGCAAGTGCGAGGGCCCGAGTTCGACTCCTGGAACCCACATATGAAAAAGGGGCCGGTGATATCGCTCAGCGGCACGGGCACCTGCTGGTGCACGAGGTCCTGAGGTCAACCCCCGGTACCCACAAAAAAAAAAAAAAAAAAGAAAAAGAAATAAAGAACTGGCCAGCACTCAGTGTAAACTGAACAAACCCAGTCACTCTGATTTTAGGATTTCCTGTGAGTTAATCACTGAAAAATATTAAGAACTGAAATTGCACTTACTCTTCATAAGGAAATCAGAAAGAAAAAACTATACTCATATATTTTATTATGTCTTTTTTTAAAAAACAGGATTAACAGAAGCCAACTCATCAAGTAATCTAGAAGATGGTATCATTTCTAGATAAAATGCACCTTGTCCATTTTTTCTCTGGAGAATTATGGCCACAAGTTGTAGCTGTAATGAATGTCAAAACTTCCAACTTAGGAGATGCCCTGAAAGGACCTTGGAAAAGAAGAAAATATTATTCTTTCTCATGCAAAATGACTTCAGAGATATTAAATCCAGGAATGATGGCAACCCCACAGTCATTAGAGAGAGAAGCTTTCTTTGAGGTTTTACTCCATCATGTTTAAGGTGATCCTTGTTTTTATGGTTCAAAATGTCTGCTGGAACTCCAGCTATCACTTAGCAGAATGGTGAAAAAGCAAACTAAGAAGGTTTTGTTCGATCTTTAAGGGCAACTCCTGCAATGTCACACAATACTTCTACTTATTACTCTACCTTATAGGTCAAAATTAATCACATCGTTACCACCAGCTAAAAGGGAGATTGGATATATGTTTGCAATTTCTCAAAATGAAAGATGTGAGTCATTACTAAAAAAGAATGGAATTTGAATGTGGAGAGGCAACAATTAGTCTCAGTTATACCTCTCTTTCATTCCTTTAATTATTTCATATTTTATAAAACAGAAAAGTCTATATCAAATATGTAAAAGAAAGACTTGTATACTACAGCATGTAATTCCTTTCAATTTGTTTCCCAAATAACTTTGGGTTATTGGCCCCTAAATAACCATTACAGTGGCTTCTCAATGAAACTCCTAGCTTTGCTCAAATCCAAGGGTCAATGATTTCTCCAACCACTTTGTTTCTTAATCATTCCATTCTCTCATTTTATTAATACCCATAAAAATGAGGTAATCTCAAATATATTCAGGTTCAGAACTTGTATAAAGAAGGCTGGAATTTTAAGCATGTTATTCAAAGTATGACTCAGGAACTAGTGCTAGTCTCCAGCTTGTGATCAGATAAGGACAGATATTATGAGTATTAAGAAACTTTTGTAGCTAGTTAAGGTTGCCATGGCATCCAAGAATGTGTTTGCTTTCTTGGCAATTTACTTTTATTTTGTTGTACAAAACTATTAGTCTACATGCTAACATACATAGAAAACAAAACCAAAACTTGGTGTACAATTTGAGAAGTACTGATTCAAAGTAGCTAAAATCATTTAGCTTTTCATTTTGGACTTAAAAACACTAAAACCCAGAGATACGAAGTTAGAAAATATAGAACCATATCCTCAATCCAGATGTTCCATTTTCTGTTCCAGTGTACTTTATCAATCTTTAAACTAAACTTGTAATATGTAATCTGAGTTAGAGTATCCAGATCCAATACCCTCTTTTCCCTCCCTCCTGTAGCTTGTGCTAGAGGGAGATCTTCCTGGGAGCTTTCAATGTATCTTGAGAAGAAGTTAGAGAATATATGTCTCATTAATCTTTGGCCAGGAATCCCAAGTTCCCATTAGTAAAGAGTTGGACAGCATCCCCTTAACATCATGTGGAAAACAGTTTGGTACTTTCATCTCTTTCCTTGGAAATTTGAAGTCTTCTTTCTCTACCCAAGGATAATTCATTGTTTACCGAGTGTTCATTTCCCATCTGGGAAAACGAGCAAAAGTCCTATTCCTCAAAAGGTAATAGAGATGGAAAAGGGCAGAATGGCCAGTGGAGAGATGGAAAAGGTTTGAGGGCACCCTCAGAAATAGTTATGGGCCGGTGAGATGGCTCAGCGGCGTACGCGCCTGCCTGGCAAGCGCAAGGGCCCGAGTTCGACTCCCGGAACCCACATACTAAAAAAGGGCTGGTGATATCGCTCAGTGGCACGGGCGCCTCCTGGCGCGCGAGGTCCTGAGGTCGACCCCCCGGTACCCACAAAAGAAAAAAAAAAAAAAAAAAAGAAATAGTTATGTGGGGAAAGAGTAAGAGAGCAGGGTCCCATAACAGTAAGACAATGCAGCCTAAACCACTTACATTCAGAGCTTCATCTCCTTGAAAGTGGGTTTGCTTGCTTTTTAGCCTGCCTCTTCCTTTAGTGTTTCTCTGAGAATTTCCTCTACGAACTCTGTTTGGAAAATCCCAACTCCTGCCAACTGATCAAAAGGACAGCTCAAAACCAATCAAAAGACAAGATGTGTGGGAAGAACATATTTTGGGTAGAAGCCACATCCATCTGAAGAGACAGGAGAGAAGAGCAGGGAACCACAAGGATGAATTTGATTGTAGATCTCTTTCTGCTTGGCATTTCTTCACACAAGACCTTCTTTTCTGGTCCCATATTCCCTCCTTTTCATAAAGAAACCAAAGCAAGCACATTCCTTCTTGCAGTTCTCAACATCTGGGGCCTGATAAAAATGGTCCTTGAAGGTAGGTGCCTTCATGATCACCATCACAAAGGCTGCGGAATCCTATTGGCTGAGTGTCTCTTTGGCCTGCACAGAGGGAACAGGGATGAAGATTTTTGAAGTAGGTGCTGGAAATGCCTAAGAAAAAAAGGGCTGCACTGAGGCTAGCATAATGGAGTGATGAGCCAGGACTGAAGGGTAGCCACTGACAGAGGATCTCAGGACAGAGATTAACATACTCATAATTTCCTCCAGGACTGGGTCTATGATGAACAATGTGATGTCACCTTTTATTGAACCCCCATAAGTATATTCACTTTCTCCATGTTTCTTTAATGGGAATCAATTTTGCCTGGGATTTAGGAACTATTTTCAATTGTTTAAATTTTATTTCAAATAAAAGCAAGAGTATTAGGTAGGAAATGATGTGGATTATCCTTATTTTTCCTATGAAAGAAATGACATTATAGGGTTTATACTACCAAATACCTCAGTATTTCCAAACTTCCAGATATTAAAACATTGTACATATACAACTATGTGATAATTGGCCACTTATCTCTTTATATGGATGATTGGTCTTGTTTTAGAAATTCTTCTGGTAAAATTAAAAATTTTACAAAAAACAATCTTCTTGGTATTTCAGGTTCTTCTGTAAAGATTTCGTAAACTATCTGTAATGTCCGCCATCCCTAATTCAACCCACATCATTATTGTTGCTTACTTCCTAACTCACCTTCTGTAATATTTTTAGCATTATCTTAAAATCATGAGTGTTCTCAATAATTCTTAAGATCTCTAGAAGACTTCCTGATAATGGATGTTACAGATACGTAAATAAATACGTACATCCTTCTTCAACCCTCACCCTTCTTCAAATATTTTTATTCCAGGAAGAGATGGGCAGATAATCAAAATTTCTTAGTAAACCTAGCCTGTATTCATATGTTCCCCTCATTAGTAGTTTGTACATAACACTTTTAATATGGCTAACTGACCACAGAAAGAAAAAAGAAAAGAAAAGAAAAAAAAAAAAAAAAACCATACAGAGCTCTGTTCTTGCAAGATGTTTCCTAAAATTCACTTTTAGTTATTGAAGTAGAAGAGTTCAAATTAATTTACATGTTTGTATAAAATTCGTTTATACCCTTCAATTGCCCTTCATGGGTTTTGCCTTATCGTTGCCTTGTGTTGTTCTCATGGCTTTCTTTAATAGTTTTCTTCATTCATTTTGATTCATATGCTCTGTGTCAGAATAAGAAAGGTAGAGCAAATAAAGAGAGCTAGAGGCATCTGGAGAATGAGAGAGATGGCAGCAGTTACAGGGAGTATAATACATCACATGACATTATTCGGTTATCTGTTTCCTTTGAAATCTTTATCTCCATTCATTGTATTATACTCATTGTCAAAACCTGAAGAGTGACACTTACCTGCATCAAGCAGCTAGGGTTTTACCTGCTTAGATCAGGCAGAAGCAGTCCAGAGCTATTATGGTGGGAAATTCCAGCAGGAAAAGGGAATCAGGAGTTTACAGATGGGCAATAAAGACTGAAGGTAGACCAGAGGTCTACTACAAATAAGCCCCTAAAGTGGACTGATACTAAGCCTGATGACCAAGAAGCGATAGTTGTGAGGGCCACTGCAGTTGTAAATCCTGAAGAGTCAGGACTAAGGAGCATGGTAAAGAAAGGAAACTGTCTTCCTATCAGTGGGGGGGAGGGGCAAGACAGATGGACAGAGCTTCAGAATCATTTGTCTGTGGTTCTGGAAGGGTACTGATCTCTGGACCTGGGAATTTTTGTAGAACTGACCTAGAGGCCCCACAGAATATGTGTTTGGCATAGGAGCCCATCAAAGAATAAACTGCATGCCTATCTTCAGGGAAGGAACTTCTGATTCTATTTAAACTGATACAAGTATTTAGAACATTCTGTTTAGAAGGGACATTTTTTAATTTTTTGGAACTGGCATTTCAACACTCTAAGATTCTTTTGTGAATGCTTCTTTCAAGGGGTCCTTAGCTGTGAGAGTGCCTGGCAACAAATACGAAGAAGACCATGAAGAGAGTAAAAAGGAGACATGAGATAACATCCTTTCAACAGTTCCTTTTTTTTTTTTTTTTTTAAAGAAATGTGTTCACATAAGTATTTGCACCACAAGAGTAGCCACGGGAACAGGAATTTCCACAAGATTTTATGTGATGTCACTTTTGGATTATATTTTGGGAGTAATGATTCCATCCAAGGATGATTAGATGTTCTCAATCTGGCATATGTTTAAAAGCTTTCTTTCAGTTCTTATCACAGTGATAGCAACATCAGTGTAGATACCAAAAAGAGATCATGAGAATGGTATTAAAGCAAAAAGCGTTGGCCTCAAGGTTTTCTGTTTTGATCCAATACACTTTGTGAATGACTAATGTCTGCTGCTGCCCAGTAGTTTGGTTTTGAAGTCTTCACAAAACACAAAGAAAAACCCATTGTGACTGCAGGCACAGTGCATATTAAAGATGTAAATTAGATGGCTGGAGAGTAAAGGAAGATTAAGATAAACTCCTAAAGATAAATAAACTGGACTCCTACTTAGAAATCCTCTTGAAACATGGTACCTTTCAAAGGAAGTAGTTTCAGACTTGGCTCCCCAAATGTCCATTGAGAGAGAGAAGTCATAGAAATACAAGGGGTGATTGAAAACTATGGCAAATGTTTAGATTTTTAAAAATCCAAAAACTTATTACAGTAAAAGACACATTGCCAAGAATGATGACATAACTGTTTTCAAAGTGAAGGGGATTAATGGCAATGTGTCTTTTACTGTAGTAATTTTTAAAAAATGTAAACACCATATTTTTCAATCCCATCTCATATATTGCATGACAAAAAGAAATCAAACATATTTAATTAGTGATAACCATGACATACTAAATATCAAACTTTCACTTTTGCGTGCCTGCATCAAACCAATCACAAAACTTCAAGCCCACTGATTTAACCAGCAAGCACAATGTGAAAACAGACATTTTTTTGAAAGCAGACTGAGAAAAATAAAAGCTTTTCCTTTTGACTTATGTGTGAATAGTACTGTTAAATCAGAAGAAAAATATCTTTGTCCAAATTTCACATAAAGAGAAAGGAAAAGATTTGAACAAGCCAATGATAAATTAATTTTTTCATTTGAATTTTAATAGCAATAAAACAAATCATAATGCAGGAATGTCTTCATCTTTTAAAATTAAGGTGATAATACCTACCTTGTCAGGTTATTATAAAAATAAAAGCCTAGCTTGATGAGGTTGCTCAGTACATTTGTTTCCTCTCTTCAAAGAGAATCATCAAAATGTAACTATGAATATTTTTCTGGATCACTGAGAATAAAATAAATTGAGATATGAATTTAATTATTATTTATTCAGATCAAAACAGTTCTTTCTTTTAGAGAAAACAGTAACTACAGTAAAGGTAGAGAAATCTCTAGAAAATGACTCTCCCTTCTAAGAGTGCACCCATCTGTCCTCACGCTATGATGATCTTGGACTTGGCAGTATCGCCTAACATCTAACCACTATTCCGTAACTCTGCTGTCTCTAAGGTACAGAGACAAATACATAAATTGAGTTAAAATAACTCTTGAAAAATTTACTTAATATAGAGTCATAGTGATTAAAAACAAAAATAACAGCAACAGAAGAAAGACAAAGGCACTCATAAAAGGCTGAAGGTGTCACGGAAAACACAAGCTGTCTGTAATCATGAGATCTGGGTTTCCATTCCAGCTATGCACAGGACCACTGTTCACCTCGCAGGTGACATTTCCTTCACTGTGAAATGGAAATGATGCCTTCTGTGAGATTTAAATAGTCTATACTGTACAACCAAGCTCACAGTATTCACTCATTCATGTATTTGACAAATATTTAATGAGTTTTCACACAATGTATGGCAATGTGCTAGACACTGGAAACAAAACAGTGAAAAAATAGACATCATTCCTGCTTTTATAGAACTTAAAAATATGGCAGAAAAGGCAGATGCTAATAATGAGACAATAATAGTTTAATAAATAAGCAAAAGTGAGTTATCTTTCTCTTCTCCTTATTTGTAATAAAGAGAACATCTGTTCTTTCTACTTCCATTTATGAATATTAAATGAAATAATGAATGTAAATGCACTTCATAAATCCAAATCTCTCTATAAATATTTATTGTTATATTTGTAACAATACTTTATCAAGCATATGCTGTTTTCAAGGCCCCAGGGAAAGTAGAAAGATTAACTAAGACACGTTCTGCCTGCAGCTGTTGGAAGAAGGTAGGACAACTGAGCACTGTGAGCTCCTCTTTCAGGCACAAAACACTCATGGGAGCTTTGGGAGAAGGATGGGGAACAGGACAGGCTATTTGGAGAAAACAGTCATTAGCTCAGTTGGGAGGGTTCAGTGAAAACTTTATGGAGAAGATGTATCTGAACTGGGCCCAGACAATCAGGGGGCATTTGTGATGGAGATCAAGGAACAGAATAAGCAAAACCACAGAAGTAGGAGAACAAGGAGCAATAAAGAACAGTACAGGGCCGGTGAGATGGCTCAGCAGCGTAAGCGCCTGCCTGGCAAGCGCGAGGTCCTGACACTATTATTGATAAGATCCAAACATACACGGGCTGGCTAGGGTTTTGGTGGACGTACCACACCTAGCTACCCTGCTGTGCCCTTTATACCAGATGACCAAGACGGTCACAATATGGGGCTGGACAGATGCGGTGGAAGCTGCTTGCTGGATAGATGCAGCAGAAGCTGTTTTCCAGCACTCAAGAAGTGCAGTTACACAGATACAAGCCCTTTGAGTCATTGACCTTAACCTGCCATTTACCCTAACAGTGAGTATGGATAATATTGAGTTTGGCTGAGGTCTATGGCAAAAACAGGGGAAGTGGAAGCACCCTGCTGGGTTTTAGTCACAATTGTGGAAGGGAGCCGAGAGCTGGTGTTCCCTGATTGAGAAACAGCAGCACTGTATGCTATTCTGCACACCTGTGGAAGAATCACAGAACAATAGACATGAAAGTACAGACGAAATACCTGATAGAGGGTTGGTATGGACATGAACAGCTCATCCCAGGAGTGGAGTGGCATGGGCCCCCACTCTCATGCATTGGGGGATGTACCTCCAACAGCAAGCCTCTTTCCCAGCTAGTCTATTGGCAGCCGAACTGGCAATGGTTTGGGGACCTGTGAGGTACGTGGCCCAGGAAGCTGTCTGGGAGGATGGACCACAGGACATGACCCCTAGTCCCTATAGAAGAGGGAAAGGTGGACCTCCAGCTGACCCCGATATACTGATGGGTCTAGCTATGATTCAACCCCACAATGGACGGCAGTTACTGTGCAGCCCAGTACAGAAGTACTCTGGTTTGGAACCGGAATAGGCAGATCAAGCCAAAGGGCAGATTGTGATTGCTTGTGACACATAAAAAAAGACCCCCTACATGTGTGCATGGACAGTTGGGCTGTCTTTAGGGGACTGATGCTCTGGCTTGCAGGCCTGGGCAGCTCAGAACTGATAGGGCACCATCCCTTGTGGGATGCCAACTATGGTGAGATGTAGTGAAGCGTGGCCAAATAACTGATCATGTAGGTTATCATGGTTCAGGATATACACCCCTCTTCACTGGGAAGTGATTTAGCAGATGCAATGGTTGACCACTAGCAATAGTGTCTGACTAGGAAAATTGACTGCTGCATGTGGAATGCTGCTAGGAATAGAGTCTGACTAGGGGCAAGGACCATAGACTTAGGCCCCCATTTTAAGGCCCTTGCTCAACATATGTCCCAGGCCTTTAATGTTACATGCCAGGCTTTGATGTTGTTTATGGATGAAACTGTTCAAATGAAAAAAGTGGTTTTGCAAAACTACATGACTTGATTTGCTGGCTGCAACACAGGGAGACACTTGTGTCCTGTTACATATAAGATGTTACATTTGTATACCCCTGACCTTTGAGGGGGTGGGATGTGAGGAACCACTCAGATTGCTTCAAAGCTCAGGGGTGTCTAAGGACACCCAAGGACATGATCCCACTGCCTAACACAAATGCACAGTGGGATATAGTTATGTAACCATGACTTAGCAGTGGACAACTACACATGTGCCAATGAGGCTAGCATGTAAGAATGTAATACAAGATAACAACCTATATAAGAATTATACAGTAAAGAAGCAAGTGGCTCTTGCACTCTTGTGCTCTGCTCTGCTCCACATTGACTGCTATTGTTGCTGATGTCTTTCACATGTGCATTCTTTAACCCGGGGATCTCACCCATGAAAATCTCCCTTGGGCCCCCTGAGTGGGCCAACAGACAGATCATTAATGACTGTAATTTGCTAAAGAGTTTTGAGAGAGAGAGAGAACTTTTAGCTTTGTATTTTTACTTTCTAGAATTCTAGGGTTAAGAAGCTATGACAGTTCATCTAGGGAACTCAAAATCTTTTTTTTTTTTTTTTTTGAGATATGTAGGAAATAAAATCCCTCTTTTGGTGAACATAAGGCACTCTTGGTAGCTACATATGCCTCAGGACAGGTCATATTATCTATAATCTCATATCATAGAAATAGGGAAAAGATGACATTAGATAAAAAATTACTCTAGAAACTAAGTTGTTATGATTCACAGCCCTAAAAGGTACATACTTGGCCTCTGTCTACTTCACACCCACTCAGGGCTGTGCCTTTCACATTCAGTAATGGTTAATCAGAGCAACTTCATGAAATATCCCTGCTCCTAGGACTCCCTTGGGCTGTTTTCATAGAACAAGATGACCCAGATCCTCTTCCCACCCATAAGTCTCTTGGAGCCAAAACAGCTGTGAGAGATGAGTGGCAGCTGGTCAGCCAATCAACAAGCAGCTGATGGATGACAGGATTCATCTGTGACTCAACAGAGATGGTAAAGAAAGCCAAGTTGCCCTGCCCAGCTATGTTCAGAACTTGATTAAAAGAGAATAACAGATGTTCATTTGCTACAAAACCAACTGCAAATCCAAAACATCATTTTACTACACAAATACATGCCAGTGAATATTTGGAGACTAAGAATACTTTATGCCAGCCCTCACAGGATGTCTGGATGACAAACACAGAGAGAAAGGGCTACATATTTCCGATCCACATGACATTTCCATGAGGCACTCCAGGGAGTATGAGACATTGTCTTGGTATGTGCCACAAAGCCATTCCCAGAACTGGAGCTGTGTTTGTCTAGAGCCAGGGGCGAACATGGGAATGAGCTACCTATCCCTGAGTCAAAGAGAACTGATTACGTAGGAGCAAGCTCTGTAGCTGAAGACTTTGCCATATTGCCTTATATAAAAATCACCACACTGGGCCGGGATATAGCTCAGTGGCACAGCACCTGCCTGGCAAGTGCAAGGTTGTGAGTTCAATTCCTGGTACCAAAAAAAAAAAAAAAAAAAAAAAAATCACCACATTAAATAAAAAGCATCTGTCATAAATTTGCTGATACAGAGGTAAGTGATACTAAGATAAGCTTTAGAAAAAAATTTAAAGCACAGGATTTAAAATTCTCATCCGAAAAAGCAAACAGCTCCTTGAGTTGAACCCTCAGGGATAAGTGGATTTTGTAATAATGAGAGACAGCCAGAGGTTAAGTCCCTTCTCCCAGTGGTGAGCAAATAAGCAATGAAACTCCATACACGTACCTCAAGGCTTGTTCATCAAAAGCTTCACCTTGCTGTCAGCGTGTTTGTGGCCAATATCTGAGGTCATGAATCCTATAAAAGGCAAGAAAGTTGCAGGAAAGGCCTTGAAGGGCTGTTTGGCATCTGAAGGGCTGGTCTTTGGACTCCAGTCTACATTGTGATTCTCTCTTACACAAAACTGTCTCCAAAGTCTTCCAAGCTCAATTATGAGAAGACCTAAACATCTATCCACCTCAGCTCCAGGATTTCCTGACCACCCAGTTCTAATAGGTCGCCAACAGATACTGTCCATGGCCTGAGGCTGGGGATCCCTGCTTTAGAAGACAATTGTGATAACAGGTACTTCATGTAAATTTTTTTTCTCAAAAGGAAGCCAGGGCAATTATTGCATCAATTCATTCATAGTAACTAAAGTAACTATAAACCCCCAGAATTCTCAGTTAACCATTCACCTTGGTTAGCCACTCACCTAATGCTTAAATTCTCAGCTAATAAACCTATATTTTAGCACCTGGGAGAGGGAGCTTCTTGCCTCTGTAGGTAACTCTTTCCATTTTTGAACAGTTCTGTCATTTGCAACATTTTACTTATAGAAAGATAAAATAGTCTCTAGAATTTGAGCATGTTTTGAAAGAATGATGGAAAACATAATGAGGAAAAAAGAAAAACATCAAGTGTTATTTTTTCATTGAAGTATGTTAAATTTGATTAGTTGGGTGAGTATTTACCTGACTATACTGTAGTCGAAAACACCACGGCAGTAAAATTAGTTCTTTCAAGCACCAGACTGTCAAATTCTAATATCTATAGAACAAATAGTTTCAAATATCTCCAACTACTTGTTTAATGTTAATAAATGGTGAATAGTATTCATTTATTTTTTAAATGACCTCTGGAATTAATTAATAAGGTTATTTATTTATTTATAGCTATATTGAGACAAGGTTTGGCTATGTTCTCCAGGTTGACCTCAAACTTGAGATCCTCCTGCCTCAGCTTCCTGAGTATCTGGGATTATAGGCATGCACCACCATGCTTGGCAAACCTCTGGATCTCAGAGATTGTTTTATGCTGTATTTCCATCTGTAATCGTTTACACAGAAATCTTGATAATTCAGATACACTACATAGCTCACTATGAATAGGCGTACATGTGTCATGTTTTAAATGGGCATCTATTTTCAGACAATAAATTGAAAATCAAAACTACAGTATCTTCAAAATAAAATAAGTTCTTTTGTTCTTAAAATAAAAATGTAAACCATAATCTTTTATTCTACCTAAGAAAATGCTTTATGTATAGCCAGGTTAATTTTGGTGTAAAAGCAAATTCTTTTCATCTTATTCCAAGTTTGGACACAGACAAACTTTTTTTTTTTTTTATAATCAAGTTGTTAAAACCCTTACTTGATGGAGTTACTGCTCCTCAATTTCCAAATCATGCTATTGGTCTGTTCTTTAATTGGAAGCAGCAGCTCTGAGGCTCCACTTTTCCTTCAAATACAGGAATAGTTCTAGTTCAGTGTGCCCTGTAAGGTGTGTCTAGCATACTGTGTGTGGGGAACCACTCAGACTGCTTCAAACCTCAGGGGCATCTAAGGACACCTGAGGATGTGACCCTACTTGTCTAGCTCAGGCTCACAGTGGGATACAGTTATGTAACCATGACTTAGCACAGGTAAACACACATGTGCTGGTTACCACACTATGTAAGAATGTAAACATGAGTTAACAACCTGTATAAGAATTATACAATGAAGACACAGGTGGCTCTTATACTCTCTTGTTCTTCTTCTCTGCTCTGCTCCATGCTGCCTGCTGTTGTTGCTGAGGTCTTGCACATATGCATTCTTTAACCTTGGGACTTCACCTGTGATAATCTCCCTTGGGCCCCTTGAGTGGGCTAACACCATGCTACACAGTTCCAGTGACTTTGGTGCAGTCCTCTCTAAAACCATCAAGCCATTTTCTCCTGAGCACCATGCAACTCTTCTTGGGCTCCTTGATGGCATCGTGTACAGTGCTTCTGTCCTGCAGTTAGAGCTTAAAAACTTCTTTGCAGGAGGAGATGTCAGGGTACCAAGCAGCACTCAGGTACTACATTACAGGCATCTCATTATGCCCACCAGCCTGATTGGACTCCACCCCATCATTATTTTCTAGCAGCTTTGGGGCCAGGGGAGCTATGAGTCTCTTGGAAGCTCTTTGTTCACTCGAGGAAGCAAAAATCTTTTTTTTATCTGAATTCATACTGGGTTTTAATTCAAAAAGTCCCCACACATCTTCTCAGGCATCCTGGCCTGCTTTTCAGAGCGTGAACAGAGTCTTTATGGTTACACCCAGTCACAGTTTTTTCTAGCTGATCTTGGCAAGTCAGTCATATAGGATGACTATATTCCTTGTTTTCCTGGAACCATCTCAGTTTATATTTGGTGCTCCATTCCTGTTTTGCTCTCCAGTGCATCCTGGTTGGGATAACAATTAAGTTTGTCCTAACTGATGTCTTTTTTCTAATCCAGCAATTGTGTCAGCTCTATTATTTAAAAAAAGTAAACTGCTTTCTTTCATTCTTCCTTACTTTTTTAATGTGTGGCCTTCTCAGTACATATATCAAGGATCTTATATTAGTTATCAATTGCTATATAACAAATTACCCCCAGACTTAAAACCACAGACATTTGTTATCTCACAAGTACAGTTTCTGCAGCTTAGAGATTTGGGAGCAGCTTAAAGAATGGTTCTGATTTGGGGGGGTCCCTCAAGAGAGTATAGTCCAGATGTTGCTCAGGACTGCAGTCCCCCTTAAGCCTGGAATGGAAGCTGGGGGATGTGCTTCTAAGGTGGCTCCTGCACCAGGAAAATTAGTCAGTGATGGCTGTTAACAGGAAGTGTCCATTCCTGGCAGGTAAAACTCTCCGCAGGGGTGCCTGAGCTTTCCCACAGGATGGCATTTGGCTTCTCTCAGAACCAGTTATCGAAGAAAAGGAAAAGCAGCAGTTGCAATATCTCTCAAGACAGAGCCTCAGAAATTGCATTATATCATTTTACAATATCTAATTGGCTACATGGTACGTCAGTGGAGAGGGCTATAGAATAAAAGCATGTGTCACTGTATACACTGAAAAGGAAAACTCTTGTCAGAGTGAGAAATTATGAACACTAAGTGTGAACCTTATAGGTAGTTACTATTTATATGTGTGTGTATATGCATATCATATATACTATATCTTGAATATAGGGGCTACACAAATATAAATATATTTCAAAATGCTAATCATTGGATGAGTATAAAAAATATAAATACCTAGTTTTCATTTTCTGACTAAAGTAGAAAACAATTCTGAAATGCTGTTTTGACTAAAAAGCCTATGAATTTTTATGCATTTGTTATATTACTCATTCTTTCATCAATGGATTGTAGTTGATAGTTTACTGTCTGCTAATCACTATGCTAGATCCTAACGAGACAGTCCTTGCCTTCAAATTGCTGAGTGTTTCAAGTAGGGGAACAGACTGAAAATGGTACACTTTGAAAATTGGAACCCATAGGCTTTTATAGAAGTGCAGAGAAAGATACCGATTTCAGTCTTTTAGGGGAAAGGATCATAAAATTCTTCCAAGTATTATGATATGACATTTGAGTAGAGCCCTGAAGAATGAATAAGAATTAGGCAAGCAGACCCATAGCGAAGGGGCAGGGCCTTCCAGACAGAAGGAATGCTGTAACCACTGATGTCAAGACACGAGAAAGGAAAATGTTATGTCCTAGGAGTGGTGAGAGCGCTGGTTTGCAGATTAGGCATGCAAGGCGTGGGGAAGCAGAGTGAGTGTGGAACAGACCATGAACGTCCTCATGAGCCTCATTAAGAAGCTAAAATTTAACTTGAGGGCAATGAGGAAACTGTTGAAGAATTTGCCAAAAGAATGAAATATTGATGTTTAGGAAAATTATAGCAACGACCATTTGGAAGGTGGATCAGAGAGCATGAGTCTGGCAGCTCAAAGAACAATTGGAAGACTACTGTAGCCATAGAAGTGAGAGCCAACAGGAAACCAAAGTGTATTCTTGTTGTAGTCAGGGTTTGGAAGGGAAACAATACAGGACACATAATTTATAGGATTATTTTATAGTAGTCACCCAAAGAGTCAAATACAAAAAGAGTGCAGGAAATCTGTCCACACACTAAAGACACAAAGAATCCAGGGCCTGGATTCCACAGCAAATGTCCTGCATGAGTCCAGCTGAAAACCTAGAGCCCGTGGCCATGCCCCCACGAGTCCATCTGGAGGCCCAGAGCCCACAACAATGTCTCATGCAAGTCTGTTTCACAGATCTGCACCGGGAAGGCCCAAAGGTCAGCAGTGGAAGCTAAAAAGTCTATGCCAGCGGGATGAAGGATCTGTGCCAACAGACTGAGGGATCTGCCCTGGAGCCAGGAAGCGAAGCTCAGAGTAAGAACCAGAGCTCCCCTGAAAAGTACCACAGTCATCCTCAGTGACAAAAAGGTCCCGAGCTCCTCTGATGACAAGAACAGCCAAGTTCCTATCAGGAAAGCCAGTGTGACAAGCTCCTCCAATAGCACCGCCTCTTCCCCTCTAGTTCTCCTTTTTATGATGTTGGCAACAGTCCTCAGGTGGGCCCTCCACACCCAGCACTATGCTGATTCAGTTCAGCTGGGTGTCACAAGTTGACCACCAGTTGTCAATCCACCACAATCCACCCCTGGTCAACTTGATAACCACACACATTTCCTTAAACCATAGTCTCTAGTGGCAGATTTGTGAAAAGTTAACATGTCTTGGTCTATTCAGATTTACATTAATATAGCAATTGCATATATACAATTCTTATTGCACTCATTTCTGCACCAAAAGCAAAATATTGAAAGGGTGATCAAAATTCAAAGTTAAAACCACAATAGTTTGGCTAATTAACCTAATTACAAACATATACCTAAAAACTACATTAAAATCATATTAAAAGAATTATTACAGGGCTGGTGAGATGGCTCAGCGGCACAAGCACCTGCCTGGCAAGCGCAAGGTCCTGAGTTCGACTCCTGGAACCCACATAAAGGAAAAAAAAAGGGGCCAGTGATATCGCTCAGCAGCACAAGTGTGAGGCCCTGAGGCCGACTCCCGGTACCCACATAAAAAAAAAAAGAGAGAGAGAGAGAATTATTACAAGCACAGTCCTTGCTTCCCATTAACTTTTTTTTTTTTGTGGGTACCGGGGGTCAAACTCAGGACCTCGCGCTTGCCAGGCAGGTGCTTATGCCGCTGAGCTATCTCACCAGCCCCCCATTAACTTTTAACTACAGACCACAGCAAGACTAAAAATCAGGGATCTCCTGAAATTCAAATACACTCATCTTCAGGTGAAAGGCTGCAGTTCATTTTTCCATTGTCCTATTCTTCTCAACAACCACGTTCTCCTCTGTGTCATCCTTGCAATCCACAGTTCTACTGGAGCCTTCCATCTGGCCAGATGCTTCAAATCACCTTGCTGGTTCTTCGCTCTTAATTTCCAACATAGATCTGGCCAAAAGCTCTCAACAGTAACCATGCCACTGTCCCAAAGGTAGACTACATTGAAATTTTTCTGCCACCCAGGTAATATCTCTAAACACAAGCAAAATGCAGATCAACTTCCTGCCAAAGCACAATATACCACCTGGGATCCAGCAGCCAATGCAGTCCTTCTCAATGGAAGCCTCATGAGCTTCATCTTAATCGGCAGCATTTCCATCAGTACCCTGATTTTCCAGGCTCCAACCAGAGTCTCCAGTATAGTTTACAGCAGATAAGGGCTGCTTCTAGGCCAGTCTCTCAAAGAGTTTCCAAATTAACTCCCAAGGCTCTTAAGCCACATGGCCAGGCAACGTCACAGCAATGACCCCACTCTCCTGGTACCAATTTCTGTCTTGGTTACTTTTCTCTCATTGCTGAGACAAAATACCCAACGCTCAAAGTTAAGGAAGGAAAGGTTTATTTAGCTTACAGTTTGTGGAGGTTTCAGTCCATAATCAGCTGGCTCCAAGGCAGGGTGGCATGGCACAGGGGCAACAGTTCATGGTGGCCTGAAGACAGCAAAAGCAGCAAGAACAAAAAGGAGGAGCAGCACGAGAAAGCAAGCCTCCTTCCCTCCCTTATATTGTATGCAGGCTACCTGCCCCAGCGTGGGTGTAGCACTCACGCCCATAATCCCAGAACTAGACAATGAATCAATCACAAACTCTAGAAGCCTGCCCCCTTGACTGCATGAGGCTTTGGGGGTACATCTAGACACAAACCATAACAATACTCTACTCTAGCTTCTGATTTCATGAAAAATTGGTACAGCTATACTTAATAGGAGAGTCTAATTTTTAATCTCCTCTCTGTGATTAGTGCTTAGCACCTCTTTCCAACACCTGAGTTCCTTTCTATGTTGTTTTGCTGGCCTTTTGCCATAGGCTGGAAGTGTATGACTGCTCTTGTGAGGTATTTCCCCACCCAGAATGTTTTAGCTTTGTGGTAGCCATATTTCACATATTAAAAAAGCCACTTACGGTGAAATTCAAAGACACTGAAAGTGAAATAGTCATTAGTTGGGGCTATGGAAAAGGAGGAGATGAGGAGTTATTGTTTAAGGGGTACAGAGTTTTCGTTTGGGATAATGAAAAAGTCCTGGAGATGGGCAGTGGTGATGGCTGCACAACAGTGCAAATATACTTAGTGCCAATGAACTGTGCACTTAACAATGCTCAAAATGGTGAATTTTATGTTATATATATTTTACCAAAATAGCAATAAAATCATGAGAACTGTGAGAACAAATCAACCCAGAAGTTTTACCCTATTTGGGAACATATTGGTTTGGTGAGCTGACAAATTCTTTATTGTTTACTCCAGCTAGATGTAGATTTTCTGTTATGTGAATCAACAAGCATTCCAATAAAGTCATCTTTGGAAAAATTTAGCTGTTGTTTATGTAAAAAATAACCATTCACATTTTTATATATTAAGAAACTTGAGGTTCAAGAAGGCTGACAGTTTGTGTGAGCAACAAACCTGGGATTTCAGTCAAAGGTCTGTTTGGGTGAAAATTTCACGCTGCCTTGTCACAGGCTAAAGCAGTCTTATCTAATAAATAACAGGATCTCCAAATATGGGCACTGTTCTCTAATCAAGAGTTATATTTTCTAATCAAAGCTGTTTCTTTTGACTTTGACACAGTTATTTACTAACATTTACTTGTGCCGACTCTGAATTTTCCAAATAATTAATGACAGTCTTTTGCCAAAGTCTACTATCACAAGGTGTTTATAAAGAAATGACATGTTCTTATTTTCCATACTTAACTTTTAAATAAGAATAACACTTACAACTTTGGAATGCCACCTACTTTATTCAGAATGAATTCTGCTTTAAACTTTTTAAATTCATTTTTAAAACCATATTGTATTTTATTTTTATTCTGAATTTTTATAATAAACTTTGTTTGAAAACATTTAAATTAGGGCCAGTGAGATGGCTCAGCGGCGTAAGCGCCTGCCTTGCAAGCGCGAGGGCCTGAGTTCGACTCCTGGAACCCACATACGAAAAAGGGGCCGGTGATATCGCTCAGTGGCACGGGTGCCTGTTGGCATGTGAGGTCCTGAGGTCGACCCCCCGGTACCCACAAAAAAAAAAAAAAAAAAGAAAACATTTAAATTATAGCTTAATGTAGCTTTTAAACAGAACTTTATATCATTATAAAATAATGTGACTATTTTGCAAATTAATATCATTAACTTCAAAGCAGTTGTCTTTGGAGACTGTAGATAGCAATGTGCAAATCATTCATTTATTGAAACATATATTTAGCTTCATTTATTAAAACATGCCAGAGAGTCAAAGAATTTTTGAAATTCCTTTTATATATTTCTCCAAAGCCAGTTAATGAGCTATGCAGGAAACATTACTTTATATTCATCCATTATTTTACCCCAGCCAAAATTAAACAATTTGATCATCTACCTCAATCAATAGAATTGGCTTCTAGAGATTTCAGACTATGAATAAAATTCAACTCCAATTTCAAAGGATGAATAACTGACAAACATGAAGACATGTAAAAGATTCGCTTTTTCATGCAGGGTATACCCAGTAACAAGGCAGCCTTCGATGCTATCCGGTACCCCATTTTAAATGCCCTCTTTCTTCTCCAGCTGCTATCTCCCTTCCTTGAATTATAACTGCTTTTCTTCGGAGGGCTTATTACTACCTGGCATCTGCCGGTGCCTCTTACTAGTAGAATGTGATTCCCTCCGGAGCAGACGCTGGACCCATTTGTCTGTCGTGTATTCCCACCCCTAGAATCACGTCTAGCACATAAGAGGTGATCCATAAACAGTTTTTGAATGAATAAATACGATGAAGATTTATGTTATTTTGCATACAGTGTTTTGTATCAATTTTACAAGTTCATCATTTGATGCAAATATAAGATTTAATTGTGATATCTGGCAGTGCCATGTCTTCTGTTTTCACTATTATTTTTTATATAGAGAGAGCCAAAGAGACCCTCTGGCTCAACAGCAGTGTAGTGTTTTTTTGTTTGTTTTTTCCTTCTGATCTTTCTCCCTTTACAGTGATGTCATAGTTGGGTTTCTGCCTGGGTTTTTGCCATTTCTCCTTTTAAATGTATTTGTTTCACACTGATTTACAATGTTAGTAACTCAACTGTATGCCAGAGTGATAAGGATGAAAATTAATGTAAAATGACTCCATGTTCTCAGAAGCTAAAGATCTCCTTGAAAGAACAAGAACTCACGTGTGAAGTACAGAAAGATCAGACGAAAGATGCTCTTCAGAATCCCTTCTCAGATAACGGCGAGTGGTCTGCTTTGGGTCTCTTGGAAAGGCCTGTGAAGAGAGGACCCAAGGCCCAGACAACGAGCTCATCGTGGATGTGTGTGAAGACCTGAGACCCAAGAAGTAATGTGGTGCAGGCTGTGAGCTTACTGAAAACCATCACACATTCCTGCCTTTCTTCAGCCGCACTGGCTGCTCCTTGCTCATGTCCTTTACTCCTCTTCTTCTCAGCTTCTAAGTATTGTATGCAAGAGGCCTCTTTTCGTCTCAATATATGCTGTCTATACTCACACCCGCGTGATTTCTTTTAACTTTATCCTTTAAATCGCCTCCCAAATTTATAAATCTGGCTCCTGTCCTCCTTGAAGTCTGTACTCATGCACCCTACTGTCTCTTGACCTCAGTACCAGAGTGTCTGCATGAATTTCAAACACATTTCTTTGTCTTTGCCCCAAACTGCTCCTCTCAGTTCCATCTTTTAAATGTACATGGGTAACAAACTGCTGAAAGCAAAACCTCAGATAAGGAGAGACTACCATATTTGTTTCTGTTTTTCTGTCCCTGCCATCACTACCATGTAAGCTCCCTGAGGCCAGGAGATGTTCACTGTTGTATCCCTAGTGACTAAAATGGTGGCTAGCACTGAGAAAATCTTGGTGAATGAGTGACTTGCTATCTTGTTTGCTTCACATGTTTTTATGTAAGATGATATTCTGAATTTGTGTGATCAAAACCTAAAATGCATGATCAGTACAGAGAAGCAACTGAAGAAACAGGATAAGCCTGTCTAGAAAGACAGGTGCGGGAGGCAGAGCCAAAGAAGGGGCTGGAAAAGTGAGGATGAATGGACAATCAGGCAGTCCAACACATCCTGCCAGGCAGAGAATGTGGGACTCTCATGAACTCTAGAGCCAACAGAACACGCCAAGCAAGATCACCAAGGTGCCATGCAATTACTGCCATGGGGATTCTGTGTGAAGCCTACTCCAGGAATGAAGGAGGCTTCTCCAACCGGAGTGGACTCTACGGTTGACTGCAGTCCTCATGGGCACTGAGTTTTTACATGAAGAAAAAGCTGGCAGTGCTGCATAGAGAGCAAAATATCTGCCAATCTTCTCCAATGACCTGTGTGTATTCAAGACTTCTAGGGAAAGATTGCTGGGTTTTCTATCATTCCTAGAACAAAGTTTGCACTTTAGATAAGAATAAAACAGAAAAGGATTGGATCATCTCCATTTTCTTGACTGTACCAAAAAGCATAGAGGAAGGTACAACCAGAGTATTCCCTCTCAAATGGGACTGATGTAAATCTCCGTATGCATTACATGCTAATTGCTAAGGTTCGAAACCACCCCTACCCAACCCCAGTATAAATTCATATGCCCACAAGGTTATGCCTCTCTTACAGAATAGCAACCAATAAAAATCCAAATTTTAAGCCACTGACGTTAGAGATTTAAAATGAACCGTTAAGTCATTCACAAAACTCCTTTATTTCTCTGAGGACAAGAGCCTTTAATTTTCTCTGGTTATAAGATCAACATTTTCTTAATTAAACAACCTTCCACCTGGGAATAGATGCCCTCTAGGTTTTTCCAACAGACCATATAGTAATTATGTGTATTTTTTAAAACAAGAACACCGTAACTGTTCTCAATAGCTTTGGCCATTCTGTCAGGTAACTTATTTTTTGAAAAAGTACACATATTTTTCAACTCTGGATTAATTAAACATGTAACCTCAAGTATTTCTTTGGAGGGGGGAACCTTGAGCACCCACAACATTTCTGGTTAATAGGTATGGGGGGCTAATAGGTATGGGGAGGCTTTACCTGTTGTTTCTTTAGTTGGTCCTACTCTATGAACACTGAGGAGGAAGAGTTTATTTGCACTATTCTCAAGGACCGAATGCGGCTAAGACTGAACATTGGATTAATGTCTGCGAGTGGAAAGGACAAGCAGAGAGCAATGACCTTAGAGTGAATACTGCGTTGGTGTCTGCCTCAAACGTGATAAAACGGCCTTGCTAGAGAGCAGAGTATCACAGAGCGAGCGAGAGAGGCAGTTTCTCTCCATCAGAAGACTGAAGAGCTCAGTCAGTTGTTTTTCTCCTCTTTTTTTTATTTTTTCTCAATTCCTCTTAAGCAAATGATTTTTTTGGGCAATGCAGCAATGTTTTGAATTCAGTAATATCCAGGGCGCGTTATTTTGTGCAACAGAACCAGTGGCACGTGACAGAAACCCGGCTCACCCTCTGGTGCGCCTCGCACAGCGCGCTTCCCTGTATCTGGGTCCCAGGTCACTGAAGCCTTAGGTCAGCGTGGGTCTGACCACTTGGTGCACCGCTTTCTGGGAGTCGCCTCACATTCACCCCAACTCCCATCAGACAAGGATCCTCAGCCTCGCTTCTCTGTAGATTCTTTCTTTCCCTCCCCGGAACCACTGTGCATCCAGTGTCAAGTCAGCGAAATCTGGAATTAGCATTTCTAAAATCTACTTTAAAATTTAATTTTTTTTTTTAACCTTCGTCTGATTCAACATCAATCTCTCTGTCTGCAAATCTGGCCCCAGGTCAGTCCTAAATGATAGTTTCTTTCTCAGATTACAAAAAATGCAGAGATCTAGATGGAGGACTTTTTAATACAGAACTCTTAAATCATGGACTAGAAATTGAGAATCTTTGCCATAAATCATTACAGGCTTCTCCAGAAAGAAGTCGTGAATTTGTTCCCTAATTGTTCTTGTCAAGCTTGTGCTTCCCAGAATTCCTGGCAACGACGGCGGGGCGTTGGGGGAGGCTTTTCTGAGGACCCCGGTAAGGGTTTAGGCACTGAGATGGAAAAATTCTTAAGAGGAACCCGGCTTTGCCCTTGTGTTTGGGTGTAGGGAAAGGAGGCCGAGCAGCGGATGCGCTAGGGAGGGGGCGCTGAGTGCCGCGCTAGGGCCTCCCTGCATGTGTTTAGCGCGCCATCTACTGACCGAAGCGCACAGAAGGGAAGAAAGCCAGCTCAGGAAGATAGATGTAGCGCGCTGTAGCTCAGGGTTAGAGTGGTTTCCCTTTTAGGTCAACCTCAGAGTGCTAAATAGCTGTGATTCAATCTTAGCAGTGCACATTACGAATATTATGCACACTGCTGGGATGTGTGTGGAAGCATGAGATATTCAGGAAAAGGAGGAGAGTTTGAGAATCTACTGAGAAAGGCAGGACGTACAGCTACACAATTAGTCAGAAAATAGGACTCTAAAAGTGCTTTAGCTGAGCAGATAATGAGACTCTTCTGTGAACACGGGAAACGCAAAAGAGAATTAAAGGAACAGAAAAGAGCAAAGGTGAGAGTAGAAAAATGAAAGGAAGCAGGACAACATTTTGTCTCATAGACAGTGCTGAACCCAGGCTCACATTTCAGAGCTACTACTCACCTTTTGTGTGACATTAGGGTATTTATTTAAAGTCACCAAGCCTTGGTTTGTTCATCTATTTAATGAGGATCATCCTAATATCTCCTTGGGATGCTCTAGGGGTTAAATGTGAGAATATATAGAAGTGCCAAACCCAGAGCTTCACATGAAAATGCTCCCTAAATGGTAGTTTTTGGTAGGGAGAAGAGAAAAAAAAAAGGAGGGAGAGAAAAAGAAAAGAAGAGTCCCAGTGAGGGCTAATGTAGAACACACTAAGAAATGATGAAAGAGGAAACTACATCTAGACTGTGCAGCCGAGCACTGGATCAGGTTAACAGGTGAATCTTGTGCCTGTGTTCCCGAGGTTCTGAGCAGTTACTGCAGGAGCGCTTTCCTTCTCACTAACCCCTGGGACTTCTCAGCCTTCCTACGAGACTTCCTCCATTCCATGCTCAGAGCTGATGTGAAAGAAAGGCAAATGTGACATGGGGAGATGGGGAGAAACAAGGGAAGCAACCTGGGGAGAGGTCTTATCTCGTGAGAGAAGCTATTAGCATGGCCAAGCTTTAAAGAGGCTCCTGAGAAGCCAGGCTGCCACCAGCAGTGGCAGTTAACCCTGACCTGAGGAGGCTGGAAGAAATGTCCATATAACATGAAGCATCTTCCCTCCCACACTACACGCTGAATCCTAATGGTAGTCCCAGGAAGGAGAAGACCAAACTGCCTCGGTCTCTCCTTTAGAGCCTGAAATGACTACTTCTAAGGATTGTCTAAAAGCCACCCAGATACTTAAAGCCACTGGAAAGCAACACACACACACACACACACACACATACACACAGAGGCTCATGCCCTCCAAGGAAGCCTTTTGTCTACCATCTCTAGCCAGAGCACTGGCAATCAGAATGCCCATTCACTGATATAATGTAATAGAAACCACAATCTCCAGGGACAGCAGCCATTGCCTGAATTTCTAACCTTTTACCAGCTTCCTCCATGCCAAGGAGAAACCAGGATCAAGAACACAGTAATATGATCCCAATTAGCATAATATAAAAACAATTTAGTCATGTTTTCCATGGGCTTTTCCAACCTCAAACAAGCATAAAGCAGGGAGAAAGAGATAAAAATATATGTGTGGAATTATAAATAGATATACACAGTCTGGTATGCACAGCCAAGCACCCGACCCAAATGAGTGTCTGCCTTGAGGAAAGCCAAGGAGCCAGAAGCAGAAATCTGAGAATTTTCTCCTCCCAAAGTGCACTGTGAGAAGAGACAGGCAGAGAAAGTACCCTGATGACTTGGCATGGAAAGGGTTAAGTCCTCAGTCATCCTATTCTAAAGTGATTTATGATGATGTGTAGAGTTTCAAAACTTTCCCCCAGCTTGGGGTGCGGCCCCCTCCCTTCTCACCAAGTCCACTCTGGATGTGCTGAAATGGGAAGGAGGTGTGTTTTGCTGACCTGTTAAATTCTTAGTGAAGTTTCCTTGATTTCTAGTGGCTGATGTTGTTTGAGTTTGGTTTGGAGCAATACTAAGGTAGTCCTGACATTTTTGGGACTACATCCAGACAAGAGGAAGAAGAAAAAGAAGGAGAAGGAAAAGAGAAGGAAGAAAAGGTGGAGAGAAATGAAGGGAGGACGGAAGTGTAGAAAAGGGGGAAAGTCCCTTTTCAACATCACATTCCTGCGTTCTCCCTGAGCCTGGAAAACATATTAATCCCAGTGCTTTTACGCCCGGAAACAAAGGGACGAAGCCAAACTGTGGGAGAAAGGGTGATAAGAAGGATCCCGGAACTCTGAAGAGGGAAAGAGCAAGATTCAGACATCCCTAGGACTCCACTGTAAGGAAAGTTCTGTGTCGCCACGAGGGACGGGCACACAGAGACATGCAAGACCAAGGAGGAACTGCAGACAAATGGAGCCACAAAGACTGACCAGGACAGCACCTTTCGCCTCTTCCCACTCTTCTAGAAGGTAAAAAGGCACAGCCAGAAAGAAGAGGAGTCGGCTCTGCTCTCAGAGCAGGACGGGCTGCGATCTGTGGTGCGAGCTGGAGCGGCAGCTCACCCGCTTTGTATTGCTCAGCCTCGGCCAGGAGCGAGACGGCTGGGAAGAAAAGTGTTTCATCTAGGAAACTGTCCTGGGGACCAAACCTCAGATTTCTCTTGGAATCCTCTGCATTCTGTCTCTATGAGCCACCATGTAAGTGTGTGATCCTGTTTGTCTTTGGTGTGTTTGTTTCTTTGTTGCTTAGTTGAAGAAATGAAATGTGAATGTTCTCAGAATTAATATGCTCAGTCTGTATTTTCTCTGGAGCATCCAGAGAGCTAGCAAAACTGTGAACACCCTGCCTGGGAGTCTAAGTTGGATTTCCTGCTTAGTGTTACTGTCTCTGCTAAGCACTGACAAATTACAGGGGCTTAAAGCAACAGGATCTCACCCTATTTTCCACTTCCTGACCTCTCTCCTTTTTCTTCTTCAACCATCCCTTCCCCCTCCCCTTGGCCAAGATAGAGAAAAGATAATGACCAGCTCTGTTTGCAATTAAATGATTTTCTTTCTTTTTCCTCCTCTCCCCTTTCTGTCTTCCGACCTCTCGGCATCCCAAAGCAAATTACACAATGACGTGGAGAATGGGACCCAGTTTGGCCATGCTGTTGGCAGTGTGGCTGGTGTGTGGATCGGAACCCCACCCCCCTGTCACCAATAGAGCCAGCCACGGAGGGCGGAAAGTGCGTCTGGTCTCTCCAGCGAACAGTCGGCCAGCTCGGTTTCTGAGGCACACAGGGAGGTCCCGTGGAATTGACAAAGCTACTTTGAAAGAACTAAACCCTCAGCCCCTCCAAAGAAGGAGGAGTGTGCCAGTGTTGAGACTAGATCGCCCCATGGTGCTGCCAGCCCCCTTGGGCATCAACATGGCTCCTGTGAGACCTGAGCTGAGACCCACAGCCAGAAGCTCCCTGCGTGACATGGTTCTAGATGAGGGGTCCTCTGCTAGGTCAAGAGTGTTGCATTTCCCCTCTGGGTCCAGCTCCCCCAACATCCTTGCCAGCTTTGCAGGGAAGAACAGGGTGTGGGTCATCTCGGCCCCTCATGCCTCAGAGGGCTACTACCGCCTCATGATGAGCCTTCTGAAGGATGACGTTTACTGCGAGCTGGCGGAAAGGCACATCCAGCAGATTGTGCTGTTCCACCAGGCAGGTGAGGAAGGGGGCAAGGTGCGAAGGATCACCAGCGAGGGCCAGATCCTGGAGCAGCCCCTGGACCCCAGCCTCATCCCGAAGCTGATGAGTTTCCTGAAGCTGGAGAAGGGCAAGTTTGGCATGGTGCTGCTGAAGAAGACGCTGCAGGTAGAGGAGCGCTACCCTTACCCAGTCAGGCTAGAGGCCATGTACGAGGTCATTGATCAAGGCGCCATCCGCAGGATAGAGAAGATCAGGCAGAAGGGTTTTGTCCAAAAGTGTAAGGCCGCTGGCGTAGAGGGCCAGGTGGTGGAAGAGGGGAATAATGGTGGAAAAGCAGCAGGAAGGCCAAGCCTGGGCAGTGAGACAAAGAAAGAGAACTCAAGGAGAGTACAAGTCTCCCCAACCAGAGAGACTAGGGTGAAGGTGATGAGAAAACTGACCACCACCACAGTGGCTCCTCCCTCACCTCCCCCAACCCCAAGGGCTACCACCCTTCCTCCTGCCCCAGCCACAACAGCCACGCAGGCCACAGCCAGGGTGGTAACAGTAGCTGCAAGACTTATGACCACCACATTTCCAGCCACCCATAGACCCTGGACCCCTTGGGTGCACCCCTCCCCAGCCTCCCACAGGCCCCCTGCAACAACAGCTGAGGTGACCACTGACAGGGGGCCCTCAGTCTCAGAGAATCTTTACCCTCCACCCAGAAAGGAACAGCAGAGGGAGAGGCCACAGGCCACCAGGAGGCCCAGCAAGGCTGCCAGCTTTGACAGCTTCACAGCCACCCCTCCCACCACCATCTCGGAACCCAGCACAAGGGCTGCTGGCCCAGGCCGTTTCCGGGACAACCGCACAGACAGGCGGGAACATGGCCATCGGGACCCAAATGTGGTGCCAGGTCCTCACAAGCCAGTAAAGGGGAAACTTCCCAAAAAGAAGGTCCAGGACAAAATTCTTAGCAATGAGTATGAGGATAAGTATGAGCTCAGCCAGCCTACTGCCTCTCAGCTGGAGGAGGAGCTGCAGGTGGGGAACATTCCCTCCCAAAATGCAAAGGAGTCTAAAAATCATGAGAAGCTCAAGAAACCTGAGAAGGAGAAGAAAAAAAAGGCAAAGAATGAGAAACCAGACAAGTTACTCAAGAGCGAAAAGCAAATAAAGAAGGCTGAGAAAAAGAACAAGCAGGAGAAAGAGAAGAATAAGAAGAAAAAAACAGGTAAAACTGAGCAGGATGGATATCAGAAACCCAGCAGGAAACAGCTCCCTCCGAGTCCCAGAAAGTCAGTGACTGACCTGCTGGTGTCTTTTGAAGGCAAACGAAGGCTCCTCGTAAGTAATCTTCTTGATTTTGTTCTATGGGCAGAGACAGGGCATAGCCACGTTTATCTTGTGAGTTTTGTAGATGCCAGACTGTGGCTGAGCCAAAAGCTTAGGAAGTTGACAAGAAAGGACAGCCAGGCCAGGAGCTCCCTTCAGTTTGGACGCTCTATGAACCTCTAACTCGTGGCTGTACAGTACAGTGTCCACGGCTGGGGGTCCCTAGATGTGAAACTAGGGAATCAAGTATGGTCAGCTTCTTCCAGGCCTGACAGTACCCATGCTCATCCTTCTCTCTTCCATGGTACATTTTGGGACATAGTTTCCTTTTACCAAGTTCGAATAATAAAAGAAGAATGGAGTTTCCTAAGTGGAATGCTTTGATTCTAGTCACAATTTAAGATAAGCATTTCTTTCTTCTAGAACTTAGAAACTAGAAGCGTAATTATGGGGAACATGGCAGTTTCTTTTTCTTTCCTAATTAGGTATTCATCAATATTGGAAGCCTCAAAAAGGAAAATAAGGCAGATTGGGTGAGAGTGGATTTGATTGAAAATAAAGAAGGTCCTTGTTGGTGTGACCTTTATACTTTTAAAAGCTGTTGGCAGAAATCTCCGCATAAAGACTGCCTCCTCCATCACTGCTGACTACCAGTGAGAGCCTATGGGACAGGATGTAGGGAACTGGGTCAATGCTTCAACATCCAGTACTCTAGAAATATATCTAGATTTAGAGTTCACATGTTGTTTTTTCTTCAGGCTCTATAAAATGAATGTGTGTATCTGTGCGTGCGTGTGTGTGCATTCGTGTAGGAAGGAGACAAGCATTCCCTACTTCCACTTTACCTGTTGTTCTGAGTGCCACTGATGTTCAGCAAGATTCACCTTAAAATCCTCTTTTTTTTTTTGTGGGTACCGGGGGGTCGACCTCAGGACCTCACGCGCCAACAGGCACCCGTGCCGCTGAGCGATATCACCGGCCCCTTTTTCATATGTGGGATCTGGGAGTCGAACTCGGGCCCTCGCGCTTGCAAGGCAGGCGCTTATGCCGCTGAAAATCCTCTTTTTTGATCATGGTTGCCACTATCCATAGACTGATATCACAGTCTAGTTAAGTCTAAGGAGGGCTTTGGACAGGAATAAGATTATAAATAATTATGTAAGATTATAAATATAAGATTATAAATAATCTTATATTTAAGAACAATTCCTAGCAGTGATACAAAAATGACGTCTTTTCTTCTCAATGTCTCCTATCTCACTCTTCTAGGGGTCCTCCCCTGGCTTCTTTTTTTTTTTTTTTTATGTGGGTACTGGGAGTTGACCTCAGGACCTCGTGTTTGCCAGTAGGCACTTGTGCTGCTGAGCGATATCACCAGCCCTTTTTTTCCTTTATGTGGGTACTGGAAGTCGAACTCAGGACCTCGCACTTGCTGGGCAGGTGCTTATGCTGCTGAGCTATCTCACCAGCCCCTCGCCTGGCTTCTTAAAGCCATCATTTTATTGCAGGATATCAAGGAGGAAAAGGATATATTACAATTAACTCAGAGTAAAAGGTTAGTAAATTAATTGGATGATGTAAGTCAGGAATGATTTTTCTCACACACCTGGGTGGGGGAGGCATCTCACGCCATTGCGATAGTGCCCACCCTGCTGAACACACAAGCCGGCTCTACGCGCTGCATTCACTCTTCTCTAAAGGCACTCATTCTCAGAGGGCCTTTTAGTTTTTCCAGTCTGGCCTAAAATTGGGTTAATGATCTAGGCAGAGGGACTCTGGTAACCATTTATCTTTGGTGGTTTCAAAAAGTTTCAATGTACATTTGAAATGTAACTGGAGCAGAGGTCTTCACAGAGTTTGCCTGGGTGGACCATGTCCCAAATTCCCTTACCTGTTTCCATCAGTAGTGAACTATAGATTAGAACAATCTCTGGTTGAGTGTGTGTGTGTGTGTGTGTGTGTATTTGTCTTATGTGTTTTTTGTATGTTTTCACAATTTTTAATCAGAGCCTTAAAGTACTTATACAGACTTAGGTTATTAGATAACAGGCTGTTAAGTAAAGTAACAGTTGCATGGATATTCCCAGACTCCATTAACTTAAATAGGAACATTACAGTTAGAATCAAAAGAATCACTGATGTCAGAGTACAACTCTATCTGGTACTTCAATGTTTGTTAGGGGACCTGTGGAGACAAACGGCCCTCTTTGGGCCGTGGGAAAGTATTAGTGGTGTGCCCCATTGCTCTCCCCCCGGATATCTGGGACTAAAGCACATTGCCCAACTCTGCCCATTTAGCTGATAAGGCACGTGCAATGTTCCTCATGGTCAGGTTTTAACCTGGGAAAAAATAATCATGGATAATATCTTAGGATTGTAATTGTGCACCCACCCAGCAAGTACTTCCATTACCTCTAGTTTGTGAGTTAAAAGAAAGGGGTTTTCATACTGAATCCTTGATCTTAGTCATGCTTTTGATTGTTCCCTCTTTCTCTCCTCTCCCTTAGTTAGGGACCTGAAAGCCCAGCTGGGTCTTTTCTGCTTTTAACACTCTCCCTGGTCATAAATACTGGGCAAATGAAACTCAAAGGACAGCTTCTGCTGATGTCATGTGAGGCAAAACAGAAACCAGCTGGAATTGCTCCTGGCAGTTTTGACTCTGAAACTAGCAAGAGAATCAGGTTTGTTATTAGAAAGAAAATACTAACAGGAGGCATTTCAGTCTTTCAGTCCTCCATGGGCTGGGTTGGTGATCGTATCAGAAATGTGTTTTCTGAAGAGCTAATGATGTGTGAAGTAAAAGTGGATTAGAAAAGACCAGATAAAATTAACATGATACAAAAACAAAAGATGGAAAGCAAAGAGTTTCACCAGACAGGGAGGCGGCGACCAGTGTTTCTGGGTGAAAGACATTAATCCTTTTTCCACTCACTTTTTCCATCAAACTCTGCTGATGTTATCCATGAAGCTCAGTGATTCAACTAATATGCATTAAGGTGTAGCACTCTCAAACTACTGAGTATGGCTGAGAACATTTACATCCAACTGGCCTCAGCTAAACAAGGGTGCTCAAACCGAGAGCAGGATCGCATTCCAAGGAACAGTGCAGGCCTCTCAGCTCAGCTCCCCAGTTTTTCAGTAATCTGATACTTCAATTATAATTTATTGTAAACCCCTGGTGCTTTGCATTTATTTACATTATTCTCCAGATGGGAAAACATCACATAATTGCTACTTGAGCTAATTACTTATGTAGACAAACCTTGGCAACAATGGTATTGGTTGAGGGTGGGCAAATGGCATCCTGGAAGACTTCAAAGGCATTGTAGGTGGAGCCAGGAGTCCTATTCCTAGGCCATAGTTCAATCCTTCACCACCCGCTGCCTCTCAGCCTGTCTAGAGAGTAGGGCATACCCTGCAAGAAGGGGTCTTGCTGAGACTGTGTGGTTAAATTTTCACAACAATCCCATAAGTAACGATTTTTTAAACCCACTTTATAGATGAGAAAGCAAAAGTGTAGAGAGGTTGGGAAGGTACTCAAGGTGTATAGCTAACATGGGACAAAGCCAGAATTAGAACCCAAAGCTCAAGCTCAAGCTCCAGCCAGGCCCCTATTTTCTTCCTGGGGATAATGAGCTTCCCATGGCATAGGCCATAAATTGAGAGGAAAACTAAATAATTGTCTTGTTAGTTAATAAATATGTATATATTAAATTCATTTTGAATATTCAGTTACCAAATAAGTGCTAGAATATAAAAATCATCAGCATTTTGTGCTAAGCATAAATGTAAAGTTTCTACCTTTAATACCCAGCTACTTATCTGTACCTGACCTCTCTGCTGGACCTCTCTGGTGTTCCAGCAGTCAAGAAGAGTAGATTGAAACCCATTTGACCTAATCCTTCAGATTGCTTGTTGTCAGTCTGGGATTAAACACAGTGAGAATGTAGGTAAGCTATCACTAAAACACTGGGCTGGGCTGGTGAGATAGCTCAGCAGCATAAGTGCCTGCCTGGCAAGCACGAGGTCCTGAGTTCGACTCCCGGAACCCACATACGAAAAAAGGGCCGGTGATATCACTCAGCGGCATGGGCGCCTGCTGGTGCGCGAGGTCGAACTCAGGACCTGAACTCAGTAACCACTGGGCTACATGAGACACAGTTAGCAAGCCATCATTTGCTACTCCGAGATCTACCTACTTGTCAGTGAAAAAGGGAACTCAATATGTCAAATCATGTGAGTTTAAGTGCAAGTTTAAGTTTTCTTAGGCAAATGAATCTCCTGTGGGTTAATATTTTCAATCTTCAGAGATCTGCATGTTGGGGACAGCAACCTACTTATTTGGTTTACATTTAGAAAAGGATTTAAAGACTCTGCTTTACAAGGCAGATTACTAGCTTGAAAGATATTTTTCAGAATCTTATAAAAATCTGGTGTCTTGAGCCTAACATGGTATTTCAAATAATCTGAGGCTTGAAATATCTTCTCCCGAGCATCTTCCCACTCCTGTTTGCTCCCTTTACTTACACAAACAAGTTTCCTCCTCTTCCTCGGGACCCATTGAGCCAACACACAAGTTAGAACCACAACACAATTTTAAATTCATGATACATGCCTTGATTTATTGCCACTGAACTGGAAAGAGTACAAATGACAGACAGTAATGTTTACTGAAGAATTCTAGAATGCTCTTTTTTTCAGAAAGAAGAGAGTAGAAATGGTTTCCATTTTAAATACTGTTTAAAATGCTGTCAAGGGCCGGTGATATCGCTCAGCGGCACAAGCCCTTGCTGGCAAGCACGAGGTCCTGAGATCGACTCCTGGTACCCCATAAAAAAAAAATGCTGTCAAACTGGAAAATGGATGTGATGGAAATGTCAGTATACAGGGAGAGTCTCTGAAAAGTGTCAGATGATCAGCCTCCTCTCTTTCCTGTGTGCCAAGTGGAGAAGCAGATTAAAACATAAGGGAGAGAGTCTTTCCGACTGATTTGTGGGCTGCATCTAGACATTCGTAACTAGGGTCCTTTGTGTTTCTAACTCGCTCCCCTCTTTTCTGGCCGGAGTGATCTCTATAGCCTGAGGAATGTGACCAAGCACTGAGGCGCCCCCACCATCTGCAGGACAGCAACAGGGTCTGAGGCTTCAGTGTCTGGAGGAACTGGACATCAACATAAAAGATAGTAGTAAATAAAGGAAATACATACATTCCATGTGAGTTGTGAAGACAACCAGAACTGTTATTAAGAGGAGGAAGTGACTGAGATAATGTAGTGGAAGAGGGTCTCCGAGGTGGGAGGTGAGACATTAATATACACAGAAGAAGGAATATAGAGGAACTGTTCAGAGCAACAGATAACCCAGGTGCAGTGGCTCACACCTGTAATTTCAGCACTCAGGAGGCTGAGGCAGGAGAATCACCATGAGTTCGAGGCTAGCCTAGGCTACACAGAGAGTTCAAGGACAGCCTGAACTACGTAGCAAGACCCTGTCAAAAGCAAAAACAGAGCAACAGATATGTATGTGCTCAGGCGCACACAGACTATTCCTCAACTTTCACAAGTTTATGAGATTGGCATAGAAGTTGTTCCATGGTAAAGGCAAAGCTGAGGTTCATAAAATTAAGTGGACCTGTTAAGGGTACAGCCTATCAGAGGGTTGAGCTAGGACAAAAGTGCTAGTCCTCTAGCTTTGGCTGTAGCCTTTTTCTGTGCTATTCTGCCCAAGATTCCTTTCATTTCATAATTCAGACTGATCTGGCTATTGGTGGTAAAGAAGTTATTTAAGGGAGGGGTAGGAGGAACCTTAGCAAGAGAGAGGCTGGAACCAGATCCTGGAGGGCCTGAAGCCAGGAAATGAGTCATGCAAAATGAATGCCACCTCACTGGTGAGTTAAGACAACCAACTGTGGTCAAAGACTCAAGGAGAATGTAAGACTCCGAGATTTTTATTTATTTGAGATTGCCACTGATGGCCACTGGATACTGACAGTCTAACATTGCTGTGTGCAGAGCTGTTCGGGAGAAAGAGCTTCTCTATGATTATATATTGTCTGAAATTCCAAATTGTGTATACCCACACAGAGGAGACTAGGAGAGGCTTTGAGAACTTTTAAAATCCATTCATATCATGCTCTGTCTGTGGATCATAAGGGTCCATAGCAAACTATGAGCGGAATGAAATGAAGTCTTTGTGTGTTTTTGAAGTTACAGAGGCAGGTAATTATCAGTCATCTAGCATCTGGCCAGCTGTGTGTAGACACCACTCTCATTATATTCTGGGTACGGGCTTATTGTAAATTAAGGTTAAGGAAGCCAAAATCATTAACAGTAAATCTCTTTCTTTGCTTTCACAATTTTATGTTCTCACTTAAACCTTCATTTTGTGTATTTCAAAATAGTGTTTTTATGAGCAAAGACTCAGAAAGAAGAAACTAAGATATGTCAAATTAAAATAAAACTCCAAGATTCAAGCTATTAACTGAAATCCCACATAGCTAATTAAAACACACTAACAAACTAAATATATCATCATCATATCTTTTTAGAGGTACTCTAAAAAGTGTGAGACAGTGAATAAGTTTGGAGAAATTTTATTACTTTTTCCCTTGTGAAATTACATTTCTCAAATAAACACTTCCTAGCCACTGAGTCCAACTGAACAAGCATATAAACATAAATAGAAAATGAACTGGAGTATGTCTACTTAAGATATGAGTAAATAATGATCTGAGAAAGAAAAACATTTTTAAAAAACTATTTCTGACAAGCTTCTTAAATGTTTCACTCAAAAAGGCTTTTGAACATCTTTTAATTTTTAAAAGAGAGTATTTTGTCATGCATAGCGAATTTGTAGCAGGGAAAGACTGCAGATATCAATGAACACAGCTGACAGAAAAATCAACAGCAAGGTGAAGGTAGGACCAAATTTCACAATTTTCTGTTAAAATATGTGGAGGAGGTTAACACCATGTTGACTTCTGCTATGAAAAACGCCAAGTAAATAGCCACAAACTTCAGGCACATTTTGTAAGCCTGGGTGGGTGAGGAGAAAAGTGGCTAAGAGATGTTTGAATAGGGTCAAATGCAAGAAATCATTTACAAAAAAATGTTATGAAGGCTGTCCCCTAGCTCAGTGATGAGTCAACTGGGAATAGTCGGCGTTCACTGCAGACACCAGCCTGCTGAGGGATTTGGGGTCAAGGATATTAAGCAGGACCTAATCACTATCCGAATAAAACTTTACATCCTTCTACTTCCAGCATGAACAGGTTGATGCCAGCCGTTTGGGAGTGTGGCAAACAGTTCCAATGTCTGATTAGTCAATTAGGATAATAAAGATCAAAATGAGAGAAGGCAGAAACATGTCGAACCATGGTTGCATGCCAGGTCATCATGTGATACGCAAAACAGCCTTGCAAAATAAATCTTCCTATGCAGAGTTAATGAATAAGAAAACTGAGACACAGGAGTAATGAAGGTAAATAATGGAAGTGAGCAGACCCATCTAAGATGCCTGGATTCATTTAAAACAAAAGAGGCCTGTCCAAATGGCCTTTCTGGCCTTCATTATGCTAATTGACTAACAGCACAGTCTGTGGTTTAGGTAGTCTGTAGTCACTACCTGCCCTGCATTCCAAATAATGTCTTTGGATTTTGCCCAGAGAATGTAATGCTATGAAGTAATATTTGCTCGTTCTCACCACCTCCAGCTGATCACTGCTCCCAAGGCTGAGAACAACATGTATGTGCAGCAGCGCGATCAGTATCTGGAGAATTTCTGCAAGATGGCCACCCGAAAAATGTCCGTCATCACAATCTTCGGCCCTGTCAGTAACAGCTCCATGAAAATCGACCACTTCCAGCTAGGTTCTCTTAAGTATTTTAATCTTTTTTTTTTTTTTTTTTTTTTCTCATATATAAGGTAGGACAAACATTATGGGAGGGGCTTTTGGAGGATCGAAAGGAACATTCTGATGTATGGAGGTGTCTTCATTCATGATAATACAAGTCCATTGGCCTCCTTATAGGCATCGCCATTCCAGGCAGGCTCTGGCTGATGTTTTCAGCACTTGAAAGTGGAAAATATTCAAGCACTTTACTCCTGACTGAAAGTCAGTAAGGTAGAAGAGAACCCGAGCAGTATCCAGCCCCTTCCTTCTGGATCCTGTCTTGCTGCCTGATCTGCCTGCAGCCTTCAAGCCGCAGGTGACTCATTGCAAATGGGGACCAGCCAGACCCCTGGACGTACTTGACTTTGGCAAACCTGTGCAGGGGAGTAACCAGAGTTGAGCAAGGCTATTAAGCTAAATGAAAAGTCACCAAAAATATGAACTGAACTGCTCCCAAGTCTTTTTGGCAAGCAGAAGAATTTGGCTGAGTTTAGAGTTTTCACAATTTTTCATATTAATGGTGCATGTGAGGTTCGTGAGGCACACAGCTCAGCACAGGCAGCTCAGGTCTAACTCATTCTGGTTCTCATGGGAATGTGGAAGACTTCTGTGATTAGTTAAGCCTCACACTTAGAAGGCCAAAGTCTGACCCACCCAATTTTTTTCATAATTATTATATCTCTGAAAATTTATTTTTAAAAAACATTTCGCAGTCATTCTCAACTTTGCTGTTGTTTAGCTATAATCAAAATCCCTCAGAGTAATCCTTCATATTTCATCACTCATATATCCTGCATTTTTTTTCATAAGATGCTTTATGTGAAAACATCTGAAACAATATAAAACTATTTTTCCTAAACCGGGCATGGTGGCGTACACTTCTAATCCCAACACTGGAGGCTGAGGCAGGAGGATCACTGTAAGTTCAAGGCCAGCCTGAGCTAGGTAGTGAGTTCAAGGCAAGCCTGAACTACATAGCAAGACCCTGTCTCATTAAACAAAACAAAACTCTCTCTCTTCTTTCTCTTTTTCTCTTTCTGTCCTTCTCTCTCCATCTCTCCTTCCCTTTGTCTCCTTCTCTCTCTGTGTCTCCTTCTCTCTCTTTTCTCTCTCTATACACATACACACACATATATATATCCTATTAATATTTAAATTCAATACATATGACATTATCTCAGATTTTTTCTGGTATATAATCTTGGGAAAAATAAGCATAGCAGTCATAATTATGTCATGGTAATGTCGACTTGAATTTAATGTATTTTAGCTTTATTTGTTATGCTATGTCTTTATTTATTTATTTGTGGTAAAAACACTTAACATGAGGTTGCCTTCCTTACAATTTTTTAAGTTCAAAACATAGTATTGTTAGCCATAGGCACAGTGTTGTACAGCAGAACTCCAGAACTTATGCAGGTATTAATTTTCAGTTATGTATTCTCTATGTTTTTTAACTTACCTTCCCATGAAATGACTAAAAAGGAAAATTAAATAGCTTATTTTCCCATGCCCCATCATAAATCATTGTGGCTTAGTAACTGATTTGTAGACATTTATTCCTGTGTGTGCATGTTTGAGAAGAAAAGGAAAAAAGATATTCTTTAATCAAAACCACAACAAAAATCATACAAATAAAAGACACAAAAGAAGTAGATCCGAAAGCAAATTCAAACGCAGATTCAAAATGTATTTGTTGTGTGACCTTGGCAAGTTACCTCTTATTTTAGATGAGAAAAACATCTATTTCACAGGCTATTGTGAGAGTTAAATAAGACATATATACAAAATCCAGTTGATAATAGGCACTTTTATTGTGGGATGATTAGCACCACTGTTTGATCTGGCAGTCACCTGGAGGTTTAGTGAGTGAGATGTTACACTAAAGCACTTGCAGTTGCAAAATAATCATGATTGTTTTCTGCTAATTTCCAAATGATGATACATGAAGCCTCACAAATGCTCTTCCAGGTCAGACTGCATTACGCTCTTGGTAATAAAAGTGAAGCCCAAGAGACTAATACCATAAAGCCACATATTTAGTGGTTAACAAGGATTCGACCATTTGTTTCCTGGTGTTCCACATAGCAGCATGAGCCAGTGGCTTAACTTTATTCCAGATGTCTAGAGAGGAAGTTGGTATTCAATTCTGAAGAGAGACTGGTGCTGGCTGGTGATGAAAGTCTTCCTTGGCCAGGTGTTCCCAGTGTTAAATGTGCTACCCACCAACTCTTCCACAAAGTATTTCCATTCCTTACTTCACAGAAGTTTGGAAAAGTCATTATATCTTCCACCTCAACCTCTACATGGTCCTATTGTAAGCATCTGCTGCTGCCTTGGCCAATTTTTAGCATAACACTGCTGTTTTCTTGACATCTGGATTGAATATGAACTGTAGGGAGGCTGAGGTTTTCTTTTCTGCATTACTGGAACTCAGGTATTGTGATTTGGGTGTTTGCCTCACTGAATGGCAGCCTGGAACTGATGTGGAGTGGGCGTGAACTTTCCTGTGATCCTAGTCTAATTCCTGGAAGGCCTTTCTCTCCTCATGTTGTGTCCCGGGTTACCCTTATGGAAAGGCTGTGTAGCACTTGCTGCCAGGACTGGGTCAGCCATGGGAAAGCAAGAATTGGCATGAACCATGTTCTCAGTGAACCAAACCCCAACCTTGTCTGATTTTCAGCTGGAAATCTATCTGATGGCCTTAATTTTCCTCAAAAATAAATCAAGCACTCCCTACTTTTCCAGATTTTTTTAATGGATCTTGAAAATAGATGCCTACATCCAACTACGATGTGAGAAATACTTATCAGCTGGTCCATCTCATTAAAAGTATTTGGGTCATCAATGATGAACCTACAAACATAAGGAAACTTATCTTAAGACTTCAAGAATTAGTCTAGATAGGGCCGGTGAGATGGCTCAGTGGCGTAAGCGCCTGCCTGGCAAGCACGAGGGCCTGAGTTCGACTCCCGGAACCCACATACAAGAAAAGGGCTGGTGATATCGCTCAGCAGCACGGGCGCCAGCTGGCGCATGAGGTCCTGAGGTCGACGCCCAGTACCCATCAAAAAAAAAAAAAGAATTTGTCTAGATAAAGTTATTTATGCTTGAGCAAATTCCAGTGCCCATCTGGTTTTGTTAGAATGGAGTATATTACAAGCAAGTGTTTAAAATTGCATAACACATAATGACATTCATCATCGTTAATGATATTTAAAATATCAGCCTAGCACAAGATTATTGGTGTGTATGTTAAGCGGATGGATCACGGACAAAGTTGTCAGATAGGAATAAGATGCTAGCTAGCAGCACTTTGTTGTAGAATGAAAGTGAGGAAGACATTAGCAGGCTTTTTTCTAGCAAAATATAAAGATGAGAAATAGTTTGACACTGGTATTTGACTACCAAATTTTAAGAGCTATAACACACAAGTTATTTTATAGGGTAAAGGAAATTCTTTGATAATTTCTTTTGAAGGAAGGAGAGTTTGAGGGTAATTGATAACAAAAGAGGTAGAAAAGTTGATGGAGGTGGAGTTGATGAAAATAGAATACAATAACAAAAATGGACAAAGTATTGATTTCTTATATGTAAGGAATTCACAGGTGAATTAATCCTTTATAAATAAAAATGGTAGAATCCACTCCAGTCTAAAATATTATGTCTTTAACCCTTTTGAAGAAAACTATTCTATATGTAGAAGCTTTCCAATCAGCAGGATTCATAACAATCTGAAAATGCTGCTTTTCGCAGTATTGAAAAATGGACCCTTCCCCCCAACTCTTTTCAGGTGTGACAGTGCCTGGCAGTGCTCTAAATCCTGCCACTCTGAGCTGGGAGAAGCTGGGTGAGTGCTCAGATCCGCATGTGGTGGCTGGGTGTCCACCCTTGTGTTTATTCAGTCTTTGACTATCGGTCATTCTGTGCCCTAGAGGCCAAAAAGCCTGCCTCCCAACTTGTTCGGTCAGCCTGTTCCGCTGCCCTTCCTGCTCGTGACATCAAGCATACCAGTGTCAAGATCAACTTTGACAGTCAGAGAGTGAAATGTGTCTAAGTCGAATGTACAAATTCTTCAAATGTGATAGAAGGATAAGTTCTTCCAATTACATCATTGTTACAAAAGATACTGTAAAGTATTTTGAACAGTGGGTTGATTTAATAGAGAAGCTTTCGAAAGTGAGTAGCTTTTTGGGGGGGGTAGGTGACAATAGTATGAAGCTGTTTTTGTTTGTATTTAACTTTCTAAAGAGATGATACCTGCTCTGGATTCTAAAGCCAGAACTGTGTGCAGGTATTTTATCCTGTGAGACGGTAACTCTGTCCTTAGGGTGCATAATAATCATCAGGAAATATGTTAAGTGCCGATCCCTGGGCCTCCTACCGGTGCTTCTGATTCAATTGGTGTGGATGCAAGGACTGTAACTTTAACAAGTATTCCAGATGATGATGATGAAGGTGGACAGTGAATCATATTTTGATAAGGAGTTTCTGAAACAATGGGGGAGGCTGGAGTGCTCTAGGTATTGACAGTATGCCTCGAACTTAGGAAATAAGAGTAGAGGAGAAAAAAAGCATAGATGTCACAGAGAAGTAGCAGCCACGGATGCAAGTCTTGAACTAAATGCCTGGCACACAGAGTTGTCTGCTACCTTATAACTGGAGCTAAATTTTCCTGCAGTGTCATTGCTGTCTGTAGTCAGTTGTGGAAAAACAAATGCATGGAGAAATTTACTACCACTAGAATTTGGGTACTGACATTTAGGGTTGGGTTCTTAAAGGTTGAGGACCTAGTCAACGTCTCACTTCACAGGTGGTCCTTACCAGCACAGAACGGAGTCCACCCTCTCATCTCTACCTCCCAGCTCCTCAGTAAATTTAGATGCAAATATCATAAAGTGTTTGGATCTGTGAATCATTTTAGCTGGGTTAGAAGCAGGTGGACAATTTATAGGCTGTTTCTTAAAGAATTTTTGCTTCTCATTCCTGTAACAGTGGCTAAGGACTAGATTTGGATAAACTTAAGAAGCTGCCTACTTGATGTTGCCTTCCCAGACTGGAGAGAACCACTTGTTTAGCCAGCTCTGATTTATACAGAACGTAGAGCATACCAGAGACCTGTGACCGACGAAGGCAGCTGAAGACAGGAGCTGGCCTCATGCGTACCATCCACGGAATCTGGCCTGTAGTGGATTCTGGCTTGTTGTAGAGTTGCCCCATTCTAGTTGGGTCCAGTATAAGACAGAGCTTTCACTGTGGTGGTTGTTGTTGTTGTTAGATTTCCCTATTCAGTGTAAACATAAATATTTCAGTAGTGTGACAATGCAGAATTTTTTTTTCTAATGTTTGGTTGAAATATTTCAGAAAACATTTTTGTTGAAAGAAGAAACTAGACTGTGAAATTGGCTTCTTGCCATATACTACCAGAACCAAGTTGGCTTGAAGCTTGGTTCTGGATCCTCTTTACCCTCCAGTGTGAGGCATTTTTTGTACAGGAGAAAAAGTACTGGACAGGAGTGAATTATATTGAGTCCTAACCTTCATTTTATTATTAATTACCAATGTGCGCTTGACCAATTCACTGCTCTTCTCAGAGTCTGTGATAAGAAGCTCTCTCAGAAATAGATCCTGCGTCTCTGAGTTTTGCATAGAAGAGGTTAGTGGGGAATATTCTTACTATCTATGAGAGGAGAGGGACGCAAGATTAGATAGAGGGTGACTTTGAACTTCAGCATTTTTGATCCTTTAGGGTTATAAACTTTGAGGCAAGGGAGACAGGTTTTATATCTATCCCTTTCCCCCACTGCAATAGTCATCAAATGGAGCTGTGTTCTAGTAGGGCTATGATTTGGGGAAAGGCAGTTTTCTTTTAAGAAGAGTACTTTTCAGGGAGAGATCCAGCTACTAATATTCATAGCAAACTCATTTCTGAAGGTAGGAGGATCTGAATAGTATGGTAGGGTGACCTGTTTGAGACAGAAGAAGTAAATATGAATGTTCTTTAGCTTATGGTGGGGTTACATCCTGGTGAATCCATTGTAAATTGAAAATATTCTGAGTAAAATTGCACTTAATAAGCCTAACTCATCCATAAACTAAGCTAGAATGCAACCATTGCTTATCCTCAGGATTACATGACTGATTGAGAGCTGTGGATTACTGCTGCTGCCCCTCATCATGAATGAATATTGGGAAAAAAACAAAAATTCAAAGTTTATAGTTTCTATTGAGTGTGTATCACATTCTCACTATAATAAAGTTGAAAAATTGTTAAGTCTAACCATCATAAGTTGGGAGACAGTCTTCTGCAAAGCTATCCTATCCTTGGAAATGTTAAAGATTTTTCCAGACATACAAGTTGTTGTATAAAGCAGATACTTTGATTTGCATTTCCTATTACCCCGTGACACTTTCAGGAACCATACTGAATTATACAGATTTCTTTCTGAGATTTGATGATTGAGAAAATACTTAATGGTTTAAAACTTCCATAAATTCAGTCACATTTTGCTTAAAAATCACAAGAACTTTAAAAAATTGTATTATGAATAGCGTGAGTTTTTTTGCAGCCAAAAGGAACCTGTAAATATGTTTGAATATAAACATATTTTCTCTATAGCTATGACATGTTCACTGAATTCCAGAATTAATTGTACACTAGAAAATAGGCACAGATACAGGTTTCACACTCAAATTTATGTTTAGTGGAAATAAAACTTAACAGAAGTGTCTGGGTCTAATAAAACTTAACAGAAGTGTCTGGGTCTAGGGAGTTAGGGTGAAGGCCCATTCCCTGAGGGCACTGGCTGTCTTCTTCTAGACCTGGTTCAACAGGCTTCCCTTTCACTTTTCCCTCTCTGATTCACTATGACAGGGTGGGCAGATATGGAGCATTTCGTCATCCTTTCATCATCGCTAGAAGAGTGACTTTCAAAAGTAGCTTATTCATTTGCTTCAATATTTACTAATTCCCTCTGGAACTTTTGTTTATACATAGTGTGAGTTGAATATGTAAAACTAATGCAGGCTGGTCTGATTAGAGGCAAATGAAGGCTCAGAACCCCCACCCAATTACTTCCACATCCATATTTACTCACATTTTATTTGCCTTAAGATAATGAGAAACCCATGCGTGTGGTGGATGATGAAGACTTGGTAGACCAGCATCTCATCAGTGAGCTGCGAAAAGAGTATGGAATGACCTACAATGACTTTTTCATGGTGCTGACAGACGTTGATCTGAGAGTCAAGGTATAGGTTCTTATGATGGATGATGCAATGCAGTCTCTTAGAATAGCAACTATGAATTTTGTTTTTGTCAATGAGTCTATTAGATGTATGAGCGAGCACAAGTTGCCTTGTAAATGGAAAGAGTTTTGAAATGGCCTAAACAGTTCACATTGTCTTATGAATTTGCATTCAGAACTGTTCACTCCAGAAGGAAATGGCTTGGACTGACCTGCAATGGCCCAGCTATTTGAGTCTGACTAAATTCTTCTCTAAAAGCAATGTTGTGCATTCATCAGACACTTGTTGAATAGCTGTGGTGTTCCAAGCCCTGGGGATAAAAAGCAAAGAGTGTTTTCTGTCTTCAAGAAACCTGGATTTAACACAGGGTTTTTTTTGGAAGGGTCTGGAAGTTTACCTTCTGAGCCAACATGGAGAAGACCGTAGTATTTCACACCTATTTTCTTCCTGTGCTTAAGGACATGATTTCTGAACCATGAAAACCTACCCCGCGTAGTCATAAGAATAACAAAAACGGCTAACTTTATCAAGGGCTTTCATTATGCCAGGCATTCTCAACACTTTGCGACTCTTGTCTCAAACTTCCAAGATAAACACTAGCATTATTTTTGTTTCACAGAGCAAAAAAAAAAAAAAAGTTTCAGAATGGATAAGTAACTTGCCCAAGACTACCCAGTTAGTGTTGGACTCCATAACCACATATGCTGGCTCCAGAATCTGCTATAATTTCAATATATTGGCATTAAACATGCTTACATAAGAATCTTTAGGGAAAAAAAGGCTTTTTGGGTTGTCCGAATAACTAATTTAACTTGCAGCTGGATTTTTCTGGATCTGGGGAGAGATTGCTTTATTAATTCATTCCACACATGTGTTACTCCATCACTAATGTGAGACGTTGGACTACCTGATCTCTGAGGTGAATTCCCATTGGACATACAACTCCAAGCCACGTCCAGACTATTCTCTAGCATAAGCTGATTATGTTCATCCAGCCCCCAAATCTGTCTCAGGTTGCTTTTGTAAATCCAGACAACTATGACTCAGGAAACTAAATTTCATTATCTTTAAGTTAGATCCCAATTTGTTTCTGAAAATATGTAAGCAAACATGACTTAATATTAAGTGCTCAATGGAACAATTGTGGGGACTAGAGAACAGGCCTTGGTGTAAAACTACTGCAACATGGCGTTCCATTTGGTTTCCTGGGTTGGATATAGGGTTTTTCACTTTTCAATAGAGAACAGGAATCAGCTCATTACTAAAAGTAGGGAAGTGAACCTAGAATTTGTATGATGAAGAAGATATGGGCCCTTTCTAATAAAAAGTGCAGTTAAGAATTTTTTGTAAAAGCAGTTGTTACATGGATTCTGAACTTCAAAACATCAGCAGAGAGTACTATTTCAGGAGAGCATTGTAAGTCAGTAAGCCCGACAGGCTGTGTTTAAAAATATTTCCCCAAAGTCCCCTGAGTTCTCCCAGATTCTCTGAACAGAGAGAAGAAATGTACTTACATAACATTTGCATTCTGTGCTTTTTCAAACAGCAATACTATGAGGTGCCAATTGCAATGAAGTCTGTGTTTGATCTGATTGATACATTCCAGTCCCGAATCAAAGATATGGAGAAGCAGAAAAAGGAGGGCACTGTATGTAAAGAGGACAAGAAGCAGTCCCTGGAGAACTTCCTGTCCAGGTACATCACCTTTCCAGTCTTGAAAGAGGCAAGCGCAAATTTGTTTGCTGTGAGCTAATGAAAATGCCAAAGAGACAGAGAACCAAATGTGCGTACAGAGAATGATTCCGCCTGGAGAAAGGCTTGTTAGACTCTGGGCACTCTGGCCACAGGCTTGCCTTGTTCTGTTGGAAGTGACTGCTTGGAAGACTGGGTTCAGCTTCATGAGTAAATGTGGATTTGGTGATTTTGGATAGGTCTTTTCTCTCCTTTCTGCTCCTTTTTTGGAACAGAATATAGAATTCTGAACTTCTTGAGGTTTGATTCATTCAGTCAGTGAATTTAGAATGTTCTGTGTATGACACTTTGGTTTTACAAATTTATTTATTAGGCTCCTTCTAGTTCCAAACAGCATTTGGCATACTATGCTTGATTTTCCGCTTCCTTGCAACTGTGCAGAAAACAACAAATGCCCCACTAAGACCTCAGAAGGAGACATCCTTTTGACCCAGCTCTCTGATTCTCTGGGTAGTGTCATTTATTGAAAGCCATTTCACAGCAACCTCAGTGCAGTGGGGGAAGAGTATACCCAGACAAGCATGCAAAAAAAAAAAAAAAAAAAAAAAAAAAAGTCCAATTTCTCCCTTCTCCTTTCCTTCCTTGATGTTAAAGAAAAATTCTACAGGGACTTTGGGGCCTTAGGAAGTGCAAAATATAAAAATCACCCACAACAAACTCACAAAATAAACACTACCCCAATTGTACTTAATGCATGGCTAAGGGGCACCAGAAATGGAGCATTCGCCTGGAGGCTCAGGGTTAAATGTGTATCACTTAGGCAGAATCTTTACTCATGTCTATAAAAGCACAGTCCCCACATGTGAGTCAGTGTATCAAGAACTGCATAATTAGGAAGTGGATAATCTGAGTCCTTATAGATTCAGGAGGCTTGAGTCTTAGGACATAACATCATGGTATCTAAAGAACAGAGAATGTATTACTCATTCAAGTTTTGGGTCTGCAACTTACTAGCTGTGTTGACTCCCTACTGCTCAATTAAACAGACATAAGCATCTCTCAGCCATTAGATGAAGAGAATGGTAGGAAGCGTCTCTGCTCCCTTCCCAGCCTTGCTGCGATCACTTTCTCTGTGCTCATCTCTGTACTGTGCACTTCACCTTCATTCCCTAGTTTAATCCTCAGGACAACCCTGTGGTCTAAATACTTACCTGTAGGTGTGTTGCAGGAGAGACAACCAAGGCTGATGGGGATTAAGCAGCTTTCTCTCATCACTGGGCTAGTGTGAGTTCCAGAAGACTAACCACAATCTGACTCCCAAAGTCTACCATTTTATGCTCCTTTTGAAAATAAAATATGAATTATTTTTAGTTCTGGACCCAGAGGCCCAGAGTTTGAAGTAAAAAAGACACTCCAAAAATTACAGGATTTCCAAACCAAAAGGGTACTGAGACTGTCTTCATCCAGAATCTCAATGCACTGCAAGTGTCCAATATAGAAATGGAAAATGGACACTTTCTAAGGTCCTAAATCCAACTAGGCCCTAAGAGCACTCAGCCAAAGAAAGAGTTCTGGATTCCACCGGGCAAATGACTCTTTAACCATTCCTATGGACACTAAAACACCAACTTATTTTTGTTATTTGGTTTGATTTTTAAAGTACTTGGGATTGAACCCAGGGCCTTCACACTGAGCTACATTCTCCAGCCCTTTTTTATTTTGAGACAGAGTCTCACTAAGTTATTAAATTGCCCAGACTGTCCTCGAACTTGCACTCCTCCTGCTTCAACCTCCCCAGAATGTTGAGGTTACAGCTTTAAAACACCAATTTCTGATCCAAGGGCATTCTGCTAGATGAAAGTGACACAGAAGATTGATAATAAGAGTTTTTCATTTCCCTCGAGGTATATGTTTATTCTTTTTTAAGGTAGAAAAGATTCTTTAGAAATTTGTTTTTGATTCTAACAATTAGTGTTGAATATATTCAAGTCATAAATTTCAGACTTCTCTCTTCAACTTTTAAATTAGGTTTATAGATTTTATTTTTCTACTTATAACTTAGCAAATTTTAGCTACCACTTTTAAGAGGGCTTTGAAGAATTTTTGATCTTGCTTGCAAACTATTAAGCAACTTTATAATTTCATGTAATCATTATATGTTTAATATGTTTATTTTAGTTATTTGAAATAACCAAAACCTGAGTACTTAAATGATCTCTAAATTTAATAAATTAATCTTATAAATACAGTGAATCTAAAGTTCTCTCAGGTGCTCCAAAAACTACATACACTTAGTAAGACTGCAATTTAAAGCATACGTTTAAGCCAATTACTCAGTTACACACTCCAATTTAGAATTTGAAGGCTGTTATTTTATTAGGCCAAATTCAAGTTTCATAGGAATATAAATTATTTTTATATTAAAAAAACTAGAGTTCTTCTTAAAAAATATATATAGTGATATTCTGGCCACATTTTCTTCTTATTTATTTATTTTTTATTAGTACATGTTTGCATCATGCAGTTTACAATAATCTTCCCCCTCCTTCCCACCTCTAATTCCCCATTCCTCATTTTTATTCTTGTTGGTCTTATTAATCTTGACTTACGTTTATGGTGTATAATATTTACATTGATTGAGGTTATTAGGTTCCTGTACATGGCATATCTTTATTCTATTTTCCCTTTTCCTCCTCTTCACCCCTTGCCTTAGTCTCTCTTCCCATTTTCAATGTAATGTTTTCTTAACTCTAAATCTTCCAGGACAAAAAGATGCCTACTTTCTGAACCATCCCAGTAAATTCAGGTTGCTCATCCTCTAAAGCAGACAGCATTCAATTCACTGATGCTACTTAAAACTAGCTGTGAGACTTACAGCTACAGGCATCCTGCGGGATTCTCACCATCCCCAGGAAGAGCATCTTTTAAAAACATTTTTATTTTTATTGGGGTGGGGGATATAGCTCAGCAGTACAGTGCCTGCCTGGCAAACACAAGGGCCTGAGTTGGATTCCCGGCACCAAAAAAAAAAAAAAAAAAAAAAAAAAAAAATTTATTTGTACATGTTTGTAGTACATAATGATTACATTCATTGTGGAGAGTTGGTACATGTACATAACATATATTAATTCTTTTTACATCCCTTTCCTCTCCCTCCTCCTCCCCCTCCCTCAATCTCCTGGTCTTCCCATTTCCAAAAGATTTATCTGCCTGTTTCCTATTGTCTATCTGCTATAAAGAAGGATAAATTTGAGTCATTTGAAGGAAAATGGATGCAATGAGACCATAATGTTAAGCAAAATAAATCAGACACCCAAGCTTAAATATTTCATGGTTTCTCTTATAGGAGAAACTCAAAGTATAAATAAAGAGCAAAATAAAATAAAAGAATCTTTTTATAATTCCTATGTCATAGATTTCAAAATTTGAAAGGAAAAGCTGACATTATTTCAGTTTTGTTCACTCACAAAAGTTGAATCCGGGTTGATCATTGGTTTGAATATGGCATTCTTTGATTCTTAAGACATGTACAAATATTTTTCATCTAACGTCTGTTGAACTAGATAGCGTCATGAGGTATTTAAATGCATATTCCATCTAATGTAAGAACCTTATGGGTTCTGATATTTGTTACTCTTTCAGGAACATATGCCTATTTTGGATACTCCAAGTGGTCTATAATTTGGTGGTTTACAGTAATTACAATTTAGATGTCCATGTCTGTGCCTGGCTTGTGGTCACAACTCATGAAATCATTCTGCTGATAATGATTGATCTGGAAAATTAAAGTGTAATAGTGTATTACTTAAAGGTGTGAGCAAGACAGCCCTGACTTTGAATCCTGTTTTTCCACTTACTGACTGCGACAAAGGGCTAAATACTTTACTCCGTAATTCAGTTTTCTCACTTGCAGAATGGTGGTAATAAGTGTATCTCTTTTTACAATTATTGTTAAGGGTAAACTTAATACTAAAGGTAATGATAGCTCAGGACATAGCACAAGATAAGTATTTGATACAGCCTAGCTATCAAAGAAGAGGTGAGATCAATTTATTAAACACTTCAGAATTGAAACTGAGGCAAAGAGAAATGGAAAATAAAAACAGTTCTGTGACTAAACCAGTATCCAAATAGGAATTTTCCTTCAATTTGCTGAGTTAGTGCTGGGTCTGCAGAGCCTGTTTTCAGCTGACCAGACCCCGAAGCCAGTCTGGCCTTTAGCAATTTGGTTCAGGCTATAATTACGTTTCCCTGAAACAGAAGCACCAAAGAGTGTGAAAATGCACGCTAATTTGGGAATGCCAGTTAAGGGAAGCAAACACGTGCGTAGCATGCAATATTTTTATTTACTGAGAAGCTCAAGTGACACAAAAATAATTTGTCCAAAGAAAAGATCTAGGTCAAGTTCACATCTTTGGTTTCATGTGTTAGAAGTTATTTTCTTCATTATTGCAAGCTAAGCCTTGTATCTTAATGTGAAGGTCTGTGGGAAGATGAGTCATTGCCTAGGGGAAATGACCTTCTTTCAGTTGTGTCTGGGACCAGGAGTCTCAGATCCCATCCTCTCCAATCAGGACTCAGTGGTGCACACAGGTAAACAAGCAAAATAGACCTCACCCAAAATAACTCTTCCAGGACACCCTACACTCTGTGCAGCAGTCCGGCTGGCCTGCTCAGGACCCTGGCTGAGGCCTGTGCTGGTCTGGCACACATCCTAAGGAAGCAGGAAAGTACAGGAGACTGTGTTTGTGACCCAACAGCCATCATGGTTCCCCTTCCCAGGAATCTCTGGACATTCTCAGATGCTCCTTCCCCTCCTCAGTGCCAAACACATTCATCTTCTTATCCTCAGTGGAGATTTTAGTTTTTCCTTCCCTTTGAAGAAAAACAAGCAGAGGAAGTGAATGTAATGTCACAGCAAGCAATTCTTGGCAAGCCTTACAACAGGCATCCATTCAGAGGTTGTATTTCATCACACTATCATTTTCTGTCATTCACCCCAACCACTGTTCCCCAAGAGGCCATTTTCTTCGGGGTGAAAATTCTCATGTTCACTCTGAAGCTACAAGAAGTGCAGGAGGAGAATCCATGAATAAAATGAGTTGGCTGCCATCATGTGGAGAACTCACATGGGTGGCTTCTAGAGCTGAGTCCTTATAACACCCTTTCAAAGTAGACATGCTGCTTTCACTTCTGGAGGTAAGGACTGAGCCTGGTGAATTGAGTGACATACTCAAGGACACCCCAGAATTAGTAGTGACAAAACTTGAACTCAGGTTTTCCAGCAACAAAAGCTGTAAGAGCAGAAACAAAGTTCATTATATTTTCTAAAATTCTATGGCTCCAGGTTTAGCAACTTTCCACTTCATAGGGATACTCTGTGTTGCCTCCTATTAGAATTTTAGAACTTACATTTACCTCTGGAATATACTATCAATTACTGAAACAGGAACACAGTGTTTTGTTTTTCTAAGAACCCTTTGTGACCCTTTGAACCACTTTCCCATTTTCCTGTCACAGTCATCTACTTAAAAGTTCGGTTGTCTTTTTCCCTCTATTTCTTGTCTGTATCCCTTTCCAACCCTGGGAGGAACTCTACTAGGACTTGAGTTTTCTTCTGAGTTCCTTACTTCTGATGCTACAGCATAGCATACAATTTTGGCCAGCCTTCATTATGTCGGAGAGCTTTGTCTCTCCGTAAGTGACCTCTCGGGCATGGCGACCACAGACTCACCCCTGACACATCACACCAACGCCAAATTAGGCAGACTGTGAAGCAGCAGTAGAAAAAGTTCTGAAGTGTAGTAATGCAGCTCCATGGCTTTGAGGACCTATGGGACAGCCCCACAGGTCAGTGCTTTTTTTATTCTTGGCATTGGAAAGATGGCAGTTAAAATAACTCTGCTTTCTGACACTGGGCTCTATTGTTTGAAATAGTCCTAGTGACCGTCTGCTTCTCTTCCAGGTTCCGATGGAGGAGGCGGTTGCTGGTGATCTCCGCTCCTAATGATGAAGACTGGGCCTATTCACAACAGCTCTCTGCCCTCAGTGGTCAGGCATGCAATTTTGGTGAGTGGGAACTCACCTCATTTCTGCTTTCCCATGCCACTTTCTTCCTGGGGAATTCTAAAATGAAACATAGATGCTTAGATCATCCAAATATTCCCCGGGCCAGACTGCAGATTCCCAGACACATCTCCTGTTATACTGAATATAAAGTTGCTTTCAGACGAGAGCTTTAGTCAACTATAGATTTTTTTTCTACCTTGTATCCTATCATGTTCTTCACTGAAGTGTTTGAAAACATGTACAGCTTTACCTTTAATGATCTGTGTATTATTTGTCTTCTGTTTGGTTTTTTAAAAACCTGTCTCATGATGATAAAAAAGTAGGTATTATCATTTACTTAGGTAATACTTAGGCATTTACATAGGTACCATCAAAGGATGCTTCTCTATAGATTAAATATGTTTTGTAACATAGGAATGGCTTTGGGAAATAATATATTGATTGAAGCAGACTATATCATATTATCCCTTCTCTTAAAAAGGATTTTAACCGATACTGGGCACCAAAAAGACAGCAAGATCTGTGTAAATCGAACCTTGTTTTTAACATGTTTCCGCTGGCTTGAACCACTGGTGGTACATACATGATAGTCCCATTGGGTGGCTTGTACCACCCAATGGGACAGTCCTATGTCACCCAATGGACAGTCATACATGTACCATTTGTGGTTCAAGCCAGTGGGAATGTAACACACAAATCAGAGCTTCCTAACAGTGAGATATATAAATTATGGCCCTGTCGTGAACATGTTTTAAGCCAAACAGGTCAAAGAGAAAAAGGTTTATTATTTTTTTGTAGTGAACTGCTCAATATTTTGAAAACTAACATATGTGTTAGTTATTAAACATCATTATTTTAATGGGCGGGAAGAGCTAGTAACATTTGAACATATATACAGTAAAATTTCATAGTACATAGAACTTACTATGTCTAATGGTGAACCAAGACGATGAACCAAGAAACCACTACTGAAATCTTACATGAGCTATGTATGTGCGGAGGGAGAATTCTGAAGGCTTAGGGGCATGGAGGGATGGGGAAGTAGCTAAGGGCCATAGATGTTAAAAGTTGTTGTTATAAAATAGATGAATCAGCATTACTTTGGTACTTCAGATAGGAAGAAGAATCATCTATTCATTGTAAAACTGTACTTAATTTTAAAAAGAATAAAAAGAGGCATGATTTGTGAAGTATGATCCATACCTGGTTCCTTGGTATGAATCAGCACCTATAAATTATACATTTTAATTTTAAGATTTGAAGTAACTCAAAAGAAGGCAGAAAACAAGTTTGAAATGATAATAAATTTCATCAATTTTTACTTCTTTGTTAAAGGTAATGGTTTAAGATTTTGTGGCAACATATATAGATTTCATCATACCAATATTCTTAGGCATATTTTGAATTATTATTATTATTATTTTTTTGGTGGGTACCGGGGGTTGAACTCAGGACCTTGCGTGCCAGCAGGCGCCTATGCCGCTGAGCGATATCACTGGCCCTTTTTTCGTATATGGGTACCGGGAGTCGAACTCAGGACCTCGCGCTTGCCAGGCAGGCGCTTACGCCACTGAGCCATCTCACCGGCCCCTTGAATTATTTTTGGTCATCGATGGTTCAAAGTAAGAGAGTAGTTCTTAGAGTAGTTATTACCCATCACAGTAAGAATATAATATAATCATGGTTTGTAAATTTTCTAAAGAAATTTTTGCAGCAGCTATTAGGTGGGTTTTTTAAAATTAATTTTTAATCGCAGCATACAAAGCCTGTCTCATAATGGTGTAAGCAAGCCCTTTTGTAATAGAGGAAGTGTGAACAAGTGATGTTTTCTAGGAATAAATTCATGATCTTTCCATTTGAAAATTTGACTCACCAATATTTAGAACAGAATATTTCACTTCTCTGGGAAAAGTGTAAAGAAAAATATTGTGGGAAATAGCATTTTGCTTTGATTTTTACTTCTCCTTAAAAGAGCCATCCCATGGTAGCTTTTAATTTCCCCCAGACAACAAATACTATCAGTAGTGCTTTTATTTCCAGGTTATTATCCTGACTGGACTGGGGTTTTGTCTAAAACCATGAATTTTTTGTTATAATTTTTTAAAGTTAGATATTTTACATTATAATTATTAGCACACATTAGTTGAACAAAATAATGGGTTTCTTTGTGACATTTTTGTAAATGTATAAACCCTGAAATCTTGATATGATGACGGCCTCTTTGTTTCCCTATTTCTTTTTCCTGAATCCTTCATCTAAATACTTCATCTTCAAAAGAATTCCAACAAGCTACCAAGTCATGACCTCCTCTCTTTTCCTGAAACTTGAGCTGAGGATGTGAACGCAAGTTGAGCTTGCCTGTGTTTTCCCTTTGGGTCCTCTAAATAAATGATAAGAAACTGCTGGTTAAGCCAACAAATTATTGTGCAAGAAGCAGAAATAGTTCTTTAGCTGCCTCCACAGTGAGGTCTGAACTCTTTTCTGAGTTAAAGCTGTTAAAACTTCAGGCTTGACTTTTTCCAGAACACCAATTGGCTTCTTTACTATTTTAATTTTCCAAGGGTGGCTTCTTCTCCTTTATGTTTGTCTTCATCTTTGTCTTGTCTTCCTTTTTTTTTTTTTTTTTTTGGTCTTTGTCATTTAATAGAATGACAGTTTAAGAACAAATTCATCTATTGCCATCTACAAAAAAAAAAAATCTCATCTTATTAGTCTTAAAATCTGCAGTTGGTCTTTTTCAAGGTGTTAAAAGTGTTTTCTCTTTTTATGGAAAAAATTAAAGATGGATTATTCTACTTAGGTTATGTTCTCACATGCTTTTTAATTTAAGAGATTTTCAGTTGTTAGTTATCAGGTTCTTGAAGGTAAAAGATGTCTCAGAGTCCTTTCTTCTAATTTTGTGGCTTTTTTTTCTCTCAGGTCTGCGTCACATAACTATCCTAAAGCTTCTGGGTGTCGGAGAAGAAATTGGGGGAGTTTTAGAACTGTTTCCAATTAATGGTAATACGTTGTTATTTTAAAACAGCATGAATTAGTGTTAACTTCAGTTGAAATTATAATAAGCAATGGGTATACCTCAAAGGTGGAGAAAGGTCACTGATGTCCTCTCTCACCATGTGTGTTTGTGTGTGCCAGCGTGTGTGGGTGCCAGGATGTGCATAGTGTACAGTGGAAGGACTGACAGTTTGTAATATGAAATCATTCAATGTAACAGTAAAAATATCTACTTTCTCAGCTAAGGTGAGGGCTTTTTGTCTTACAAAGCATTGTCTCCTATGTTATCTCATTTAGTTCTCACAACAGTTTTACGAGGCACATAAGTCATATGTCAATGATTCCCTTCCAGCAGATAAGGAAATACAGTAAAAAGCTCAGCAAAGCTGAAATAAAATGACCAACTGAAGGTTTCAGAAACAAAGTTGAGTTCTTCTTTCCAAGCCTGAGGTCTTTAAATGAGATGATGTGTATAAAATACCTGGCACAGTGCCAGGCAGAGCTGACTTCCTCAGAAAATACCAGCTCCTTTCCCCTAAAGGGAAACTGTAATTGCAAAGAACTAACTAAGGTAATTGGAAATAAACTTAGGAACATGAACAGTTATCCTTGTTATTGGCAAATTTTAGAGAAGTGGATCTTGCCGGGACTAAACTAAGGGACTGGTTTTATATTTTGTAACATGCCTACAAGAAATACCATGTGCCTCTAAGTTTGACACTAAAAACATGGCAGAAGAGCAGGGATATTTAATTTCTAGTGGAAAATAAAATAAAAAATCAACAACAAAAACCCCAGTGAACTTCTTTAATTGGATTTTGAACAGTTTCATGGGGCCTCTTCCTGTTCTCACAGTGGTTTCTTGTCACTTTGGTGTTTTTATGAATTCTCACTCTTCAATCCACTAATAATTATTTCAATCCTATTCTAGGGAGCTCTGTTGTTGAGAGAGAAGATATACCTGCCCATTTGGTGAAAGATATACGTAACTATTTTCAAGTGAGCCCAGAGTACTTCTCCATGCTTCTAGTTGGAAAAGATGGAAATGTCAAATCCTGGTATCCTTCTCCGATGTGGTCCATGGTGATTGTGTATGATTTGATTGATTCAATGCAGCTTCGGAGACAAGAGATGGCCATTCAGCAGTCACTGGGAATGCGCTGCCCGGAAGATGAGTATGCAGGCTACGGTTACCATAATTACCACCAAGGATACCAGGATGGTTACCAGGATGACTACCGTCATCATGAGAGTTACCACCATGGGTACCCTTACTGAACAGAAATATGTAACCTTAGCCCCAGCGAGTTTCCCCTTAAGCTGCTAAAGCCACATGTGCCCAGCTACATAGGGGAGTTCTTCCATACTGTCTCCACTTCCTGTCTTTTTCTTTCAGAGTTCTTTCAAGATTAAATAAATAGCAAATTTTTGCCTATTTGAGTTGTTATTGAAATTTTAAATCATAAAGACATTTATTTCTCTAACTGGAAACAATCTGGTGCTAAGCAATGGTACTTAAAATGAATATTATTTCCCTTTTCTTGTACAAGGGACATTATTTTGCATGTAAAATTCTACAAGTATTTATAGCTCTTTTTCTTATTTTTGTATTAATTGGTAAGTGAGAACTATGATTGCTAAAGAAAATTAAAAATCACAGCATGTGTTGAGGACATCTTGACAGATCATAGATAACTTCTTAGCACTTTTTGAAATGTTAGCCTAAAAATTTTTTTTTTTTTTTTTTTTGTGGGTACCGGGGGGTCGACCTCAGGACCTCGCGCGCCAACAGGCGCCCGTGCCGCTGAGCGATATCACCGGCCCCTTTTTCGTATGTGGGATCCAGGAGTCGAACTCGGGCCCTCGCGCTTGCAAGGCAGGCACTTACGCCAATGAGCCATCTTACCGGCCCTAAAAATGTTTTAGATCTGCTTTGTAGGAGTTTCTTTCATGAAGCTTGATACCAAATGCCAGAGAAAGTATCAAGCCTAATTTTGTTGTAATAGCCATTTCCTGCCCTACTTCTGTTATCTTTAGTGTCTTTTCAGAGATAGATCAAGGAGCTGCAAAATCTTCACCAGACTCTGGCACTGTAGCCAGACATTTTTCCACGGTTTCGGCAGGTTGCTATGGAATTCTAGGTCTCTATACCCTTCACACTTGACCACAGTACTTACCTTACTAAGATACCATTACTGTATTGGTACCTTATTTTAACAAATACAAGGAAGTATATTATATTCAGGGGTTCTTTTTTTTTTTTTGTGGGTACCGGGGTCGAACTCAGGACCTCGCATGCCAGCAGGCGCCCGTGCTGCTGAGCGATATCAAGGGCCCTTTTTTCATATGTGGGTACCGGGAGTCGAACTCAGGACCTTGTGCTTGCCAGGCAGGCGCTTATGCCGCTGAGCCGTCTAACTGGCCTGGTTCTTTTATTTTCAAAGGCAAATGTTACCCAGTTATAGATGATAAAAGTGCAGCTGGATTGCAAAATGGTGTAATTCTTGCCTTTGAGAAACAGAATTTGTGTTTCATATGTAGCTTATCAAATTCTCTTCCCTTCATCCCTTTCTCCCTCCTTTCCTTCTTTTCTACTTTTCTGTTTCTCAGTAACTATTTATCAAGTAATATTATTCAGTAGTATTTATGAGCTTGCCCTCAGACAGGAATTTAGCATCCTGATGAAACCAACCTCTATCAATAATGGGGATATTTATTTTTTGGCCCTGCTACTAATAACTAATTTTCCAAATCATCTTGGCATTGGTTACTGACTCTAATAAGCACATATATTAATAGGTGCACTCAAGCCATATGTGAATATTTGCTCTTAGTCTATCTGTGCCTATTGCATGGACAAATCATCTTTATATCATCTGAACTTTGTTATAAATGATAATAAAACTGGAATTGTAACTCAATGAATCTGAGAAATCACTTGTCCTACCTCTCATTCTCCATAAAGACCATTCATTCATTCCTACTTGTTTTATAGGCAACTGAGGCATGGAAAGTTCAAGTGACGTTAGAACACAGTTCTTTAATGTGTAAATTATGCTCCCGTGGTGGAGAGCCTTCCTCTTAGACAGTCCGTACCAGCTGCTTGAGATGCACAGGTGAAGAGCCAGGTGGATGTGTGTTGTTCTTAATATTTTGCCAAGGTAAAGCACAACTAAAAACGTCAATAAAAATGGATTTCTTTACCATTCCTTCTGAAATTGTGTACGTACTTTCTAAAGGGCCCAAATAATCTCAGTTTTGGGGAGACAAAGGAAAGGAAGGTAGAGAGGGGAAGAGGAGACAGAGCTCTTGAAAGGGGCCTAGACAAGACACATCCTTCCAGTCCATGACCCCAGTGCCTCACTTTTTCCAACTAGGCCCCACCATTTAAGTTTCCACCACTTCACAATGTCATCAAATCACGAACCCACCAATGGATTAATTCACAGATGAGGCTAGAGCCTTCATGATCCAATCATCTTCCCAAAAGCCCACCTCTGAACACTGCTACATTGAGGACCAAGCTTTGAACACAAGAGCCTTTCAGGGGACATTCCAGATCCAACCTATAGCGGAACCACTTATCATCCCCTCAGCCAGACTGGAGCTTCTAAGGACACTCAGGGTGCAAGGACTGTGAACATTCTGAACATTAGAGCCACTCTAATAAAGGATATATTATTTTCAACACTGTTCCCTAATGTGGTGACTACATATATATCACATTACTGATATCCTAAAACTTATAGACTGGGCAGCCTGTAAGCAAACTTAAATATTAGCACTTTACTTCTATAAAGCAAAAGAATGATACTTTATTCCTCAATCTGTGCGCCACTGGAGCTGTATGAAGAATCTGGCTGATTTTAAATAGCTAAGACTGACTCTGGGCAAAATAAGATGGTCTTTGGTTTTTTTTCTTTTATAAGCATCTTTTCTTCTCTTCTAGCCCCTGCCTTCCCCTCTCCCTTTCCCATGATCCAGTCTGACTCTCACATGGTTACCACTGGTTAGATCCATGATGTGTGACCAAAATATATATATATATATATGTATTAAGTATTTATATAAAAATATTAAGATGTATTTTATATGTAATTTTACATATAATCTAAAATATAGATTTTGTATGTAATTTACATATAAATCTAAAATGTTAAATGTATATACATAATAATATAGTACATTACGTAAGTATAACATTAAAAATTAAAATACCAAATTTCTCAGTTATGAGGAAAATGTATGTGTTGCTTTCAAGGCACTTCATTTTAACCTGACTTCTCACCAAAGCAGGGAGCTTAATCCAAAACAAAGGAAGAGAGTGACACTCAGGTGCTATCCCTCTCCTCACATACAGTAGATGGTATTGTCCCTATCTTTAAGGAACTGGCCTTAAAGCAGGATTTTCAATCATATAGATGAAAAGCACACAGGCACTTGTTTCCCTCATTGTATATTTCTGTGGCTCTGCTTCCCTTCCATCTCCTTGAAGCAGGTTCTAGCCCTTTAGCATAAGTTCAAAGATGACCTTCAGTGTCCAGGTAAAGAGGGATTGGTGAGGGAATTTCTACCTACACTATTTTGTGGTAAATTAATAGGCCTGATTGGAAAGTTAAAAACTAAGATGAGTATATAGGAAACTTAAGAACCTATACAAAAGGCATTCAAGTACTCAGGCTTAAAATATAGCTCACTTACAGAGGAAAAAAAAATATATATATATGTACACACAAAGTCATATATATATTTATACTACAGGGTGTATATATATGTCTATGTATATATACATATTATTCATATATCTACACATTTCTCTCTCTATATATATTCTCAGTAAGTTTATCAGCCAAATACTCTTTCAGAAAAGTAAAATCTATTTTAAGACAGTTTCTTGTTGAGATGAATTAGTATTAAAAAGCTATGAATGAGGAGGTCATGTGTATTAGGGTTCACAAGAGGAACAGATTTAATATAAAATATATATACATATAAAGTCATATAAAGAGTTTATTAGGTAGGCTTACAAGATTGGAAGCCAAAAAGTGCTGATGGCCTTTTGCCAGATCAGTGGTGGAGAATGCGAAATGGTCTTTTGTGCACTGTAGGGCAGGAGGGGCCACTTGAACCAAGGTCAAAGGCCTGGAAACTCACTGCAGTGTCCAGTACAAGCCTGTGGCAGAAAGCTGAAGGTTCTGCATTGGAAGGCTGAAGAGTTTGCACTGGAAGCCTAAAGGAACTAGAGAGGAAGGTCCAAAGGCAATGGAGAAGACCAGAGCTCTTCCAGAGAAAAAAGGGATGACTTCCTCCTTCTTTCCCTGTTCATTCTGTTCAGGCTACAAGCCTACTGGTTGGTGTCACCCTGGCTGGGGTCTTCCCCTCCTCATTTTGCGACCTACACAGCAATCATCCACACATACTTAAAGCTTTACTCATCTGCTAGGCTGTTCTTACTCAAGTCAAATTGACATAGGACAATTAATAATAACATCATGCCATGGAAAAATTATCTTTGACTGTAATAATTGGGATTCCATACTAGAGAGATAATACGATGCTTACACATGTGCTTCTGGTTTATTTCACTTATGAGTATTTTCTCGAGTTGCATCCATTTACCTATAAAAGTCTCCAGTTTATCCTTCTTTATGGCTGAATAGTACTCCATTGTATAAAAATACCACATCTTTCTTATCCATTCCTCAGTTGATGGGCATTTGGGTTGTTTCCAAGATCTGGCTATTACAAATTGTGCTGCTATAAACATGGGTGCACATATATCGCTGTGGTACGATGTTTTTAATTCTTCTGGGAAGATGCCCAGAAGGGGAATAGCTGGGTCAAATGGGACCTCCAACCCTAGTTTTCTGAGGAATCTCCACACTGACTTCCACAGTGGCTGTACCAGTCGACACTCCCACCAACAGTGAAGAAGGGTTCCTTTTTCCCCACAGCCCCTCCAGCATTTGTTATTAGTTGATTTCTTTATAGTAGCCATTCTTTCTGGGGTGAGATGGAATCTCAGTGTTGTTTTAATTTGCATCTCTCCAATGACTAGTGATGTTGCACATTTTTTTGTATATTTGTTTGCCATTAGTATTTCTTCATCTGAGAAATGTGTATTCATCTCAGATGCCCATTTTTGGAGTGGGTCTTTAAATTTGGGAGGTCTGATTTTTTTGAGTTCTTTATATGTTCTCGATAGTAGTCCTTTGTCTGAGGAACAGCTGGCAAACATTTTTTCCCACATTGTGGGTTGTCTCTTCACTCTGTTGGTGGTTTCTCTTGCTGTGCAAAAGCTTTTTAATGAGATCCCAGTTATTGATTCTTTGGGATAGTTCCCGTGCGGTTGAGTTTTTATTCATAAAGTCTTTGCCTACACCAATGTCTCCAAGGGTTTTACCTATCCTACTTTCCAGCAGATTTAATGTTTCTGTTTTAATATTTAGATCTCTGATCCATTTTGAATTTAGTTTAGTGCATGGTGAAAGATATGGATCTAGTTTTAATCTTCGGCATGTGTAGAGCCAGTTTTTCCAGCACCATTTATTAAAGAGGCTATCTTTCTTCCAGCGAATGTGTTTGGCACCTTTGTCAAAGATAAGGTGGCTTAGTATGTCTGGGGTTGTTTCAGCATCTTCTAATCTGTTCCATTGATCTTCAGGTCTGTTTTTTTGGGGATTCCAAATTAAAAGGCAAACGAACTATTCTTTAAATACAAGGTACACAATGAAGTTTTTTAAACGTCTAAGTTTCACATTTACGAAAATATCAATCCTAAGAGGCACTACTGTTTCATGCTCTAAGTACGCTGCCAATTGAACATACCTTTTAATCACTTAGTTTTATTTCATATTTGTTTAGTTTCTACATTTATCATGTATTGCTCTTTAAAGAGAAAACTGTAAGTTAAATAAATTAAGCTATTCCTAAAACTTGTCATTTCAAGCCCGAATATTTTGAGTCATTTTTGGCGAATAGCAGATGTTTCAGATCTCCTCACACAGAAGTTCTGTCTTTGATAGAAATGATGATGCACCATGTCTTAGGAGAGATTCTCTGCGGTTTCCAGGATTTTCTTCTGAACTACTGACACTCATTCAGTAAAATCTAAAGGTGCCATGTTCTTGATTGTACCAAGCAGCATCAACGGAAAATTTTCAGATAACAGCCAGACCATTCTCTCCTGAAATGGTCCTTAAGTGGTCTGCTGATCAAAAGGTCAAGAAGCATCACTATGTCAAGAAGTGTCACTGTGTAATAACGCCAAACGTGACGTATGCTTGTGTAGGCAAAGACAACTGTACCACTACTGCCACTAGGCTGTAGCTATTTTAATGTACCATGATTTAAAACTCCAAATTTCAGAGATGATAAGGTGAAAACACATGAACTTTCAAATAGATGAAATATACTGTAATGGATCTGGGGAAAATTCCCAGAGCTTATAAGAAAAAGTGCCAGTCAGGAGGAAACACATTGTCCTTTCTCACCTTCAGTGAAACGGAATCAATGATTAGTTTTTAATTCCTTAAATTGATAAATTCAGAAAGTTCTAAATTTTCTTCTTAAAATGTAAAAACAGGGCCGGTAAGATGGCTCAGTGGCGTAAGTGCCTGCCTGGCAAGTGCGAGGGCCTGAGTTCAACTCCCGGTACCCACATACGAAAAAAGGGCCAGTGATATTGCTCAGCGGCACAGGTGCCTGCTGGCACTCGAGGTCCTGAGTTTGACCCCTGGTACCTACAAAAAAAAAAAAAAACAAATAAAAACAGTCGCTAGTAATCAAAGAGTAGAAATGTAATAAATTTCAAATATTTTAAAAAACTTTCAGACTGGTTCAAAATATTAAGCCAATACTTTCTTAAAGTTTATTATATGCTAAAGAACAAGACAAATGACAATAATTCAAAGCATGCAAATAATATATATTAATATGCAAATAGTTATCAATGTTAACATTACAACAGTAGTATCATTAACATATTTCATATTTATGTTATGAAACATCATTAGTAATAATACGTACAAATAGAATTAAAAAGCATTAAAGGAGAAAAATGGTGATTTTTCAATCAAGGGCTTATGTAAATCAGTTAAACTGTAACTGGCATGTATCTTACTGCACTAAAAATGCAAAAATAAAAATTGCCAGGTGTGGTGGTGGACGCTTGTAATCTCAGCTACTTGGGAGTCTGAGGCAGGAGGACTGCCAAATTTCAGGCCAACTTGGGCAACTCAGCCCATCTCAAAGTAGAAAGGGCTGTGGATGTAGCTCAGTGACAGAGCACTGCTGGGTTTGATTCCTAACCACAATAAATAAATAAATAAATAAACAAACAAATAAATGTCAAAAATACAAAGGGAGACAGACACTCTATAATATTGTACTACTAATAGAGTGTACCTTTGTTTAAATGCCCATGAAACATGCATAAAAATGCATGAATAAAGGAAGTACTCAAAAATTTTACTAGAAAAGAATATAGATCTCATTTTCTAACCAAATGTGTGAAAACCATAAATGAACAAAATATGAATAAAAACCTCAATCACACTACCCTTGACTCAGAATAGAATAATTAGAAAACAATTAGAAAAAATATGGACAACACTATATTTCAGTCTTTGTGAACTGACTGAAGGTATATGTACTCCAAGAGGTGTTTACACAGCTATTAACATATTCAGTAATAAATCAAGGAAGTAAATGTTTTTCAACTAGGTAAGATGGAAAAAGAACAAAAATTAAACCCCAAGAAAAACTGAAACATAATTTTAATAAAGTAAAATTTAACTAGGAGAGGATTTTGGAATAGGAAGCACCAAGAATCTGCCTCCCCACCTAGACAATTGCAGAACCTGTCTCACTATCTTGGAACTCTGTGGAGTCCAGTGAAGGCTTACAATTTCCAGAGGAAGGCCTTAACTGTAAACTGTAGTTTATTTTGGTCAACTTGTGCTCTTAGCACAGTAGGAAATACCTACCCCAGACCTCTTAGCTCTGTGGCAGGCTGCTGTGCTCATGTTCTTGGGGCAGACTGCATAGAGCTGGACCCAGGGGAAGCCGAAAGGGTCTATTTAAATACTGAGGAGCTGCGCTCTGATCACCAATGGCTGCTTCTGATCACAGAAGACAAACAGGTGGCAGCCAGTGTTGTTACATTTTACTCCATTGTTGCAGAGTCCTCCCTTTGCCATGGTTAATTTTTGGTGTCAACTAAAGAATAACTAGAGAACTGGTGAAGCAGTGTTTTTGGGTGTGTCTGTGAAGGTTTTTCAAAGCAAACTGTCGTGTAAGTGGGTGAACTGAGTGAGGAGATCCACTCTGGGTACATGCAAGAGGCACTGTCCAATTAGCTGCAGGGACTGCACAGAATAAAACAGGAAAAGAAAAGCGATTTCCTTTCTCTGTTCTGAGGCTGGGAGAACCTCCTTTTCCCGTAAATATCAGGACTCCAGGCTCTCTGGCCTTTGTACTCCAGGATTTACACCATTAGCTTCTTAGTTTCTAGCTTCTTAGGCTTTTGGTCTCAGACTGTTACACCCTTGGCTTCCATGGTTCTGAAGCCTTTGGACTTGTACTGAGCAACGCTATGAGCATCCCACATATTGTCAACCCAGGGAGAGCGTGATGACTCTAGTATATTAAATATAATCTCCTTGGCAACTACAAAGAAAATAACAAGAATATACACAAAAGGAAATGAAAAGGAAAATTAAACATTTCATTATAAAAATCAACTAAAGGATGACAGAAATGCAAGAAATGGGACAATAAAGCTGTAAGGTAAATAAACAACAAAAAGGACAGAAGGAACTCCCTCCTATCAGAAATTAATTTAAATATAAATGGATTAAACTCTGTGTTAGCCAGCTTTTCATAGTGTCCAATTAAGTACCTGAGAAAAACAACTTAGAGGGAGAAAAATTTGTTTTGGTTCATAGTTTCAGAGGTTTCAGTACATGGTCAGCTGGCACAGTTGTTTTATTCCAGTGGCAAGGCAAAACATCACGGCAGAAGCGCCTGGCAGAAGAAAGCTGCTCACCTCATGGCAGCCACGAAGCAGAATGAGAAGGAAAGAGCCAGAGAGGAAGGGGTCAGGGAACAAACAAAGTCACCAAATTCATGGCCCATGACTCACTTCAACTAGGCACCACCTCCTAAGTTCCTAATACCTCCCAGTAATGTCATCATATTATGAGCTCTTCAATGGATTATTACACTGATGAAGCTAGAGCCCTTGTGATCGAATCACCTTTCAAAACCCCCACCTCTGAACATGAGGCCTTTGGGGGATATTTTAGATCTAAACCATAACACTTTCAATCAAAGACAGTGGTTAGTGGAATGAATTTTAAAAACGTACAATCCAAATACTGTAAATGGTATCTTCAAGAGACTCATTTTAGATCTAAGTATACAAATCAGTTAAAAAAGAAAAGATGAAACAGAATATCTTATGCAAAACACAGAACATCATATTCAATGGTGAAGATCGAAAACTTTTCTTCTAAACTCAGGAATAAAGCAAGGATGCCCATTTCTATTCAATATAATTCTGAAAGTTGTAGCCCAAATTAGGTTAGAAAAAGAAATAAAAGTCCTCCAAATAACAAAAGTTAAAATTACCTCTTATTATAAGTAATATGATTTTATACAGAAAACCCTACCCCCCTGAAAACACTAGGGCTAATAAACAAATTCAACAAAATAGTAGGATACAAAGTCACCACATAAAAATTAGCTGCATTTCTATACTGAAAATCACAAATCTAAAAAGGAAATTGTAATACCAACAATAAAAGTCCTAGGAATTTTGGTAACTAATAGAGTAAAGGAATTATAACTACAATATATATCTGAAAGAAAGATGTAAATAAACTGAAAGACATCTCATGCTCATGATTTGGACTTGATGTCAATCCTACCCAACGTGATCTACAGATTTAATGTCATTCCTATAAAAAAATCCCACTGACTTTTCTGTAGACATTAAAAACCCACAATAAAATTCACACGAATTCTCAACGGACCCTTAATAGCCAAAGCAGTCCTGAAAAAAAGAACAAGCTGGAGGACTTAAACCTTCAGACTTCAAAATTTATTACCAAACTACAGCAATCAAACAGTGCAGCACTAGTATAAAGGTACACAGACTGCTGTAGTAAAACAGAAAATTTAAAATTAAACCCTTGTGTATTTGGTCAAATGATTTTCAACAAGGGTGCCAAGACCATTCATAGAAAAGATACTACACATCCTATTTGTTGAAAAGCAGTATTTTCAACAAATGGTGCTGGGAAAACTGGATGTCCACATGCAAAAGAATGAGTTGACTTTTACCTAACACTACATATAAAAAAATAACTCAGTATGGATCCATAACTTAAATGTAAGACCTAGAACTATAAAAATCTTAGAAGAAAACATAGGGTTAAATTTTACTTTATTAGAGTTGGTAATGATTTCTTGGATTCGATACTAAAAGTAGAGCCAATTAAAGAAAATAGACAAAGCTGACTTTTAAACATTGTGTATCAGAAGATACTGCCAAAAGAGTAAAAAGGCAACCCACAGAACAGAAGAAAATATTTGCAAGTTGTGTATCTGGTAAGTGGTTAATATCCAGAATGTATAGAGAACTCCCAACAATGGCAATTACAAAACAATCTCATTAAAAAAATGGAAAGAAATTAAACTGCAAGGAAACATCACCTCACAATCATTGAGGGGGGCAACTATCACAGCAAAACAAAACAAAGATCAAGTGTCAGTAAGGATGTAGAGAAACTGGGCCCCTTGTATGCTGTGTGGGACTGAAAATGGTACAGGCCATGTGGAAAATAATATGGCCGTTCCTCAAAGTATCAAAAATAGAATTACCATATACTGTAGCAATTCTAAGTATAAACTAAAAAGAACCGAAAGCAGAGTCTTAAAGAGACAATGGTAAGCTCATGTTCATAGCTGCATTACAACAGCTAAATCATGGAAGCAACCCAAGTGTCCATCAATGGATGAACAGGTAAGAAACTCGTGGTATATACAGATATAATGGAATATTATACAGCCTTAAGGAACAAGAAAATTCTCATGTGCTACAATGTGGGTGAGCCTTCAGGACATTAAACTAAGTGAAATGAGCCAGTTACAAAAAACAAATACTGTATGATTCTAATTATATGAGGTACTAAAGAGTAATCAAAATCAGAGAAATTAGAATAATGGTTGGCAGGGGCTGAGGGGAAAGGAAACAAAGAGCTATTGTTTAATGGATACAAAGTTTTAATCTTGTAAGAATAAAAGTTCTAGAGATAGATGGTGACTATACAAAATAAATAATGTACTTAGTACTTTTGAACTATACACTTAAAAATGGTTAAGACAGTAAAATTTTTATATGTATTTTGTCACAATAAAAATCTATAAAAATAATTAACTAGAAACAGTTAACCTATTTTTAAAAAATGAGAAAAAATTCATATACAAAATTAAGAATGAGAAAGAAAACAGAATTACAGTTAACAGGAAATTAAAAGAATTAGAGGATGACTCAAAAACTCCTATGTAAATAATTTTTAAAATATGAATGATTAATTTCACAAAATACAAATGATTAAGAGTGAACTAAGAAAAGGAAGAGCAAAAGAAGGTTGTGGGGAAAAAAGTACTCAAGAAAACAAAAACAAAAACAAATTTGGGCAATTTTACTAGTGAGCTCTTTGAGACTTTGAAGGAACACGTAAAGGTAACGTTTAAAAAATTCTTCCAGGGTACCAAGGCCAGTGGGAATTGGCAGTCTGACCCATGCCAAATCCACGTGGGACTGTTAGAGACATGCACTGATAAGTCGCTGCAGGCTTAAATTTACTACTAGCAGTATCAGCAGGTTTCAGTTATCTCAGCAGACACATGATGGTACTTGAAGCAACTGAAACAGCAAATGAGGACAAAAGTTCTGCAGGGATATTAAGGGGTCTACCACAAACCAATCTGACCAAAACACCACTTGTTTATTGAACTCATATTTGAATTTAAAACTCACTAGTTTTATAGATGTATATTTTACTTTATAAATCTGTCTTAGTTTTTCCTATAAAAAGTATAAGCAAAGAACTTTATATTTCATATTTTAAGTTACAGTACAGCAGTGAGACTGGCATGGTAGTGCATGCCCGTAATTGTAGCATTTTAGAGGCCAAGGTAGGAGAACTGCATATTGAAGGCCAGCCTGGGTTACAGAGCAAGACTCTGTCTCAAAAAAAAAGCAAAACCAACAACAAATAAACAAACAAAAAACACTCCCCCCCCCAAAAAAAAAGAGTAAAGATAAAGGCCTATGTTGAGATTTGGGAGAATTTTTTTTCCTTTGAAGAGGAAATATGTATTACTCAATTTTAGAAACTCTGCTCTAGGTTTTAGAATGGGAAATCACTATCTTTCCATTGAGTTTAATGTTCTCTGCTTCTTCTGCCCATCGGAATATCAGTCAATGAATAAAATCAAGACACAGGTAAAGGGGAAAGGAGTAAAAGAGGATGAGGACAATCGCTTCACTCAGACTGCTGGGTCTATAAAGAGAGGACTTCCTGCAATACGGGCATTTATAAACTCTGAAGTCGAGTCTACCCATAAGTGACAATTGTTCTTCTAAGTTATACTATCTCTTGATTCCAAGAGCACTTAGGATATGGTTTATAGATCTTGCACTTTCGAATTACTCTCTTCTTAAAACAATGATGCCATGAAGTATTCTACCGTAGAACCTCACATTTTAGTTCCAACTTTCTCTCTCTCCCTTTCTCTCATTACATGGTGAGTTAATACAAGTAAACTTTACTTTGGGCAACAAATGCTTTAAAAAAGGAGGGTGGAAAAATAAAAGTAATCATAAATAAGAAAAATTAATCTCTATACACTACTGAAATCTATAATGCATTCTCTGGGAAATACTTTTGTAGAAATGTTTTTGTAACTTTATTTGTTCTGTAAGATAAAAATGTTTTGTCTGCTATTTTTCCTAAAAGTGAGGTCTTCTTATACCTTATTTTCCTGATCTTTACAATGAATTGCTGTAATAGATATAATCTTCCTGTTTTGTAGAAATTTTAAGAATACCTACAATAAGGCAAAGTTTGCTATTCTTAGATGTCAAGACTGACTTGCTAGGTGTCTTGGTGCATGCCTGTAATACCAGCAGTCAGGGAGGTGGAGGAGCCCAGCCTGGGGAAACTTAGCAAAAAAAAAAAAAAAAAAAAAAGCTGAGGATGAGGGCTCAATCTCCACTATCAAAAGTAAGTAAGTAGGGCCGGTGAGATAGCTCAGCAGCATAAGCGCCTGCCCGGCAAGCACAAGGTCCTGAGTTTGACTCCCGGAACCCACATAAAGGAAAAAAAGGGCCGGTGATATCGCTCAACAGCACAAGCGCTTGCTCACAAGCGCAAGGTCCTGAGGTCGACTCCCGGTACCCACATTAAAAAAAAAAAAAGTAAGTAAATAAACAGACCAACTCAAAGAGAAAATTTTAAAAGTTGTTTGAGTTTCTGCCTCACTCCATTTTTTGAAATTAAAAGTACTCCACATCTCACCTTACACAACAGATATAGGTTTAATAATTACTTTAATTATAAATTTCTACCAATTCTTGAATCATAGTATTCTATGTATCATAGGTAGATTATATAACATTATTACCTTATATATATCTGCATGAGAATTAGAGGAAAAAAGAGAACATACATGTGGGCTGCATGCAACCTTATAACTGTCACAGCATAGGACTTTGTAAACATATAGGCTTGTCAGCTAAAGCCTGCTTTTCCATCACTACCCAGCTGCCTGACCTTGGACAGATCACTATTTTCTCATTTTTAAATGATCTGTCACCTGACTGTACTACCCAACAGAGTCACTGGTTGTATGCGAAAGTACCTTAAAAATACTATGTACTTATAACTGTCAACTATTACTATAAAGCGACTTATTGATTACTGGCTTTCCTACTGTTATGAGTAATACTACTCATATAAAAGTCAACATCTTTATTGCAAAAGGATCGTTTTAAAAGTAACTCTTAGGCATTAGTCTTACTAACAATCTCATACGACTATGAAACCAGTGTTCTGACTTTGGGAACAGTATATAATAAAAATATATAACAGTCACCAGCTTTAACTAATAACTAATAAAATAAAATGCCTTGTTATTATTTTTCCAAAACACAATAATCCAAAAGTAATGATCCCAATATTTTGTGATACACAAACTAAAGAGGGAAAGACCCCACAACAGCTAACGTGATTTAAAATACAAGTGGTAACTGTGTTCACTTTCACCTATATGAAGCTTATTTGTATATAAGACATCAAAAGATAACTAAACATAAAATTTCTCATGAATTCCTAAAAGTTAAAACTCTAAAATTTTGGTTCTGAAAAACTGCTTCTTCAACAAAACATTTAGCATAGACCATGTTACCCTAAGTCTATGGCATAGCCAGACATTTTGGTCCTTCAGTCAAAATTTTTAGATAGTTTTATTGCCCTGTAATTGCAAAATGACTATTTCTAGGGCCTTAGCATTTGAGGCAACCTGGATGATGTTTATAATGATAAAAAGGGAAGACTGTGGCATGCAGACTAGAACCACATAAAGAATATCTTGCAAACTAATCTCTACTTGCATAATTATAGGGCCTAAATAACATGATTACTACAAGTTTTTTGGAACCAATGAGGACAAGGAAAATAATCTGTAAGTTATCTTGTTGACTTCTCAAATACTGGGCTATTAATATAGACTCAATGTCATTATCTCTAAGTTGATTCCTCAGAAATTTGTCACCCTTTGTGTACTCTAAACCTTGAATGGAACCATTTAGGGAGGGATTAGATATACGTAGAGTATTATGCAATAGAACATCCTTGATTTATCAAAGTGAAAAGATAAATATTACAAATGTTGATTTGTGAGAGTATTATGCTTTAGAACACTCACGGTTTATCTAAGTGAAAAGCTAAATATTACAAATATTGGTTTGTGAGAGCTGTCAACTATTTTGGTATCAATTTAGAAAGTGTCTTCATCTGACTCATCACTCTTGGGTTTGGTAAGTCTTTCCAGTTCCTCTCCATCCTAAAAGGAAACACATGAAGTAAGTAATTAATTTAAAAAATTAGAAAAGTCACATTTTAACCATTTGTTACTAAGGAGCAGCCTTATGAAATGTATGTCAGGAATCATACTCATTAAATCATGGGTTTCATTTCATTAAACTGTAAATGTAATCTGGTCAAATTAAGTAAATACTTGGTAAGTTAACTTTAGAAGTATAATGAGATGATTAAAAAATGAAACATACCCCAGTCTTTATGCAAAGCTAACAACATGAGCAAAGTAAATGGCACCATCTGCTGGTCTTGAGGGGAAATGATTACAGGCTGGAGAAATGAAATGTAAACTAGGCCTACTATTTAAACTGACTTTATTTTACTTAAAAATTGGGGCAACTGTCAGCCCATCAGAAAAGAATACCGGACTTTTGAATATACACTATGACTGTTTGAGACATAAGCTTGTGACCTTTTCATCTTAAGACTGGTTATCTCAGCACCCCAGAGCCCTGACACCTAGGGAAGGTTTGCCATGAACTCTTAAGCACCAGATTTTCCTGAAGAGTGGGACGGATTCACTGTGAAATTGTTCATATTTTGTGTAGTTATGAAAATTGTAAATCTAATGAAAAAAAGTCCATCCCACTTTTCGTTGAAATGTATTTAACTCCTTAAATGAATCTCTAAGAGATATTTTACTTTACCTTACCTTACCTTAGAGTTTAGTTTAGTGGTACTGGGGACTGAATTTAGGGCCTCCATAGCACTGAGCTATATTCCAGCCTATTTTTAAGACAGGGTCTTGCCAAGTTGCCCACACTGGGTTTGTCTTTTAATCCTCCTGCCTCAGCTTCCCAGAGTGCTGGGATACAGTCATACACCCCCACACTCAGCTACCAAGACGTTTTTAATTTACTCATGACATGATTGAAAGACATCATGACATGATTAAAACAACTATAAGCAACTGATATATATTCAGAATAACTACATAAGCTTTATTCTAGAAAATATTTTTCTTTTACTTGTGACGATCCTTTCAGAAACTACCTTCTTAGTGAAATAAACCCTGCCCTTCTGCCACACTGTCATTTATAAATAACTAGAGGGACAATTAAGGAGCCAGGTTTTCCATTTAACAAGATTTACCAATGTGAAATAACAACTTCTTTTACAAATGAGATATACTTTTCCAACTATTGTGCAGTGGAAAGATAAGGGGACTGGAGTCAGACATCCTGAGTCTAGTATCAGTTCTTTACTTAATACCCATAAGCTATCCCATTTCTTTAGTAACAAAATTAGGGAGACTGACAAGATAACCTGTTCTAGGTCTATGATACAATTAACATACAAAATTCTTGAGGCTCTGACTTAAACTTTTTCTCTACCATACAGCATTTATCTCAATTAATGTCTTTTGATTGATTTTTAAAAGCCACAGAGATCTAGCACATTTTTTAATAAATCAATACTTTTCTTTTTCTTGCTTTGGAATTTGGGAATAACAAGCAAAAAGCACTATTCTCACAAACGTACCCCACTCGAACGCTCCCAAAGACATCCACTTAGATCTCGGATCCGTTCTTGCCTAGGTGCACATTCCAGACTCTGAGGTTTGCTGGCATTATAAATAAATATGGCGAGAAGGACTGAAGGGGCTTCTAAGAAAAACTCCAAGGAAGGCCTGAAGTCAAAAATCAGGACGGACACTGTGGTGATGATGACAGTGGTAACCTGGGCCATTAAGACATGGAACATGTTATCCAGGAACTTCAGAATGAAAGCCACTGAAAGGCCCTGAAATGCAGTTACAAAAATAAGGGCCACTGAAAATGCATTGTGACCATAAAAAAATCCGCAGTTCTTAATCTGATCACGGTTACTGTTCTGAAGGCCCAGTGTCAGTCCGTTAAAAAGAATGCCAAAGAAATAGAGTTTGCTGTTCTGTATGAAGATGCTTTCGGAGAGATGGTTCCCTTCCTTCAGTATCTTTTCATTATAGATATTGGCCATTGAAGAAATAAAACACTGGACTATAATCAATATATGGCCTAAGCCAAGACGGATGTGTTGGAAAACCCTGGCTGTGGTATTATTCCATTTAGCTTCAGGAAAAGTCCACTCCTTTGCTGTGCAATTTTTTCCAGGACACCCACTTCTGAAATGAAGGCAGGAATTGGATGGGCTGAAGAAGGCATCGTGATGAAATCCATGTCCTGCCAGGTTATGCTGTGAAGTTTTAGTCCCAGTAGTTAGGGACACAATAGAAAAAAAAAGAATCAGAAGGGAAGCCCACTGTATCCAGTTTAGATGCCGCCTGTCCAAAGACAAAATACAAGATTTTACTACTCTTTTTCTTCCCTGTATCAACTCATTCTAATGAAAAGTCTGAAATTTGAGTACGTGGTAGAATAAACCACACCCAGTTTTTGCTGACCTTCCCCACAATTCAAGTTCAAAGGAAACTTGTTGGTAGTACCTCTGTGTTCAAACTTGCCATTTTATTCATTTTTATAACTGTCCCTTAAAGTCATTTCTCTTTGTAGGTTTCCTTTTAACCTGCAGATTTAACCAAGCCCCTCCCTATTTCTAGAGCTATCTTGGACCTGATGGCACAATTCTTTATTGTGCTACAATGTAAGTTATAGATAGCAGTGATTCTCAGGCTGGTTTCCAAGAACCAGAAAGAATGTAGATAAGCCTCAGACATCTTCTATATAGTTTAATTTCCTCCTACAAAAGATATCAAATCTTCAGAGGTTTGACCCACAAGCTAGCTCCTGGATGAAAGGCCTAATCATAAAGCAGTATACAGCAAACTGATGACTGACAAGGCAAAGAAAAATGTTTTTTTGGGTAGTTTTTCAGTTTTCAATACCCTAACCGTACTTTATGTATTTACTTATTTTGCTTAACAATACAATTCTGAGATACAGAGGATATACATTATTCCATTTTGCTGATTCATTCAGTTCAACAGAAATTAATAAGCAGCTTCTGTGGGCTGGAAAATGGGGACATAAAGAAGACTTAATTTCTCTCTCGAGAGAATTTATACTTTAGTAAGGAGAGAGCCATGAAATTATGACAGTAGAATGTGAGAGAAGCGATATGTGGAACAACTGGAGTACACTGAGGAAACAACATTTTAATGAAGTCAGGTCCTGTTTCAAAGAGGAAACAGCACGAGTTGAAAGATGAAAAATAGATTGAATAAATAAATAAAGTGAAGTATTCTATGTAAAAAGGAAGCTGGTCATATATCCAAGCAATAAGGAGTCTACGTATGCAAAGGTAACAAGAATGTACAATATTCAGAAGAGAGGAATATGTGTCTCAGGTTGGGGTAGTCAGGGAGGTCTCTGGAAAGAACAAAATCTGGATGTTTGAAGATCAATCAGTCAGGTGAAAATGGGAGAAGCCAAGAAAAGATAATAACACAAGCAAAGGCAGAAGTGTAAAGCTACAGATAAGGACTAGAAGTTACAAGAAATGACATCATTTGTGTATATGAGCTACTATAGGGTTAAACAATTCCTGCTCTGAGGGAGGAAAGCTGAGAGATTATATTTTATAATATATAAGGTTATATATTATAAAAGAGTAAGGAAGGAATATGAGTCATGGTTTTTATGTCTTCTTCTTAGATCATCACATCTTTTAAGAATAATTCTCAACTCCTGGGATACACATACAGGAAAATGTTTCTGATTTCACTAATACTTCTATAGAACTTTATGTTTCCAAACTGTGAAATGCACATAGCCTAGCCAGCAGCATACCTGTGCATGTTTCTCATTATATAAGTTTCAAATAACTAGATCTCAACTACCATTGAGGCTAGTCATAGCCCTATGCCATACAATCCAAAAGCATCAACTAGTCACTTAAATTTCTGAAAAGACAAGCAGGTCCATATTGAGTAGCAGAAAGTGAATAGAATAAAAAGAGAAAATACAGAGATGAAAAGTGGATATTCAATTTATAAAAAATCATTATGTAATCACTGAACATGAAAGACAAATGAGGCAGTAATCCACAGTGCCTTTAGAAGTTTTCAATTTTGGCAGATATCGACACTGAGAATAAAAAAATCTAAAGAATCCTTAAACAAACTAAACAGTACCTAGTACCAACAATTACTTATTCAAGGTAATATTTTTAGGAAGGTAAAAATTATTAAGAATTAGGCAAAAAATGGTAGATTTTTCAGAAATGAATGTAGGGCTTAATAAATTACCTTGTAAAGTCAACTATATTTATAAATGACTGATTCTGCATCGCAGAGTTTACTCTTCAGTTTTGTCAGTGCAGCACAACAGAAGCTGGCTTAACTGATCTTTTCATATCCCAGGTAAAGATTAGTGATGGATGCTCAGAGTTGAATGCTTGTGACTAAAATGCTTCTTTTCCAGAGTTCTCTTCCCATGCAAACTATTGTTCCCAGAATCGCTGTTCCTAAGTGTGTTTGTAACCCCATGACATCATTGTTTCATTATATATTGTAACATGACACAAATGATAAATGATGAAAAGGATTGCTATTTTTTTTGTGTGTGTGGGTGGGTACCGGGGGTCAAACTCAGGACCTCATGCGCCAGTAGGCGCCCGTGCCACTGAGCGATATCACCGGCCCTTTTCTTTGTATGTGGGTTCCGGGAGTCGAACTCGGGCCCTCGCACTTGCCAGGCAGGTGTTTATGCCGCTGAGCCATCTCACCGGCCCCAAGATTGCAATTTTTATGAAAACTAAGTTGAAGGCTTTGGGAAGACCAACTAAAAGTAAGTAACTCAGAAGATAAAAAGCTACCTGCTAATTACCTAGGTGAACTAATAAAAGGTTATGGAAAGAATAGAAATCTAGACAAGTTTTATTTTAAAAGTATTTTCAAAGACTTGCTGCATTTTATGGTAACTGAAACTAGAAATCTTAGATGATGTATAATGACTATAACTTCATATAAGAAAGAAATCAAAGAACTCCAATCCACAAACCCCATACACCTAAAGGAAAAGCCCTAGCTCAACATCAAAAGAATAGATATACATTTATATACTTCAAGTTAAAATACACTGCTTAGACTTATACACACATCTGCCTCTTTATCCATAGTTTTGCTTCTCATTCGAATCTAAAAATATCCCATGATGATTTTCAGAAGAAAAATTCATAAGTTTTAAATTGTGAATCATCCCTTTAGATCCCGTGTATCCACACTGTATGTTACCTGCCTGTAGATCACTTAGTGGCTGTCAAGTTGACTGTTATCAGATTGATCATTATAGTATCACAGTGTTAGTGCTCAAGTAACCCTTATTCTACTTAATAATGGCTCCATGTGCAAAAGTAATAATGCTGCCACTTCAAACATGTGAAAGTGATGCTGTAAAGGGCTTCTTTCAGTGAAAAGGTGAAAGTTCTTAATAGCAAAACAAAAACAAAACAAAATAAAACAAAAAACAAACCCCAGAATACTGAGATTGCTAAGATCTATGGGTAAGAATGAACTGCATATCCATGAAATTAAGGAAAATAAAACTTGTGTTAGTTTTGCTGTCACACCTCCAACTGCAAAACTTACGGCCACTGTTGTATGATATTCAGTTAAGATCTAAAGGCATTAAATTTACCTAAGTATGTACAAGGGGGAAAAAAAAGTGTAACAGGATTCAGCCATCATTTCAGGGACCCACTGGAGGTCTTATAAATGTACTGCCCATGGATAAAGGGGGATATCTGCAGTTGACCCTCTATCTTCATGAGTTCTGTGTTCCGTATCCATAGATTTGACCAATTCTGGATTGGATACATTTGAAAAAGAAACTTTACATCTAACCATGTATATGTGTCCTTATTCTATAAACAAAACCATGTAACATTCACACTGTATTATGTATTATAAGTAATCTAGAGATGATTTAAAGTATATGAAAGAATGCAGAAGGTTACTTAAAAACACTATACCATTATAGCTAGGGATGACTATATCTAATGATTCTTACTCTGGTTTACCTATTAATTGAACAATTAGGTGCAAATTATGTCAGATAAGAACAATTATACTATACTTCTACCATATTTGGTGATAGTAATCCAAAGTGGAGCTTGAAAATAATTAAGTAGAAAGACTCACATAATAATTTTCTCAAAAAACTGTATAAAGTGCATTTCCTAAGAGCATACAGAGAATGACCAGAGGTACATTTTTAATGAGAAATCAAAGTTTTATCAAGTAAATAAATGATTTTGGAGAAAGTGTACTGAATGGTACTTTTCTTTATTCTTCTGATTTGGACAGTAACTTAATTTTATCACAACTTTTAACATCCAAGGTATGTTTCACTGTGTTTTCTATCTTTTTTCGTAGCTTCTCTCTGACAAATGCAGAGAAACTTACACATATTCTTTGGGTATAGATAAATGCTGATCTGGCTTATTTTGTGCACCAAAATCTTAATCACCATGTTAATACTGTTATTTGTCAAAGAGGAATCAAAATTACGCAACTTTGCTAAAATGTCAGAGCAAACCAGTGAGGCAGGCTTTGAGGCATAATGCTTGATACTAGTTTCCATTTGGAACCAATGGGATATCTCAAAGAGGAAATCTATATATTCACATAGGGCTTCTTAGAAGGACAATAGAATGGTTAAATGGTAAGTTTTTCCCACTTTCAGAATCCTTCAAATTATCATTGGTTAGTCTCTAGACTTACTTTTTGCAACATTTGTAGCCTTGATCTTATTTTATTTTTTTTTTTTAGCCTGGATAGAAAAGGTTATTTGATGCTCCGTTAGAATCAAATACAAAACAACATCTCTAAATTTTAAATGAAAAAATGAGTAATGGCAAGCAAACTAAGAATATGAGATAAAAGAACTCTTGAGTTGCTATTCCTAGGTCAAGATTTCATTGCCCAGGGCAAAGAGACCATCAGATGATTCACAAAGAGTAGTATTAAAAATGAAAAAAGAAATAACATATACAAATGACAAAAAGATGAAAATAAAACAGTTAATTTGATCACAAAATGTAACAGCAGAATTATACACATATGATGGAATATATCGTAAGGTTTAAAAAAGAAATCCCATCACATGCTACAACACAGATGAAGCTTGAAGACAATATGTTAAGTAAAAGAAGACAGTTACAAAAAGACAATGTTCACATCTACTGATATGAGGTACTTAAAGTAGTCAATTTCCTAGAAACACAGGTGGAATAGCTGTTACCAATAGCGGTAGGGGAGGGGGAAAGAAGAGTCATTTAATGGTTTTAGAGTTTCAAATCTATGAGATGAAAATCAAAATCTGTTGCTGAACAATGAGAATATAATTAACGCTACTGAAGCATACACTTAAACATGGTTAAGATGGCAAATCTTACCATATTTTATTTTCAACACAATAAAAGTTAAAAATGCATAAAAGATGATACATAAAAGGCATTCTCAGAAGGAGTGGTGCACCACCCCCAGAGGAGCAAGCAGACCCCCACTAGCGGAGCAGTGCCCCTCCCCCAGGAGAACAAGCAGACCCTCACATCTTCACCGGAGGAGCCTCCCCACTTCCATGAGCAAGCAAGCCAGTACTGGACAGTGATGCCTGCCAGGAGCAGTGCCACCACCCCCTGCAGGCAAGCACAGCAGAGCCAATCGAGAAGTACCCCTCCACCAGGGGAGCATGGCACAGGGCAGCAGAGGCGAGGAATAACCAACCTGATCCTGGAGAAGGAAAATACCCAGGGAGAAAAGGGAGCAACCAGACACCATGACTGAAGACATTAAATCCAACAGCCCACTGGAAGGCCTCCTCTGTAGCCTACATCCAGCAAACACTGAAGGGCTGACTGCATTTCCCACCTACCAACAGGAAAAAGGACACACCTTGGCTCTGAAGGTAACCACATCCTGGGGGGAAATGAATAGAGGGCTCTCTACTGCAAGGACAGCACCTCAAAAATCCATAGGCCCTAAAGATAAGCATAGAAAACAGTCACTGCTTGGATCCCAAGACTGTAGATCTTGGAAAGAAATCACTCATTCAATGTCATTGGAACTTTTTCTTTGACTCCAATCTTTTTTTTGATTTCTCTATATTGTATTATTTATAACATTTCTTTTTGTGACACGTTTATAACATCACGTTTTGTGTGGGTTGGGGGCTTTTTCTCCTCTCTCTTCTCTCTTGTTCCAGCTCAACTTTTTTCTCTTTCTCTTTCTTTTATCTCCTATTTCTGCTCTCTGCTTACCTTTTCTTTTTTCTTTTTTGTTTTTTTTCAGCAAATGTTCTCTATTATCATTGATTTCCTTTTGCTCTTCGATAGGACCCCCATCTTACTTTTCTCTTCTCTTCCTTATATTCCATCAATTTTTCAAATTTTGCTTTTTTTCATTCTCCAGTTCCCCATACCCTCCACCTTTATTAGTGTAACTATAGTCAACTCTACACTATTGCTGTTGAATAATGTGCAACTGTAGGTAGAGGTAAAGTTCTTCCATTCAATAGATATTTCCTGGAGCCCAATAGTAGGTCAATAATTGGATTATCTTACAATACAGATGTCCTTTCTATGAGTAAGGTGGTACTTATTGGTCCTTAGGGTTTGTATTTGATGCTATAATTGATGCTGATTTTATTACTGTAGCTAAGGTGATGTAGTTGTTGTTATTAATTTGTCTTCTTGAGACACCTGGATTGCCTTGGGGTGATTAGCAATACTGTGGCCCATTCCTGGAAACTGAACACTGGGCCAAATATGTAGCAACCACCCATCTCAAGTAAATGCAGGTGGTTAGATCCTGGGAGAGAGGCAAAGGCCAGTAGTTAGCCATGCCTAAGTTATATCTGTGAAAACGAAACATTAACTAAAGTGGTCCTTATAATAGAAACAAAGCTTTCCAGTACAATCAACCGACAAAGCCACAGACACACACACACACACACATGCACCCCAAAACACAGAATGCCCACATCACAAAAAGAAAGTAAGGCCAAATAACCTAATGATACACCTCAAGGTCCCAGAAAAACAAGAACAATAAAAATCCAAAGCTAGTACAAGGAAGGAAATTATAAAGATCAGAAAAGAAATCAATGAAATTGAGCCAAAAAAAGTAATACAAAGAATTAGTGAATTGACGAGTTGGTTCTTCTAAGGAATAAACAAAAGACAAGCCCTTAGCCAACCTAACCAAAAAAATCAAAGACCTAAATCAATGCAATTAGAAATGAAAAAAGGTAAAATCACAACAGACACAGCTGAAATAAAAAACATCAACAACTACTTTACAAATCTGTATGCCAATACATTGGAGAATTCAGAAGAAATGGATACATTCCCACATACGTATGAATTACCAAAATTGAATGTAGATTTAAAAACCTTGAATAATCCAGAAACAGGTGATGAAATTAAAGTAGTAATAAATTAGCTACCAAGTGAGAAAAGCCCAGGCCCAGATGGGAACACTGTCGTTTTCTGCTGCCATGAACTGTTGCCCCTCTACCAGGCCACCCTGTCTTGGAGCCAGCTGATTTTGGACTGAAACCTCTACAAACTGTGAGCTAAATAAACCTTTCTTTCCTTAATTTTGGGCGTGGGGTATTTTGTCTCAGCAATAATAGAAAAGTAACCAAGAAACATCAATACCCATCACGCTTTTTAATGAAATTGAAAGGGAAGGAGTACTCCTGAAGTCATTCCTGGAAGCTACCATTATTCTGATTCCAAAACCAGAGAAGGTTCTAAACAAAAAAGAGAACTTTAGGCCAATCTCTTTTTTTTTTTTTTTGTGGGTACCAGGGGTCAAACTCAGGACCTCGTGCGCCAGCAGGCGCCTGTGCTGCTGAGCGGTATCACCGGCCCTTTTTCATATGTGGGTTCCGGCAGTCGAACTCAGGACCTCGCGCTTGCCAGGCAGGCGCTTATGCTGCTGAGCTATCTCACCGGCTCTAGGCCAATCTCTTTAATGAATACAGATGCAAAAATCCTCAACAAGATACTGCCAAATAGAATGCAATGAAACATCAAAAAGATCATACTTGATGACCAAACAGGCTTCATCTTACCTATGCAAGGATGGTTCAACATACTCAAATCAATAAATGTAATATATCACATAAAAAGAAGCCAAGGAGAAAAATCACATGATCATCTCTATAGACAAAGAGAAAGCCTTTGACAAAATCTAACATGCTTTCATGATAAAAACGCTTGTTGGGAGGGAATCTGTCTCTATCTCAGGTATTTAGGACAAGGCCACTGCCTCTCATGAGTTTGGCAGGGCCCCATGAGAAGTGTGCACAGCTCAGGGAGCTGATGCATGTGGTGACTTAACCTCGCTTGAGACAACACAGACAGTTTTCTCTTGTCCCCGTGAAGTCACCAGCTGTTTCCCATGAAGCCACCAAGACATGCTGACTGTTCTGCTAATAAATTAGATTTTCTTCCTGTCCCAGATTCTACCCTCCCCTTAAACTCTCCATGAACTTATTCATATGCTGACTATATAAATAAATGAGCTATGGGTGCTGGGCAGTTCCTTTCTCCCATCTGAAGAGAGAGCACCATCCGACCTCAGCTTTTGTACATAACTTCTGTCTTTCTTCATCCCCTGCTGTCCCCTCTCCAGAGTTTCGAGAGCTGTGTCAGATGCGGCAAACACTGAAGAAAATAGGTACAGAAGGACCTTATCTCAATCTGATAAAACCCATATATGACAAACCAACTGCCCGTATCATATTAAATGGGGAAAAACTGAAAGCTTTACCTCTAAAATCAAGAACAAGAGAAGGATGTTCATTATCACCACTCCTGTTCAACATAGTACATGAAACATTAGCAAGAGCAATTAGGCAAGAAAAAGATATAAAGAAGATATGTACAGGAAAGGAAAAAGACAAATCATCATTATTTGCAGATGACATGATCCTCTGCACAGAAGACCCCCCCCCCAAATCCATAAAGACTCTCAGAATTAATAACCAAATTCAGGAATGTAGCAGGATAAAACATCAATAGTATTTCTGTACACTAATAATAAACCCACTGAGAAATTAGGAAAAAATATCAATCACAATAGCACCAAGAATAATTAAATATTTCGGAATGAACCTAACCAAGGAAGTGAAAGACCTCTACAATGGAAACTACAGTATTCTGAAAAAGGAAATTAAAGGAGACTCAAAAAAATTAACAAAATAAGTCCCCCATTCCTGGATAAGCAGAACCAATACAGTAAAAATAATCATACTTCCAAACTTGATATACAATTCCAATGAAAATTCCAACAGCACTCTTCACAGAACTGAAGAAAATATTTCTCAAATTCATATGGAACCAGATGAGACCCAGAACAGGAAAAGCAATCCTGGGTTAAAGAGAGCAAAATAAAAAAAAAAAAAAAAAAAAAAAAAAAAAGAAGCAAAATGGGAGGCATCACAATCCCAGAACTGAAGGTAAACATATTACAAAGCTAGTATGATAAAAACAGCATGGTACTAGCACAAAAACAGACATGAGGATCAATGGAAAAGAATAAAGGATAAAGGAACAATTCCAAGCACATTTGATCTTTGACAAAGGGGCCAAAAACAAACACTGAAGGAAAAAAAAAAACCTCTTTAATAAATGGTGTTAGGAAAACAGGCTATCCACATGCAGAAGACTTAATCTAGACACACATCTCTCATCATGAACAAAACTAAATGTTAAAACAGAAACAACCTGCTGGAAGACAAAGTAGGTAAAACTCTTGAATTCATAGGCATAGGCAAGGACTTTCTGAACAGAACACCAGCTGCACAGAAATAGCACAGAGAATCAACAAATAGAATCATATCAAATCGAAAAGCTTATGCACAGCAAAAAAACAACCAACAGAGTGAAAAGACAACCTACAGAATGGGAAGAAAATTTTGCTAGCCCTTCCTTAGAAGACTCATATCTAGAACATATAAAGAAAGAAAAACATTAGACTCCCCCCCAATAAATGAATTAATCAAAAAATGGACAAGCAAAATGAACAGACACTTCATGGAAGAAATGCAAATGGCCAATAAATACACAAAGGAATCCTCAATATCGCTGGCCATTAGAGAAATGCAAATTAAAACAACATGAGATTCTACCTTATCCCGGAAAGAATGGCCATCATCAAGAAATCAAATAATAACAAATACTAGAGAAGATGAGAAAAAGGAACCTGTAATGGTTGATAAATTGTGTTAACTTGAGAAGTTTAGAAGCTTAACTAACTCAGCAGTTCTACATCCTAGGGTGTAGAGGACATGTCCTGGGGCATCTGTTTATGCTCCAGGATGTTGTAATGGTTGATTCACTGTGTCAACTTGAGAAGTTTAGAAGTTTAACTAAGTGACTCAGCAGGAGGCCAGGGTCCTCACTTTGTAAACATCCTGAGCCTGTGCAAGAGCAGGGCATGGAGATGATGTGAGTGCTACACCCACCTGAGGGCAGGCGGCCTGCATACAATATAAGGGAGTAAAAGAGGCTTGCTCTCCCCCCTTTTGCTCTTGCTGTCTTCCGCAGCCATGAACTGTTGCCCATCTGCCACACACCCTGCCCTGGAGCCAGCCAATTATGGACTGAAACCTCTGCAAACTGGGAGCTAAATAAACCTCTCCTTCCTTAATTCTGGGTGTCAGGTATTTTGTCTCAGCAATGAGAGAAAAGTAACTAAGACAGAAGCCTTCTACATTTTTGGTAGGAATGTAAACTAGTCCATCCACTATGGAAATCAGTGTGGTGATTCATCAAAAAACTGAAACTAGAAATTCCATATGACCCAGCTACTCCCCTCCTAGGTGTCTTCCCAAAAGTATTAAAGATATTATATTATAGTGATGCATACATATTCATGTTTATAGCAGTACAATTCATACTAGCTAAATTTTGGAAGCTGCCTGCTTGTCTACAGATGAATGGATAAAGAAATTGTGTTATTTACACACAATGGAGTACTACTCTGCCACATGGGAAGAAAAACCGGAGTCTTCTGTAGGAAAACGGATGTACCTTGAAACCATAATGTTAAGTAAAATAATAATATTAACACAAGCTTAAATATCACGTGGTTTCTCCTATATGAGAAACTCAAAGTATAAATACCTATAAAGACTAAAAGATGATAGGAAGTAGGAAAACAGATCTTTCTCAAAAGGGAAAGGGATCAAAAGATGGAGGGAAAGGGAGACAGGGAAAGGGAAAGGGGATGAAAAAAGGAATGAAGATATAGTATCTACATGTATCAACCCCCCACAAAGACTGTAAACACTGCGTATTACAAGCATGTATTAATAAATAAAAAAGGAATTCTCATAAAAGACAGTATTACTAGTATACTATTTTAGCTCTATAATTCAGACAATTCAGTGCTGATTTCTAAACTTAGACACTCTAGAAACAAAGTACACCATTACAGAAATAATAAAAATGGAGTGTTATTGTTCTTCAATACGATTATTTTCAAGGATTCATAATAGAGAGATGGTAACAATAAAACAAACACATTAAAGAATTAATATTGCTCTGAAAATAAGAGGTAAAGTATCTGAAAAAATTTTTGAACTTTAGTTCACATCAATGTTTATTATTAAAATTAGTAAAACGTAATTATAATTAGTAAAATTAAAACATTTAAAATTTATAGTATAAATAGATTTGAATTTGGTTATACTAAGATTCAAGTTTTTTAATAATGCATTAAATGTTTAAAAGTTGACTAGGTTTACTATAATGGACAGCTGAAACCATTAACCAATTTTAAGTCAGGTAATAGACACATCATATTTTCTTTTTGGTAAACTCAGTTTTAATTTAATGTAATTTTGCAATAATACTTGCATATTATATAATATTTTAAGTATTATACCATGTATACTTATGAACTGTCATTTCACAGAAAAAATTGACTATTTGGAGAGTTTTATTCCCTTATTAAAAGTTGTTTTGTTAAAACCAACTTTCTTTCTTCAGGGACGTGCATCTCTAATTGTATGACAGGAATCAACATAAAAATATTATTTCTTACATACATATATCCATAGTAGTCAATTTTTATCCTATGAGTTTCACGTTGATTTCAAAGACTTCAAAACATTTTTAGAATAGCACTCTTTAACTTGCTAGTTACAGAATTATATTCACAATCCACAATTAAAATGAATATAATGCAAAAAGCAAATTCCAATGTACTCTTAACATTTAAAGATAGAGCTGGCTGAAGGCTCCCAACAGTACCCATGCCATCACCTGAACATAAGACTATCTTGAAATCTACTCTGCCAGATTAATTAGTCCATTGCTCTTAATCTCAGGCACCCTCAAAGCCTCAAACCAGGAGCAAAATATAGTTCAATTATCTGCCAGAGCATAGCACACATAGCCAAGAGTCCATATAATAAGATTAATATATTGCTAAACTTTAAAAATCCTATAATCCAAACTTTACTAGCTCCAAGAAGACTACTGAATAGTATGTTTTTCAGCAAATAGGCTGTGCTGCAACTTTTAGAAGGAATATGATACAAAAGTGGAAAGAATATGATCTTATTAATTTTGATTAGAATCCTCGTGCAAATTGCCTGCCAGTTAGAGCTTAAAGCACGCACTTACCTAGAGTAGTTTAATAAAAATTGGCCACACCTTATCATTTTCAAACTCCAAAATAGGAATTAAATACCTTAGGAAACTCTTGGTTCCTATTAGTGTATAGATATTGTGGATAAACAGCTCATGAATTCTGTGTTGAAAGTCTGACACTAAAAATTAAAATAAGAATTTTAACAGCCATTATCTTATTTTTAGTTTGCTCAAGACATTTCATACATCTGATCCCAGAGGACTCAGACAGGCTAGTTCTGGAGCCACTTTCTAGGTAGGGTAAATAATGTATGCAATACACAAAGCCAATTAGGATCAAAATGCTGGCCTTGGGATTCTGAGGGTTCAGCATTCTGTAAAAACAGGCTGTGCCATTTTCAAGAATGATATATGCTTTTACATCAAGTTACTTACTTCAGCACTATCCTGAACAGAAGAGCTGTTGTTATAATGCTAAAATTTGAGAAGATAACAGCCATGGCCTAGAAAGAAAGAGAAGACAGAGTTACAATTCAAACGAAGTGCTGGCCTCAGAAATCTCCCAGCTTGCTAGTTCATCTGACAAAAAGGCTTTTTAGTCAAAACCAGAGGGGTTATTAGGGCAGCTGTTTCACTAGAGGATCGAATTCCATTTTTATTGCTTGTTAAATTTATACAGATATGACCAAATAATTGTTCAGGGTTTGAAAATATGTGCTTAAATTCAGGCCATGCCTGTATAAATACACTGTATGTGTAGCTCTGGAAATACTTTCAAATTTTAAAGGTTTAGATCTAGAAATAACAGTTACCATGCTTAGGAAGCAACTTTTCAAGCTCTCAAACTATTGCACATTTAATCCTGCTTCTATGGGTAAACAGAAGGGTAGTACTGTTAGGCTTATTTATATCAAAAGAAAATTTAGGCAGATTTTTAAGCATCTTTATACTGTCCTAAAAGCTGAATCAATTTTCCCCCTTGAAATGATATAAATCAAAGCTAAAATCATATCTGACAGTTCTTTGGGTTGATTCAAGTTATTTTAAACACTTAGAAACATGCTAGCCATATTTTACAGTGGTTTTTAATTCAATCATATTTCACATGAATATCAATCTGAACATGTGTACATTTTTCTGAGAAAGTATAAAATTTTATCACTGCTCCCCATGATTGGACCTGGCAAAATTAATAATTCTTAGCATAAATTCTTCCTATCTCCTTGCTACTGCTTCAAGTTGATTAAACTCCAGAGTATTAAGTCTTATAACAGCAAATATGGCTAATATGCAGCTAAAGAAAAAAGAGTAAATACTATAAAAACTGACAATATTTTCAATAATATAACATTGCCGCTTTTCTACTGAAATTTTTATAAACTGAAAAATTTTAATTGACACATGACTGTATGTTATTACAGGGTATAAAGTGTGATAATTTGATAGAGGTATATACTGTATAATGACCAAATCAAAGTAATTAGCATTTCTACCTTTTTTTTTTTTTTTTGTGGGTACCAGGGTTCGAACTCAGGACCTCGCGCACCAGCAGGCGCCTGTGGGGCTGAGTGATATCACCGGCCCTTTTTTCGTATGTGGGTAGCGGGAGTCGAACTCAGGACTTCGCGCTTGCCGGGTAGGCGTTTATGCCACTGAGCCATCTCACCGTCCCCCTACCTTTTTAACTATTCATCATTTCTTTTTTTTTTGTGTGTGGGTACCGGGGGTCGAACTCAGGACCTCGCGCTTGCGAGCAGGCACTTGTGCCGCTGAGCAATATTTTTCACCGGCCCTTTTTTCCTTTGTATGTGGGTACCGGGAGTCGAACTCAGGACCTCGCACTTGCCAGGCAGGCACTTATGCCGCTGAGCTATCTCACCGGCCCCATCATTTCTTTGTGTTGGGTGATTCTGAATTGTTTTGTCATTATACTTCTCTGCAAGACAAATGCTTGTAAACCCACAGTTAAGAGACAAGTAAGAAAAGATAGAGGAAAGTGGCTGATGAGAGTAGGAAAGAAGTGACCCAGAACAACATTAAGGACAGTGCCAATACACCTAGCCTGGTTAGCTTGATGAATTCTACAAAGTCCTTCCATGTAACACTATAAATAAATCAAACATCCGAACTCTTTGTCCCCAAATTCCCATGTATCTCTAATTCCTTAAATAGACTCAAAATAGAAATACGTAGAGTATGCCACATGTTTTATAGTATCTGTGGGTGTACAGAATCAGGAAGGAAGAGCAAAGCAATAAATATGAAACAAAAGGAAATTGCAACTGTTTTGATCCTGGAGTTGCAGAAAAGGGGTATAAATGTAAAGGTAATCTGCTGGATACAAAAAAATACAACAGAAGATATGGGACATACGAAGTCCTAATAACCTCACTGAGTGTGGACATTATATGCCATAATCATGAGCTAAGATTAATAATATCAACAAGAATGGAAAGGGGAAAAGGGGAACTAGAGGAGGAGTAAGAAAGGGAGAGGGAAGGTGATTAGAAAAAGAAACAAGCTGTATTATGTACATGTACTAACTCCCCAAGATGACTGTAAAATGCATGTACTTCAAACATGTACTAATAAGATTAAAAAGTACAAATAATATTTCTTTATTAAATGTGAATAATTACGTTTGTTGGATATGGGAAAAGTAGAAACAAGAATATAGGAGAGGACACAGTCCTCTCCTATATGGACTGGGCATTTACTGCCAATATGGATCATATGGCTGGAAGGACTTCAGGTGATCAAGTGGCCCAGGTCCCTGACTTTCACCTGTATTATTATTATTATTATCATTATTATTATTATTATTATTATTATTATTCAGATGGGGTATCTGAAACTTAAGGCAATTGGAGCCTGCCTAGTTACACAGGTTCTAAATTGTGAAAAAAGTGTCAAACTCCTGTTTCCTATAGTAGCCCTCTCATCCTGTTCTAAAACTGATTTGGTCATACTTAAGGGGTTTCACATAAAGGACTGGTCCCGATAAAAATCCTATTTATAATCAAAATGCCTTATTTTACCTTTCAAAGAAACTTAGAATGCATTTTGGTAATAAAAGCAATAAAAATCTTCATTTTATAAAATATAAGAGGGAAATATATACGTGACCCAAACTGAGTAACAGTTTAAGAACTAACTCCAATTCCGATTACTGATGCTTCCCAAACTGACACAAAAGATTTCAAGAGAGGCAAGATTATCAGTTATAGATGGCTTTTATAATTGGGAGGATGAAATCCTATTCTCAAAGAGATTGCTGGTTAAATGGTAAGATTAAAAAAAGAAAACCATACAAATAAAAAGCATAAACTACATTAAAACAGATATAAGAAAGAGAGGTCCACTGAGTGTATAATTTTTTCAGTTAATCATGCAAGTCTGCTCGGAGGTCTTAGATGCTGAGATTAAGAGCGGAGGTTGGTCATGGGATGACTCGGAAAATAAAGATCCTGATTAAGGTCACACGAAGAGAGCTGGAGGGAGCAACTCCCAAACGGCAGAATTTACTACAATAAACTTCAACAGTGAGCGGATCTGGCAAGCAGATGAGTAACTCAAGATTCAGATAATTCTGGGAAAACTTCAGCAAGGCCAGTGAGGGCAACAAGAAATAAAAATCCAGAAAAATGATAAAAAAGAAAGATTAGTTCTGGAACTCATTTCTCTTTTTCGTCTTTTCAATGCCATTTCTGTCATATTTACTTACAGGCTGAAGGTAGGATAGGACATAGAAGACAATCAAGTTATCCAGGAAATAAAGAAAAGCAGGAATGGACCACTTCATGAAGTTAGAGAATTCCTTCCAGGAAGCACATCTCAAATTTCTACTTTGATGATCTTCTAAAGAAAGAAATTTAGGAATAAATAATCTTGATGAGAATGCTTGTATTTTTAGAGAAAGTACATTACATTTGATTACAGACACAATCCTTTAAAAGGTGCTTTATAAATTTGACTCTGTAAGTGACTACTAAGCTAAAAGAATTGAAGATAATACAGAATTTTATTAGTCTGTCTCTAACCCACCTCTGTGTCCTATCACTAACAATCAGCAACATCCTTATGAATACTGATCATCCTAACACCTGTTAAAGCAGCAGAAGTATCATGTAAGGTGACTCAGCATACGCATGCAGTTTCTCCTACTACTATGAAAGCATCGGAGCAAGAGGGGAGCAACATGTTAGAATAATTAGGAAAAAATATTAAGTCTTCATGCTGCCCTTCCCTCCCAAGAGATCAGCAAATAGAAATGTGTATATGCGGACCTAGAGACAATTAACTTTTAATAATCCTAATATGAGTTATTATCTCAGCTCCAGATTTTTCAAGGTTTAGAAACACATACTGTAAAAGAATATAAAATGAAAGCACAGCAAACAAAGGCAGTTTAAATTTAAGCCCTGCAAGTAATGCAAGAGTTTCATGAAATTAAGAAATATATTCCACTAACCAGAAACTCTACATGGACAGAAATGTATTCCACTAACAGAATCTCTGCACAAGCCGGGGATAGAGCTCAGAGGCACAAGCGCCTGCCTGGCAAGCGCAAGGTACTGAGTTCAATTCCTGGTACCAAAAACAAAGAATCTCTGCACAGATTGTGAAACTGTTGAGTATGAAAACACATTCTTAGGTAAGCACTTTAATCCTTAAAATCGGTTTACCTCATATGAATAGATTAAAGAGGTAGTGAGCTAAGGGCTCATAACTGAAGAACTGAGGTAGAGAAATAATAATCATAAGGGCCTATATGTTCCACAGAAAAGCCAATACTGTATATCTGGGGAAGGGATTAGTATCCCTATGTAATAGTTCTGCTCAGAACACAATCTCTTTAACTTGAGTATACTACGCTGCCTTCCACATAGGAAACGGGAGTCATTTTGCAATATAATACATATCAAATCAAACAGCAGTTATTTAGAAAATCCTGAATTTGAATTAAAATTAACTTGGTGTGTGAAACCATTACAGAAACAAGTGATGAGGCAGAGTGATGAGCAGGACATTGGGAAACACGGGATGGTCTCCTAGCTTCACCCCTTCCAATGCAGCTCTGTATACCGCTTTCTCTGAGGCTGTTTCTTCACCTTTAAAACATACTTATGTTTGTGTCTTAGGTTCCTCATATATAAAATTAATCAACTAGACTAAATGAAATACAATGTTCCTTGCAGCTCCAACGTTTTTGGGTTCTGTGATTTTTAGTAAGTATATAGTACCACTTTAAGACTCACCTTTCTTTATAACATAGAATGACACAAGCACACAGAAAATGAGCTTCACCAGTTCTGAGCATATATTCACAGTAGTTGGAAGATAATCATACTTGTTCTCTGAAATGTAACAGAAACGTTTTAACTATAAATTTTATTCTGTATGATTATAATACAGCTAATAATTTACAATTGTTTTGAGCCTTAAAAGCTGGATTTAGCTGGGTGTGGTGCTGCATGCCTGTAAACCCAGCACTCTGGGATGCTGAGGCAGAAACATGAGAGTTTTTGAGCCCAGCCTGGGCAACTTACCAACTTAGTGATACTCTGTCTCAAAATAAAACATTGAGAAAAGGCCTAGGGATAAAGCTCAGTGTGAAGGCCCTAGGTTTAATCTCCAGTACCGCCCATCCCCTGCCCCACAATGCTGGATTTATCCCAGCCCAGGAGGCTGGGCAGAAAGATTGAGAGTTCAAGGCCAGCCTGGACTACAGTCAGACACTGTCTCAAAAAAAAAAAAAAAAAAAAAAGGTTATATTAAATTTCTTCCAGTTGGCTTTTCTCTTTTGAATATCGGTATCACTTCATCCAATGTATTAGCTACTCATATGCCACTTTGTTTTTTATTATCCTTGAGTTTGGTGAACACACCTCATGTTTTCATCCACATTACTAATAAATCTGTTGACAAGGCTAGGACCGAGGCCAAAGAAAACTCTCTGGCAAGGCATTAGATTGCCTTCTAAATAGACCATTAATCAACATTCAGTGTCTGAAACATCAAGCAGTTATGAGTATTATCTGCTGAATTAATAGGTTATGACTCTTCTGACATGTATGCCTTGCTAAAAATCAAGGTACACTTTATAATATTTCCTTAATTCACAACTTGCTAATCTATTTCATGTCATGGTACACACAGAAAACATTAATATTTTTCAATTCTCTGTGATAAACAGTGCACTGCAGTGAAAGAAGAAAGTCATCTGAACAGAGGCAACTAGCAACTGGCACAGGGTTTCGCCCCTTCTGGGGCTGAGAAAAACACTCTGAGGCATACATCTAAACCCACTGATGGGTTGGGAAGCTGTGTCCTAACTAGAAAGTCAAATGAATTAATTAAGAAATGAGGTTTGGTCTAGAATGCCTTGGCCTTAACTGTTACCTGTCTTTTCTAAATGCTTATAAAAATGCTTTATAATTTTGCCAAAAACAATATGAACTTCTTTGGGTACTATTTTCAGGAATGCATTTGCTTTCCCTTTGAAAACATTTCATCTCCTGGTTATATTAAAACCCAAACCACCCAAGCACAAGGCAACTTGACATTCTCTCTCTCCAGAACACTTTCTTCCCAATCTATGCAGAATCCTTGATTTCTCATTCCTGTCATATAATCTGTAAACCTCTACAACAGTACTCTTCACATTGTACTATGATTAGTTTTTATGTAAATATCTTACCCTTTGAATGTAAGTTCCTTACGAGAAAGGGATCATGTTGGTTACCTTCACACATCTTTACCTAAGTGTCCTGCACTTATTACCCGATGCACTTAATAAATGTACACTTGATTTTAAATATTTACTTGCTCAACTTTCTCCATCATTCAAGCCTAGTTAAAACATCTCCTCTCTTTCCTGAGCACAAAGGTAGACTTAAGTCACATTCTGTCATCCTCAAACAGTACTTTTGATGATCTTTTATCATGATACGCACATGAACAAACATATGTACACAGGATCCGGGGCTTTGGGTTACAACTTTTAAACTCCTGTCAATGTTCTTTAACTGATCTTTTCTGGTAATTCTCTCATAGCTAATCCCAAACTGTGTGAGCATATGTGACTTTGGTCCACTCATCTCCGAACCACACATCTTATCTACATTGCATCCAACCTTACTGGTTTCCCTCCAGTTCTGGAAGAAGGGGCTATGGCCCTACTTTCACCCGTTCTTTCCTTTAAAACCTTCCCTTCTCAGCGACTACAATAAACATTCCTTTTGATTTCACTATATCTCCAGTAGCTTCCTCTCTAATAACTGGGTTTGTTTTCTTGTCTTACAAACACTTGTAAACATCTGATGAACGAAATTTAAGATATCACCCCCCTACTGCACCTTCTTCTCTCCATAAAATGGTACCAACATCATCTCCACTTTGTACTCAGAAATACCTACTTTCTGAGATTACTAAATCTAAAGGGCATGTTTTAATCCTCATCATAATGTTGCAATTCTTTGTCTCCAAATTGTCCTTTCTTTCTATGAGTCATGTACACTTAGTTCTCTCACCTAACAATTTCTTCTTCATGTTATAAACACACTGGCATGACATTAAATGTTGCCAATCCTTAAAATGTGTCACTTACTCTATTATCTCATTCTGCATGAGCCCTCTGCTCCTAGAGTTTTAAATATTGATTTAATATTAATGTACACAAACCTATATTCTGGAACATTTAATCTACTCTTCACTAAATATATCCATATAACTTCCTCATATTTACTCATTTCATCAATATCTCCTTCAAGTACATGATGTGCTAGACACTGTAGGAAATTCCAGTGAATGAAGACATAGTTCCCGGCCTAAAGAAAAGCACCTAGCTAAAACTATAATTTCTCCAAATGTGGTTCAACTTTCTTTTCCTCCTCCTAATTCCCATCTCAACTGAAATCATTATCAATGCACTTATAACTCAAACCAGAAACTTCCAGCTAGCCAATATTTTATCTTCTTTAATCCCTACATTCAGTAATTGTCCAAATCACATCTTTTCTATGTTCCGATATTTCTTGACTCTTCCCTTTCCATTCCTATAGCACTACATTAGTCTTCATCATCTGTGGATTGAGTTTGCAATAACTCCTTAACTGCTAACCTGCTTCCAAGTCTTTTCCTTTACTAACCAGCTACCAATATAGTTTCTTATTTATCCTCCTGTTTACAATATTTAAGTGTTCCTTACCCTCCAGACTCTAAGGCCTACATAATAAAGCATGGCATATGAAGTCCTTAACAATCTGACCATTACTTTCCTGTTTGGTCAAGTACTCCTTCTCTCTCCTATAGGTCCTTAAACTTTTTCTCAGTAATTCTGCACTACAAGTTGACACAACATATCCTGCTTTATCCATGCATCTGTCCTGCATCTTCAAAATACTTCTATTAATGCACTTATTGTAATGTGGTTTTATGACGTGTTTACATGTATGTCTCTCCTAATAAACTGAGTTCTTAAGCACAAAGTCTATGTCTTATGTACTTTGAACTCTACTACTACTTCACCTAGGGCCTGATAGGTACATGTTAACTTAGGTTGAGACTTACATATACATGTTACTCCCTAAGCAGACCATTAAGTATCATGGTATCATGATTTTTCTTCATTAATTTCTTTTCCTTTATGGGGGGGGTACTGGGGCTTGAACCCAGGGCCTCTGCATGTTAGGGAAATGCTCTACCACTGAGCCACACCTCCAGCTCCATGTCATGATTTTATGTGTTGTCAACAGTACTAGTGAGAAGTACTCAATACAGTTTTGTTGAATTGAAGTATTTACTTTAAATCCTTACATTAAAAAAAGTTCTTGAGTGCATATTTATGAAGTCTTCTAATATGTACTGTCATATTGACACACAAATTACAAGAGTACCTCACAAATGCCAAGTGACCAAATATATCCTCCTGCCTATTTCAAAGTAAGCTGTAATTATACATTTTGCTATAGACTCAGCAACACTCGTTGAATGAAGCAGTAATCATATACTACCATATATTCCATACAAAGGGTTTGATTTTGAACTTGAGCAACCCAAATTTCATCCAGTTTCAAAATACTTCTTGCAGAAGAAAGTTTAAATAAAATTTAAACATGCTTTATCATTCACATGATGCAAGTGCTTCATAAAATATTATTATTTCCATTTTATAATAAAGGAAAACAAAGACAGGAAAACAGTGTGATTAAGCGTTCCATATGTATTCTGCATCTCAACTTACCTTCATTGGCAGAATATTTTACTAATAAGATGCGACTTGAGCTTAAACCAATGAATACAGCACCCAGTAGGAATGTACACATCGTTGAGAACCGCAAACCAGGACTCCTACAGCATTTTCTTTCCATTCCAGTTATTCAATTGCCTTAAAAAGAAGAGCATTTTCATAAGCAACTCTTGATGGCAGACCTAATGGTTCTGCATAATGCAAATACTCCTGACCACATAACAGAAAAAGAACTTTTTTGATATTTGGCTGTGACTGCCTGACCAGTACAGTTCAGGAGTAAAGGAGCAGATACACGGAAAGGAAAAAGTCAAACTCTAAATAGGAAGCGATACTCTTTGAGACAGAAAACGACCAGGTCAGAAATGATGACAAAGGTAGCAAGTAAGGAACAGACACTTAGGGACTGCAGAAAAACAGCTGTGCATTCTTATCAGCAACTCTGATGTACAAGAAAAGGATTTTGAAATATTTTTCCTCCTCAGTAGCAGTTCTTCTGAGCTTGTTGGGAAAGACCGCGTTATAAGAACCAAAATGGAAATATCTGAAACCCTGCTGTTAAATTTTATTGAAATTAAACAAAGGAGCTTCATCTTGGGACTCGATGAGTCTAAAACCCTCTTTTGACAGAGAGAGGACATGAAATCCCACGCAGGGCTTACCCTACCCCAAACCTCCCAGTGTACCCGCAGGAATGACCCAGAGTCCGTGGGGACTGCAAAGAGCTGCCAAATCCACAGCCAAGCTGGGCGCTGTGCAGGACACCAAAAGACAACGCCCCTTCCCGGGGAGGCCGGGTTTCCCCCGCCGGCATGGAAACCCTCCCGGCACACATGCGCAGTGGGCATCTCATCGGCGCGCTCCCACCTCCTACGCACGCGCAATAATTTCCCGCGGACGCGGTTACCTCGCTCCCTCAGAAAATCTTCTAGTGGAAGAATGCACATCATAGAGCTGGTACTATCTAGCTCCGCAATAGCAGCAGTAGCTTTTTAGGTTCCATAGGCGAGGAAGCTATGCTAGAGAAACTAAGGCGAAAAACCCCCTGCATCCAGGCCTGCTATTCCGGAACCAAAAGCTAGATAAGGTCCCTAGCGGGAAGAGCGGCACCGGCACCCACTGCGCAGGCGCGCTCAGTGTTACGCTTCCGGAGGGAGGGGCGAGGCGGCCGATCCCGCCCAGCGCGGCCCTTCCTGCGTCACGTGAGGGGAGTCAAGTGTCACGTGAGGCCCAGGTGGCTGCGGAGCTACGGCGAAAGAGAGAGAGGAGGAAGGGAAACCGGAAGGGGTACGAGTGAAGCAAAAGGGAAGAGACAGATCCCCAGAGAGGGAGGGGTGCGTGTCCACCCGCCTCTCCCCTCAGCTCTCCCCGGGCCCAGCCACCGTACCTCGCGCCCAGGTGACAGCTGGGCCGGGGCCGCCCAGCGCTGCCTGGGGCGCGAGGATCGCGCGGCGCCCCTCCCCCTCGTCCCGTCCGTCCCGTCGTTTCGCGTCACGTCCCGTTCCGAGCCGTCCCTCACGGTGCCACCGGCTGGGTGCAGATGCGAATCGACCGCATCGGGGACGGTTCTTGACTCTCTGGTCCCTGGTTCGCTGCCGTCCTCACCCTGTCGCGGGGCCGGCCCCTGCTCCGGCCCCAGGATGCAGAATGTGATTAACACGGTGAAGGGAAAGGCACTGGAAGTGGCTGAGTACCTGACCCCGGTCCTCAAGGTAAGCCGGGCTGGGCTTGCCAGGCGCTGTCGGGCACACGTTTAGCTCTGCAAGGACCCGGCGCCAGAGGGGCCCCCTGTTCCAGGCGGGGAAGGGTGCAGGGGTGGGACCTCCGTCTTCCCGGGCTGTTCTTTAGGGCTTCCTGACTCCCCGGGCGAAGAGTTGGATCCACCCTCCTTGCGAGCCACTGTTTCTACCAGTCATTACTCTCTCCGGCGGGGTACGCCGGATTGGAAGTTCTTAAATGTTAGTACACAACTAACATTTAAGAACGTTAAATCTTAACATCGGAATTTTTAAACGAGCATTTTTTTGCTTATTTAAAAAATGGAGTCAGCTTTGGTAGCAAAGTGACATGTCACTTTTTTCTTCCAAGTTTTATGGAATATCCCTTAAGTATCAAGTAGGTATGTTGTAACTTAGGTCCCAACTAGTTTAGATTTCAGAGGAACAAAGTGAAATTGATAACACTATCTCAGTAACATTGATCCCAGCTAAGTAGCAAAACTTCTTTCTCAAGCTTATAAAATAGCTGTAACTGGTTATTTATCTTGGACTTTACTGGTAATAAGGAGCAGCTTGACTCCCGAGTATGTAAATTTTGGTATACTGTATTGATATCAGTACAAATGTTTTAAAGTAGAAGTTGTGGTATATGGTTGTTACAATAAGTGACTCAGTTGTTCCTTATTTTCAGAGATAAATTTCTACAACTGCAAGTTTTTTCTTTCATCGATTCTTTTATAACATTTTATTGTAACTTGCTTTCTGAAAAGTGAGCAGTGATAGTAAATGAATGGCAAGTTCTTACTTGGTTTCATTTTGTTGGTTCTTTTTTGAGCTTTAAATTAGAATTTTACTGATCTTACTGTGGGGATGAAATATTCTGATATGCTGAGAGGAATAGTGAATAATTTTCTTTGCTCCCTTTCACTGACAACGTTAGGTCTGTACTTTTTAAATACGTACTTATTTCTAAGATTCGTTTAAAGATAATATTTTGTTGAACCAAGTAAGAAAAAAAATCAAGAGCAGTTATTCTGTTGCTTTGCTTATATTTGTTTGCTGGGAAAGTCAATTTAGTTAAGATTATTCAACTATTTAAAATTTGAAAATAGTTTTGATGTTTGCACCAAATGCTTTTTATTTTATTTATTTATTTATTTTTGGTGTATATTGCTTTTCAGAACAGCCTACCTACAATCCTTGCAGGTGGATCAGGCGTTGGCCACAGGATCCACCTCCTACCTGGGTCTCCTGCAATCCTTTTGTCACCATTTTAATAATACACAGTTGTTACAACTTTTTGTTTTTGAGGAGAAATAACCAAAAGATTTCCCAAATTAAATATACAATTTTACACAATGGTTATTTAATATGCCAGTTGCATTTTATTAAATATATGACATAGAATTATTTTGAGAAGTCATTATAATTTTTCACCAACCTGAAAACAAAGTGTTAGCATGTCAGAGCGTATGGCCTCTATTTTTAGTATAAAGGAAATAAGAATTAATGACCATCTTGTCACTCTTGTGCTGAATCCTTAAGAGTTTCCTGCTAGATGAGGGAAGGCAAGGAGAAGAAAAGAAATCCTTAAGAAAGAACTAGTGGGGCTGGTGAGATGGCTCCGTGGCATAAGCGCCTGCCTGGCAAGCGCGAGGTCCTGAGTTCGACTGCCGGAACCCACATACTAAAAAAGGGCCGGTGAGATGGCTCAGCAGCGCGGGCGCCTGCTGGCGCGCGAGGTCCTGAGTTTGACCACCGGTACCCACAAAAATAAAAAAGAACTAGTGGTCTTCTCTTAGCAGTAAAAATTCAGAAAAATTATGTTTTTTTTTTTTTTTTTTGGAGGATGTACATACAGTAAAAGCCAAAGTCCTCGTAATGATCTTCAAGGCTGCTTGATCAGTAGAGGTCCCCATCTCAACTGCTACTGTGTTCCAAGATCACTCCTGCCTAAGAGCCTGGCCTCTTTGGTGCTCCCTCAAGCAGTCTTACATCTGAGGTTTTCCATTTACTCATCTCTTAGCCTGAAATACTTTTTCTCCTGTAGACAGCCTTATCGCTTGTTCATTTACTTAGGTTTCAAGTCTTTATTGTTACATCATTCTCTTTTTAATGGCCATCTCTCCACCACCACCCAACAGTTTCCTCTCTGCTTCATTTTTCTTAATGATGTGGTGCACATTTCTTCCTCAGGTAGAAATTAAGCTCCTTTTGATGGCAAGGTTGAGTTTGGTGTATTTTATTTACACCTATATCCCACTGCTTCAAACTGCCTGGTACTTAGTAGTTAGTAAATATTTGTTGAGTTAATAACGTTCATTCACTAAATGAACTTCTGCATTTTTGTAGACTACTACAAAAATCTTACAAATTTAGAAAAATTTAGTAAATAGCATCCTTTAGAGGAAAGAACATTGTTTTACTATCTTGGTGTAAATGAGAATAATGGAACATATTAAGTGATTTCTACTTTTGGTTTCTAATGTTACTTGGTTTAAATTAGACATTGGCTGAATTGTAAGATATCTACACGTCTTTAAGGTATTTTTACGCTGTTGTGAAATGAAGATGTATGTTCATTGCACAGTCACTGTAAGACTTCATGTTTGTTGAAACCTTTCAGTGTTTTTTTCTTAGAGCTCTTTATTATAGCTCTGATGGAATTGTATTGTAGTTATTTTCATGTCAGTGTCTTATATTAGACTTGTATATCATTGTAGTGAAGCATCAGTGATACACACATACAATTTATACATTGTCGTAGTTAAGTATCAGGGATACATGCACATGGTATACACAGTACATACACTTTTTGTATGTACTCCATTGCCTGGAAGGGTTCTAGGCAAATAGTTGCCCCCAAAACATTTTTTAGTTGAAAGTAAAAGATGTAACACTGTTACTATTTTTGTTTTCTTTAGGAATCAAAATTTAAGGAAACAGGTGTAATCACCCCAGAAGAGGTGAGTGTTGAAGATATTCTGAAGCTTTTATACTTTACAGTATATTAAACTGGCTGGTTTTTCTGCCTTATAAGAAAACATCTGGAACTTTCTGACTTGAGTAAAATTAGATTTTGCTGATTATAAACTGATTTACAAGTATTTGTACTTCCCATAGAATAAATGATGTAACTTCTCAGTTTGCCACTTCTCATATTTCTTTGAAGTTCCTCTTTATTTAGAAATGAAGGCGATTCCTATGGTCACTTACACTTTACACATTTTTGTTATATTGAGCTGTGCAGTGGGCTCTGTAGTGTTTGCTGTGTTCTGGATCTGCTGTACTGAATGTGAATTTTCATGGTTTTCCATTTGTAAATTTTCACTGCTTGATTATTAAATTCTCTCTTAATACAATATTCAGCATAAATATTATATTTGTTAGATTCCTACCACTGATTTTTTCACTTTTTCAACTAAACAAGTAATGTCAAAATTGGTTAATATTTCATGGGCCAGTTGTGTTTTATTGAAAATTTTTTTTTTTTTTTTTTTGGCAGTACTGGGGATTCAACCTAGTGTGTTCCCACTGAGCTGTGTGCCTAGGCCTTTTTATACTGAGACAGGGTCTCCCTAAGTTGCCCAGGTAGGACTTGAACTTGCAATCCTCTTGCCTCAGCCTCCCTCAGTCCTGGGATTATAGGCATGTGCCACCATGCTTGGCTTACTGAACTTTGATGACAAAATTGTTTTTTAAGGAAACATTTCACTTGTTTGCCAAATTTGTGTTATCTCTTTCGTTAGTGTAGTTTATTCCTGGGGAAATAAATACTATGCTAAAAATCCTTTTAAACTCCAGTTTTAAGAATAGTTATGATTGGGTCAGATTTGTTGTGTTCTTAATAAAAGGCAAAGAATTTAAGCTTGATCTTTAACTCACTGAAAACACCACTCATTGGTAATAGAATTGTATTGGTTTGAAAAAAATATTTTGAAATCAGCCATTGTTGTATGATGAGGCTGCTGCTTCGGGCTCTAAATGCCAAGACCTCAAGCCCAGAATAATTGATCTTTCAGTTTTCATATATGATGGATTCTCTCCAGTCCCAAATACTTTTGAGTTCTAAGGATGTTTTGCTGAGCTGATATTTTTTCTGAAACTTTTTAATAAAGACCATGGTGGTATGCACAGAATTTAGGGAACTTGCTTTGTTTTGGGGTTTTTTCCTTGTTTTTTTGTTTTTGTTTTTTTGAGACAGAGTCTCACTATGTGGTTCAGGCTGGATTTGAACTCATTATGTATCTCAGGCTGGCCTCAAATGCATGGTGATCCCTTTGCCTCAGCCTCCCAAGTGCTGGGATTACAGGTGTGTGCCGCCATGCCTGGTCCTGGACTTGGTTTCAAGACCTATTTCTCTAATACTTAGGCACATAAGTTAAGCTATCTAGGGAAGGGCCTCATGTTTCCTCATACCTAAGATTAAGGGTTCAGACTAGGCATTTTCTAAAGGTCCTATTCTGCTGTAGGCTTCATGAGTATAATACCTTGAATGCTAAATAAAAAGAAGTTTTGATTTTAAGGGTGTCATCATTCTTGCTAAATAAAAATGTAACTTAGACATGACTCTGTAAGTAGTACTATCTGAAATCAAGAGTATAGATGAAGGTATGCTTTATCTCCACTGTGTGAAGATGACTAATTGTTAGTTGAAGTTAGAGATGCAAATCTGTGGTTGTTGGCTATAACTAAGCTGTTTTAAAACTGAAATCCTAAAATGAACTGTTAAACTCATGAAAGGAGTTACGAATTTTTCTTTTAAGAAAAAAAATCCGAGGCAAAACTAACCTAGCTGGGTACCAAGCATATAATGCTAGGTTGGAGTGCAGCACCATTATGGGATTGAGGGAGATTAGAAAGAGCCTGGAGGAGGAAACTGAAAGGCAGCATTTGCTCTGGATAAACTCTACTGCTTTGATTTGCTCATTTGTTTCTTCCTACAGCTTCTGCAAAATTCTGCCTGTCAGTGGCCAATTATCTTTTTGTTTGAGAGTTGTCAAAGTCTAGCTTAAAAAGAGGAGCAGCAGTATCTAATATTGCATTGTCTGAAAAAAAATAATCACTATTTGTATTTTTTGAGTTGTATTAATAGAGAATAGGTTGAGGAATAAAGTTGCTCACCAAAATGTAAATTCTATCTTACTGGAGTTATTTATTGATAAATCTCACAAGAGAGTAAACACTAAGAGAAAGCTGCTGCAAGCAATATTGATGATTTGAAATTTGACTATCTTACATGTTATTTGAATATATAAAGCAAATGATGGTAGTTGTTAATGAGGGCAAATGCATGCATGTGCTAATTATAGCTGCAATTCTGTGTTTTTAAATGGTTTTTTCTTTTTAGATTTTTGTTGTTATATTTTAATACCACCAGACTGACTGTGAAATAAAATTAGTCTTGTGACTTCAAGGCAATATACTGTAATTAAAGAATTTTTAATGAGTTGTTTGGCTTGCATTTTGTTAATACTTTTGGTGGTGATAAATTAGTTCCAAATAACCACAGAGTTAAAGGTAATATTTGGTTCCAGTGTACCCCAAAATACTTAAAACTTGAAGTAGACATTATTGTTTTCATTTTCTTCTTGTCTTAATTTAATAAGTTTAAATAATAAAGATATTTTTTAAATGAAAGAACAGAGACATTTCTGCATTTTCTGTTGGGAATACAGTTGCTGTGTCTTATTTTTATGATGTATGATTTATGATGTATGATTTTTATGATTGTCAAAGAGGTTATTCTCAAAGTTCTTATTTGATGGAATTTTATTGTCTCAAAGTACAGTGTTTTATATGGGCATACTTTCTCAGAAAGGCGTTAAAAGACAAAATGTATTGTACTTTTCTTCCTGTGTAACAAACTCCTGAACGGTACAAGATTGTAAGTTAGAGCTGTTATGAAATGGAGGTAATTGGGAAAGTATGTGCACATATTGCTTGAGTTGGGACACTCATTATGCTTAAAAGACTTACGTTTTTTTTTTTTTTTTCTTAAAAATGAGGAATTCCATCCTTCAGTAAGGTCACGTTATGTCCATGTAAACTGGAAATTCTCAAAAGGGCAAACTGCTTCCCTACAAGGCTTTTATTTCTAAAGAAAACCAAAAGCTTGTACAGTGTTCAGTCTGCTTAGAAAGCCCAAGGTTGTTAAAAGGTTCAGTTTCTTAATTTGGTCAGTCCAAAGGTATTTTTTCCTGTTGTTAGGCACTTCATTTGTTTGACTTATTAACGATTCCTTTAAGAGTGTCATAAAGCTTTCAAAACTGGCCATTACTTAAATGAAAAAATAAAATTAAACACTGGGTATGTAACTTAGTGGTAGAGTGCTTGCCTGGCATGTACCAAGGCCCTGGGTTCAATCCCCGGCACTGGAAAAAACCCAAAGCATATACTGATGTGTTGTGATGAAGATTTACATTATAGGCTTATGTCTATTACTAATATTTTCAAAGACTTTAGTTGAGTTTTCAGTCATTAGCACGATTCTCTATACATTTTATTCATCCATAAAATGGATCTTGATATCTTAGATTCTGTAGCCTTACCCTTATTAATTTAATGATACTGTATGTTTTGGGCATTATTTAGTAAAATGATAAAATTGAATTAAAAAATAGCACTTAGTGCTTTTTCTTTCAAAATTAATTTCAATTTTCATAGATGTTTAAAACTTTTACAGTTTAATAATAAAAATAAATCTTCAGGTTGAAAGCAGGTTTGGTTTTCATTTTAATTATTAGGTATAAAGGTTACCTCAGGTAATCAGTTTGATATTTTGCCAGTCTGTATTCAGTGATTAATTTTTCTTTTGCCTCCTTTGATTCCTTCCAAATCCTGAAGTTTGTGGCAGCTGGAGATCACTTAGTCCACCACTGCCCAACATGGCAATGGTAAGTGTACTTAAATGAAAGGTAGTAAACTTCAGAATTATGATGATTTCCATATAGGTTAGTGAATGAAAATTACAATGGCAAATTTAATGAACTGTCTTTCAGAACACTCTTTGTATTAAACAGTACCTCAGTGATACTTAAAGGAAGAAAAAGTGGGCGTGAAATCTAACTTATTTTATTATTATAGCACTAAGGACAGACATGTTTGAGATAAATCCATTTTCTCTTTGCTAGCATCTCCTTTGTAGTATCTAGGTCTGATCTTTAGTTCTTAAAAAATAACATTCAGGAGTTTAATAAATTTGACCAGTTTCTTTTTCCAAATTAAATGTTTGTTAAACATTTTTTATGACAGATGCATACATTTTCTGTGGAGTTTTATGTTTTCTTTAAAACCTGAAACATAGGGCTGGTGAGATGACTCAGTGGCATAAGCGCCTGCCTGGCAAGCGCGAGGGCCTGAGTTCGACCCCCGGTACCCACAAAAAACAAAAAAAACCTGAAACATAGATACTTTTTTTTTTAAGGTTAAAAATTATGTTCTTTTTTTAGTAATTAGCTAAACTTAAATGTTCATTAGCGATCTTAACTATAAATTTGCTTGTAATAGACTTCAAATTTTATTTTCTTCATTAATTTTTTAAATTACTAAAGTAGTATAGTATATATTTTAAAATATGAATAATAGTAATGTTTTGAAACAAATGCCTTTTCATTATTTTCAAGAACTAATGCTAAAAACTTCCATAAAAAGTAATCCTAATACGGGCAGAACTGTTTTGAAATTTACCAACTTGTTTGGATATAGCTGCTTCAACTTGTTAAATCTTTTTTAAGTTTTGTGTATGATACTGAGGATCGAACCCAGGGAGTGCTAAGGTACATTCTTAGCCTTTTCTATTTTGAGACAGGGCCTTGCTAAGTTGCCCAGAAACTTGCTGTCCTCCTGCCTCGGCCTGCTGAGTAGCTGACACTGCAGGCATGCGCCACACCAGCTGTTTTTTGTTTGTTTGTTTGTTTGTTTTCCCTTAAAGACATTTTTCAGCTGTAATTGAAAGGTACAATATGATTAGGAGCAAGAGTTCTAGCATTAAAAAGGTTCTAATTAATAATATTTTTCTTAATGTCTAAAGAACTTACTATTTTAAACCAGGGTTGGAACACTCTTTTGTGGTCTGTTTTATTCTCCTTCATTTTTATTCATGTTTATATCTGACATGTACCTGTTGTCACTTTTTTGTAGGATACTTTTTATCTTATCTTTTCTTAATGTGCCAAGAAAGGCCAAAATATCAACTTCTTTTCTTTTTTTCTTTTTCTTTTTTATGTTTATTTCTGTTCCAAATTTTAAAAAATTCAGTTCATATCATAGAAGCTCTCTGATTTAGTAAAGATGCCCCCCCCATCCTAAATTTTCTGTTCAAACCAGGTTCTGGCATGTGATTTGTATATATTTGAAGTCAAATAGGTATAAAAATTTATTGTAATAATGGTTTTTGTGAAAAGAGCTGATTTATGATTATCTTCAGTATGGTAGATACTCATTTTCCTTACTGAGGTTTCTTTTTGGTAGGTTTTAAGCTGCCTAAAAAGTTGAAGTATCTGGTTTACAGCATTGTTATAAGAGTTTGTATATTGAGACAGGATCTTATAGCAAGTGTTTAGAGTTCTATTTTATGGATTCTGATTGGTGAAACAATTTTTTTTTTGTAACGTGAGCTTATTTATACCCTACTCCATTGACCACACTTCTGCCCGAGTTGATGGGTCCAAAGGAATAATTTATTTTAAGTCAATGCAAGAAACAGATTATTTCCATGCTAATACTTTTATGCAGACAAGTGCTATCATGACCTTATTTTCACTTCTCTCAGAACTTCAGGCATTGCTATCATGTTGTTGAATTGACACTTGTGATTAGTTAAAAGAAACCTAGAAGGCTATCCAATGATATTAGGGCATTTCATGGATGTATTTCGTGCTAAAATCTATGGTTTGAAAGTTAATTTAAAGCTTTAAAAGCCAGTTGCACTCTGTGTTTATGCTCATATGTTTGTGAAAGACACTACATCCCACCACTATCCTGGTCAAGTTTGGTGGATGGCCCACAGAAGGACGTTTGAACAGACTCTTCTTGTGAGATACCATAATAACTTAGAAATGTTACAGTTGGTTCTCATCCACGGAGTTTAAGAATAGAAGCCCTAAAGCCAACTGTGGTAGCATAGGCCTGTAATCCAGCTACTTGGGGGGCTGAGGTAGGGAGGTTCACAAGCTGCAGGCTAGCCTGGGAAAGTTAGTGAGATCTTGTCTTAAAATTTAAAAAGTGGGGATGTAGCTAAGCTGTAGAGTGCCTGCCTAGCATGGTAAGGCCCTGGGTTCAATTCCCAGTACTACACTCACACACACACACACGCACACACACACAAGAGCCCTGGAGTTACTTGGCTTGATCCTAACTCTTCTGACCTAGTTTTGTATCTGCAGGCAACCTGACCCCTTTAAGCTTTAGTTTACTTACCTAATGAATGGGAATATTGGTGTTACCTGCCTTTTAGAGTTACGAGAATTGATACTAATGCATATTAAACTTCTAAGTCCTGTGCTTATTGAGCATGTGATAAAATGATTTTGTTTTAAGCATTATCATCTTGTGAGTCAAGGCATTTTTTGCCTCTTAGTTCCAATTTTAATAAAGTGGTAGGAATGGGGATCTTGCCAACCACCTACTTTGTTATGTAATGTCATGTAGCTTTTTTTTTTTTTGCCTCTTGATCTCAAGATGAATACTACATTAAAATTAAAAATCTAAGATGAACAGTACTTTAGGATTAAAAATCTGGAAGATTACATTTACTAAGGAGTAGCATTTTCATTTTCTTTAGAAGCAGACATACTAGTTGCTTAATCTATTACCCTAGGATTTTTTGTCTGCATCTCTGAGTATATTTCACTTATATTATCATCATGCTTTTCTGTGACCTAATATATGTCAATTAATGGCATTATTCTCCAACCAATCTTAAAATAGAATTAATATGTTTTATAGTTTTGAGATTTATATGTGAAATCCTCCATGTTTGACTTTTAAAATATATTTGTATTTTGATACTTTCTCCTGTTTTTAAAGGGCTACAGGGGAAGAATTAAAAGTGAAGGCATACCTACCGATGGGCAAACAATTTTTGGTAACCAAAAATGGTAAGAATTGTATACATTAGTAAATTTTGCAGTTACTTTATTTATTTATTTATTTATTTATTTATTTTATTTTTATTTTTTTGTGGGTACCAGGGGTCGACCTCAGGGCCTCATGCGCCAGCAGGCGCCTGTGCCACTGAGCGATATCACAGGCCCTTTTTTCGTATGTGGGTTCTGGGAGTCAAACTCGGGCCCTCACGCTTGCCAGGCAGGCGCTTATGCTGCTGAGCCATCTCACCGGCCCCGCAGTTACTTTAAAAGGAACAACAAAAACTGTTTATCCTTACTGATCCTAATTTGTGCCTGAAGATGTGCTTAATACGTCTCTCAGAAATTTGGAAATTTAACAAAACTCTGTGTTTTCTATTTCTGTAGTATTCCTTTTCTTCTTTGATTTGTATCTCGAATTTTTTTTGCAGGGGGGGACAAAAAGATTCAGTTGGCAAGATATAAAAGAAGGCTCTAAGAAAAGTTAGATTTCTCCTAAAAAAGATTTTTTTTGAAGTTGACTTCATATTCATATTTTAGCTATTTGATTTTAATCTTTCAATATAAATTTTTCATGGAAAATGAAATCGATACTATGTTGACATCTTAACCTCTAAGTTAAAAGATTTCATTATTCATTGTGCCATTGAGGGATTTCCTAAGGCACAGAATGTGTTTTGAAATATATATTTATGAAGTTAATTTAAAAAAAAAATCAAAAAATTGTGATAGTCCTTAAATAACCACATAGCAATACGTTGATTTCTGTTCTAATTTACCTCATATAGTAAAAGGAAAACTGTAAAAAAACAGCAGTTTTTTCTTTCCTACAAAATACATTTATTTTTAGAAACAAATATATTAAAAAGCTTTAAAAAAAGATTAATAGCAACTTGACCCTAATCATGTTTTTACCCTGTAATTGCTCAATTTTAGAATTATAAATAGTAATATTTGTTAATTGATGCTTATATGAAAAATTGGGCTGCAGTGATTGTGTAAGGAAGTAAATTTTAGCAGTTTGTTGAATTTTAAACTGTTTTAAACTGTTTATCCATTGTGAATAACTGAAATTTAAATATGATATATAAAATTAACATTGACAACTATTTCAGTCTTATAACTAGAGATTACCTCTACCACTGCTGAGTATGGTAAATGGTACTTCCATGTTCTGAGAGTAAAATAGTAATTTAAGGTATTATTGGTTAGCGTGAATTGAACAGTGTCATCTGGCATTAGCCTGCTTTTCTTTTTTTTTTTTTTTTTTTTTTTTTTTTTTTTTGGTGGGTACCGGGGGAACGACCTCAGGACCTCGCGCGCCAGCAGGCGCCCGTGCCGCTGAGCGATATCACCGGCCCCTTTTTTTTTTCGTATGTGGGATCCGGGAGTCGAACTCGGGCCCTCGCGCTTGCCGGGCAGGCGCTTAAGCCGCTGAGCCATCTCACCGGCCCCTAGCCTGCTTTTCTTCACAGACCATCATGATAAAGGAATACGTAGAAGACTCACACCAAAGTCTTTCTGCTTGTCTTCTAATAAAGCAATTTAGGGAAAGATTAATGTAGCTAAATAATTATGTGTCTCTAGGCCGAATATAACTCTTAAATTAATGGGTTTCATTAGAAGTGAAATATAGTCATTTCATATTTTGGTAGTATAAATATCATTTTATAAAATAAGCTTTCTTCTTCTGATGGATTTATGATTAGTCAATTATATGCTAATAACTGTTTGCCATTTTTTAATAGTGCCATGCTACAAACGCTGCAAACAGATGGAATATTCAGATGAATTGGAAGCTATCATTGAAGAAGATGATGGTGATGGGGGATGGGTAGATACATATCACAACACAGGTAAGAGGAGACTAGAATGATGTATATTTAGTATAAATTGTTTTAAACTCTTTCACAATCTTTTATAACAGTCTCGATTAAAAAAAAAAAAAAAGAGGATAGATAAGGCACTGTTTTGTCCCAGTAGACTTTTATCTGAAAGAAATAGGAGGACAAATTAAAAAGAGTTCTTGGGGTATACTAGATTTTTATAGTACTGGCTATTGCAGTGACAATTTGAAAATAACTGTTTGTTTTTTTTTTTTAATTTTTGTTTTAAAGAGAAAAAAAATAGAACAAAATTTCAAAACAACATAATAGGAGGGTAACAATGGTCACTACATTGCATATTGTTATCTTTAAATTAGTTACTCAGAGTACAAGATATCTGCATTCAATTGTCCAAACAATATTAGCACAAACCTTTCTTGTCAATGAACTAAGAGAAATTGGTATTGTAGCTGTCTTAACTATTTTTTATATTTTTTTTTTTTAATTTTTTTTTTTTTTGCTTTTCCCTTCCTTCTTTTCCCTATTCCCCCATCCCAGTTTCTCTTTCGAAAATAACTTAATTATTATCATTATTTCTAAATAAAGAGAGGGAAAATTAAAGCCAATAAAAAATACTGACTATGCATACTATGCTTTAGAATCTTCCTTATGTATTATTCCATTGCTGGATTATGAGCTCCTCTGTGACAGCAACTGTGCAGTAATCTTACTTATTTTACCCAAGAACGGGAATCTATGAGTATATAATTATTTATTGAACAATTATTAAATTTTAAGCTGTAAGCTCCATGAAAAGAGAGAGTCATTCTTGAATCTTCAGTATTTATCATAGTATTTGATATAGGAGTTGTTCAATAAATATTTGTTATATGAACTAAATTTAAAGATTTTATAAGTGTATGCCTGCATATGCTGCTTATTCTTTGTTTTAGCATATTAGACTTTTTACCAAAGTTTTAAATGATCAGCAAAATACACGTGGCATATTATGACTAAACATATTTTGTATTTAGTTTTTTTTTTTCCTATAGTAACTTTAGCTACTTCTGTCTTGCTGAATTTTTCATCTTTGTTAAACTGAAAACACTGACAAGTTATTTTGACTTAGAAATATTTTCTAGTCTACTGGTTATTCCACCTTCACAATAGTTTTGTTGAGGCAGGTTGTTTCTATGGAATTTGTTTATCAAGGAGCAGTGGAAAATCAGTGAACCAGCAGTTAGCGTAGAAGGATTTTAATCTCAGCTTCTTCATAACTGGGTATGAAACTCAAACAGGTCATTTTCCCTCTCTGGTAACTTCATTTCTACATAGGAGAAATTAGTCTTAAGTGCTTCAGAGGATAGTGTTTATAAGGGTTAAATAAAGTGTGAAACAGTAAGTAGTATGTCCCAGATAAATGTGTTACTGTGGTAGTGCCTGTGGATGTCTTAGATTTCTGAAGCAAACAGCATATTTACCTACCAATACCTAGTTGAGAAAATTCTGATGCAGGTTTAATTAAATGAGTCCCATAATCTTTTAATGTGTTTGCTTATAACGTTTTGTGCTACAAGTGAGGGATAGTAAGTGGGGAATGATAGAGTAGGATAATTCATGGTAAAGTATTAAGTTAGTATGTTTTTTATTTGAGCTTGAGGATGTACGCCTTGGGTTATTTATTCCTATTGGAGTTCACACATGTAAAGGTTTTGTTAGTATTTGCCTCTTTACTTTAGAGAAGTTGTGAGCATTTAGATGATTTTAAGTGTTTTTATGTTGCTTTCTTCAAGTAAGTAGACTTTTACACTTAATTTTAGTTATATTCTGCTGAATTTTTAAACAGGTATTGCAGGAATAACTGAAGCAGTTAAGGAGATTACATTGGAAAACAAGGTACTGTTTAATTAGTTAACATTTCTATAGGCAGTGACCTAGTTATTTGCATACATATAAGATAACTCTTATCTTTCATTATGCAAAGTCTGGTTATATACTGTAACACTCAAATTGTACCTATCCTCCCACCCCTTATTTTTCTAATTGGGTGGAATTTTTCTGCTTGTAAGCTTTCATTTAATTCAGGCTATCTATATTGGCTTTCCATTTCTTACTTACAATGTTTGTAATTATCTTCATATTTTTATAGTTATTTGAAAATAATAGTAAAAATAAGAGAAAAATAGAAAAATAATAGAAATATCTTCACCTTTTTTTTTTTAAGTACTGGGGGTCAAACCCAGGGCCTTACACATGCTAGGGAAGCATTCTACCACTGAGCTACATCCCCGGCGCTTTTTAATTTTACTTTTACTTTGAGACATGTTTTCACTAAGTTGTCCAGGCTGGCCTCAAACTTAGTTTCCTACTGTTCCAGCCTGCCAGGTAGCTGGGATTATAGGCATGTGACATCTCACTCAGCTCACTCTTAGCTTTTCTTCATTTTTGTAAATAGTCAAGTCTTTTAGAAGATAGAATATTTTGGATGGAATACTTATATTCCTATTGTTATTAGGAAACATTCCCTACAACAGTTGCTAATTGAAGACATTCTTTGTGTTTTCATTGTTGCCTCTTCAAGGATTTGTGTCTATAGTTTAACAGGACGTATAAGGTAATAAAGTAAGTTTAGTTTTCAGTTTTACACAGGGATTAAGATTAAGTCCATTGGCTTGAGAGTTTATCCTTTTAAATTTCTACATTTTGGAGTTTGAGGAGAAATAACACAAGTGGTTTTCTTGCTTCAGAAGATCTTGTGTATTCTGGCTATTAGTGTATCTGCTTCAGATTTTAGAATTATAAACGGCAGAGTAGTGTGGGTGGCATTCTTTGGATAAGTTTATGATAACTTTTTCAGGAATTTGTGTTTGTTTCTGTAGTGCTAGGGATTGAAACCAGTGCCTGGTGTATAGCAGGCAAGCTCTCTGACACTGAGCTACATTCTCAGCCTTCATGAATTTTTAATAAATAGGATAATGGTATTATGATGCTTGATATCCCACTTAACATCCTTCTACTAAAGGATGAATACTCTAATAATTTGCAACTAGGATATATCTTTCCTGTCATTTATTTAATACTGTATAGAATTTACGTCTTTTAAAAATCATTTAGTTCTTAGGATGCTTGCATCTAGTACCAAGTATTAGTCTTGGTTGTTGATTTCTACTCTGTCTTCTGTATCAAGTGTGAATATTACCAGCATGATTAAAGACTCCTTTAATGATCAGTTTGTCAAATATTAGCTCATTTAATAATTACCCGGATGCTGACACTCTTTCTCCTTAATTTACATTGTGTGGGTATTAAGGATACATTTGATTTCAGTTTCTAATGGTAAATAAAGCCATCCCTAACTAAAACACAGCCCAAATCAAACTAAAAGCCCAAAGTATTCACTTACCATATCAATTTCAGATCATTAATTTTTGTGATAATGATAACTGTATTTTAGGGCTGTCACTGGTTAGCATTATTCTTTTATAGTAAACTTTAGTTAAATTGAATCGAAATCTTATGTTATAATAACTGTAAAGTCTGATGAGTTTTGATTAATTCAGCTAAAGTATTTTTTGGGGGGGTGGGTAGTGGGGGTCGAACGCGCCAGCAGGCACCTGTGCCGCTGAGCGATATCACTGGCCCTTTTTTCGTATGTGGGTACCAGGAGTTGAACTCAGGACCTTGCGCTTGCCAGGCAGGCACTTATGCCACTGAGCCATCTTACTGGCCCTAGAGTATTTTTAACAATTAGAACTGATAGTGTTTGATTTATATCTTATTTTAGCTTATAAATATGTCATGATTTGTAAGTAAGCTTTTTCTTTACATTATAAGTATACAGCAGTACCTCAGTTCACAAACTTAATTTATTCTACACTTTTGAAAAAGGTGGCTACATTTGTGTGGGAAAGATAACCACAGTTGTGTTCATCATCCAATGCAGAGTTTGCAAACAAAAAATTTGCCAAACACTTCTGTTTGTGAACCAAATTGTTTGCAAACAAAAGCATTTGTGAACTGAGGTACCACTGTACAAGTTAACATAACTGAACTGATATTCTAGTATTAATTGGTTAAGTAAAAATACTGTTTTATTTAAAGTTCAACGGGTAACTATTTTTAAATGGCTAGTTTAGTTGACTCTTGTTGCTCCCGTAATGCCTTGAATTTTTTCAGGCACATCGCTTAGCACATTAAATGATTGATTTAGGGCTTTTTCTTCTTTTTTTTTTTTTTTTGGTGTCTGTTTAAGACAGGGTCTCACTATGCAGTTCAGGCTGGCCTTGAACTCACTTTGTAGCCCAGGTTGGCCCCAAACTTGCAGCATTTCTCCTGCCTCGGCCTCCTGCGTGCTGGGATTACAGGCGTGTGCCACCACATAATTTAGGGTTTTTTCATCCCCACTTGTGTTTCAATTTCTTGAGGATAAAAACTACTTTATCTTACTGTCACATTGATTGGTTAGCACTATGTAGCGCATGGGTTTTCAGTGTTTGAAGCAATATTTAGGTGATTTTAATTAATTTCAAAGGACAGTGTAAAACTCCAAGATTGCTCAGCACTGTGTGAAGAGGAAGAAGAGGAAGATGAAGGAGAAGCTGCAGACATGGAAGGTATTTATGTTCCAAATTGGCTTTAATCTCACTAGGATGTTGATTTTGAAATATTTGTAATCCATGTGGATTAAGAATTCTATTCTGTTGATTTTTATATTTTAGTATTTACCATTTTAGGGAGTGTACTGATTAATTTTAATTTCATTAGTACAAAACTAATTTTGATCTTGGGCTCTTCTGTGTTACTTAGAACATAGTCATGGTGGGATTATTTCTGTTGGGATAAATATTAATCATAGATTTTTAATGCTGATGATTGCTGCAAGATACTAATGCTTTGATTATTTCAAAGCAGAACAAAGTTTGGTCATGTGTTTTGTATTTTATTTCTCCTTTTTGTTTGTATCTTTTTATGAAAACCTTAAGAATAATTTTTTTTTTTTTTCTTGGAGTGTGATTTTGCTATGTTTCCTAGACTGGCTTTGAACTCTTGAACTCAAGGAATCTTCCTGCCTCAGCCTTCTAAGTGCTGGAACTAAGGCATGCGCCACCATGCCTGGCAAGATGGTGATTCTTTATAGGGTCTTTTGAACTACACAGCATCCCCTCATAGTTTCCTAAGATTCTGAAGTGACCTCTTCTGGGGTTACCACTTGAGTCATTGCATTAATAAATCATTATTAGAAGCGATCAAAACTCATTATACTAACAGAACGAGTTATACAAGTCTATCAGTACACAGTAATTCAAAATTTCCTATTTCATTAAGATAAACTTCAATATGTGAAACCTCAGATATTTAAAAATAGATGAAGAAATTGCTATCACCAGGATTACCTCATTATTAAATCCATTCTTCATTGTACTTACCTTTTATTTATTATTTGATTCTGTTAACTGTGTCCTTTCTTTCTGCCTTTTTCTGACATTGGATTGTCTTCTTCCTTGACTTTCTTTTTTCTAAATCATCTTTTGGGGCATTTTTCTTCTGCCCGGATATTAAATGTTATTATTTCATGGCCACCCTCTTCCTTCCCCGCTTTCTTCCTTCCTTTCCCCAGATTTTGTGTATTCTTATGGCTTCTGTAATGGCACATGGTGGTTAGGCATGGATATTTGTGCCGCAGGAGAGACCAGATTCCCTACGAGAGATTAAATATAAATATGTATGTGTGTACATGTATATGTATAGAAAGACAGTATGTGTATTAGAGATTGGGAAGAAAGAGAGACAGACAGAGACAGAAAGAAAGAGATTTGAGAAAAGACATAGGGCAGGCGTTGGAATCTATAAGATAGCTGCATCCCAAAAATACATCTTTTTTAGGTCAAGATAGTTATGTTTTGTAGCATGCAAAAGTAGAAGATGGTGCTAAATAGATTTGAAGACCATAAGGGCAAATCATAATTGCTGGACTGTAAGTACCATTCAGTTTAGTTTCCCAGTTTACTTTCAAGTCTGCATGAAATCTAGCTGTGTTATCTGTTCTAAGTTTTAGTGAGATGCTTGTCCTTATTTTGTAAACTACTCCCTTGATATCAGAGTGAGTTATTTGTAACCAGAGTTTCTTTTTTTTTTTTTTTTTTAAATCAATAATTTTTTATTTAAAAAACACATTTTTTTTTTTTATTTTAAAGAGAAGAAGAAAACAAAACAAATCAAAAGAAGAACAAATTTTCAAAACAACATAATAGGAGGGTAACAATGGTTAATACATTACGTATTACTATCTTTAAGTTAGTTATTCAGGACACCAGACATTAGCATTCAATTGTCCAAACATTATTGGCACAAACCTTACTCTTCAATGAACTAAGTAAAAATGGTAGTGTATCTATCTTAACCATCTTATATATATATATATATACAATTTTTTCCCTTTCCCTTCTTTCTTTTCCCTATTCCAGTCTCTCTTTCCTTTTGACCAGTTTCTTTTTGATTCACCATATCTATTGTACATTTTGGATCTTATTTACTCTTTCAGTTTCTCATACTAGAGAGATAATACGATGCTTACACATGTGCTTCTGGTTTATTTCACTTATGAGTATTTTCTCGAGTTGCATCCATTTACCTATAAAAGTCTCCAGTTTATCCTTCTTTATGGCTGAATAGTACTCCATTGTATAAAAAAACCACATCTTTCTTATCCATTCCTCAGTTGATGGGCATTTGGGTTGTTTCCAAGATCTGGCTATTACAAATTGTGCTGCTATAAACATGGGTGCACATATATCGCTGTGGTACGATGTTTTTAATTCTTCTGGGAAGATGCCCAGAAGGGGAATATCTGGGTCAAATGGGACCTCCAACCCTAGTTTTCTGAGGAATCTCCACACTGACTTCCACAGTGGCTGTACCAGTCGACACTCCCACCAACAGTGAAGAAGGGTTCCTTTTTCCCCACAGCCCCTCCAGCATTTGTTATTAGTTGATTTCTTAATAGTAGCCATTCTTTCTGGGGGTGAGATGGTATCTCAGTGTTGTTTTAATTTGCATCTCTCGAATGACTAGTGATGTTGCACATTTTTTTGTATATTTGTTTGCCATTAGTATTTCTTCATCTGAGAAATGTGTATTCATCTCAGATGCCCATTTTTGGAGTTAACCAGAGTTTCTTACAGCAGTTTCACATACCATTTTTGTGCTCAGGCCTTCTGTATCTAAAGTTCCACCTACATCTCCTCAATTTCAAAACTACTTGGTCGGTTTTATTACCACTTGGATATTTCATAGTTGGTAGAAGCTGAACTCATTCTTTTCTTACACAAATATTCTTTCTGGATTCTGCCTGTTTCTGAATAGCATAAAGTTTTGTCCAGACTGTGATGGGGATGGATAAAGAGCACCCCATGAGTAAAGCACTGTTTTTAGAATATAAGCTGTAGAATTGCCTTAAATATCCGACAGCCTTTCAGTATGTTTGCTGCATTTCCCTTGGATAATTGAAAGATTGCTGTATGTGGAATTTTGCTCAAAAACCATGTTCGTGGTGTTTAATATAAAAGGTAATTTTTATTCATTTATTCAAGAAATATTTATTGAGCAATACGGTATTTGTGGATCAGCAACTTCTCAGAGCTAGAGATAAAAAGCAATAGGCATGATCTCGTGGAATGTAGATTATGAGGGGAGACAAGCAGAAATATAGATAAGCAAAATATGTAATGTAGATATTTATTATTGTTAGAAAAATAAGGAAAGGGGGTGGGGTACAGTGTTTTCATTTTTTATAAGCTGGTCAAAACAACTCCACTGGGAGTGTGCCATCTGAGTAGAGCCTGGAAGTGAGTAAACAAGCTGTTTGGTTGTCCGGAGGAAGGGTGTAGAGAACTTCCAGTGGGAACATGTATGGTTTATGTAAAATAATTGCAAGGAGACTGCTTTATCCAGAATGGAGAGAAGAAGAGAACAGTAAAGCGTGGTCAGAAAGGTAACCAAGGACCGGATTGTGTAGCTCCTGACTAATTCAGAGTATGAGAAGGTGACATTGGTGGGTTTTTGTAAGTAAAAGAGTAACATGCTTTGACATTTACTGAAGTGGTAAGCATATATCGAAGGAGAAGAGAGACCGCAGTTAGGAGACTATTTTGATGACCCTGGGCAAGAAATACTAGTGACTTGGGCTAGGGCAGTGATGGTAAACCCCCTCCCCTCCCATCCGCTCCCTCTGCTCTTTTCTCTCTCCTTTCTCTTTTTTTCCTCTTTCCTCTTTTTCTCCTCCCTCCCTTTTTCCTTCCGCCCTTCCTGAGCCAGCATAGGAGTTACTGAAGGAGCAGCCAGTAAGGTGGGAAGAAAGCCAGGAAAATAAAATAACTTAAAAGCCGAGAAAAAAAAGTGCTCTAGGGAGGAGGGAATAAATCATGTTTCTGAGAGGTCAACTCAGATGGAAACTGGGAATTTACCACTCGATGGAGCAAAGTGGAAATTACTGGTGACTTTTGCACATTTTATATTGTGACAGCCAGTAGTTCCCTCTTATCTGCAGTTTTGTTTGTGGTGGAGTTAGTTATCTATGGTCAGTTATGGTCTGAAAATATGAAATGGAAAATGCCAGAAATAAAAAAAGTCATATTTTGGGCCATTGAGATAGCTCAGTGGCACAGGTGCCTGCTGGCGCGTGAGGTCCTGAGTTCGACTTCTGGTACCCACATATGAAAAAAGGGCCGGTGATATCGCTCAGCGGCACAGGCGCCTGCTGGCGCGTGAGGTCCTGAGTTCGACCCCCGGTACACACACACACACACACACACACACACAAAGTCATGTTTTAAATTACATGGCATTCTGAATAATGTGATGAAATTTCATGCCATCTCTCTCTGTTTCATATGTGAGATGAGTTATTTTTTTCTCAGCCCACCCTTACTGTATATGCTGCCTGCTGGTTAATCACATTGCTGCGCAATTATCAGGTCAACTGTTATGGTATCACAGTGCTTTTCTGTTCAAGTAACCCTTACTTAATGAAGACCCCCTCCCCCGCCAACATACAACAGTGGTAATGCTGGCAATTCAGGTATGTCAAAGAGATGCAGTAAAGTTTTTTACTGGACAACGAAAGAAAAATACTGTACACTGAGGTGGTTAAGATCAACGGTAAGAACAAATATTCTATCAAATTGTGAAGAAAAATGAAGTTTATGTTAGTTTGGTGGTGCACCTCAAATTGCTAATGTTAAGCCATGCTCATGTATGATAACAACTTAATGAAAATGAAAACCATTAAATTATACAGTTCTCTACTATCTGTGGTTTCAGGCAGCCTCTGAGAGTCTTGAGCTAGATCGCCCTCAAAGAGGCTACTGTTATATGTAAATAGTCCTGTATGTACTGCAGTCACTGAGGACTCTATAGTATTACAATGCCAGCTGGTGTATCTAATAGACTAACACAAACCAAGCCTAAACATGCTGACTTTCTCTGGTCTTTTGTCATTCAAAGTATTTTGGAAGTATAGAATTAACTCATTTATATCTGTTAAATGTCCTCATTTAAAAACAAAAGCAAAACCCCACATTTTGAATGATACTCTAAAGTAATACATAATTTTGTTTTAGGGAGTTTTCTTGAACTTGATTGATTTTTTATTTTTGTGACAGAATATGAAGAAAGTGGATTGTTGGAAACTGATGAGGTTTGTAAATTGAGTTTTTCTAGTTAATTTTTAATTAGTGAACTTGCATTAGATTAGTATTCTTACTATTAATGACATTGATCTTTCAAAGTTTTATATTCTTATTTACATAGATTATAGCATATAAAATTTGAATTGTCTGTAAAATATATATCATATATACAGTGGTACCTTCTTGGTTTACAAACGCTTTTTTTGTGAACAATTTGGTTCGCAGACAGAAGTGTTTGGCAAAATTTTGTTCTTGTTTGCGAGTTCTGCATCAGGTAATGAACATGACCATGGCCATCTTTCCCTCATGACCAAGAACGTGGCCATCTTTTCCAGAATCAAGGAATGAGTTAAGCTCATGAATTGAGCTACCACTGTAAATGTATATTGTATATAAAATACTAAATTTAACTGTAAGTTCATTTACTTTTAAGAAAAAGACAATATAGAGTGGAGAAATAGATTTTTCTAGACTATCACATTCATACTGACTTAATGACGAAATTTTTCTCCATTATGTACCAGGCTACTCTAGATACAAGGAAAATAGTAGAAGCTTGTAAAGCTAAAACTGATGCAGGAGGTGAAGATGCTATTTTACAGACCAGAACTTACGACTTATACATCACTTATGATAAATATTACCAGACGCCACGACTATGGTTGTTTGGCTATGATGAGGTAAAAATGAAAAGATATATGTTTCAATGTAAATATTTTAAATCATAGGGTTTAATTCCTTTGTTAGATCTGTGGCTCTATATGATGATTTAAATCTTAGAAATCATTTGTTTTACAGTTTTATGATTAATATTGAACTTAATTCTTATTTTGAATAAATTATTTGATGATATACTTTATTAAGAATTAGACACAGGTAATCTGTGTTTACATATTTATTCCTTTGCCTCTAAGCTTATTCCTTTAAAATGTAAGGGAAATTGAACTTGATATATTTTATTAAATTCTGTATGGTATTATGTGTGTTGCATATATGAGCTTTTCCAAAACGATGTCACGTCTTTTTCCCTTAAGACCTCTTTAACTCATTTGAATAATTGAATTAAAGGATAATTGAAATAAAATCAGCTTTTTTTTTAAACCTGTAATTCTTACTGTAAAAGGAAACAAGAAATAAAGCAAAATAGGCCTAAAAGATTAGTTATTAAATTTTAAAATATTTTAATAGCCACAAACTTGCCTCTTTCTGGGATCTGCATTAGGTGGTAGCTGATGTCACATAGCCTAGATATGCAGACTCCTTCCCCTGTTCTCTCCTTGCCTTGATGGAAATTATGAACTTTATCCAAAATAATCTGGAAGTTCTAAATACTCTGAAATTTTAATTTGCAGGTATGGTGAGGATAGGAGGATGAATATAATATGAACACTGAGGTATAAGCCAAACATCTTTAAATAGTCATTTGAAAGCATTCTTTATGATTTCAGCAACGGCAGCCTTTAACAGTTGAGCACATGTATGAAGACATCAGTCAAGATCACGTGAAGAAAACAGTGACCATTGAAAATCACCCTCATCTCCCACCACCTCCTATGTGTTCTGTTCACCCGTGCAGGTGTGTGTGTGTGGAGAGAAAATGTATGTGTATATTTCATGTGTTTATTGTTTGGGAATCTATAAACATAGACCCTAACGGAAAATTTTACTTTATAAGCAAATAAAATTCTCTTTCATCTTCCTTAGAAATGGTTTGAGCTTAACTATACATATGAGAAGGGAAGAAAACCTCTGCAGTTTATTTTAACTTTAATACATTAAGATTTTGTTGTTGTTTTTCTCTTTGTGTATTTATGCATAGATCTGTGTGATCCTAATCCTCTTTTTTAGCTTGCAGAACAGCTTGGAATAGTTTTGGATCTAAGTATCCATCATTTGATAGGTTTGCACTATTGTGAATGTATCTTTCTGTGCACGTAGCAGATGAAGTTAACCTTGGACTTATCCTAGGTTATCTCCTCTCTGGTTAGTTAAGGGAAATAAATGTATGAGGAGTTTCTGTACCTTTTGTCATTTGGTTGCAAGGGCTTCAGGCTTACCAAATTAAGTACCCTTTATAATTTGGGATTTTCTCTGTATCAGTGTTTTCACAGGGCTAGAAAAGTGAAACTATAAACAGTTGTTCAGAATTTTTCTTTAAAAATATTCTACTGATTTCTTTCAGTTTCTAGCAAGTAACTTCACAGTTCATTGAGAAATACTGGTGACTTACTGGTAACACTTTTTTTTTTTTTTTTTAATGAAAACACTCATATTTCATTGACCAATTAGATGAGTTTGTTTTGTCCTCTCTTTTCTCATTTAAAAAAAAAAAAAAACCTTTAATATTCTTATTTTTCTGCAACCTTTGTATTACTACATTTTACTTTATAGAAAGCCTATTCCCCTTTTCTAGTTTATTTTAGGCCATTCCACAGGCTACCTCAGATTGTGCTAATGCATGGTCTAGTACATTTACCTTTGTCCTCTAAGTGACTGCCTCTGCTGTGAAGGATGTATTTCATAAAAACTGAAGGGGCATTATTTAAGCCAGGAAATGTATGAAAGGTAGCTTTTAGTTTATGTGCCCAGTTACTTTGAATCACTCTTTTCTGGAGTACAGGAGAGGTACCAGTTTTCCATGGATCTGTGTATAGGACAGAAAAGTTTAAATAAATATTTTTCTTCTTATAAAGCCAAAAATTATTTTTAAATAGAATCAGATAAATTTTATGCCAGTACAATACCCAGTGAGACAAAGAAAAAGATAAACTTATTGACCCTGATTCAATAGCTTTTCTAAAACCGTTTCAGTTTTGGCTTATTCTCAGCTAAGTATATATTTAAACATTCAGAATCCCAAGATTATAGACATCTCTTTGCCTTTTTTTTTTTATCAGGACTCGAACTCAGGACCTTGCGCTTGCCAGGCAGGCACTGAGCTGCTGAGCTATATCCCTGGCCCTCTCTGCTTTTTTGACTTCTACTATTAAGCTTTTTTGAATTTGTATAATGTGATTCATTTATCTTTCTCAGAGACAACCACTGTTCCACATTTATCCCTTTTCATGATTTTTCCCTTTCCTTGTTTTCTGCCTCCATTTATCAGAAAGCTGACTAATACCATTGTGTTTATGGTAACTTTTTAAAATTATCCCTTGCTCCAATAAAATTATACGCATGGCTCAACAATCTGACTTGAGTAGAGGGGAGAATATAGTATAATATAATTGTTATATATTAAAATTAATTTACCAAGAGCAAGGTTAGTTTCTTCACAAATGAAATCGTGCTCTTCCTGTTTTGAAGTAGTTGAGCCACACTAATGAGATTTGTTCTTTGCTTTTAGGCATGCTGAAGTGATGAAGAAAATCATTGAGACAGTTGCAGAAGGAGGGGGAGAGCTTGGTGTTCATATGTATCCTTACCTGTACTTGTGCTTGGTAACAAATTGGCTCCTAGGATGTTTTGCGTGGAAAATCTAGTATAGCCTTAAAGACACAGCACCTATAACTTATTTTATCCTGTCATACCTGGAAGTTCTGGTAGAAAACTTTACTTAGGATATGTTTTATTGCGGTAGGTCATATTCAGTTGATTAGATTATGTCCCTTTGTATACCAGTTAGCCTTGTTATAGAGGCTACCTACTAATTTAGAACAACATGAGTATCTTTTCCTCAAGTGTATTTCCAGTTTAACATGTTACCAAAAATGTGTTTTCCCATCAGGTGAAAGTAGTTCGGTTATGTCAACCTGTGTTCTCCCAGAGGCAAAGAATTCAACTAAAACAAAACAGGTTAGTTGAAAAGTACAAGAACTGCTTTAGATGTTTTTTTTTTTTTTTTTTTTTTTTTTTTTTTTTTTTTTGTGGGTACCGGTGGGTCGACCTCAGGACCTCGCATGCCAACAGGCACCCATGCCGCTGAGCGATATCACTGGCCCCTTTTTCGTATGTGGGTTCCGGGAGTCGAACTCGGGCCCTTGTGCTTGCAAGGCAGGCGCCTACGCTGCTGAGCCATCTCACCGGCCCTAGATGTTTTTAAAGTAAGTATTTTTATTTTTCTCCAGTGAAAGCATCTTATATCTTCCATGGGTCTTTTCAGTTTCTCTTACTCAGTTTTTGGGTTGATAGGAGGAGTAAATTAAAGTTGATATCCAAGTAGGTGGTTAGATGCTGAAATGCATGCAACCATAGCATGGATTCATCAAAAGCGTTCAAACTCGGTAACTTAGATGCCAAATAGCTTGAATTAGTGTAATGTCAGGGTTGGTGGTTCATACCACTCCAGTTAGATATAGTAGACTGAGGAATCACCAGTGTCTTGAAGCTACAGATAACCTAAGCATTCCTCATGAAGCATGTTTTTCAGCTTTGGGCTCATTTGATAGGGAAACAAACCAAGTAGTTTTAATCCAAACCAAACTTGTTTCTGAAGACCTTGTATATAATTTGTACATTCATCACTTATGTTGGAGGCCGGGTAGCAAATTGGAGTATGGTCTATGTAGTTAATAATAATGAATCATTGATTTCTCCGTGAAAATTACATCTCTTAATGTTTCTAGGTGCAATAGAACATAGAAGAAGTTTCAAGATTGTGTTAATGAAGACAGTCCAATATATTATATTCTATGGCAAGTACATCTATAATCTAGATTTAGTTCATTATGAAGGGGATTCACTTAATGGAACTCTTCTTTTGCTACAGTGCTCTCATACTCTTACAAGTTCTAGCAAATTTAAAAGCAGTAAAGAAACAAAGTAAATGAGTAAGTTTTATATTCACTTGAATATGGACAATCTTGTCCTTATTTTTATATCAAAGTAATTGGGCCTATGTGAACTTCTCATTGAGTTTCAGCTAAGTGTGGTGGGTGCATGCCTGTAATCCAGCACCCTGGGAGACTGAGGCAGGGGGACTGCAAGTATGAGCCTAGCTTAGGAACTTCCCAACTTGGTGAGACCCTGTTTTAAAATATAAAAAGGCAGGTGGGGGCGGGGTATGGATGTAGCTCAGTGAGAAGACTCTGGTTCAGTCCCCAGTACTGCACACACACAAAAAAGAACCTTTCAAATTCAAATATTGAAATAGGCAGTCAAAGTTATGGAGAGCGTGGTGTTGAATAGACACTAATTTGCATAACTTGCATGATTAGATTTCTTTAATAGACGATGTAAAATTCTGTCATATGCTTTTTTTAATGGATAATTACAATGTAGGCTTAAAACATACAACTATTTGCCAATCTTATTTTCCTTAACAAAAAACCTTTAGGTATCTTCTAATTTTTTTGAAATTTGTACAAGCTGTCATTCCAACAATAGAATATGACTACACAAGACATTTCACAATGTAACGAAGAGAACATAGAATCTATCCTAATTATTGATTCTGATTTTTAAAGAATTAACCCGTAGATGTGACTGTTGACCATATTTACCAATATGTATAATTTCTCTAATAAAGGGAGTTATATGTTTATGCATTAAATAAAAGAAGTTCTACTACTAGCCTTATTTGTTTAATAAAAATGAATGTGAAGATGGTTTTTCTTTTTAATCAAGGTTATAATGAGATTTCCCCAAAATAACATTCTTTAAGTGAATATATAGCTCATACAGAATGATGAGTGGTTTTGGTGCACCTTTACATTCTAGACCGTGTCTTCATTTTGTTCCTTTTATTTTTCCCTTGCTTACCCTTTCCTCAAGTCTCCTGTCTGCTAATAGTTAATATTTATGAAGCACTGACTGTATGCTAGGAAATATGCTAAGTACTGTTGTTTCTTGATTTAAGCTGATACCACCAAAGTTGTTTTTTATTAAGAATTCAGGAGTATTTTTCCTATCATGATTGCCTGGTGAAATACTAGAATTTGAGGGGGATCCCTTTGCTGTGTGATGTTAAGTTCGTAGGTCTAGGTATAAGAATAGAGAGCCAGCTGGTGTACTCAGGAACTGCACACATTTTTTTTTTGTGTGTGTGTGGTTACCGGGGGTCAATCTCAGGACCTCGTGCGCCAGCAGGCGCCTGTGCTGCTGAGCGTTATCACTGGCCCTTTTTTTTTTTCGTATGTGAGTTCCGGGAGTCGAACTCTGGCCCTCGCGCTTGCCAGGCAGGTGCTTACGCTGCTGAGCCATCTCACCAGCCCAGGAACTGCACACTTTGAGCCAAAGAATAGAACCCGGGACCCAGGCCCTTCGACTCCTTTTTTCATTTTTCTTTTTTTTTTTTTGATATTCTCTGTTTCCCTACATTGCCTGATTTAATGCTGTTCATCGTTGTCTGTAAAAAGTAGAGTGGCTGATCTTCCCTCTAAGGAACCTTTGTTTTGTTTTTTCCCCTGTCATTTAAGAATGCTCTCCTTTTCTGTAATGCTTTATAATGTTCCTCCCTTTTCCAGTTGTCCAATTTTTTTTTTTTTTTTTGGTACTGGGAATCAAATTTACGACTGCATGCTTGCCAGGCAGGTGCTGTGCCGCTGAGCTATATCCCTGGCCCCAGTTGTCCAATTTTTTTTTTTTTTTTTTTTTGTGGGTACTGGGGGTCGACCTCAGGACCTCGAGCGCCAGCAGGCACCCGTGCCGCTGAGCGATATCACCGGCTCCTTTTCCGTATGTGGGTTCCGGGAGTCGAACTCGGGCCCTCGCGCTTGCCGGGCAGGCGCTTAAGCCACTGAGCCATCTCACCGGCCCCTGTCCAATTTGATATTACAAGGAAGATTCCATAATGAAGATACTGACTTAGTGGAAGTAATGTGAAATTTCATATGGTGTAATATGAAAACAAAAACATGGATCTCATCCTTTGATATACTGTTCATGGCTGGGCACAGTCCTGCATGTCTGTAGATTTGGGATTCTAAGGCAAGAGGATCACTTGAGCACAAGAGTTCAATACCAGCCTGCAATGTAGCAAGACTCTGTCTCAAAAAGATTCTAGACAAATACACTGATTGCTCATATAGCCAGGAATCCAGTCATCTGTCTTAATTTAATCTTCCAAACTGATTTTACTAGAATGTGACTGCTAATGTATATCGCCACTAGATGGCATATTTTTAAATAACCTTTTTAGTTTCAGATATTTTTTCCAATTGAAATCTTTGTGTGGCTCCCCAAACATACACAAAAACGAGTATATTGGCATAGGTGTATTTTTTATGGGTTCAAATTTATAGCATTCATTAGAACTAAGTTGTTTTTGATGAACAATGGACCTTTTTTGAGCTTAAAACTGAAATTCAGACTATGGATCATCTTTTAAGCCTTTATGTTGAATTAAAATTTCAGTTTCATAGTATTTTAAAACATCTGATTTACACAAGTAGCAACAAATGGTAATAACTTTATTTTGAAATAATTTTAGATATATAGAACAGTTCCAAAGGTATCACAGAATCCTGTGTACCCTTCACTTAGCCTTTCTAATGTTAACTTCTTGCATAACTGTAATCTGTGTACTCTGTTATGTCTTAAATATGAATCGTCCCCCAAAGACTCGTATTGAGGGCACTAACCTCATCAGTGAAGTAGCCCATTCAACAGTGGGCCACTGGGAGGGAGGGCCCAGTGCAAAGAGGTAAGTGACTGGGGCTGCTCCTTTCAAGTATCTAGCCTCTTCCTGTCTCTGGGTTTTTCCTGCTCATTCAGCTTTTTGGCTGCCATACGCTGAGTGCCTTGAATCTATAGATGAAGTAAGGGAGAGTTCAGATCTTAATAAGATTGAGTTTCCAAATCTATGACTATGATGTATCCCCTCCATCTATTTAGATTTTCTTTAGTTTCTTTCAAACTGCACTTATTTGTTATATTTATACATAGGTAGTTTGTGATACGTATGTGTATATGTATGAACACAATTGACCTTCATACCCAGACTGATCATTTTCCTGAAACCTTGCTAATTTTTAGTTCTAGTAGTCTTTATTATAGGTACTTTTAGCTTTTCTACATAGACAGTTGTATCACATGCAAATACAGCACAGTATATAGTTCTTTTAAATGTATTATTTTTTCCTCACGTCATTGAACTGTCTAGGAACTATTGACTAGGAATGATGAGATGGGACTTTGTGTTGTTCCTGATATTGAGAGAGAGAGCAATTTCACACTGTTAAGGAGAATATTAACTGTAGCATCTGGGTGATGCCTTTTGCTGAGAATTTCTATCATGAATGTTGAATTTTTCTACATCTTTTGAGATTATCATATTTTTTTTTTAAAGTTTGGTCTGTTAATTTGATGAGTTAGCATTAGTTATTGAGACAGCCTTGCATTTCTTGGATGAATACCATATTATTATTGTAATACATTTCTGGAATTCAGTTTTATAAAATGTCATTGATAATTTTTATATCTGTGCTCACTAGAGCTATTGACCTGTGGTTTTCTTCTAATGTCTTTGCTTTGGGGTTTTGGGTGATGCTAGCCTCATACTATGAATTGGGAAGTATTTCCTTCTCTTTTCTGGAAGAAGTTGTATGGAGTTAGAGTTTTCCAGTGAAAGCAGAGGGATCTGTGTATTTTTTGTTTCCAAAGCGTTTAAATGTTAATATATATACAGGATAATTTCTTCAGTGAATTTGTTAATTTATGTTTTTTCAAAGAATTTGCTTCTTAGTGAAGATGGAAGGGAGGGATCCTGGTGGAGTTTCTGCTTTTGTCACGGCCACCATTCTCCTTCAGGTCTGTACCACAGTGGATACTTCTTAGTGATCTTCTCTATGAGTGCCAAGTAGATGTTGTAGGCCATTCTGCATTCTGTGTTCACCAATTTGTCAGCTGTTCTAGCTGTACTACCCTAGGTGGGCTTATGTCACTTCTGTTCTGGTACATTAAATTTTAGACCAGTTATTTCTTCTGTAATCTCAGGTTTGCATAGTCTTGAATATGCAGTTATGCAGTTAGTCTTGCTTTTGCTTTTTTTTTTTTTTTGCTATTCTGGCTTTCTATATCCTGAAGCGAAAGTCTTTTTTTTTTTTTTTTTTTCACAATAGCAATTCAAATTCAAGATACATTACTCAGTCGAGATAAATTTTGAGGAATATTCTGCCCTCTGTAGATAATTGATTAACCCTGGCAGCATAAGGTGATGTGATGGTATATAGTATACTAAGCATTTGCTATATAACATTTTGATAGCTTATATTTTTTAGAAGTTTGAAAAATAGTACATTTGTTAAATGTAATTCAAATAAATTGATGATTTGAGAGCTTCCAAAGCACTCTGTAAAACCCACTTGTTTAAGGAATGTTTAAAGAATATTTCATTTTATAGGATTTGGGCTTCTATTTCAAAAAGATGACAAATAAATTGAACACTATGGTCTAAAAAATACTAAGGAAGAATAGTAGGACTACAGTAGGAATCCTGTTACGAGTTCAAGCAAGTTGATTCATAGGTAAAATTTATTACTCGTTAAACTACAGAATGAAAGATGGCTTTATACTTACATGTTCTGACTTCCGAAGAAAGATTTAAGGGAGCATGTTAAACCTGCCCTGATTAAGAGTACGAAATTACGCCCAAACTCTTCTGAAGTGTAGAATTATAAACTTTCCAGAAGAAAATGTAGGAAAGTATCTCGTGAACAAGGATATAAAGGGCTTCTTAAACAGCAGCCCCACCCCACCTCCTGTTACCTGTTTGGCATGGGCCATAATGCACACACCTACACACACACACACACGGTGAATGCAGTTATCCCCACATTACAGACTTTAAAAAAGACATTAGACAAATTTAATAGGTAAATGAGAGTTTGGTAGAGGATACAAAGTCTAAAACTGACAGGACTCGTCATTTTTAGACTATACAGGGAATTCCACCATAATAACAAAAAACGGTTTTTGGTTAATCTGTTGCTCTATAAAAATTACCCCAAAGTGCAATGGTATAAAACAGTAATTATCTCTCACCTTTTTAATGAGTCAGGGAATTCAGGAGTGGCCTTATATTTAATGTGTTTCATACTAAGAGGAACTTCTCAAGTTGAGGCCACAAATACTGTATGCACCCAGCAGAGGGCAGCAGAACAGCATAAGATTTAAGCACATAGGTATTCGGTTTTCCAAACGCCTACTCTGACTCTTTTTAGTTTAAGGTGGGAGGAGTCAGGTGATATTGGTGACCCTCCATTATGTGTGAGTGTCTCAGTCCTCCGTTTATTGAAGGGTGATGATACATCCTGGTCTTCAGTGTTTGCTTGTGATTATTGGCAGTCTCGATCTAACGTCTTTGTTGTCTATCAGATCTAGTGCACTTGTCACCTTTCTAAAATGAGAGAAGTGGATTAAACACAGTATTGGGTTTTTAAGTCCTTTTCCCAAGAGCCCTTGGTCCTGCTGAGTTGCATCAGCACTGTTATGTTGAAATGGGAGGGCGCCAAGTTTCTCCCTTGCTCTGTCCACCAGGACTAATTGTGTTCATCTGTTTGACAGAACAGACTTTCTCGTAAGATTTTATTTTGAGAGGAAAAAGGTTATATTTTAAAAAATAGATGTCCACTAAAGCCTCTTTCATGTTTGCATTTTGCTAGGAGATTTTTTGTTTTAACAAATAATAGCATTCTTTAGCCTTCTTCAATGTTTGGTCAGTTTATCAGTTGAAAAATCAGTTAATTGTGAATTTTTATATGAAATGTTGAAATGTAATAAAACAATTGAAAATGTTAACATGCATTGATTATAGTAAGAAAAAATATTTAAAATCTTTATTCCAGATATATTTGTATATATTTAGTGAGTAGAAAGGTAAAGTGAATTATAATTGTGAGTTGTGATCAAAAGTTTAAAAGACATTGCTATATAATATTGACTTGCTCCTTGCATTTATCACTGTTAATTTGCCAAGATTGATGTAGTGAAGTATCTTATGTATACTTTTACCCATCCATTAATCCACCTTGAAAAACATTATAAAGGAATTTGCGTACATCTGTACACTGTACCCCAAATAGTTTAATGTGCGTATTATTAACTAGTAAACAGTATTCTTTTAGTTTTTCTTTTGATGTAAAGTGTACGTACAATAAAATGCACAATCCTCAAATTTGTATACAATTGCTAAAATTGACTGTAACAAATGCATATGCCTGTGTAGCCCAATTTCATATCAAAATATAAGCCATTACCATCACAGCCCCCAGATTCCCTCAGGTCTTTTCCTGGTCAACCCCTGCCCTCATTCCTCCAGCAACAACTGCTCTCCTGATTTTTTTTCCACCAGAGTACTTTTGTTTGAGAATTTGATAAAAATTAATATAACATGTACCCATTAGTATGCTACCTCTTTCACTAAGCATATTACAGTATTTATTGCAAAATAGAAGCCATTGGATGAATACACAGGTGGTATCTAAGTATATAGCAAGTATGGTAGAATCTAGCGAAAAAGGAAACTTTCATTTGCTCTTTTTAAACTTCTAAGAATCTTCACATTTCTAAAAAATGGTGAAATTTTGAAAAAATTGTAAAGTCTACATTCTAAGAGTGAAACGATGTAATTTATTAGCACATCATCTTTTTTGAAAATGGACATGGTAAAAAAATACTTTTACTGTGCTATGAAGAGAAAATACAGCTTAAATTTTTAAGTGTAAAATACAGTACAATTAACTACAGGCATAATGTTTTACAGCAGCTCTCTCAAATCTATTCATTTTGTATAACTAAAATTTTGTATCTGTTGAACAACAACTCCCATTTTTCCCTCCTCAAAATCACTAGCAATCATCATTCTACTTTTTTTCGTATGAGTTTCATTATTTTAGATACACTTCTTATAAGTGGAATATGCAATATTTGTCTTTCAGTGACTGATTTCATGTACTGTAATGTTCTCCAGGTGCAACCAATATGTAGATGTGTTCTTTTTTTCCCCATAGCCTCACTTGCATTTGTTGTTTTTTGAGGTTGTGAAGATAGCCATTCTTTCTGGAGTAAGATGGAATCTGTGTTAATTTCCATTTCTTTAATGGCCGAAGATGTTGAACATTTTTTCATGTACTTATTGGCCCTTTATACTTCTGAGAAGTGTTTGTCCATTTCAATTGCCCATTTCTTGATTGGGTCTTTTTATTTTGAGGTGTCTAATTTTTTGAGTTTGTTATGTAGTCTAGATATTAGTTCTCTGAGTAGTAACCGGAAAAAATGTTTCCCACTCCGTAGGCTGTCTCTTTGATCTGTTGATTGTTTCCTTTGCTGTGGAGAAGCTTTTTGATATGATCTCATTTGTTCTTGGTGTTACTTATTTTGCAGTTGGGCTTCTGTTCAGAGTCATTGCCTATGTCTGCCTCTTCAGGTTTACTGTTTTTATCTTCCAGCAGATTAAGTGTTTCTTTTTTAAAACATAGGTCATTGATGCATTTTTATTTTATTTCAGTACATAGAGATAGATACGCGTCTTGATTCATTCTTCTGCATGTGGATAACCAGTTTTCCCAGACTCATTTATTGAAGAGGCTATCTTTTCTCTAGAGTATGTTTTTGGCCTCTTTGTCAAAGACCAGATTGTTGAATGTGCCTAACGTTGTGTCTGCATCCTCTGCTCTGTTCCATTGATCTATGTGTCTGTCTTTGTGCCAGTACAATGTTGTTTTTATCACCATAGCTTCGCAGTGTAACTTAAAATCCAGGATTCTGATTGCCTTCTGCTTTGCTCTTATTGTCCAGGATTGCTTTTGCTATTCTGAGTCTCTTCTGGTATAAATTCTTGGATTGTTTCTTCTAACTTTGTGAAGAATACTGTTGGTACTTTGATTGGGATGACATTAAATGTGTATATCAGTTTTGGTAATGTGGTCTTTTGGCAATTTTTGTTCTACCTATCCAAGAACAGGAATGTCTTTCCATTTTCTGATGTCCTCTTCAATCTTTAGAGAATATGTACCATATATTTTTTGTTACACAGGTCTTTTGCTCCCTTGCTTAGGTTAATACTAAGTATTTGATATTTTAAAACTATTGTGAATAGGATTGTACTTTCAGTTTCTTTCTCTGTGGGTTTATTTTTGGTGTACAGAAACTATTGGGTTTTGTATATTGATTTTTGTGTCCTGTTACTTTGCTGAATGTGTTTATTCTAGGAATCTCTGGTGGAGTTTTTTAGCTCTTCTTTATAAAGGATCTTGTCATCTGTGAATAATTATAGTTTGACTTCTTCCTTTCCTACACGTATTCCTTTTATTTCTTTCTTTTGCCTGATTGCTCTGGCTAAAGTTTCAAGTACTATATTGAACAGGAGTGGTAAGAATGAATAGTCTAGTTCCTGATTTATCATGAGTGGATGTTAGATTTTGTCAAAGGCTTTTTCTGCATCTATTGAGATAATCATGTGACTATTATCTTTACTTTTGTTTATGATGTATTATATTTATTGATTTGCATATGTTGACCATTCTTACATTCCTGGGATGAAGCCAGCTTGGTCATGATGTATTATCTCTTTATTGATTTGTTGCATTCTGTTTGCCAGTATCTTGTTGAAGATTTTTGCATCTATGTTTAAAGAGATGGCCTGTAGTTTTCTTTTTTGTTAAGTCCTTGTTGGCTTTTGGTATCAGTGCAATATGAGCTTCCAGGAATGAGTTTGGCAGTAGTCCTTCCCTTTTAATTTCACTGAAGAGTTTGAGGTATATTAGCATTAGGTCTTCCCTGAAAGTTTGGTAGTGTTCTGGGAATTTGTATGAATCTAGGATCTTCTCCATTTCTTCTAGGTTTTGCAAGGTATTGGAACATAAATTTTGAAGTAATTTCTTATAGTCCTCTGGATTTTGGTCATGTCTGTTGTGATTTTACTTTTTTCATTTCTAATTGCAGTGATACTTTTTTTTCTTCGTAAGTTTGGCTAAGTATTTATCAGTCTTGTTTATCATTTCAAAGAATCAACTCTGATTCATTCATCTTTTGTATTGTTCTTTGGTCTCAGTTTTATTAACTTCTGCTCTGATCTTTACAATTTCCTTCTATCAATTTGAGATTTGCATTGCTTTTGTTTTTCTAGGACCTCGAGGTGCATCCTTAGGTTATTTATTTGGGATTGGTCAGTTCTTTTAATGTGTGCCCTCACACACCTGTAAACATCTCTTAGAACTGCTTTCATTGTGCCTCATCAGTTTTGACATGCTGTGCTTCTATGGGCATTTGATTCTCTGATCCATTGATTATTCAGTAATGTGTTATTTAATCTCTGTGTGTTTATATAATGTCTGTGGTTTCTTTTACTGTTGATTTCTAGTTTCATTCCACTATGAGTTAGTAGTATGCAGGAGATTATTTTAATTCTTTTGTATTATTTAGGCATGCTTTTTGGCCTAAGATATGGTTCGTTATGGAGAAAGTTCCATTTGATGCTGAGAAACATGTGTTCTGCTGTCGTCGGATGAAACACTCCACATACCTGTTAAATCCACTTTTTTCCAATGGTGTGGTTTAACTTTGATATTTCTATATTAATTTTTTGTGAGATTGACCTATCTAATTTTGAGAGTGCAGTGTTGAAGTTAAGTCCCCAGCTATGACTGTATTGGTATCTATCTGTCCTTTTTGTCCAGTTTTTGTTTCATGAATTGGGGTGCACCAACATTTGGTGCATGGGTAAAATTTATACTTTTTATCTTTCCCTATTTTTTTTTTTTTTCCTGTGGGTACCGGGGGGTCGACCTCAGGACCTCGCGCACCAGCAGGCGCCCGTGCCGCTGAGCGATATCACCGGCCCCTTTTTCGTATGTGGGTTCCAGGAGTCGAACTCCGGCCCTTGCACTTGCCGGGCAGGCGCTTAAGCCACTGAGCCATCTCACCGGCCCTATCTTTCCCTATTGATGTAGTACCCATCTTTATCTCTTCTGACCAGTTTTGACTTCAGTTCTGCTGTGTCTGAAAATAAGATAGCTACTGCTGCTTGCTTTCTGGCTCCAGTGACATGGAGTATGTTTTCTGTCCTTTCACCTGTAGACTATGAGCTTTTTGATGAGGTATGTCTACTTTAGGCATATGGTTCATTCTGTCTTTGATCCAATTTGCTAGTCTGTGTCTTTTGATTGGGGAGCTAAGACCATTGACATTGAGAGTTATTTTTTTAAGTGTTTACAGAGTCTTATTATTGCATTATGTTTCCAGTGCTGAATCATTTGAGTTTTCTTTTTGTTTAACTACTCTCTCAATTAGATGTATACTTTTTTTTTCGGCTTTTTGGTGCTGGTGGCCTCTCTGACTCTGTCTAGGATTCCTTTAACTATTTTCCACAGTACTGGTTTATTGGTCATATATTTCTTTGTTACGGAAAGTCTTTACTTCTCTGTCAGTTTTAAAGGCTAATTTTGTAGGATATAAAAGCCTGGGTTGAGCATTGTTTTATTTGAGGGCTTTAAAAGCTTCACTTCATGCTCTCCTGGCCTTTAAGGTTTGTGGTGAGAAATCTATAATTCTGATAAGCTTGCCTTTATAAATAACGTCTAGCTTTTCTCTGACAGCTTTTAGTATCCTCTAGTTTTGTTGAATTTCTAAAATATTAATTATGATGTGTCATAGGTTCTTTTCTGATTGTGGCTATTTGGAGTTCTTTATGCCTCTTGTACTTGAATAATACTGAATTCTTTCCCTAGATTTGGAAAGTTTTCTGCTATGACTTCAGCGAATAAATCTTTTTAACCTTTTGAGTTATCTTCTAATTTTTCCTTTATTCCTGTAACTTTAATTTTTTTTTTTTTTGAGTCATCTCACAGCTGTTGGATCCAGTTTGCATGATGTTTTGCCTCTTTTAGGATATCATTAAGGTTATGATCTTCTACATCCACTTTGTCTTTAATTTCTGACACACTGTGTTCATATTGGTCAAAACTACTAGCCATGCTGTCTACTGAATTTTTCATGTCTTGTATTTAATGCTTATTTTCTTTTCATAATTTGTAATTCTTTACCAAATTGGTCATTCATATTTTGTATTATCTTATTTAACTCAGTTAGAATGTTATTTTCTCTTTAAGGTCATCAAACATTTTATTACTAATATTCTTTATCTGTTTAATAAAATTCTCTTTAAGTTCACTAAACATCTTAAGAAATTGATTATGTTTCTTCTTTGAACTTTCCAGATATTTTGGCCCTTTGGTTTTTGAGTTCTTTGCCTGTAACTTTCTCTAACTCATTGCCCATGAGATTAGTTTTTGAGGGGCTGTTTTGGAGGCATCTTGTTTCCTTGTTTTTTCGTATTTTGTTTATTTGTGCTGCAGGTTGAAGATCAGTTAGCGTAGAAAACTAGCTATGTCCCTACCGTGTAGATCTCTTTAGATAGAATCTGTCTACCTGAGATGTGCCTTTGTGTATGTTTATGTTTTGGTTTTTATACCCATCTTAAACCTATTAAGCATATTTGAGGGTTTTCTGCAGGCTTGATCCCCAGTACCAAAAAGAGTGGAGTAAACAAACTACAATAATGTTGATGATGCAAAGACATACTAATTAATACCTATGCTACCATTGGCAATAACAAAGGAATCTGTAATAATAAGAGACAAACCAGATGCTGGCATATCATAAGAATCAAAAGCTACAGGTGTACCACTCTTCTCAATAGAAGAGATTTACAATAATATAGAGAAAAAGACGAACCAAATATTGACATACAATAAATAATTATTAAATACAACAACTATACCAGCCTTGACAATAGAAAAGAATTCAGCAATAATAGCACTTAGTCAATTAAATATTTTAAAAAATTAATAGAGCTTAATTATAATGAAAATGGAGGGAGTTGGGAAAAAGAAAAATGAAGTAAAATTTGAAAAAAAGATTAGGAGAAAGAGAGAAAAGTGAGATAGAGAATAAAAATAAAGCTAATAGGTAAAAGTGAGAGAAGAAAACAATGAGAAAATAAAAAATGAAGTAAAATACAAAAGAGACCCCCCCACACACAAAAAAGAGAAATTAGTCCAAAAGACCCACCTCCTCCCTATGTTTGGGTGAGTGGTTTCTTCCTGTGGCCTGTAGTATTGAATTCATCAGGTACAGGGAAGGGATAGTGAGTTACAACTAGGGCCCATTTTGTTTCCACATCCCCTTTGTGCGCATGTGTGTGTGTATGCCCGCTGAGTTCTGCCTTTCCCACAGGGCAGATTCAATCAGTGGTGCCATTTCTGCCTTAGGGCTATATTGGCTCCAGTGGCTCTTAATGCTTGGGCCCCTCTGCACCCCCCAAGTGGTGGCTGTCTGCCTTGCTCTACAGCCTGTGAGCTTTGGGGGTGTTCCCCATGTTCCAGAGGCCCCTCTGTCCATACAGCCTGGAATGTGGTAACTGAGCTGAGGCATATCCCTGATGATGTTGGCAGATGAGGAAAAAGACCACTGAGCTCTGTGCTGTTTGGAGGCATCGAGGAGTGAGGGAGTCCACTTGACTTAATACCAGCACTTTCAGAGCCAGCCAGCTCAGAAAATCACACACCTCCAGTGTGGCTTCTTACCACAGAGGGTGCAACCACCATGTCCTTCAAAACCTGAGCTCATTGCTGCTTAAACTTCCCAAATGGTTTATGAGTGGCCCACTCCCTCTCTTCAGCTGTTTCGTGTGACCATCTCCCACCAAGTCACTGTGGTAGGGTGGCCCCTAGGAACCCTGAAGTGTAATTGTTTTCTGTGATTGCTGATTCCTGAAGTAGCTCAGTCTTAACCCCTTCCCAAAATGGTTCCTGATTAATCACAGCCAAACGTGGTAGGCACTGCAATGTATTTCTTCTCCAACTCTAGCTTGCCATGCAGGAGTGAGTTTCAGAGTAAAATACCACACTGTATTTGCAGTTTACAGTAATCATGGACTTTTCTTGGAGTTGGCACTGCGCATCTACTTTTTCTGTGTCTGCTGACCCTCTCTAGACTTACCTTTTGTTTGCAGAGACAGGTCCCCTCTCTGGGATCTGGGTTTAGCATTCTAGACAGCTTTGTTGTTTTCTCTGCATTGTTTTCAGTTTTTCTGAGGATTTTAGTTTTCCTGTCAGCTCTTTCTTGATTCCAACAGCTCTTTTTCCTAAAGCTGTTGTTTTGTAGGTATCTGGATTTCAGGTCTTCTTGGAGTGCCTGTGATATGCTGTTTTGTTCTGTTTTTTAGTAATAGCAAATGGTAGGCTTGGTTCATTTTTTGTTGCTATCACAAAACCTGAAGCTGGGTGTTTTATACAGAAAAGAGATTTGTTTAGCTAACAGAGGGGACAGACTCACTTATTTACAGAAACTCAGTGTCATGAGAACCAATGCACTCCTGCCAGACTTGATTTACTCTCACGTGACAGCATTAGTCCATTCAGGTGGGTGGAATTCCTGTGACCTAATTACCTTCCACCAGGTCCCATCGTAAGGGTTCTACACCCCAGAATGGCTACACTGGGGACCAAACTTCCAGCACATAAAACTTTGGGGAAACAAACTATCTTGATCATAGCATTCCAGGACTGGCCCCCAAAATTAATTTCATCCTAGTTCAAAATGCATTAATTTTATGCCCAGAGTTCAAAAAGCCTTAAGTTGTTCAGCATCAACTCCAAAGTCCAAGTCCAAAGTTTCATCTGAAACTTAAGGCAAACTCCATCCAGCTGTAGCCCTGTAAAATTGAAAAAAAGTTACATGTGTCTTAGATACAAAGGTAGAACAGGCAAAGGGTAAACATTTCCAGACATAAAAGAGCCACAGCCTCTGCCTCCAACCTCTAGCAGGGCTGAAACCCTGTAGGGCAGACATTAGATCTTAAACTCCAGATTTGATATCCTGTAAACTCTGAGGCAGAGGATGGGCTCCAGGGCCTTGGGAAACCCTGTCCCTCTGGCTTGCTCGGCTCAGCTGACATGTTGATCTCATAGGCTGGATGCTGATTCCTGTGGCTTTTCTTAGCCTGGGGTTGCATGCTGACAGTGGCTCTACATTTCTGGTCCTGGCTGCGCCCTCACTCTCCTGCAGCAGGCCTCACTGCCTGGCCTCCCAGGCTTTCTTTGAAATCTGTATGGAAGTCACCATACTCAACAGCTCTTGTATTCTACTGTCTTGCAGAATTGGCAGCATGTGCACACCACTAAGGTCTTTCGTTTGCTCTCATTAGAACAGTGGCATGGCATGAATCATGCCTGGATATGCCTGAGGTACAGCTGGAGCTGCTACGAGTGCTTCTCCATAAAGAACAGTACGTGATCCTGAAATGGCCTTGGGCAGTGAACACATGGAGAATAATCGGATCTTTCTAACAAAACAGTTTCACTCTTAAAGGCCTAAGAGCCTGTAATGGAAGAGTAGCCTGCAGATTTCTTATAATCCTAATGCACAACATCTGGCTTCTTTTTACTGGTACAAGTGGTCACTGGACTGCACTCTTGTACTATTTTCTCCAAATCCACCTGCAAATTTTCCAAGTTCTTCTGCACTGGTTCCTTTTGCCCCCACAATCTGAGGATAACTGGTGAAAAGTACCAGCCTGATCCTTTTTCTTAAGAAATTTTCTCCATCACATAAGTTAGTCTGTCAGTGTTAAGTTCCACCATCTCCAAAACTTAGGCCATGGACATAATGTAGCCAACTTCTTTGCTACTTTATAACAGTAGACTAATTTCTAATAAGATATTTGTCATTTCCATCTGAAACCTTGTCCACATGCCCTTCACTGTCTTCATTTGTATCAGTATTCTGGTCATGACCACTCAGCCCATACCTAAGGAGTTCTCACTCTTCCTTAGTCTTCTCATCTTCTGAGCCCTCACAAGCTTTGCTCATAAAGCTTAAGTGACTATAAAAGTGTAAGACTTTCTGAATTTTCTCTTATGTTTCTTTGGTCTACTTGTCAACCCTTATTTCTTTTTTTTATTTATTTATTTATTTTTTTTTTTTTTGTGGGTACCGGGGGGTCGACCTCAGGACCTCGCGTGCCAGCAGGCGCCCATGCCGCTGAGCGATATCACCGGCCCCTTTTTCGTATGTGGGTTCCGGGAGTCCAACTCGGGCCCTCGCGCTTGCCAGGCAGGCGCTTAAGCCGCTGAGCCATCTCACCGGCCCCCTTATTTCTTAATTGATAGAGCTTTATAGGAAGATTTGAAATGAAGTAACATGTCCTCCAAATTTGTTCTTCTTTTTCCCAGATTATTTTGTATATCCTGAGTCCTTTAAATTTTCACATAACATTTTAAAATAGTTTTTATACCCCCCCCAAAGAAAAAAAACCCTATTGGAGCTTTTATTGTGATTGTCCAAAGATATATATCTTTTTGTTTTTTCCTTTAACAAGATTTTCTCATTCTGTGATTGTGGCATATCTCTTTTTGTCATATCAAAAAATGAAACATTTTCATAATCAAATAAAAGAATAATAGTTATTACATGGTGTATCATTATCATCAAAAGTAGTTACTTGGTACAAGATATAAGCCAAAAAGATTCTTACAAAAAAAAAGAAACAGATAATAACATACTCTCTTTTCAATGAACAAAGATTTAAGTGAAACATTAGCATATATATTGAAATATTTAAAAAGCAATGGAATATGTAATTTATGGAAGTATTTGAACATCTCCCTGCTTTCTATTTATCTCGTATTTTGATCTTTGTGTGTGTGTGTATATATATATATATAGTGTTTCTCACATAAGAGAATCCATGCAATATTTAAGTTTGTGTGTCTGACTTATTTCATTATGTTCTCAAGTTGCATCTATTCACCTACATTTAGGTCTTTTATTTATCTAAGAAGTATTTGTTTAGTTTCTATTGTATATGTATTAAATATCTGAAGTCTATTCCTAAATACTTTTAGAATTCTGTTTCACTGCTTGATTGCTACTAGGATGGAAAATACAAATTTTAAATTATTTGCTGTTGCCTTAGTGTGGGATGACAGCACACACAGGACACCGTATACTAGGTGGCTTACACAACAAACATTTATTTTTCAGTTACGGAGTTGGGAAGTTTAAAATCAAGGTACCAGCCTGTTATGGTTTGTATGTGGGTGTGCCCCCAAGGCCTCATGTGCTTATGTGAAAGCCTAAGAAGGTGACTGGATCATGGGGGCACTACAGCTGGTTTGGTGTTGGGAGGAGTGACCTGGCTGGAAGAGGCAGGTCGCTGGGAGTGTTTCCTGGAAGGGGATACTGCCCTCCCCGTTCCCTCCCTTCATGTTCTGCTTCCTGTCTGCCATGAGGGGCCCACCTTCTCCTCTTCCCAGACCCTTCCAGCATGCTGTTGACCATGCAAGGACTGAAACGTCTATAATGTGAGCCAAAATAAAACTCTCCTCCTCTAAGTTGTGGGTGTCGGGTATTTTGTGCCAGTGATTAGGAAAGTGACAAAAACATTGCATGCTGTTCTGGTGTCTTTTGAAGGCTCTTTTCCTGGATTGAAAATGGCTGTTTTGTATCTGCACATGTCTGAGAGAGAAATATGTCATGTGTTTTGTAAGGCCACTAATACCATTAATGAGATCTCTAAATTACTTTCCAAAAGCCCAACCTACTATCATGTCGAGGGTTAGGAATTCAACATATGAATTTCAAAAGACACAAGTGATTGGTCCATAAAACTGCTTTATTATGTAACCTTATTAAATTGACTTATTTTTAGTAGATAGATTATGTTTCTTTTGAAAAATCCTTTTTTGATTCATTAATCCTTTGTATTTTTTAGATCGCAATTTTATTAATTTCTGCTCTGACTTTTACAATTTTCTTCCTTGTACTAGATTTGGATTAGGGTTGTTCTTATTTTTCCAGGACCTTGAGGTGTATTATTAGGTTTATTTATTGGGGGCAGTTCTGTTTTTCTGATGTGGGCATTCACAACTCTAAACTTCTCTTTTAGAATTGCTTTCCTTGTGTACCGTAGGTTCTGGTATTTTGTACTGGCATTATTGTTCGACTTTAGGGAGTGTTTGGATTCTTCTCTTATTTTTTGTTACCCTTTGATTATTCAAGGATATATTATTTAATATCCATGTGTTTACATAATTTCTGTGGTTTCCTGTCATTGATTTCTAGCTTTATTGTCATATGCTCTGATAATATGCATAGGTTTTTTGAAATTATGTTAGCAAGCTTTATTGCCCAGTATGCGATCTGTCTTGCTGGGAGTTCTGTGTGTTGCTAAGAACGTGTATTCTGTTCTTCATGAGTTGAACACTCTGTAGATCTCTATTAAGTCAGTTTGTCCAAAGGTGTGGTTCAACTCTAATATTTGTTGATTTTTTGTCTAATTTATTTGTCTATTTGTGAACGTGGGGTGTTTCTATCCTCCACTATAATTGTGTTGATGTTTGTCTGATCTTTTATGTCTAGTAATACTTGTTTTACGAAATTGGGTTCATCAGTATTTGGTGCATATATATTTTCATTTGTTATTTCTTCCTGTTGAATTGTTTCATTTTATGTATGTATTGACCTTCTTTGTCTCTTCTTATCAGTATTTAATTGAATTGAAAGGGGCCCCTTCTATTTACAATTTGATGAGTTTTTCTCATGAATGATTGCTGAATTTTGTTGAATGATTTTTGAATCTATTGAAATGATCATAGGCTTTTCTTCATTTTTTAAATACCTCATGTTACATATTACATTGGTTGATTTTTGAATGCTAAACTACTCTTATATTCCTGAATATATTCTATGTGGTTGTATTATTCAGTTTTTTTCTTTTTATTTATTTATTTTTTAAAGACAACAAGTAAACATTCTCATGTATTAACAAACTCAAGCATTAGAGAATGTACAAATACCTTTTGGAGAAAAATATTACTCAGTATAAGAATAAGCCATGTAAAAGCTAGGTAAAAATAGAAGACTAAGGAATGGAATAGTCACAGTGAAATTGCATTTTCATACTAGGGAGACAATATGATGTTTACAAATGTGCATCTGGTTTATTTCGCTTGTCAGTATTTTCTCGAGTTGCATCCATTTACCTATAAAAGTTTCCAGTTTATCTTTCTTTATGGCTGAGTAGTACTCCATTGTATAGAAATACCACATCTTTTTTATCCATTCCTCGGTTAATGGGCATTTGGGTTGTTTCCACGATCTAGCTATTACAAATTGTATTGCTATAAACATGGGTGCACATATATTGCTGTGGTACGATGTTTTTAATTCTTCTGGGAAGATACCCAGAAGGGGAATAGCTGGGTCAAATGGGACCTCCAATCCTAGTTTTTTGAGGAGTCTCCACACTGATTTCCACAGTGGCTGCACCAGTCGACACTCCCACCAACAGTGGAGAAGGGTTCCTTTTTCCCCACAGCCCCTCCAGCATTTGTTATTAGTTTACTTCTTGATAATAGCCATTCTTTCTGGGGTGAGATGGAATCTCAGTGTTGTTTTAATTTGCATCTCTCAAATGACTAGTGATGTTGAACATTTTTTCATATATTTATTTGCCATTTGTATTTCTTCATCTGAGAAGTGTTTATTCATCTCAGATGCCCATTTTTGGATTGGGTCTTTAAATTTGGGAGGTCTGATTTTTTTTTGAGTTCTTTGTATGTTCTCGATAGTAATCCTTTGTCTGAGGAATAGCTGGCAAACATTTTTTCCCACGTTGTGGGTTGTCTCTTCACTCTGTTAGTGGTTTTTGGCAAAAAAACAGACCCGAATATCAATGGAATAGATTAGAAGATGCAGAAACAACTCCAGACATACTAAGCCACCTTATCTTTGACAAAGATGCCAAACACATTCACTGGAAGAAAGATAGCCTCTTTAATAAATGGTGCTGGAAAAATTGGCTCTACACATGCTGAAGATTAAAATTAGACCCATGTCTTTCACCGTGCACTAAACTAAATTCAAGATGGATCAAAGAACTAAATATTAAAACAGAAACATTAAATCTCCTGGAAAATAGAATAGGTAAAACTCTTGAAGATATTGGTGTAGGCAAAGACTTTATGAATAAAACCCCCATCGCACAGGAAGTATCACAAAGAATCAACAACTGGGATCTCATCTTATTAAAAAGCTTTTGCACAGCAAGAGAAACCACCAACAGAGTATTATTCAGTTTGTACATTACTGGGTTTGATTTGCTTAGATTTCGTTAAAGGATTTTTGTGTCTATGTTCCTGAGGAATATTGACCTGTACTCTCCTCCTCTGCTTCCCCTTCTACTCCCTGTTTGTTTGTTTGTTTGTTTTGAAATACTTTTGTTAGATTTTTTATATTTAGGGCATGTTGACCTCATAAAACAAATTGGGACACTTTTTTTTTTTTTTTTTTTTTTTGCTATGTTCTGATAGGGTTGTGTAAGATCTTATTTTTTTTCTAACTATACAATAAAATCCACTAGTACAACTAGTAGGCTCCTTGGCCTAGAATTTTTTTCTGGGAAAGTTTTGCTAAACTATTTAATTTCTTTGTTATTTATAGGCTTTTTCAAATTTTCCGTCTCATCTTATGTTTGTATTGATTAATTGTATCTTTTCAAAGAATTTCTTCACTCATCTAAGATGTCAGATTTGTGCATAAAAAGCTATTCATTATATTTGATTATTATCCTTTTAATATGTGAGAGCTGTGAGGATAAATTCCTTTTCAGTTCTTATATTGGTAATTTTTGTTCTTTATGACTATAACTCCATCAGTTTTGTTAATCTTTTTGAAGAATAAACTTTTGGCCTTGGTAAGTTTCTCTGTTGTTTACTTGTTTTATTTCATATATTTGTTCTCTTTTGTTATTCTTCTGAGTACTTTTGATTTATGTTACTCTCCTTTTACTAGTTTTCTGAGTCCTAAATTTAGCTCATTGTTTTTTGACTTTCTTTTTTTTTTCTAAAATAAGCATTTAGGGGCCGGTGAGATAGTTCAGCGGCATAAGTGCCTGCCTGGCAAGCGCAAGGTCCTGAGTTCGACTCCCAGAACCCATATAAAGGAAAAAGAAGGGTCGGTGATATCGCTCAGTGGCACAAGCACTTGCTGGCAAGCGCGAGGTCCTGAGGTCAACTCCCGGTACCTACATAAAAAATAAAATAAAATAAAATGAGCATTTAAAATGATAAATTTCCCTCTAAGTACTGCTTTAACTGCATCCACAAATTCTGATACTTTATCATTCTATTACAAATAGTTTCTCCCCTGCAGTTTTAAAGTATAATTGATAATAAAAATTATATATGTTTATAATGTACAAAATGATGTTTTAATATGTGTATCATTATGAAAAGATTAAATCAAGCTAATTATCATATGCATCACCTCACATATTTATCTGTTTTTTGTTTTGAGGAATTTAAGATCTACTCTCTTAGTAATTTCCAAGTATGTAACCCATTAATATTAATTGTACTCATCATCAATTACAGTGGATCTTGAGAACTTTTTTATCCTAGCTGAAATATCCAGAATAGTTTCTAGTTGCTCTTTTTTTTTTTTTTTTTTTTTGTGGGTACCGGGGGGTCGATCTCAGGACCTTGCGCACCAGCAGGCGCCCGTGCCGCTGAGCGATATCACCGGCCCCTTTTTCGTATGTGGGCTCTGGGGGTCGAACTCGGGTCCTTGCACTTGCCGGGCAGGCGCTTAAGCCGCTGAGCCATCTCACCGGCCCTCTAGTTGCTCTTATAATTTCTTCTTTGACCCATAAGCTATTGAAAAATCTGTTGTTTCATTTTCAAATTTGAGGATTTTCTAGATCTCTTAGTAATGATTTCTAATCTAATATAATTGCACTCAAAGCACATACTCTATATGATTTTAATAATTTTAAAAATTTTAAATTAAGACCTATTACAGCTCAGTATTTTTTCCATATTGGCAAACAACATGTTCACTTGAAGAATATGTATTTACACATGCAAGGTGTATAGTTCTATAAAAAAACCAATTTGATTAAAGCAGTTGGTGGTATTATTTAGATCTGTCTTTGTTAATAAGTACCAAAAACATTCCTCACAGAACTAGAAAAAGCAATCCAAAAATTTACATGGCACCAGAAGAGACCTAGAGTAGCAAAAGCAATACTGGGTAACAGGAGGCATCACAATCCTGGGTTTTAAGTTGTATTACAAAGATACAGTGATTAAAAAACAGTACGATGCTGGCACAGAAACAAACATCCACATCAATGGAACAGAACAGAGGATGCAGAAACAACCCCAGGCACATTAAGTCATCTGATCTTTGTCACGGAGGCCAAAGGCATAAGCTGGAGGACAGATAGCCTCTTTAACACAGAGTGCTGGGATAACATTATCTACATGCAGAAGATTGAATCTAGACCTGTTTCTCTTACTGTGTACTAAAGTAACATGCAAATGGATCAAAGATGATAAAACAGAAACACTTAATCTATGCGAAGGTAAAATAGTAAAACTCTTGAAAACACAGGCACAGGTAAAGACGATCAAAACAGAACCCAAATTTACACAAGAAGTAACAGAAGAATCAAATGAAATTATATGAAATTAAAAAGCTTCTGCACAGCAAAGGAAATAACCAAAAGTTGAGACAATCTACAGAATAGAAAAAAATTGCCAGCTACTCTTAGATAACTAAAATCTAGAATATGTAAAGAATTCAGAAAAATCAGGCCACTCCCCAAATAAAAGACCCAATAAAAATGAACAACTGAAATGAATAGATACTTCTGATAAGTACAAAGGGCAAGTAAGTACATGAAAAAGTGCTCGACTTTTCTGGCCATCAGAGAAATGCAAATTAAAACAACATTGAGATTCCACATTACTCCAGAAAAAAATCAAACAACAGAGATGCTGAAAGGAAAATGACAACCTTCTACATTGTTTTTGGGATATAAACTGACATAACCACTGTGGAAATAAGTTTGGAGATTCCTCAGAAAACTACCATTGGAGGGGCCGGTGAGATGGCTCAGCGGCTTAAGCACCTGCCTGGCAAGCGCGAGGGCCCGAGTTCGACTCCCGGAACCCACATACGAAAAAGGGGCCGGCGATATTGCTCAGCGGCACGGGTGCCTCCTGGCGTGCGAGGTCCTGAGGTTGACCCCCCGGTACCCACAAAAAAAAAAAAAAAAACCTACCATTGGAAATTCTATTCAACCCAGCCATTCCCCATGTAGGTACCTTCCCAAAAGAGTTAAAGTCATCATACTCCAGTGATGCATGCATGCCCATGTCTATAACAGCACAACTCATATTAGCCAAATCTTGGAAGTGGTCTATATATCCATAAACAGATCAATGCATAAAGAAAATGGTCCCATTCGACCCAGCTATTCCCCTTCTAGGTATCTTCCCAGAAGAATTAAAAGCACCATACCACAGCAATATTTGTGCACCCATGTTTATTGCAGCACAATTTGTAATAGTTAAATCTTGGAAACAACCCAAATGCCCATCAACTGAGGAATGGATAAAAAAGAGATGTTTTTTTAATGGAGTACTACTCAGCCATAAAGAAGGATAAACTGGAGACTTTTATAGGTAAATGGATGCAACTCGAGACCATACTCATAAGTGCAATAAATCAGACCCACTTGTGTGAGAAACTGAATAAGTAAATAAGATTCAAAATGTACAATAGATATTGTGAACTGGGAAGAAACTATTCAAAAGAAAAGACAACCTGTGATGGGGGAAAGGGGAAAGGAGGAAAGGGAAAAAGAAAAAAATACATGTATATACAAGATAGTTAAGATAGTTATGCAGCTAGTTTCTCTTAGTTCATTGAAAAGGAAGGTTTGTGCTAATATTGTTTGGACAGGATATCATGCCTATATCATACTCCAAGTTACTATGGAGACAACAATATGCAATGTAACCTGTAATCCTACTAACCTGTTTTGAATCTCTGTTTTGCTGTTATTTTTATCTTTTTTCTCTTTAAAATAAAAAAAAAAGAAAATGTGGTATCAATACACAATAGAATACTATGCTGCCGTAAAGAAAGATAAATTTGAATGAGTTGTAGGAAAATGGATGCACCTTGAGACCATAATGTTAGGTGAAGTAAATCAGACACTCAAGCTTAAATATATGGTTTCTCTTACATGAAAAACCCAAAGGATACATCATTTGAAGAACAAAAGACAATAGAAAATAGGGAGATAGATTTTTTGCAAATGAGAAAGACATCTAGAGGTGGAGGAAGCAGCAGGCAGGGAGGACAAGAAATAAAAAGAATTAAGGTATGGTATGTGTATGTATCTACTCCCCACAGTGAATGTAATCATTATGTACTGCAAACGTGTACTAATAAAAAAACCAGTTGCAATACATAGCATGGCATTCATTCCAGACTATGTTCTGTTTATGAAAAAGGAGAAGAGGAGAAAAAAACACCTTCTGTCTGTGGGCCTGATGTTTAGGACTGACTTTTTTTATAACTTACATCAATATTTTATGTGTATGTTTTATAATTATTAGAGTTAATGATTGCATTGCCTGCTAACAAAAACATCAAAAATGCCATCTTAGAAATGATATGTACCAACTCCAAACAGGAATGTAGACATTATATACTGCAAACATGTACTAATAAAAAAATGAAATGAAAGAACTGACATAAAGGTATGGATTATTGTCAATCTGGTGGGAAGCAGAACAATTAAATCAGAAGGAATTAGGTTAGATTTATATAGCATGGGACATGCTTGGGAAGAAAAATAATCTATTATCACTGAGCCCCTACCGTGTACAGTGAGCTTTCCTCATGGAAGTTCCTTTTTATCATTTAAGAAAGACCGTTAGGTGGATATCATTATTTTCATTTCTTAAATTAGGAAATGGAGAGCAGTTAAATTATCAGGTTCCTGAGGTTGCAGAAGGTGGCGGAGACAGTGGTTTGTGTCCCACATTCCATCTGGTGTGTGGGAAGTTTGTATACCATTTCCCTCACAGTGGTCATCACATGGTAGTTCTTAGCAATGATATATGTAGTGAAAAATCCCGCGTAAGTTTTTAGTCTCTATTGAGTTACTGCTGAAGGAGCCTTCACCTACAGTCATGTGGATTTCTAGCAAATATTTGAAAAGTGAGGGATAAACATTGTGTTAAGCCACTGAGATGTGAGAATTGTTTATAATTGTATCAAAGCCTAACATTCTGATTAAAACCAAGGAGGAGCTGAAATTTGAACTCAGTTCTGTTAAACTCAGTACTACCTCTTCTCTTTCACCCAAAGACATAGGCATTAGGATGGATCTAGTAGGAACCAGAGAGACAAAGGCTAAAGAAAAACTTAGTAAAGTCAAGTAAGGGCATGAAAAGTTTTGAAGTAAATAAGTCATTTTTATTCATTCATTTATTCATTTGAGAAATAGTTTTGGAGCATCAACTGTGTATCCAGAATTAGGAGTATATAAGATAAACAAATATTATAAATACCATTGACCCTTTTAAGTTGTCAGGGACAGGTAGAAACACTAGTGCACAGATTTGTACCAGATGCTGGTGCCTAGCAATCTTGAGTCAGGGATCGTGTTTTGTCAGCTGTAATCTGCCGTTCAAGGTAATGTTTCCCCTTTGATTTCCTGCGGTTTTTATTCCACTGTGATTAGATATGATTAGAGATTAGCCTAGGATAGTTTTGCAGAAAATCTGCCTCCCTGAAGGCCTGCTTAATCCCGATTAGCCTTCCCTCCTCAAACCACAGCAGTACACCTCAAAATATTAGAGAGGGCTGGAAAAGACTCCGAGGAGAAAATAGTTCTCACTTACGTGAGGCAGAGAAGATGGGTAGAGTGATAATTTAGCTGGGCTCTTTCAGAGGCAACAGATAAGTACCATACAATTTTAGTACAAATTTAATTCTTTATTCTACAAACAAAGGAACTTAAGCCCAGAAAAATTAAAAGGGTGATAAAGTCACAGAGACAGCTAATGATGAAGCCAGGAATAGTTCCCCACTACAGTGTCAGTTCCTCTTAGTGCTACTCAGAGAGTTATTTTACTTGATGACAATGAAAGTACAGAAATTGAAAGTAAGCTTGTAGAAAATTTTACAGCAATTTGACATTACCATGACATCTAAATGACTGATCATTTTTCTAGTACCTGTTATTGATTTAACCAACGTATTGATGACAAGTTGAGGGGAAAATTTCATGCGCCATGGGTTGTAAAGCAATGCGTGTTTTTTTTGCCATCTCTCCATAGCACCTGGCTGAATGGTTAGGTTAATTTAATTTGTTTTTTGGGGGCAGCCCAAGCACTGGTAGATTCTAACACCAGCAGAACAGCATTAGGTCATTCCCTCCTCTCCATCCATACTGTCTGTCCCCAGAGAAGTGATATTTCTATTCACTGAACTACAGATTTTTCTTATGCCTCCATTCTCTGTGTAACATCCCTTCCTGCAGGGTGTATGTCAGGACCTCTCTGGAGTAGAAAGGGTCATATCCCCTATAATTAGACACGGATAGATCAGAGTATTTCTTTATGGCCAGATCCAGGCAGAAAGCAGGGGAAAATTATAGATTCTCTGAGATGCTTTAAAGAACAGAAATTCTAATTTATACGTCCTGCCTTGGGGAGGGATTAATGAGCCAGGAACCACAGTCAAAACCCAAAATAGATATATTATAATGCCACAGATCACTCCTAATTTTTGGTCATGGATTCATTACAGCAGGACAATATACAGCTCAGAAGGTACTGCCAAATTATTAGACTCCCATTGAGTCATTAATAATTAGTCCAGGCCATCATGTTGAATGAATATGTCTTTCAGGGCAAGGCCACTTAGGTTTGCAGGCTTCAAATTGAATTTACCAGGTTCCAAAAGCAGGAGTAGTCTAAGCAAACAGGTAGCGTTCTCCTTCCAGGCATCCAGTATAATTGAGCTAAGAGATGTCATCTCTTTCAGGGCATTAATGTAGTATTGAATTTTCCCCAGTTCATTACCCATGCATTTATTCCTGTTCCAGTTAAAGTGAATTGTCACAACTTGATTGGCTTGTAAGCTACCCAGGGGTTTAGTAAAGCACACTTCTGTGTGTATCTAGTGGGTCGTAGAGGCAAGACCTTCGGTCTGTATCTGGTCCCTTTCCCCTTCCTCATGGGCACTATTTCCTTTCTCTGCTTCTCAACTGCCATGAACTAAGCATCTTTGTCATGCTATGCCCTTCCATCAGGTTTCTGCCTGGAAGCCAGTCAACAATAGACTAAATCCCCTGAAATCATGAGCCAAATTAAACCTCTCCTTCTTTAAGTTGTATTGGGTATTGTGCCTCAGCAATAGGAAAGCTGGCTAATACAGAAAATTGGTACCAGAGAAATGCGGTCATTGCTGTGATGGTATCTGACCATGTGGTTCAGAAGCCTTTAGAACTGGTTGTAGTAAGAGTTCGGAAAGATTTGGAGATGTGAGCTGAAGAAGCCCTAGAATGGTATAAGCAGAGCCTGATGGTTGATTGTGATTAAAGCTCAAAGACCAGAAGACATAGGAATGCTGACAGGAAAAATCCAGGCTCAGGAGGTTTCAGTTGGGAATAAGGACCCAATCAGCAATTGGACTATAGCCCATGAGTGTTACACTTTGGTGAAAAATTTTATCTGCATTTTGCCCATATCCTGAGACTGTGGGGAGCTGAGAGTAAGAGTGGTGAACTAACTGATCTGGCAGAGGAAATTTCAAGACAGTTCAGTGTGCTTTGTGGCATGGGTACTTCCGGCTGCTTTTAGCCAGATTCAGTGAAAAAAGCAGAGCAGAGAATTTTGGAATGCTTAAATTTTACCCCAAAAAGACATATGTAAATTTGGGGCTATGGGAAGTAATGTTGCTGAAAAGATAAGCTCCATTAGGAGAAATTATAGCCAGGTATAGTGGCACATGCCTATTATCCAGCGCTCTTGGAGGTTGAGGCAGAAGGATCACGAGTTTGAGCCTAGGCTGGGCAATTTAGAAAGAACCTGTCTCAAAATAAAAAATAATAAAAAGCCTAAGGATATAGCTCAGTGTGAAGACCCTAGGCTCAATCCCCAATATAAAAGAAGAAAGAAATATAAGAAGAGAGAGAGAGAAAGAAAGAAGACAAAGAAAGAAAGGAAGGAGGAAGGAAGGAAGGAAAAAAGAAGGAAAAGAAAAGAAAAGGAAAGGAAAGAAAAGCATCTTTGGTCTAGGGACCAAAAGAAAGATGTTTTGAGGATATCTCAGGGATCAGCAACCCCACCCGTGACGCGCTCAAGAGTGCAAAAGTATCAATTTTTCTTTTGAGAAGAGAGTTCCAGGGACCACTAGTTGAGAAAGATCTTCTGGGGGAGTTTTTTTCCTGGGATTCATTTCACTGTGGTCACCCAGAGACTGCTGCAGCCATGGTCGAAGGGAGCCTGGCTCCTGCTTCCACTGACAGCAGACCTTGGCATAATCCATATGATGCTGTTTTTACCAGCATACAGAATACAGGTGTTGTGGGGGTCATAAGACTTCCACCCAGATTTCAAAGGAAGGACTGGGAGGCCAGATGAGAAATTCCTGCAAGGACAGTGAGTGAAGCTGTGGGCATGAAACTAAAGGTGCATTGGAGACCTCAGGAGGTTGAAGATAGCAGGAAAGTATATCATCTGCTGAGGAAAGCTGCAGGCTGAGAGCTGAGCCAGATGATGAGAAAGGTGTGGTCTGCAACTGGCTAGACCATCGGGGTGGGGCTGCCCAAGCCTTTTGGAACTCACATCTTAGTACCGTGTATCCAGGATACCAGACATGGAGCTACAGAATTTAACGTTTGCCTCGCAAAGTTTCAGTCTTGCTTTGGTCTGATTCTTTTCTATCCCTATATTTCTCCCTTTTGGAATGGGAACATTTACCATGTGCCACTTTATCTTGGGGTTAAGTAACTTGCTTTTTGAATTTGATGGATGTTCACAGCTAAGAGTTTGCTTTGAGTCTCAGAAGAGACTTGGACTTGGACTTTTTAGCAATGCTGGGACGGTTGAGACCTTGGGAAGGGATTATTGTGCTTTGGTTGTAGGTAGAATAGTTGTATTATGTTAGGCAGAATTATGACCTTGTGTTTACTTAGAGATAAAGTACAGTTTAAAGAAATATCTTTGGGTATCAAAATGACAGTTAAGGTGGATTATCACAACCTGATTTGCTTGTGAGTTGCCCAGCGAATTAGTAAATTTCACTTCTGGAAGTGTCTGGGTAGGTCATGGAGGTGTGACCTACATGTAGCTCCCCAAGACAAACCCACACCAGTCTCACTTACCAGCTGAGTTCAGGACCTTTCCACCAAGGACTCTGCTCCATATTCATCAGCAGTGTCTGTCTCCTTTGCTGGAGAAAGAACGGTTTTGTTGCCACTGTGTGCCTCACAACGTGTCCATCTACACATCACTGCAGCTCCTCCATATCCACTCATTTCTTGGACCCAAGTAGTCATGTTAGTGAGTACAGAGGGACAATCTGCTGTCTATTCTCGTCACCTGAGACTGGAAAGCAGTTCTGGTGGGCACGGACAAGTTCTACTTTGATGGACCCTTCAAATTCCACAGGGCCAAGCCCCATATGGACATCCCTTTACTAGGTTTTCATTTTCCTCCTTCCTGAGTTTATGGTCAGGCCACTGGCCACTGTCTACAAGTCAGTAAAAACCCCAACACAGCAGCTTTTACCACTGTTTAGTTCTCCTGTCACTCCTGGAAAGCAGCATGTAATTTAGCTCACTCAGCTGATTTTTTCAATAATAATGGCACCCTTCCAAGTAGGATGCTGTCTGTTCACCTTGACATCGCCATCCATAAGGTAAGCAGCTACATGTGTGTGTTTGTGGTGCTGGGGATTAAACCCAGGGCTTCTTGCGTGCTAGGTAATCACTCTACCCACATCCCCAGTGCTCTCAAGCAACTCTGAGAGCTTTTTGTAGGATACTGTCCAGGTGCTGATAAAATCCAACGGCTCCTCAAACAGTTTCAGAGTCAATTCTGGCAGAAAAAGTCTCCCTGTCCATGAATATCTCTTCCTTGCCTTCCCCAGGTAGCACGATCATGTATAAACCATTTAAATTCTCTAGTCCAAAGTTCCTATGGTGGTTGTTGGAAGGTGCTGACGAGCCCCAGTCTAGGCTCCACAAAGGGAATTTGTCCATACCAGCTCTCTAGTTTCTATTCTACAGTGATATTTTGGTTCCCATTCAGTGAGCCTGATTAATATGGCTTAAAGGTAAATTTACATTCCTTCTGTTTTACAATACTTAGCAGGGGAAGTGTCCCAGCTAGACACAGTACCAATTCTCATAAAAATTTAGGTAAAGGAGTCATAACTTTACATAAATCCTGTTTTACCATTTCAACTTTTATAATCCTGTCAACATTTACATTTTATTTTATAGCCTTAAGGACTTCTGCACCCTCAGTTCATTTTACCTTTTTGTACAAAAGGCTTTGGGTCACCAGAAGGGGCTGAATCAAGGGACCCTGGCCTTTTTGTTGATCTTTACCTTGATAAACCTGCCTCAACATTGCCCCAAACAATTGTTGATCTGCTTTATCATTATAATCCCTACCTTCCTGCTTTTAAAATATCTTCAAACTGGGATAAATGCAGCAAACTTTTGTTTGGAGCCCTTTAATGTTGAAGGACTAGCAAGGGCTCTCTTTGGTCCATTTAACCTTTGATAGTGTTGTATTCAAACCTTTGTTAACCATATCACTATTCATTTTATTCATCCTATTCTTCTTTCTCTTCTTTTCCTCTTTCCTCTCCCTCCCTCTCCATACCCCCCTTCTTCTTAATATTGGGGGTTGCACCCAGGTTCTTCACACTGAGCTACCCTTTCAGATCTTCATATTTTTTATTTTGAGACAGGGTCTCACTAAGTTGCTAAGTTGCCCATGCTGGGCTCAAACTTATGATCCTCCTGCCTCAGCCTCTCAGAATGCTTAGATTACAGGTGTGCATTACCAAGCCTGGTTCCTATTTCTTAATAGTCATCTAAAATTTTCCATGTTGCTGGGACAAGTCCCATAACTCTCCCTTTTTCTTTTCATCTTAGTTAAATCCCCATTAATGATTTATTTATTTACCTTAATTCTTAATAACCTTTAAAAAGTCTCCACCTTTTTGGGACGAGTCCTGTGACGCTTCCCTTTGCATATTCCTTCTTCTGTTGTAAAGTTTTTACTAGCATCTGTAAAATCCATGAAGGGAAGCTGAGACAATAATTTTGATAAGGCTTCTCTGATCACAGCGTGATTTTTGCCACAATAGTTACATGGAGTCCCTGTACAAAAGGAGCAACTTTAATGACACCATTTGCCATGGCCTGCGAAAGGAGCTTATTCAGTGGTAACTGTCCCAGTCATCACAGAGCCAGTCCCGTCTGGTCACATAAAGCATATCCACCACTTCACCAGGAGAGTCCCATTGGCATTTCTAGGCAAAGATGGAAATCACCCTTCTCAGGGTAGACACACTTTATGGTGGCTTTTATCTAGTCCACTAAGCTGGCCAAACGCTCAGGAATAATTTCCCAAGTGACAGGATTACATGTAGCCATCTGTGGTTGTTTCATTGTGAATAGTATGTCCCATGTCAACACAAACATGCTCTTCCGCTGTGGCGTTTACACCACTCCCAAATAGTTGCTCTCACAAACCATTTTAGTAAAGGCTTCTCAAGAAGCTAAAGATACAATTCTGCAAAATGAAACAATTCTTACACACTAGACCCTCTGGTTTCAATGGTTTCTTGATTTTTCCTTTCCACATTGACCACTTTCTTGGTGACCAAGCATCTTAAAGACACTTTCTCTTGCCCTGTGTAATGTTTCCCTTTGTAGACAGATCTGTGGCTAGCGGACTCATCTCAGATTCACAGAAATCTGAGCTCAGGTTAGCACCAAAATCTGACCTAGTTCTCTATCTTAATTTCATTTTAGATATACAGATAATAACCATGGTGTTGAATATTTTCCTTTTTTCTTATTGGATTACATTTGCCTATGCATACAGTGAACCAGCTCCCTGTGAGTTGATTTATCTCTAAATTCCATTGGTAAATTTTATGTTTAGTAACTGATTGTAAACATAGCTGCTGCTCCATATCATGGGTGATCCCCCCCCACTTTTATTCTTTCTCTTCCCAAGCCACATGTTACTGTGAGCTATGGTTGCTTTAGCAAATACAACTTCTGACATCAAATGTGTTGGGAAAGACAAAATGTCTTGTTTTTTCTCTGCTCTCACAACATAATAAAGACTTTTGTGACCTCAAAAGATGTAGGAACTTCTCCCTACCAGCAACTGAGGAATTCTACAGGGAAAACCAACTGGGTATTCTCTAATTCAACCTAATTCTGACACTAGGTACCTGGAGATAGTGTCAGATTCTACAGTTCCCAAGACTGTACTCTCTCCCCTTTTGATGCCAGTCATAAGCCCCAGGTTGTGAGATGTGTTTCTGAATAGCATTCTCATAATCTCCTACTTAGGTTTGACTAATTTGCTTGAATGGTTCAGAGAACTCAAGGGAATACTTACATTTGGTCATACATTACAAAAGATATGGCAAAGGATGAGGCGAAGAGGCATAGGGTGAGGTGTGGGGGAAAGGGAAGAGAGTCCATGCCTTCTCTGAGTGTGCCACCCTTCAGTACCTCCATGTTTCTGGCTATCCAGAAACTCTCCAAACCCTGTCCTTTTGGTGTTTATAAAGACTTCACTACATAGGCATGATTTCTAAAAGCCTGGGCAGAGAAAACTCAGCAAGAACTGTCTATTCAGGTTCTTCTTGGCCCCTCTGGGTAGAATGTCTTCCTACAATGTGTGAGGCAGGACCTCTGGAGTGAGGAGCATCTTAAGACCTGCTATCAGACGTGACAGATCAGACAATGTCTTTATGACCAAATCAAAGACAGAAAGACAGGAAAAGATTAGTGTTTCTATGACTTGCCTTGGGGAACAGAAATTTTAGTTTCTATGGCCTGCATTGGGGAGGGAGTTATGAACCAGGAATCATGGTTGAAAACCAAATATATCACAAAACCTAGATATATCCCAATATCACAATTTGGCAAAGTATTTATGTTTATATTACTGTTATTATTATCTTGGTTTTTTGAGCCAGCGTCTTGCTATGTAGGTCAAGTTGGCCTTGAACTCATTATGTAGCCAGGCTAGCCTTGAATTCACAGTGATCCTTCTGCCTTAGCATCCCGAGTGCTGGGATTACAGATATGCACCACCATGCCTGACCTGTATTTATGTTTATTGCACACATTTTCTGCTTCAGGACATGAAGTAACTATTTCTCCAAGAAGCCAGTTTTTATTGTTGTTGTTTTGTCTTGTTTTGTTGCAAAGAGGGAATTGCTAAGTCATGAAAGCATTGGAGTGGTAGAGATGCTAATTGCTACTGAGTTGATCACTGTTTTCAGGCCTCTTCAATGGCTAGAACTAGAAAAGACCCTTTCTTCTCTCTTTCTCTTCTTTCTTTTCTCTCCTTCTTTCCTTTCCTTTTTTTCTTTTTCTCTAGCCATCTATTTCCTATCTCTTTGTTCATGTGCGTATTTATTCCAGGGTAAATGTTTCCAATTCAGGGTAAATGTTTCCCTATTTCCAGTTCGGAGTCTGTGACCTGACTTCCTTATACATTATATATATATCTACTTTCTTTTTAACACCATTTTCTTTTCTTTTCTTTTTTTCTTTTTTCCTTTTTTTTTTTTTTTTTTTTTTTTTTTTCCTTTGCTGGTGACTGAACCCAAAGGCTCACAGATGCTAGGCAAGTGCTGTACCAATGAGCTACATCCTCAGCCCCTGTATCTCCTTTATGGAGAAACACTATTCTCAAAGATATTGTGATTGGTACTGTTAGATTATTTCACAATAACTTACTCTATTACATGTTACACATGTAATAGATTTAAAATAACTTCATTTTAGGAAATAATTTTAAATTATATTTTTTAGTATTTGTTTTTCAGTGTTGGTTTTCTTAATCAGGGATCTCTTTTAACCATATTGAATCTTCTTTGCCTACTTTCAGTATTTGTTAGTTTCTCTCAAATCCTTTTTATGTATTTATTTCTTTTGATTTAAAAGTTGTTTTACTTTCACCTTCTATTTCTTTTTCTTTCTTTCTTTTTTTTTTTCTTTTTGTGGGTACCAGGGGGTCGACCTCAGGACCTCGCGCGCCAACAGGCACCCGTGCCGCTGAGCGATATCACCGGCCCCTTTTTTTTTCGTATGTGGGACCCGGGAGTCAAACTCTGGCCCTCGCACTTGCGAGGCAGGCGCTTACGCCGCTGAGCCATCTCACCGGCCCTCACCTTCTATTTCTATTAAGACATTAACTGTTGTGCCAACACAATGTTGTGTTCCATCTTTTTTAATTTTTGTTTCTAAAATAAGCCAATGTTTTCTTATTCTTTTCCGAGTTGCTGTCTCATTTTGAGTTTTCGTGACTCTAAATTATGTTGTGCTTTTATGTCTTGTGTTATTTAATTTCTTTTAGCTCTTTCAAAATTTGCTTTGTGGATATGTTTCTGGCATACTTTCATTGTTTGTAGGAAAATTATTCTATTCTTTATTTTTCTTACAAAGCTTTGTATGGAACTTGACCTCAATACTTCCTGCTTCTTAATTAGTTTTTCCAAACTTTTAGAAGGAGGAATGACTCAGAGTAGCTTTTCTAACTCCAAAGAACTGTCTTTTCTGTTTTTCCTGTCTCTCTTTTTATAGACTTAAAAATATTGTCTTGCTTTTTTTTTTTTTTTTTGTGGGTACCGGGGGTCGACCTCAGGACCTCGCGTGCCAGGAGGCGCCCGTGCCGCTGAGCGATATCACTGGCCCTTTTTTCGTGTGTGGGTTCCGGAAGTCGAACTCGGGCCCTCGCGCTGCCAGGCAGACGTGTAGGCCGCTGAGCCATCTCACCGGCCCTTGTCTTGCTTTTTGAATTCTGTTTCCCTCTTCTACCTTCTTATAAACATTTTCTTTTCTTTCTTTTTATCCTTGTCCTATTCTGTTACTGGTTCTACCAACTTCTACCCAGAGTAGGAACCTGTCCTGAAAGGCACATATGGTGGCTCAGTTTTGGAAGTTCCTGTAGACTAGACTTCTCCAACCCTTTGGTTCTTACACCAGTCATCGGTCATTACCTGCTCACAGAGTAAGCACAGCTGCCTGAGTGAGTTTCTGTTTCCACTGGGCCCACTTTAGTGGGTTCCTCTCTGCGATTTGGGTTCTCCAGTTCTCAAATCTGCCAGGTGCCCTGTTACATCCCTTCTTTGGCTTCCTCTTTCAGAGGCTCATACCAGCAGAGTTATGCTCTTTGTAGTTTGTCCTTATCTGCTTGTATTTTATGCTTTATGGGGTCACTTCGTTATCTGTTTGTCTTTGTAAATGTTATGAATTTTTTATTTTACTATATTGTTGACCCATTTTTGATGTAGATTTAGCAAGATTAAAAATCTTATCTGTCACCACCATCTTCTCCCAATAAATAATGAACTCCTAAATCATATCATGACTATAAAGTTCTAAAAATACATCCTGTTCCTTTTAATAAGTCTCTTGCAAAAGGAAGAAGTTCCATTTTTTCAGTTATTTCTCGACGTCTCTCTTTTATAACAGTATTGAAAAATATGTTGGTTTGCTTTTTGAACTCTGTGTCCTCTTGTATCTTTACATGAATATTTTCTTATGTACAAATAATATCTTTGGGTCTTGTGGTTTTTAATCCTTTCTCTCTTTCTTTTTTCCTACACTGCACTCTGAAAATAAAACAAAAAGAAGGGTTGTCTGTGCCTTCCAATATTGACTTACATCCAAGAGGAATTAACAGATGGTGTCTGACTTCTACCTATGGTATGTCCCTCACCCTCACCACTTTCTGAACACTGCAAATATTCCAATAGATGAAACCTGCATTTCTTTGCCTATGAGTTATCCCTGGCCTCCAGAACCTGCCTGCTTACCTGAGCACAGGTTGAAGTCCTAGTGCTCTTCTTGGGATTAGTCTTTATTTAGTAACTGCTGAGAGTAGATGTACACAGCACAGAATAACGGGCCATCCAAAGATCACAAACCAATTCTCCCAAATCTGAATACGTTGTCTTAAAGATACTTTGAAGATACGATTCCGTGCTGGGCTTAAGTTGGAGACTGTACTGCATTATCTGGATGAGCTCAGTTTCTCACACAGATCATGATAAGTGGAAGAAGGAAGTTGCAGTCAAAGGGAAATTTGGAGGTGCTATGCTGCTGGCTTTGAAGATGGAGAAAGGAGACACCTGTTAAGAAATGCACAATGTAGAAGCTGGAAAGGCAAGGACATGGCCTCTCCTGTAGAACTTCCAGGTGGAACTTTGCTATCACTTTGCTTGTAGTCCAATATGACCATTTTGCACTTTGGAGCTCCAGAGCTATGTGATGATAAATGTGTCATTGTGATTCACCACATTTGTGTAGATTGTTACAGCAATGCTAGAAAACTAATAAAATCTATAAAGCCCCAACTTTTTTAGCCTCTGAGGGAGATGACTGAGGCATGTGTTCATTGTTGGTTTTTATTGTCTAGAAGGTAAGGTCCTGGTCTACAGTGGTAATCCAAAGCTAGAAAGCAAACCAATTATTAGCTGCCTTCCCTTTCCTGTCTAACTTTTTAATTCTCCTACTGTGTTGGGAATAACTTCAAATAAATCACAAATTGGTGCTTGATTCCGTTGGAACCACAATCTAAAACAAATTGTCTTTGGTGAGAGACTCATGTCAGTGCTTGTCAAATTCTTCAGGATCAGATTGGAGTATAAAAGGTTTTTTGTATTTGTTGTAAGTTTTTTTTATCCATAGATGTAGTGATATAATGGCCCGGTGAGGGGAACCTTGACATTTAGGGCTGGTCAGTTCTGTGTTGTGAGTTCTATCTTATGCATTTTAGGATGTATAGAAGCATTACTGCCTTCTACCTTTTAATAGCTGCTATCTCTATCAAAATTGCAAAACCATAGCCAAAAAATATCTGGACGTTGCCTGTTACAGCTTGTGTCTAGATGTCCCCAAAGCCTCATGCGATCATAGGTGGGCTTTTTCAGAGGCGGCTGAATCTAGAGTGTGTGATGCTGGGATTAAGGGTGTGTGATTACTGAATCAGTCCATTGATTGGTTTGGCACCCACCCTAAGCCTGGTAGCCTAGACAGAATATAAAAAGGGCAGAAAGAAGCTGCTAAGGTTGCTTGCACTTGCTTCTTGCTTCTTCACTGCTTTGTTGCTTTGCTATCTTCTGCCCACCATGAACTGTTTCTCCTCTGCAATACCTGTCTGCCATGCCACCCTGCCTTCGACCCTGCCAATTATGGACTGAAACCTCTACAAACTGTGAGCCAAAATAAACCTTTCCTGGTTTAACTTTGGATGTTGGGTATTTTGTCTCAGCAATGAGAAAAGTAACCAAGACATTGCCAAATATCCAGAAGGACAAAATCATCTCTGAGAATCACTCTTTTCCTCTATTACATCTCTCAGAACTCTGGAGGTAGGCAAGTTGACGACCACGTTCTCCATACTCTAGCAGTTAGGATTCTGCATGTATCAGCTTCCGAGAATACACTTGAGTGAGATGTAGAACCTGGAAATGAACATCATGATGCAGACAACAATGTCCTCCAAATATACTTTGCTTGAACTAACCAAGTGAGATTTTAGTATTGTTCCTTTTGGAGAAGGGAATGTGTTCTGCAAGAAGGATGTGTATGGATATTTGGGTGGTCAGTGTGGTGGTCTGTGATAAACTGCTTTAACCCTTCTTTTTTAGTAATGGAACCTTGGCAATTAGTTGGGCAGACATGAAACTTGGTCTTCAAGCCTTCTTTGCAGGAGGTTATGCATGTGATTAAGTCACATAATGGATAGAGAGTTGTGAGTGAAAATCTGGTATTTGATTTCCAGAAAGCTTTTTTAAAGGCTGTCACTCTTCACCTGGGGTTGCCCTGTTTTGCTCTTCTGCCATTTTTTTTTCCAGCCAACAACTCAGACATGATGGCTGGAGCAGCGACCATCCATCTTAGACTACGAAGAATCCTGGAGGATGAATCCCAAAGTTAAAATGGTGAAGCAAAAAAGAGAGAAGACAGGTTTACTGATGGATGAGAAGCACCAGACCATCCTCATAATTCCTACTTCTAATTTGTCTGCATGTGTAGGAAATAACCTTCTATCTTATTTAAACCATCACTATTTTACATTTTCTGCTGTATAAAATTAAATTTTATCTAAATGGAAACAAATTAAAGCGATGTAATCCTAAAATACCCCTTGACCTGTCATCACTCCTCCAAGGGATGGTCGGGACCCCTTGCCTGGATTCCTCCAGGCTTACCAGGTACACTGAGCTTCATGGGGGCTAATTAGGTCCAAGGGCTCCAGGGGCTCTTATGGTCTAGCCACATCCACACTATTCCTTAAGAAAATCTATATAAGTTCTATACTGATTCAAATGTCTTCTTGTGTCAGTATTGGAATTTACTGAGCATTGGAACATTTAGTGGGAATTTGGATGGCAGAGTTTCCTGGTACCCAATCTGGTGAATAAGTGGATAAGAACATACCATAATGTTTTTACAAGTCTATCTTTCCATTGGATAGCTCTCAGTAGCTATATTCGTCCTATTTTTGATCATATCTTGTAATAACACAAATAAAGCCTTATAGAACTGCTTTAGAAAGTCATGAGAACAACGAGATACATGTGTTCAAAGCAAGGGTGAATATATATATATATATATATATATATATATATATATATATATATATATAATTTTTTTAATGTGGGTACCAGGAGCCAAACTCATGACCTTGTGCTTGCCAGGCAGGCACTTGTGCCACTGAGCTATATCACCGGCCCCAAGGGTAAATATTTTGAGGGGGATTCATGGCAATGTGTCATCTACTGTAATAAATTTTTATAAAATTAGAATTCTTGACATGTATTTTGATCACCCCTTTTACGTCGGTCTTTCTCAGAAGTTATGTAGCCCTAGGTATCGAGAATGTTAAAAAGTTCATATCTTCAACCAGTAAGTCCACTCTTGGGAAATCATCCAAAAATACAGCAGAGATAAAATATTTATCTTTATGGTAAAAAATTAGAAAAACCTAAATATACTACAGTTGGAAAATGGATAAATTATGCTAAAATCATAAGATAAGATATTAATCAGCTATTTAAAACTATGCTACTCAAGAGCACACTTTCTAAATCTCTTGAAGAAATGTCTATGATAAGCGCAGGGAGAGCTAACACGAGGAAGCTGAACAGACAACTAAAAATCTGCTCAGAAGGCTGGGGATATGTGCCTCCCCCAGATCTGGGCTTCCTGAGTTTCCTTTCTAAGCGCTTTGCTGGATAATTTAGATAGGTAGCTATTTGGGTTTGTAGACATTGACTCCAACCAGCATCACAAGGATGAACAGGGCTGCAATTCAGCCAGCTAGCATTGCTGTAGCTCTACCAAGTGCTGAAATATGCAATATTGCATTTCTGAACTGATTGCTGAATAGGAATCATTGCCGCCCTGAGCCCTGGGGTCCCCCCTGCTTTGGCTTTCTGGGCCAATTCATTGGGACCCCTGATTTTGAATGTGTTGTTTATTGAGCAGCTAAAATGACTGACACGGTTGGGCCTTCCAGGAAGCGAGCTGCTCTAGCTCTGTGGCCTTTACGTGATCTGACTGGTGCTTGTGCTCTAAGGGTCAATGTATATTTATCGCCACACATGCACACATATGTACACACACACTCAGACAATTCTTTGTGGACAAACTTCTTTCCTTCTCCCAAATTCTTTCTGTGATTTTAACTCCAAACAACGACAACAACAAAACGAACCCCCGCTTCATGTTTTTATTTTGGATTACTGTTTCTTTCATTTTCATGTTCTTTTTCTCATTCTAAAGGCATACAAATAAGGAGAGGATTCCATGCTAAGACAAAGGTAAGTGGAGCATACACTTTTTCAGTGAAAGACTGAAAAAGTATTTCACTTTATTTTGTTCAATTTTCACTGTGCTCTTACCTACCCTCATTTTTGTGTTAAAAGAGAGTGGTTGAACTCTTCATGTTTCTGTGTTTGTTATGCCTGTTTTTCATTTTTACTGATCTTCATTTTCTCCCAAATTGATTAATCCTGCAGTTTCCACTAACTAGATTTAATGCCTTCCTACCTACTATAGAAGATATTACTGCTATTAAAAACATTACTTGTTGAATAAGGGTAAGAAATAAATTTAAAATTGTGCATGCAATAATGTCACATCAATACGAAACTATTGCATTAGACTGACTGGGTTCTCCAGGAAGCTGACATCAAAGATAGGATCAAATATGATAAGTTTTGATTACAGGAAATTCTTGTGAGAAAAAAGTGGGGAAATAGGAGGACTATTGTACCACAATGCAAAGTTAATTCTCAGAGATGGAAGGCAGGAAGTAGGTTGAGTGGAAGAATGCTAGACTTTCATGTGCAATAAGGAAAATTTGGCAAGGATATTAGAGAGAGTTCTTAAGCCAGAGTGATTCATTCCTCAGAAGATCTCAAATGTTGTGCTCAGTCATTGGTTGGGAAATTTGGCCTCAGCACAAGTGGGTGTAGCAACCAAGACCCCTGTTCACTTACAATTCCTGTAATTAGAGATCCTGGAATTGTAGTAGTCTTCTTTTCCATTTTACCCCATGTACAGGCCCTCCTGTAAGAAGAATTCCATGGCTTCTTGACATTTTGCTGAGATTCCAAATGGCAGACATGTCAAAACACAGCCACAAGCCACAAAATTAGAAGACAAAACAATTTGCAAAACAGTTGTCAATCCATAAGTTGGTTTTATAAGGAAAGCATATGTAAATGAGATGAACGTATGTAAAGGCACAAATATATAAGCATATAACAAATATAATTCACTCAAGGGAATAGGATGTAAGAAAAGCCAACTCTATGCACCTTCAAAGATACAAAGAGGCAGGATATGGGAATTTAAAAATGTTCTGCCTGAGTGGGACAAAAGAAAGGAAAATATATTTACTAGGATCTTGCTTTTGTATCAGGGCCTGAGGTAGGTGGTTCGTGTATAATTTGAAATGTACAATGCTATTTATGTCTCTTATTTAATACTCATAGAATTCTTTCAACTGTTATAATTCTTTTTACACATGAAATAATGGAATTTAAAGGGATTAAGTAGCTTGTATAATGTCTCACACCAAGTAAAAATGTGGACAGTCTACCATCAGGAGTGTAGGTGGAGAAGGGCCTGCAGAGAGCTCCTCTGGATGTGTCTGTGTATATCTTCTTTGTTTGTCTGTTTGTTAGTTTTGGTGCTGGGGACCAAACCCAGGGCCTTGCATATGCTAAGTATGTTCTTTACCACAGAGCTACACACCCCCAACCCTGTACATTTTATTATAGCAAGGAAGTTTCCCCCTAAAGCATCTTTAGTCTTTCAAATTTTGCAGCCAAGGCTACTACACACCATCTTTTTGGATCAACTCCATATACCACACAGTATGGGACTAAATCTCTCAAGGGGTCCTTTCTCTGAAGGATAATCCAACTGGACAGGTTACCCTGTAGACCTCTTGTCCTCTGATCTCTAATTCTTCCTGCCTTTTGTTTCTGAGGCCTCTCTCTGCATGACTGATTCATCCTTGTGAATGATTTTCTGATTCAAGCCATCTTGGATCTGCCCCATTCCTCTGCTGATCAAAGCTTTGTTATGACACTTACTGTAGAGTTTCCATCTCTGTGCAGTGATGAGTCTCATCAGCAAATAGAAATTTTTAACTTACTCTACCATCATTACTTTTTGTAATTACTCACTATTAGTACAAGACTTCTTGCTATCTATCTTCCCCAAATAAAAGTTCATCTTTGGTTTGAGAAATAATTATAGATGCAATTTACTGACCATTTTTCACGTAGCACCACAGTGGACTGACATAGCAGATACTATTCTGCAGAGCATGAAACTGAGATGTGGAACAGGCTTGGCTCTCTGAAAGCAGGCATTGGCATCTATGAGAAGAAAGATGGCAAAAGCAGGACTGGGTAGAGGAACAAATTAAATTGTGAGGGAGGCCTCTACAGCTTTAGCCAACTCATTTGAGAGCTCTGAACCAAATACTGCCCATCTGCATTTCATGTCAGGTCATATAGCCAGATCTTTAGTTGCTTTCCCTGCTCCCTCCCTGGATGAGGCTATCATGGGAAACTGTGCCCTTGCACTAGGTGGATCTCAATTGATGAGACCCTGAAGGAAATAATATCAGGAGCTGTCTGCTGACGGCACTCTCCATAGCCAAGAGCAAATCCATCCATGAAGAGGATTTGTGTGGTGCATCTCTGTTTCTACTGTGGACTTTCACAGTATTTTAAAAATCTATGGAAGTTCTATAACCACTAAGTACCAAGGATTTGGTACTGAATCTTTTGTGACTCAAAAGTTCATGCCCTCACTAACTCACAATTGATTTACAAATATCCATTCAAACCACTCTATCAGAAACATCTTTACAGCTTTTTAAAAACACATATGTCTGGCCTATGGATCCAGAGGACCTCTGTGAGATTCGGATTCAATTGGTTTAGGTGGTCTCCAGAAATCCTACTTGTTTTATAAAAAGTGCTCAGGCTGATTCTAAAGTACAGTCACGTATAAAAACTATTTCTAACTATGACATTAGTGAGGGAAGGTTGCCAAACGGAAGAGTGGCAAAGGTTCTACTGCTGGACTGTATGTCTAGTCCAAGCTATGATATATGGGAAGTTAAAAAAAATCAGAACTAAGACGCATCTCTCTGAGACTGATATTATCTAACATTACCAGCAATACCTCGTCTTGTTTTATAATTACAGGCTCTCTGATCACCTTGGGAAGAATCTTGCAGAAAGTACAAATACTTCAAGATTCATGAAAATAACTGAGCTTGTGAGTGAACTGAACAATTTGCCTTCCAAGCAACTCCTGAGATGTTTGTAAAGAGCATTTGAAAGAACCAAATTCTGTTTTGTTTTTTGTCTTTCAACATAAAACTGGCAATGGGTTTCTGTTCTAAAAATTGTTTTTAATACGTAATGCAATCACTTCTAAGATTGCAATAAACTCTTTAAATTACCTCATTTAAATGAAAATTATAATTTTATGACCATACATTACGTGATTATGATGGGGTAGGTGTCAGGATGGAAGCTTAATTACTAGGCAAAGTATAAACCTAAAGAAAGTTTGTTACCTGAGCTAACAAAGATTGTTACTTGTTAGAGATAACAAACTTCTGAGTCTTGCTTCTTTCAATTCTTCTTTTCCCCCCTCCCCCTCCTCCTCCCCTTCCTTTTCTCTCTTCTTCTCCTTCTCCTCCTCCCCTCCTCCTCTTCCTCGTCCTTCTTCCCCTTCTGCTTCTCCTTCTTCCTCTTCCTCCTCTTTCTTCCCCTTGTCCCCTCCTCCCCTCCCCTCCCTCCTCCCCTCCCCTCCCTTTCCTCCTCCTCATCTCCCTCCCCCTGCCACCTCCTTCTCCTTCTCCTCCTCTTCTTCTCAATCTCCTTCTTGTGGTAGTGGCAATTGAACTCATGGCCTTTGCACTAAACTACAACCTCACCTGTTTTATTTTATTATATATATATTTTTTATTTTATAGGCTGGGCTTGAACCTGCAATCCTCCCGCCTCAGCATCCCAGGATTACAGGCATGCCCTTCATGTCAAGCTTCTTTCAATTTTTCTTTAGTAGAATAAAGATAGGACTCAGGACTCCAACTGTGGAGAGAACAAGAGCCAGGCTTGCTGATAAAAATACCAAAATATAGTAGAGATCCTTTTAAAAATACACTAGATTGTTATATAAGGTTTTTCTAAATTTTATCTAATTCACACACACTCTTTTATATGAAAAAGAGTCCTAGTCAGGTATGGTGGCATATGCCTATGATCCCAGTACTCTTGGGGCTGAGGCAGCAGACACAAGTTTCAGCCTAGCTTGGGCAATTTAGCAAGATGCTGTCTCAAAGCGAAACAAAACAATTTTAAAAAGGGTTGGGGATGTAGCTCAGTGCGAAGTCTCTGTGTTCAGTTCACAGTACTGCAAAATAAAATAGCAAAAATCAAAACAAAACAGAACAAAAAACCCTACTTTACAATAGTTAACCATAAAGATTTTAAATTGAGATAAATAGTTAATATGACTCCTTTCTGGTTTGGGATGATATCTTGAGCTCTGCGACTTATGATTTATGGGTTTTGACCTCTAGTGCCTTTTGAAAGGGAAACTGGGTCCTGCTTCAGGTTCTCCTAGTTTACACTCCTTTGTGAGCGTGGGAAAAGAAGGAATTGTATAAATGTTTCACAAACACATCCTAGCATGTTTACTTCATCAGTTATGGAAGTCCTAAGAGGCTGTGTATAGTTACTCTATGTTACCCTATGGGTGGCTAAATGCACAGATATTTAACAAAAACGGCTGACATTAAGAAGTTACAAGACTGAGTTCTTTAAAATTAAGAATAGTGACTCATCCATTTTTTTTTATTTTATAGAGAAAATAATAGAACAAAATTTCAAAACAACATAATAGGAGGGTAACAATGGTTAATACATTACATATTGTTATCTTTAAATTAGTTACTCAGGGTACAAGATATCAGCATTCAATTGTCCAAACACTATTAGCACAAAACTTCCTTTTCAGTGAACTAAGAGAAATTAGTAGCATATCTGTCTTAACTATCATATATATATATATATATATATATATATATTTCTTTTTTTTTTTGCTTTTCCCTTCCTTCTTTTCTCTATTTCCCCTTCCCAGTTTCTCTTCCCTTTTGAACAGTTTCTTCCCATTTTACAATATCTATTGTACATTTTGGATCTTATTTACTCTTTCAGCTTCTCACACTAAGGAGACAATACGATGCTTACACATGTGCATCTGGTTAATTTCACTTATGAGTATGGTCTCAAGTTGCCTCCATTTATCTACAAAAGTCTCCAGTTTATCTTTCTTTATGGCTGAGTAGTACTCCATTGTATAAAAATACCACATCTTTTTTATCCATTCCTTGGTTGACGGGCATTTGAGTTATTTTCAAGATCTAGCTACTACAAATTGTGCTGCTATAAACATGGGTACACATATATTGCTGTGGAATGATGTTTTTAATTCTTCTGGGTAAATACCAAGAAGGGGAATAGCTGGGTCAAATGGGACCTCCAATCCTAGTTCTTTGAGGAGACTCATCCATTTTTATATCTCCAACCATAGCACCTTGTGTATTCAAGTCAGTGGATATGCGGTGACTGTTTTTTGGCCTTATGTACTAGAGACCACTGAAGTTTGTCCTTGAAATTATATTACCAGACTCTGAGAGAAAGACTTGCAAAAGACAAATGCACAAGAGCCACAAACCCAGATCTGTTATGTGGAATCTCAAATGGTAGTGCATTTGATTAGCTCCTGTGATTATAAACTAAGCTAATTATTAAAAGTGGCTTTGGTGAAGTCCCGTGGCAACCCTTAACTATCTCATTTTGCACTTTTCCCTTTTTTCTTTTACTGTTTCTATTCTACTTCGTCCAGCTGGTAACTACATAAAAACTGTTGAAAATAATTGATACAATTCCTTTAATTGATACTCAAGATCTCATTTTGGTCAGAACTTTGATATTTAGAAAGAACATGTGGGTAATATGAACAGTGATCTTGTTCCATTGATGTGCATGTACAGATTAAATGCAGCAGTCTTTCCCTCTTCTGTTGAGGAAACACATCCTGTCACTCATTTTCTCCATAACCTCAGGTAAGTCTTCGCTGCTTTCATGATAATAACTGTTCTCATCTTACTGTGACATGATGTTTGGGGGAAAAAGTCTAAACTCTTTCACATAAAAAAGTTTCATAATCGCAAGCCATGAAAAGGGGGGAAACGTGTATTTATTAACCATAGGTACTTTTACCATGAGTTTCCTGACCTTGATTTGATTAAAATCTCCACCTAAAGATTGCAACAACCTAGACGTCTTTAAAGTTTGCTTGTTCACTTCGCTTTGAAGAAAACCTCAAGGAGGGGCCAGAAGGGTGGCAGAGCGGAAGGAGAACTTAAGGACTGGGCTGCTCTGCAGATGAGGGTTTGAAAGTGAACAGCCGATTTAACAAGAAGCAAAACCACAGAAGAGTCGTCTCACATCTCTCAACGAAGTCAGTCAGCCTCTGCTACTGTCCTCTCTCACCAACTGTCCTCTTTTTATTGATTTCTCAGATGTTGTCAGGGTAGATAACCTGATCTCTCTCTGAAGAACTCAGGGCAGGAAGGGAAGCCTTCTGCCTGAGCGCTTTTTTTCCACACTTGATATGTACAAGGAATGAAGACTTTGCCTGCCATGCTTGGAACTAGGAAACTGTTTTGGCTCCTCTTCCTAATCCTACATCTGGGCCTCCGGAGCATCCATGGTAAGGCTCCTAGTTGCATTATTTTTGGTTTTATTTCTCAAGGGATCATGGAGACAATGTTTCCCTTTGCTGAATTTAGTAGGATGAGATGTTTATGCCAAACAGGTAATGGTAGATGAACCCAAGTAGTTAGATTTGCTCTGTGAAAACATGATGAGACATAAACTAAATAACAACATGTATTGATCTGTTTTAATAGTAGACACTGAATCCATAGGTTGGCCAATTTTTCTAAAAATATGTGCTGATGCTAAGAAAAGAGAGTTGAGCGGATGTTGTAAGTAGTTAAGTATAAATTCATGATTATCAAAAACTCTCTGGGTGCCATAGTGCTGCTGAATAAATAACATGTTCTTGCCAAGCTTATTCTAGAAAACTGTTGTAGTGCTCATTTGGACAGGACAGATCTTGGATAATGGGAATTATATCTATCTCCATGGTTACTCTTGAATAATGTTATCTCTAAAATCTCTAAAATCTCCAAACTTGCTTTAGCGAGTTATGTGCCATGAGGCAGATGAATGAGAAAAACGCTGAGAAACATCAGAGCACAGCATTCCGTGATGCTTCTATTTTGATGAAAGGGAATGATTCCTACTGGGCTGACGGTAGAACATAGACAACAATTTGGGTTCTACAAAGATGACGTTTGATTATCTCTTTACATTGGCAAAAAAGGCAATTGTCTTATTATACTGAGGTCTCTTGCTTCCTTACATTGACACATATAAGGGGCAATTTTTGAATTGTTTTGACATATGATGAATATTTAAATTTTTAAAAACACAGTAAAACACATTGGTATTAATGCCTCTCACTTCAAACACACTTTTCCCATCCTTCTTGCCTCTTTCTGGAAGTCCTCTTTTGTGAGTATTTTACAAGGTGTGATCAGCTGCTGCTGAGTGCCATCCTACAGAAAGGCAGGCTCATGAAAACACTGCATCCTCATTCTGGTTCTTTCTAAAATCAAAATGATCCTGAAAGGTAAAGGTTTTGAATCAATTCAGAATGTTCAAGAAATCAAGGCAGCCGTGTCAGCATAACTAAAGACATAAAAGAGAACTTCCAGAACTGCTTCAGAAAGTTAGAAGAATGACAGGACACCTGTGTTTGAAGTGAGAGGAAGTACGTTGAGGGGGATTCATGGCAATGTGTCTTTTACTGTAATAAATTTTTAAAATTTAAACACTCAGTATATTTTTCAATCACACCTCACACATTGTAAAGGGAAAAGTTCAAAGAGTGATAAGTATGAGTTTGACTTCTTAGCAGTTCTAGTTTTAAGCATACTCTCTTATTATCATCCACAAGCACACATTTATTAGTTTGTGTGCTTCTCTTTTAAATTAGAAAATATGATCACTGAGGTCTTACGGAACATCATCTTTAATTCTGGAACTGTGTACTTTGAATTTTTTTTTTTTTTTATGTGGGTACCGGGGGTCGACCTCAGGACCTCGCACACCAGCAGTCACCCATGCCGCTAAGCGATATCACCGGCCCTTTTTTCGTATGCTGGTTCCGGGAGTTGAACTCAGGCCCTCGTGCTTGCCAGGCAGGCACTTACGCCACTGAGCCATCTCACCGGCCCTGTAGTTTGGAATTTGAATCTGTGATTCCAGGATATCACACAGCCAGGTACAAAGTAAAATCTCTCAACTCATCCAAGCACTTTTATGTTTATATATGTTTACTATTAAGTCACTAGGTGCTTAGATGGTTGAATTTTTCACCTTTCATCAGATACCACTGTCACGTAGCTTCAACTATAGTCATATCATTAAACAGAAAGCATACCAGTTTAGAAGATCTACTATATACTATTTTTTGTGAAATAAAGGAGAATACTTTCAGTGCTATACCACAGTTGGAGTACGGTACAACTTCCATTTCTCCTCTCAATGTGCTGTAACCTACTACTTACAAAAATAGATGTGAGTATTAGAATTGAGTTCATGCACTGGCTTGCCATTTAGTGTGTGATCTTAAGTTTATTACTCTCTTTTATCTTTACTTCTCTCATTTGTAAAATGGAATTAACAATTTTACTTAAATTATGGGCTTATGGTAATGACTATAAATGCAATAATATGGGTAAAGTGCCTAGCACTGTAAGTGCACATGATAAAAGTTAGGTAAATGTTAATGATATTTTTGCTGGTAGTATTTTCACCAAGTGACAAGGTTTAACATTAACATTATTTAAGGTTTAACATTATTAAGATAATTCAGGGCCGGTGAGATGGCTCAGCGGCGTAAGCGCCTGCCTGGCAAGCGTGAGGGCCCTAGTTCGACTCCCGGAACCCACATACAAAAAAAGGGCCGGTGATATCGCTCAGCGGCACTGGCGCCTGCTGGCGCGCGAGGTCCTGAGGTCGACTCCCGGTACCCACAAAAAAAAAAAAAAGATAATTCAGTTTTTAAACTTTTTATTTCATCTTATTTTTATTTTACAAATATTTATATATACTTATGGAGTATAATGTGACATTATAATGAATGTATAACATGGTAGAATGATTAATCCAATGAACTAGCAATTTATTACCTCACATACTAATCACTTCTTTATGATGAGAACATTTAAAATCTATTCTTTTAACAATTTTCAAATAAATACATAAAGGATAGTCACCATATGATGTAATAATAGATCACTGAAACTTATTTCTCCTAACACAAAGTTTGTATCTTGTGACTAATAGTTCTCTAAGACTTGAGCTTTTAAAGTTAAAATGAATAAGTAAAATATATTGTGCAATATATTTAGAGCAAAATATAGTGAATCAAAATATTTGGAAAATGAGGGGGAAAGACTTGGACTAAATATTGGCCAGGTATCTTATGTGGCAGTTGTTATAATGATTGCAGCATTACTCATACAGAACTAAAAATACAGATTGACATAGATAGAGAACATTAAATGGGGGCTGGGGATTTAGCTTAGAGAAAGTAATTGACACCATAGATAGTGGTCTGAGTTTGACCCCCATCACTGCAAAAAACAAACACACAAAAAACCAACCAACAAACAAAAAACCAAAATGAGCCAATTAACACTGATGAAATTTGTCTTTCCAGACAGAGCTGATGGCCCCATTCCCAAAACCAAATTAATTATAACAATTATATATTCAGGATTTCCTGTAATTTACATTAATTACTGAATTCTTTACAGTGGTGCTTTTTCAAACTGTTTGAAGATAATTTTAGAATATTTTCCTCCTACTTCAAAGCAGTGTGAGAGCCTTGTGCTTTTTTTTTTTTTTTTTCCAGGAGTAAGGCTGTATCTGTAACAAGGTTGGGAAAAAATGTAACGTTGTCTACAAATTTCTTCTTGGAGCTTGCTTGCTTTTTGAAGAGAGAGAGAGAGAGAGAAAGAGAGAGATCAGTGTCTGGCACATGACTTCTGTCCCGATGAAAGTAATAAAAATATCAAAACCCTCCTCACAGCCTGGGGTCTTAGCCTGCAGGTGGAGACGGAGCCGTCTCTGAGGCCCTGGACCGCTGGTTCTGCTGAGGATTCCAGATCCAGGCAGGCAGGAATGCTGCAGTTAACACCGGATACTGGTTGGCAGTATATATGATCTGGAATAAAAGGAGTAGGAAATCTTTGATTGATCACGGATTAGTGTGATAAAAATAATCCTAGCCTAGTCCAGTAAGAGAAGAATACTTAACACCTTGGCTCCTTTGAGAACACAGAAGTTAGGGCCATACCTCCATGTGGCTCTCGCTTGTGTCCATTTTTTAAATGATTCTGATGGCTCAGCATGATGCATGGATCCACTTTTAAAGGCCATACTCCACATCCCATGGAGATTATGCCGTTCCACCACAAACTGGCCATAACCTTGGGCCAAAGCAGACACACTAGGGCAGATTGAGCTCTGTATCTGACTATTGTTCCTTGAAGATCAGGTTTCAAAACACAAAGTGCTTATCAGTCCTACTTTTATCGCTCTATTTATTTGCTCCTGTTGAAACATGTACATGAAACGCTAGAGACAGAGCTGTGCCTTCTACCAGATGCCAAACACCAGTCTGCTGGTATCATACACATGCCTGCCATTTATGCAACTTCAGGATTTCCTGGATTAAGGCATGAGCTGATTAACTCCTGTGCTAATTACAGCCTTGAATTGACTCCCTAACACTGAAGAGCTCTTAAAATCTACTGTTGCTTCCTTCATGCCCTTATAAAAATTTCCTCTATTGCGTTAAAGTCAAAAGCTATTATCTTGCCTCCCTGGGACTTTCCTACTTAATTTCCATATTTGCGAGTTTTGCCTTTACTATTAGAGCTCAGAATTGTTGGAAGAAAAATATTTGTTTGTAATTAGATACAAAAAATGAAATTAACTTCTGCTTAGTTTCTTGGAGAAGCAAGATTGGATATCTAGAGGCAACTGCCTGGATTAACAACTTCTGTCTGTCATTTACTGGTTCTGTGACTATAAGCTCTCTGGTGCTCAATTCTTCATCTAAAACTTGCGACAATTGTGAATATGAAATGAATTAATTCTGTAAAATGCTTAGAACAGTGCCTGGTACACTGTAAACATGGTGTAGTTGATTTAATAATGTTTTTTCTTTTAGTACAAAATATATTAGCTTAATGGAACCCTTAAAATGGCATTGGGGCTGGGTGAGGTGGCACACATCTATAATCCTGGAGCTCTGGGAGGTTGAGGCAGGAGGACTGCAAGTTTGAGCCCAGTCTGGGCAACTTGGTGACTTAGTGGGATCCTGCCTCAAAATAAAAGATTAAAAAAGGAACTGGGGATGTAGCTCAGTGGGAAGGCCCTGGGTTAAATCGCCAGTACTGAAAAAAAATAGTATTGAGTAATCATCTTTCATTTGAGGATGACAAGACTTTCATAAATAAGTCTGGGTATTATTATCTACTACTACCACCAGTCACCAAGGCATGATAATATCTGGGTAGGGAATTTCTAATGTCATTTGAGAGTTAAAAAACTTGGTTTACATTGTATCAATGAATTATATTATATGTAATTTTCTAATGTTCTCAATTTTCTTGTCTTGAGATTAATTCAATACTATGTGCCTTTCCAGCACACTCTTATGCTTGTGATTTTCATGTTTTTGTCTACAGAAGAACTGGTTGATGTGTCTGTGTGTGTGCATGGAGGGGCGTTGTTTTTGCTAAGGTCAGAATCTGAACATGTGCTATTTGACATTCATTTGAAGCGAAGTGCAGGGAAATGTTTGAGAGACCACCTGGGCCAGTGGAGGACAGCATCAGGTTCAGCCAGCAGCTTTCTCTAACTCCTCTTTTCCTCCTCCCTGGCAGCTAAGCTGGGCCCTGCACACATCACAAGCTGCCCACTGTCCAGAAGTTGGCTGCAGAGGAGGCTGGAGCATTCAGATTTTAGCTGGGTGGTCACGGCCTCCTTTTGTCCTCTTCTATAATAGAGATGAGGAGAAGCCATATTGGGGAACAATTGGAAGTTTTTATCCACATAGGTGTGGCTAAGTATATTTTGGGCTTTGAAAATGCCAGTGAATCTCAGTGCATCTCTGTGGCCAAGTGTATTAGGGATGTGACGAAATATCTAGGAAGGAAGTGGAGATGGACTTTCCCTGTTCCTTTCCATTCATAACATTTAGTCTACTCTTACTCTGAGCATCACAAATAAACATTCTTCTACTGATAGCAATGTTTAGAAAAACTCTTGTTGTTTTCTGATAAAATGTCAGAGGCTCTCATTGATGCTAGCTTTTAAGGCTGGCCTTCCTGAAAGTGCTATGACCAAAGTGAAGGGCTAGCATCACTGAAGATGGTATACACTTGGACCAGGCAATCAGTGTCTCCCCAGAAGCATTCTCTACATTGTTCTTTAGCATTTGTTAAATTGGCCAAAACCTTTGGCTATTCACTGGCGATAATTACACATTGGTCAGTGAACGCTCCACTGGAAAACACCCTTGTCACAGAGTGGACAGGGCTCAATGAAGTGGAGTCTGCAGGTGGACAGTGCAGTATCTCTGAGATATGTGAATCCTTTGGCTTGGGCAGGCAAAGACAGTGACCAATAGAGTAGACCATGAAGTGACATTTATCATTTGGAGATGTAAAGAAGTATAGAAAGAAAGCTTGGAAAAATAAGCAAAATCAAAACTTTTTGCTTCGTAGTTTTGACCAAGTCGAGCCTTGCTGGCTAGTATAATTCTGTCAGATTTCCTTTTGTATAAAAGAAGAACGTCTTTATATGAGATGTGCTACATTTGCCCAGTGTATATACCAGCCTTTCTACGCCACTGTTGATCCCTAGGGAAGCAGGTGAGAATAACTTCTCAGAGCAGAGGCACGTGGGGAAGATCTTTGGGTTTTCACCTTGTCTGTGCCATTCATAGACTTTGTGGCATTACATATTCACTCAAATGCTGTGCTGCTTCCCTAAATTACTCCTATCAAAAAAAAAATATTGACTTTTATTATTATTCAGTATAAGCCAAGCATAGTACTAAAAACTTTTCAAATGCATTCTTGTTTATAACAACCTTGCTGGAAAAGAGCTTATACTTTGGAGTCGAGACCAGGCCTGGGTTCTTATCCTGGTCCTGACTTTCTCCTCATTGCTGGTGACCTTGTGGAAGTATCCTTTCTAGTATTCAGTTTCTTCAACTTAAAAATAAAGATAATAATAGTAGCTAGTAACTGCCTCCTAAAATTGTATGGTCCCTGACATAGAATGGTTCAATTTATAATTTTTCAACTTTACAATGATGCAAAGTGATATAAATTCAGTAGAAACTATACTTCAAAGTTTGAATTCTAATGTCTTCTGAGACTAGCAATATTAGGTATGATAGTCTCTTGGGGTGCCGGGCAGTGGCCCCACTCAGCCATGGGATCATGAGTGCAATGACCAATACTGCACAGTGTGCTAGATTATCAGAGGGTTTTTAAAAAATACAAGTGCCAAATAAATTACATGAGATATTCAACACTGTATTAAAAATAGGCTTAATGAAGCTGGGGATGTAGCTTGGTGGTGGAGCATTTGCCTAACATAAATAAAAACAGCTTAATGTAGGCAAATGTGAAGTGTTCTAAACATATTTAAAGGTAGGCTAAGCTAAGGTATGATGTATGGTAGGTTAGATATATGAAATGCTTTTTCTTTTCTTTTCATTTCTTCCTTCCTTCCCTTCTTTCTTTCTTCCTTCCTTCCTTTCTTTCTTTCTTTCCTTTCTTTCTTTCTTTCTTTCTTTCTTTCTTTCTTTCTTTCTTTCTTTCTTTCTTTCTTTCTTTTCTTTCTTTCTTTCTTTCTTTCTTTCTTTCTTTCTTTCTTTCTTTCTTTCTTTTCTTCTTGTACCAGGAATTGAACTGAGGACCTTGCACTTAACAAGCAGGTGCTGTGCCACTGAGCGATATCACCGGCCCTGAAGTGCTTTTTTGACTTACCATATTTTCAACTTAAGATGGGTTTATGGGGAAATAACTCAAACATAAGTCAAAGAAGATTTGTGTATATGGGATCCAACAGTGCCTAGCACATAATAGGAACTTTAAAAATCTTACTCATATCCATATTTGCCTGTTGTCATGATGGATCCAGTAGTGTCTGTAACATACTGATTTGTGAGGTACAGTACAGTACATTTATGAGCAAGTATCTGTGAATGCAGCAGAGATTCTGGAGCTGATCTGCCAAACATGACTTAAACTATCCAGCTGCTATTTGACCTGATGACTTCTACGACTTCTACTTGCCCCATTCTTAAATACTGCACAGAGAGGAAAAGGCGTAAACACTGCATAAACTTTGCTAGTGTTAGAAAATATTATAGCAAATACTAAAATGTCTGTTTTTGGCAAAACAATTTCACAATTATCCAAAACTAGATAAAACCAAGAAAGATATGTTAAAGTCTTTGACTGTTGTATACAACTGGATTAAAGACATTGTCTTCAAATAGTCCTATCACATTATGAGAACTTCTAGGCCTGGAATTACCTCAAAGCATGCTAAATAAATAACATGTGAAAACAAGCAAAGGAATATTTCACATATGATTATAAGAAGGTATATTTTTAGAAAGGGATTTTTCAAGAAAAAATAGTAATAGATGATTGTGAAAATTCTTTCAGCTTTCTTGTTTTATGGTCTTTGTCTTTTAAATAATGGGAATAAAGGTAGATTCATACCATTGTTTTCTTGTGGGAAGTTAATTCTCTGTAGTTCCATTCTTACTAAGAGAACTTCTCATCATGTGAGTGTGTGTGTATGTGTGTAAATGTGTGTGCGTGTATGCATGTGCACATATTTGTATGTGTTTAGAGAGGGAGGAGATGCCTATCTCTGTCTAAAGACAATACTCAAGGGAATTATCCTTAGAGAATGATATCTACTGTTACACGCAATTCGATGTCTGTGATCTGTATTACATTATGTGCTGCCAAGTACATGTATTGAATATACTATGATTTCACAGCAGGCTCAGTTTTCTTTGTATCCCACAGGGTTATCTTTAAAGTACCAATGGTTACCTTTTACAATAGGAGTTCTGATTTTTAACATATGTATGTGTGCGTCGTACTTATTCAAATTTCTGCAAGCATTTCTAACACTTCTGGGAACATCTGTCATAGGGAGTGGGTTCATTGCCCACAGAGGTAAAGTAAAACATTTAATCAGTGCTATATAATGTTAAATTAGTGGTTCCTGAAGTGGGGGGAAGTCCCCTTCTCTAACCTCATGGCACCATGTTTCTGATTCTGTGGATGTCTGTCAGCTAGCTTATGATGCGGAGCCATTTGGGCTTTCCATCGCTGCACATGTGATTCCCCCACGGTATCCGTTTTGATATCCTCCCTGGATCTTTGTTGTGTGGTTACAGGACTGCCATTGCTGTGCACACATTTGCCTTGACTCTGCTCAAACCACTGCTTAGGCACGGGATGACTAAACTCCACTTTGCTAGGGAAGAAGTTATTTCCCTTCCCTCCAACATCTCAGCCATCTAATGTAAGCAGAACATACCACTGGCATTGTCTGGAGGCCTTTTTCCTTCAGAGTGTGAAAACTTCTCTCTTTCTGAACCTCTCTAGCATATATCTTAAGTATTTTTTAATCTGTGATATTCTCTGATAGAAGCTAAAATCTTGGCTGATGTCACTGAAAATTATCGATATATTATACCTTAGTAATCATTTTAGTTTTCCAAAAAATTGCTTACATTTCATGTCCATCTCTAACACTATCAGCTCAAATTAAGGCAATGTGCCTTCATTATTGTCATTCATTTCTTTCAATGAATGTAACCACTATGCGCTTTCCATATATTTGTAAGAATATTTCAGTGGAGGGATAGTGAAACTCACTTGGGACACTCCTTACACTAATAGTTATAATCAAGACATGTAGTCTTGGGCCGGTGAGATGGCTCAGCGGCGTAAGCGCCTGCCTTGCAAGCGCGAAGGCCCGAGTTCGACTCCCGGAACCCACATACGAAAAAGGGGCCGGTGATATCGCTCAGCGGCACGGGTGCCTGTTGGCGCGCGAGGTCCTGAGGTCGTCCCCCCGGTACCCACAAAAAAAAAAAAAAAAAAAAAAAAAAAAAAAAAAGACATGTAGTCTTTAAAAATAAAAAATAATGGTGTCTCACAAAAGAATTAGAATTATAATTCTATTTTTTTGTTCTACGAGGTTTCACAAAGCATCTGCCACCTTTAGCTACTGGTGGTGTGACACATGTGACGGCACTTGCTCAGCCGGAAGCTCCTAGGCTATGCAGCTGTTTGTGGCTGCATTCCTTCCTGACGGGCTGCTCTGGCAACTGTATTACTATGGAACATCATTTGTTAAATATTTTGAATATCAACCCAGAGTTGGTAGGCCGGCAGAAATCAGGCCTTTTCACACTGGATACTTGCCAAGTCTAGTTTTTCTTCAATAGTTATGACTTAATCACTGCTGAGTATTTTGATATGCACATGTTCTTCACCTCAGTCCCAGTTAGATGACCTCTCGAAGGGCTTATCTGTGTCTGCACAGTGGCCCTTAACACATAGAAACAGAGATATGAAGAAAGTATTCTTTGCTTCATGAACCTTTCTTTTTAGCCTCAAGACAAATAATGCCTTCTCACCTTCATACTTTTTAGGGTTTTTTGTTTGTTTGTTTGTTTGTTTGTTGTCTTTTGTGTGTGTGTTTTTTGAGTCAGCGTCTTGCTGCATAATTCAAACTGGCCTTGAACTCACTATGGAGCCCGGCTAGCCTCGAACTCATTGCGATCTTCCTGCCTCAGCCTTCTGAGTGCTGGGATTATGGGTGTGTGTCACCATGCCCGAAACCTTCATACTTCCATAAAGCTATCTGCCCCTGCAGAGACAAGTATCACTCAATCAAGGAAGTGGTAGACTAGACAGAACACAAATGCCTAACCCACAGGTATTTGTAATAGAGCGATGCTTATCACACTGAATAGTGTGGGGGATATTTTAGGGAGTAGGAATGCTGATAACGTGGTGATGGGAAGAGGACCCAGTTTGCTTGGAGGTGGGGCTGGGGTTAGGAAGAGACTCATTCTCCTCCATGAAGCATTTCTTGATTGACCTAACCAGGAAGGCTCTCTTTCTCTTGAGAATCTGAAAACTCTCAGAGATTGTATCATGTCTGAGACAATGAAGTAAACATCTAATTACAAAAGTGAAGAATGTTACAAGAAATTTTCTGCCTCCTCTTTGCACTAGAAACTATTATATTCCTAAATTGTCAGGGACAGCACAATGTCCGTATGCCTGGGTGTGGATGGTAAGGGGATATATTGTCTGTACTGTCTACTTTTATTATTACCATGTACTATCTGTTCTGAACAATGTCTGTGATAAAATATACCCCTCCCCCAAATATTTTTTTATCTAGGTTCTAAATGATTAATGTTACTGTTGAGTTTTAATAATACATATATAAGATTCATGCTAACATATTTATAGTACATGCCCTTTAATAAAAATTGCATTCCATATACATGTTAACTCAGAGAAATTCCTGGTTACAGCATTAGTCCTGAACACATACGAATTCAGCTACTTTTATTCTTTTGGAGAATAAATTCGTAACATTCAGAATCACTGGAGTTTATCCTCAGGCTGCGTGGTACTATATATTCCTACTTTTAAGAAGTCCATTTTAAATAAACAATAACACCACAATGATTACAGAGACAAGGAAGCGCAATTGGAACTGTTTCCTTCCTGTCATTATTTGCAGCTGTATTGGATTTCATTTGTCTTTAATGTTTAAAACAATAGAACAGAGAACAGGTTATGGGTTACAATATTTTTGCTTGGTAACTTTAGTTCACACATGGAATGTTTTATTGGCTAATATACTTATTGAGATACATTCTTTTTAAAGAGCTAAAACTGCAGTTTTAAAACTGCAGAGTGAATTAAAAAGACTTTACATCAGTGGTACAATTTATTAGTTGCCTAAATTGTAATTTGTAGAATTTCAGTTTTAATAAAGATTCACTTGTTAGTTTAATAAAATTCACTTATGAGCTATTACACAATTATTTTTATAAACTACTGTATCGTACTCTAACTAAAGGTTCAAAGTTCATAACATTCAAATTACTAAATAAATAGCTTTGCATTTTCTTTTCTGTATTCTAATATATTTCAAATGTTTATTAACTTACATATTTGTATATATAAATTCAATGCAAGAAAAGATTTGCTATATTTCTTTTCTAGCTACTTTATTATTTTTTCCATTTTATGATTGTTTCTGAAAATATTTTTTAATATAGAGGGAGGGGTTGTTCAAAATGCTGCTGTTTGAGTCTTTTTTTTTTTTTTTTTTGTGGGTACCGGGGGGTCGACCTCAGGACCTCGCGCGCCAGCAGGCGCCCGTGCCGCTGAGCGATATCACTGACCCCTTTTTTCGTATGTGGGATCTGGGAGTCGAACTCGGGCCCTCGCGCTTGCCCGGCAGGCGCTTAAGCCGCTGAGCCATCTCACCGGCCCATGCTGTTTGAGTCTTACACACACTAGGTACAACCAGGTCACGGAATACACACACCATAATAATGTACAAGTGGTTTTCTTAAGAATTTAAAAAATAAGGCTTTCTAATCTATAGTGACATGAAAATAGATATTTCATCATATAAAAGCAAAAAATGGTTGAAGTTTTCATCCTCTTCTTTAATTACTTTTGGCATTGAAAATTCCCTACTACACATATGAATGTTTGAAGAAAACAGCAGGAGCAGTAAGAACTGATAGTTGGCAAATAAGCCACAACCCAAAACAGCTATGATTTTCATCCCTTTTCAGAAAATGTTTGATACAACAATCCTCTTGTGTCTTGAGTGTCATAGGATGGATTTGCATAACTCAGGACAGGTAGAAAAAATTGTCATTATGCTTGTCAGATGGAGAATTATAATTGTGCCATTCAATTCACTGAATCACTCTTGCAAACATCAGTTGTAATCTCTGAGAGACACGAAGTGTAACATCTTGTTTGTGCACAGAGGGAATACTGATGATTTTTAATGCCTGCAAGCATTCATCATCTATGCACTCTTTCATTAAAGAAAAATTCCTGTGCCAGCTGATGAGTCAATGATCTTCGTCCTGCTGATAAGAACATTCAAGAGCCACAGTGATGTTTTCTTTTCTTTCTTTCTTTTTTTTTTTTGTGGGTACCGGGGGTCAAACTCAGGACCTTGAGTGCCAGCAGGCACCTGTGCCGCTGAGCTATCTCACTGGCCCCACAAAGATGTTTTCATTATCCCATTGCAAGTCAGGAATGCAGCTCAGACCAGCAGCCTGCTTGTCTCTCTGCCCCAGTCAGCTTTGTGCATTCCTCCCAAGCGTGTAGTTACAGAATGCTGAAGAGAAGCCAGGTTTAATTGTGCTACTAGTGTCAGGTGACAGCTCTTTGACTAAATAGTAGAGTAATATATTGTAATCAGGATAGAAATTTCAGGCTACAAATGGCTCTACACTGACATCACACTTTGAGGAAAGTGAAGTAGTGTTTGTGTGTTAAAGGGGAGTGGTGGGAAAGAAGGTCACTATTTTTATGTTTCAATGCTTTACCTTAAGTTGAAGAAATTCAGTGTTGTTGAGATTGGGTGGCTATCCCAAATTCAGGCAATGTTATTAGCATATGAAACAGCCATCAAGTGAGTATTCTCATTTTTAGCTATTTCCATGACTTTATAAATGTCCCCAGCATTTTGTACTACATTTTCTCACAGTGGATAGGAGAACTTTAAATTTCTCCCACCTGATATTTATTACACTTATTCTGAAACAGCCAGTGGTTCCGTGTCACCTACAGAAAACCATGAGTTAGCTGTGTATCAGTTCCTTGAATTGGCCATGAGATTTCTGGACTGAAAGCCTTTACTCTCCATTTTTTTCATTCCTAAAATATCTCTCCTGCTGGGCATGGTGACACACACCTGCAATCCCCACACGTGGAGGCTGACGCAGGAGGATTGCAGTGAGTTCCAGGCCAGTCTGTGCCCGCAGTGAGTTCAAGGCAGGCCTGAACTACACAGAGAGATCCTGTCTCAAAACAAAACAAAACAAAAATCCCAAAGAAACAAAAACAACAACAGCAACAAAATACCTCTCCCATCTCTGTTCTGATTATAAAAGAACTGTTCATTCGCTGAGGTTTAGCTCAAATATAAACTTCCCAGGAAGCCTTGCCCCCAAATCCCTGGCTGAGGTTAATCCTGTGCATATCCATGCAAGGTGGTTTATGCACTTTTACAGTGTTATTTTCCCATTTATCATGCAACCTTATTTCCCATTAGAAGACAAATCCCACAAACGCAGGTGTCATGTCTTATTTCTTCCTATATCACCTAACCATCAGATATAAGTCTCCTCTAAACCTTGCTTTCAGCTTACGTAAACTTGAAGAAGAAAAGAATGGTAGATAGTAAGTTTATTCCAGAAAAGCGACCCCCTTGTTAGGTAATATTGTCTCCCCAATTAAAAGGAAGCTTCCTGAGGACCAAATACCTTTGTCTATAACTGTCTTATTTTTCATAATTCTAGCATAGTTATAATCTCCATCAACTAGTGTTGACTTATCCATGAAAATGAAAAGGGAAGCTACGAGGCTGGGACAGAGAGGGGAACAAATGTTTGAAAACAGGGTTTCGCTTGGCCTTTCTGCCTCCGGCCTCCTCATTTCTTTTTATCATAAGTCTAACCACATCTAGATGTTTATTGCTAGGTACTTCCTTTTTGTAAACTGTCTTACTCTTTCTGTTCAATTTTTTGAAAGCTTCATCATTACAATTTAGCTTTTGCTTTGTTTTCATTTTTATTTTGAATTTTTGAAAGCAACTGAAATAGGGAGTCTTAAAGTAAACTTGTTTGAGATCTCAACATAGTGATAAGTAAGTAAGTAAGTAAATAAATAAATAATCAGAGGTTCACAAAGTTCTCTGCAGGTCCCTTGGTCTCTATCTGACTCCTGGAAACTCAATTATATTTCAATTATTCTGAGCAGCAGTTGATGAAGTATGAATAGTGAAAGATTTATTAGGTATTAGGAGATACCTAACAGTGAAAATGTTCATGTTGGCAAGGGTGTAAAAACAGGGCAGGGCACTGTTCTAGGTAGAGAGGTATGTGGAACTCAGGGCCAAAACCTGTCCTCTAGTTCAACATTTGACTAGCTGTGTGATTGGACCTCCTCATCTTTTAAGGAGAATTTTGACTATAATCTTGGTTATGCTTATGTCACTATAACTTATGATATTGTGAATCTATTCCAATGAATGCTTGAGGATGAAGGAAATATTGAAAAAGATGGAATAGTTATATCACCGAAAGAGTAGTTCAAAGGATTGGACAGCTAAGAAGGAACTATGAGGGTGGAGGAACAAGAAGCGAAATTACTTTTTTAAGACTATATGTTTAGCCTTAATTTTACTGAAAAAATAAAAAGGCTTACCACAACAGGCTTATCTAAAAGAAAACTTTGCCTGTTTTAGTTAAAGTCTTATTACATATTGGTTTAATCTTACCATTATGGACATTATTATTAGTCTGCATATATAGCATAATTATGCACTCTGGGCTAATTGGCAAAAGATAATGGAATTGAAGAATTATGCTAAAATGAGATAAATTTTGTCGACTTAGAGAAGTTTTCTTTTCTATGTGTCTTGGTTCTCAGGTATATTTTAGATGTTGAGGTCATAAGGTAAACACTTCCATAATAAGTTAATGATAGCATACTTTATTCAGTAATATAGAAAATAAAAATTTTCTGTGCTACAGATTTTATATATATTTGGCAATTACTAACTGGAGGTTCATAGATAGGAAGACCTATTTATAGGAAAACGCTGTCTCCCCAAAACAAAAGGAGTCATGATTTCAGTATTTCAAACCAGTATACAGAAATTCGAAAAGAGGTAGAGTTTGGAGAAATTCCATGGGGAAAAAATTCAAATTATTCAAGAACATCCTATCTTCAGATGATTATCTTGAGTTGCACATCTGCTACACAGAAAAAGTCATGGCAAAACTATGTATGACAGCACTGAAAAGCAAGGGAAAAAATTCCTAATACCAAGTATTATGGGGAAGTGATTGCCTGAAAAAAATTTTCCCTTTTGTATAATGGGATATATCATAGCTAGGCATAGAAAATACAATTACTGCTTAAGAAGTGAAATGGATTACTGGGCACGGTGGTGCGAGCCTGTAATCCCAGCACTTTGGAAGGCTGAGACAGGAGGAGCATGAGTTCAGTTTCTGCCTGAGCAACTTACAGAGACCCTGTCTCAAAATTAAAATAAATTAATTAAAAGGTTTGGGGATGTAGCGCAACATGAAAGCCCTGGGTTCAATTCCCAATACAGAAAAAATAATAGTAATATGAACTAATGGCTAACAAAACATAGAGAAATGAGAAGAGTATGACTTTAAATCTTAATTCTCTTAATTATTAGCATATTACTGTAGGCAAGTTCTTTACTACCTCATTCTCTATAAAGGAGGGTTCTTACTAATTATATTATTTTTCTTGAGAAGGTTGATTTGATTTGTAAAAGCAAATATTCAAAATAGTAAATAAAAATATTTTATGTGCTTCTTATGTACCAAGCATTGGGCTAGTGAAGTTTAATTACTAGAAAATGTTATCTAGGAAAACTGTAAAATCATACTTGAAAACTATTTGGCAAACTATGTTGGCATGGCACATACAGAGTCCTTTCAAAAGAACAAATTTTATTTTAATTTCTTTTCATCCTTCAGGGGAGGAGTCATGCCGTGTACAGCTTCATATTAGGAGGCATTCGGAACACACTATTTCAGCAAGAACTTCCTTTCGAATGGAGTGCCCTGTGAAGTACTGTGGTCACAGGCCCAGTGTGACTTGGTGCAAGCTGAATGGAACGGACTGTTTCCCTTTTGAGGATAGATTTCGGCTACACACGAGTTGGCAAGAAGGACTCAATAAGTCGGTTTTTATGCTACATTTTGAACCAGTGCTTCCAAGTGACAACGGCTCATACCGCTGTTCTGTGAATGCCTCTTCTCTTCTCATTCATTCCCACTCAACCACCATCCACGTGACAGGTAAGTTCTTGAACCCCAGGCCATCTAAAGTTTTTCTCATCATATTTTCAGGAAATGGAAGATCCAGATTCTCAAATTATTAGGTTAGAGACTGAACATCCATATCATAGCAGGCCTGCCACACACTCATAAATTATGATGCACATGAACGCACATATATTTGTATGTATGTGTTTGAGCTGAGTGAGGTAAAGAAGATAAAAATACAATGAAAATTATTGTCTTTGTCTTTAAGGATTATTAACTCTGACAAATCCAGAAGTATGTCATTGAAATAGTGAAAAATCATAAAATGAGTGCCAATAATTATAGATAGCATTTGATTCTTTTTTTCTTCTTTTCATCTTTCTTGACTATGGTAGATTACAGTTTATAAAGGCTATATTTGTGGTGGTCAGATAATTACATAGTTGTGAATAGTTCACAGTTTGCTTAGCACTGCGAAGAACCTGACTATCATTGAGTTTTGGGGAACAGACAGGGCTTCAGCGGGTTCCCAGGACCTCCCTAGAGACCTTTAATTGGCTGTAGCAGCCGAGGAAGGACAGATAGAGGTTAAACTGGGGAAAACGAAAACAAACAAAACATGCGAACAAAATAAAGAGGGAGGAGTAAAGGACAGTTTAAAAAAAAAAAAAAAGTGCTTGCTAGTGAAAATGTCATAGCCAAAATCTTAGAGGTAAAAGACTGAATGCTTTTCTCCTAAGCAAAAAGAATAGGACAAATTTGCCTGCTTTTGCCACCTCCATTCAACCTCGGACCAGAAGTTCTAGCCAGAGCAGTTAAATAAGAATGAAAAATAAAAAGCACCTAAATGGAAATGGAAGAAGTAACTGTCTCTATTGACAGATGGCATGACGCTTAAAAATTTGAAAAAAAGACCACTAAGTTGATACATGAATTCAGCAAAGTAGTAAGACACAGGATCAACACATAAAAATTAGTGGTATTATTATACACTAGCAATGAACAATCTGAAAAGGAAATTAAGAAAACAGTCCCATTTATAATACCCTTAAAAAATAAAATACGAGGGTCAGTGAGATAGCTCAGTGGCATAAGCACCGGCCTGTCAAGCGCGAGGTCCTGAGTTCAGTTCCTGGAACCCACATAAAGAAAAATAAATAAATAAAATAAAATAAAATATGTAGAAGTAAATTTAACTAAAGAGATGCAAGACCTATAAATTACACTAAGAAAATGCGGCTGAAAGAAATTAAAGAAGATACAAATAAATGGAATAAATGGAACAAATGTCATGAATTGGAAGACTTACTATTGTAAAGATGACAATATTCTCCAAGATTATCTACAGATTCAATGCAAACCCATCAAATTCCAACAGCTTTTATTTTACTGAAATGGAAAAACTGATCCTAAAACTCGTATGTTACAGACCCAAAATATCTATGACAGTCTTGAAGAAGAAAGTTGGAATAGCAACACTTCCCTTTTGCAAAATGTACTGTAAAACCATAGTAATCAAAGCAGTGTGGTACTGACATATGGAGAGACGTGGACATCGATGTAATAAAATTGAGAGTCCAGAATAAACCCATGTATTTATGGTCACTTGATTTGTGACAATCGTGTCAGTGCAATTCTTCAATCTCTTTAATAAATGGCAGCCCGGGATGCAGCAAAGTAGGAGAGCTCTTACCTAGTATGTACAAGGCTCAGTGTTTGATACCCAGCACTGAAAACAAAAAAAGCAAAATAAAATAAATGGTGTTGGGGCAGTTGTATATACACACACAAAAGAATGAATTTGAACCCCTACCTCACAATAAAAGAAAAGAAAGAAATACAAGTGGACCAGAGATTTAAATATAAGAACTAAAAACTATATCTATATAGAACTATAAACCTCTATACAAAACTATATATTTTTTGATCTTAGATTTAGTAATAATTCCCTAGATATGATTGTAAAACAAGAAATCATAACAAAAACAGATGAATTAGGCTTCGTAAAAATTAAAAACTTTTCTGTATCAAAGGACACTATCAAGCGAGGAAAAAGACAACCCACAGAATATGAGAAGATATTTGCAAATCAGACTGTAGCCTAGAATATATAATGAACTCCTACAACTCAACGCAAATAGACAAACAACCCTATTAAAAAATAAGCAAGGGATTTGAATAGACATTTCTTTTTTTTTTTTTTTTTTAATGTGGGTACCAGGAGTTGACCTGAGGGCCTCGCACTTGCGAGCAAGCACTTGTGCCGCTGAGCGATATCACTGGCCCTTTTTTTTTTCCTTTATGTGGGCTCCAGGAGTTGAACTCAGGACCTTGCACTTGCCAGGCAGGCACTTAGGCTGCTGAGCTATCTCACTGGCCCTGAATAGACATTTCATTAAAGATATACAGATATCCAATAGCAAATTTAAACATGCTCAGTGCAAGCTAAATCAACACTACAGTGAGATAGATACCACTGCATACTCAGTAGGATGACTAGAATTTAAACAAAAAATGAAAATTAAAAAGTGTTAGCAAGTATCTAGAGAAATTTTAAAACTCTTACATTGCCTGTGGAAATGTAAACTGGTGTAGTTGCTTTGGAAAACAGTCTGAAAATTCTTCATAATGTTAACCTAGTTGCCACAGGACCAAGAAATGGCATAGCTAGATAACTATCCAAGTGAAACTAAGATAATAGGAAGTAGGACTGGGAAGGGGATCAAGAAATGGAGGGATGAGGGAGAGAGGGGAGGGAAAGGGGATAAAAAAGAATTAAGTTGTGTTAAGTACAGGTACCAATTCCCCACAAGAAATGTGAGTACTATGTGCTGCAAACATACAGTAATTTAAAGTTTTAAAATGAAACCAAATATATTTCCACACAAAATTTATATATGTTTATAATAGCAATATTTATAATAGTCCCAAAGTAAAAATAACCTAAATGCTTATCACCTGCTGAATGGATAAAAGAAATGTAGTATAGACACAGAACAGAATATTATTCAGGCGTAAAGAGGAGTGAAGTACTGATATATGCTACAACACAGATGAACCCCAAGGACATAATCCTAAGTAGCAGAAGCCGGACAAAAAAGCATTTCCTGTTACATCCAGTGCTCTAAGGAGTTATATTTATTTTTCACTGGTTCAAATAGTATGAAGGATGAAGCAGTGAAAAAGTCTAAGTGCTAAAAAATAACAGACTTCATGAAGGGCCTTGTTTCTTTTTGATGATTTGTACTCTTAGCTTTCTACTCCACTTTCCTATGCTGCTACCTTTTTTACCACTTCCCTTTCATAATGATCACCTTGTCAATTCATGTTTCTGACCTCCACTGGGAATTCCCCAGGACTCAGCTTTGGCTTTCTATTCCTGCCTGTCAACAACCTCCCATCCTGTGACGTGTTCCCATGATAGTGTCCATGAGCATCCCAGACCTTTCTAAATGATCCCAACTGATGGAATGACTGGACCTCTTATCTGTAGCATTTACCCATTTTAGTTCAACGATCTTTCTCATATACTATATACTTGCCTAATATACTTTTTCGATAATGCTACTCTACTATTGAATCTCCTGGAAAGCACCTTTAGTGTTCACAAGATGAGGATCACGTTTGCTAAGCAGCATTCATAGTTCCCGCAGTTCATCATCTCCTGCTTTTCTGAGTTGCTGATGGATTCCATATAGAACCTGTCACCTCCAGCCTAAAAGCACTGCTTGTCATTGCCATGTCTTTACCATGACTCTTCTGAGGCTGTTTTCTCCACTTACAGGGCATCTATTCATCTGTCTCCACCTATTAAAATCCTATCCATTCTTTCGAGTCCAGCTCGTTATCCAAGTTCTCAAGGAAGACTTCCACACTCATCCTAGGGGAAGGGATTTCTACCAATCTTTATGCCATTCAATATCTGTACCTTTCATTTAACACACACAGTTCCTTTCACTACAGTAACATGTGGAAAAGTCTTTGAAATTTCATAAAAGATTATAATGTTCTAGAAAGCAGGAATTGTATCACATTTCTTTGAATTATCTTTGTTTCTTTTGCAAAAGTCAAATAAATTATTTAGAAATTAGCCTTAATTTAAACTAGGTGTGGGTTTTCTTTTGGTGAAATGGTGAAAAGGTCAAAGAAAAATTCCTTTCTTTGAATCTGAGACTGCTCAGTGAAATAAGGGTTGAGTGAAAAGTATGCTCTGGAATTATGTTTAAGGACCATGATTTATGTAAATAAAATTTGGATATATGATAAAAATATTTTATTTTCTCTATTTAAAATATCTTTCTAAAAGCATATTAGGATTTTTTTTGTTTTTGTATCTGACTTTTCTTTGCTGTTTATAAGAATTGGTTTGTATAAGAGTAGGTTTATGAGGGCCGGTGAGATAGCTCAGCGGCATATGCACCTGCCTGGCAGGCGTGAGGTCCTAAGTTCGACTCCCAGTACCCACAAAAAGAGGAAAAAAGGGCTGGTGATATCACTCAATGGCACAAGTGCCTGAGGGCAAGTGCGAGGTCCTGAGTTCGACCACTGGTACCCACATTAAAAAAAAAAAAAAAAGAGTAGGTGTATGAGAGGGTAGAGGCTTGGATGCCCCTGGGAAAGCAGTAATGTCCTGGAATGAAGCGAAGCACTTTGTGAAACAAAGCAAACTCAAGGGAAAAGTTGACAGAGCTGGAGAACAATCACTGGAACACACATTGGCCTGCACTGCATTCCCAAACTGCCCTTGGGAATTTCACAAAGGTGAGGTTATCTTGATCAGTGTGGAGTGAGAGGTACAATGTGTTGCAGAATGAGCTCCTGGAATGTCACCAAAAACATCCTTTCCTTGTGGCCTTCTCCACTCCCATGGAGCACCTGAATATGTGTCTTGTTATTGCAGGTGGCAGAGGTGGCAGAGGCAAAAGGAATCAAAGCAGACAGATGAAGGTTATGTTGTATTTATACAGTCTTTCTTTGAACCTGAAACTAACTCAAGGACTTACTTTAGGTTCCAAGACTTCAAAGTGATGACCCACAAACTACGCAAACTGAACTTGGGCTGGATTACTGGATTCCCTGTTAGCGTGCGAACACTGGAGTCCTCTCCAAGGGGAATTTTGACTTTAGAAATACCTGAGTTTATATCCTCATGGTTTTCTCAAACAATTTCAGTTCTTAATGTTGTTTTTCTATTTCAGAAGAGGCTCAAAATACTTCAGAACACTCTCTAATAAGTAAGTACCAAACTAATCAAATAAAATTAATAGGGTTGTTTGATGGTTACAGAAATAATACAAATTGGTTTTTCTTATTTGGGAGGATTTATTTATATTAGATTATCTGTTGTTTGCTATCCAAACCCTTCCCCCAGGCACCTGTGTCTACTACTCCTGGCCATGGTTTGGCTCCTTGCCCAACCTAAACAGCAGCTGCAGCATGGACAGTGTGGCGTTTGTCACTCCTCTGAATTACCTAACTATATCTCCACTATATATCCAGCCTCTATTGCCTGTGACCGTTTTACCCCACAATCAAGCATCTAGGGAAATGAATCCCATGAATTATAATAGACTGCTTTACTTCATACTTTTCATTCTGTTTAACAGTAACCCAAAATAAAAAATAGGGCTTACATCATAATCCATAATACGTACACATTTTTAAAATTTTCACAATGCCATACTTACGGCAGGGTTTCTCTATTGACCTTTTGGGCTGGATAATTCTTTGTTGCGACGAGGAGAGAGTGTAGGATGTCTTGGCCTGTACTCACTGTATGAGAGCCTCCCTCCCCACCCACCTTGTGACAATCAGAAATGTCTCCAGACATCGCCACATGTTCCCTGGGGTGGGTATGGGGGATGTCAAAACTGTTCCATTTGCGAACCATTGCTCTAGTACATGCGATGCATTCTGATATTTTCTATTTTGTCTTTTTCATTTACTTTTATTTTACTAAAATTTCTTATATGGTAAAAATAAGTTGCAACCCACAGTGAACAAACAAGGCCTTAATGCATATTAACACTAACCAATAGCAAAGAACATTAAGTATATACCAGGCAAAAAAGTATCTGGGGAAACCAAAAGTGTCTAGTATTTGGAGATACCAATGAATTATGAGACAAGGAAAGGGCATTTAGTGTGAATTTAGTGTGGGAAACATGTTAGTTGAATTGCAACTGCTACCCTGCAGATGTTTGACTTTGGGAAATTCTTGAAACGATAACACTCTTCTTAAGTCATAGGAAAAGCTAAAGCTAATGGCTTTTCCAATTTCCTCAGGTGGTGAATATGAGCTTTAAGTTAGATATTGTAAGTGAAAGGGCTTGGTGAAGTGCTTTTTGAGGGCTGTTATGCAGAGTGTTCTACAGATTAACCTTAACAAATAAAAGATTTTTGCAAAAGATAAAAAGGTGTTTGAGCACAGTGAGGCCCCCAAAGGGGAAAAGAAGCATCAGCCTGAAATTTCCTTTATTCAGGTTCTGACAGTGCAGAAGGGTGTTGCTAATCCTAATGTAGCTCAGATTTCCTGACTGTTTAGCATTAACTAAATTCCAGATGTAACCAGTGCCTCAGGACCACCCTCCAAAGAAGAGATGGCGGATGGGCTATGGCTCCTCTACAATTTGCTTCCTTTGGGGGGATTTCCTCTGCTTGTCATTGCCTGTTTTTGCCTGTTCTGCTGCCTGAAAAGGCACCAAGGTGGGTTCTGTTTTCCCTCTGTCCCTCTGGATCACACATTTGGGATTCTTTTTTCTGAGACTGATAGATTTTAAATTGGTTCTTGTCCCCCCCCAATCTTCTATGATAAACCATGGATAATGATTTCCTGGGAGACTACTCATATTTTCGCTGAAAGGCCTATAAGAATTGATTTGGGTTCCCTGTAGCCATGGGAGGCATGTTCCCCACAGCACGGTGCCCCAACCAGGGCTGTGACTAGGAGGGTACCCAGACCAAATGTTCCCATTTTATGTGCATCACTGGCAGGTTTGTATGAGGAAGAGCTCTTCTAAACTTTAGCATTGTTGGAAGAGAGGTTGAAATAATCTTTCAGGGCAGTATGTCTGAGTTAGTCCATCCCACCCTCCTTTTCACAAATACCACATCATTCCAGTCATACCTACTCTTGTCTAAATAAAGAACCAGTGTCTCCAGAGAGAAATCATGTGTGTAGGCTTTCTGCTTCCATTATAAACACACGCTTGAACTGAATCCTCACTCAACAATACTGCATTTGAAATAAAAGATAATAGGAAACAGGTCTTCTGCAAATGGAGAGGAAACTAAGAGATGGAGGGAGATGGGCCGGTGAGATGGCTCAGCGGCATAAGCGCCTGCCTTGCAAGCGCGGGGGCCCGAGTTCGACTCCCGGAACCCACATACGAAAAAGGGGCCGGTGATACCGCTCAGCGGCACGGGTGCCTGTTGGTGCGCGAGGTCCTGAGGTCGACCCCCCGGTACCCACAAAAAAAAAAAAAAAGAGAGATGGAGGGAGAGGGGGAGGGGGACAGAGGAAGGGGATGTAAAAAGAAATAAGATGTGTTATGTACATGTACCAACTCCCTACATGGAATCTAATCATATGTACAGCAAGTATGTAGTAATTAACATAAAAGTTTGAAAGAGAAAAAGAAATATTTCATTTGGAAAATGTGAATTTGGCTATGATGGGAGAGGTGCAGTATTTTGAAAACAATTCCTTTCTACTTTTGTAAACATTTCTTCAATGTCATCACCCAACTCTTAAACACAGAAAGAGGTGCATGAAGAATTCTGGTCTATCTCTGATCATGTCCACCTCAATTTTCTCTCTCTTTCCTTTTTCCTCATCTCCCCTATCTTTTCATCCTTTTTTCCCAAACTGTAGATACAGTGTAGCTATAGAAAGTGAGCTAAGCAGAGCAAGTATTTTTCAGTTTCAATAGCAGAAAGCTTTGCCTGGGCAGAAGTGTTTCCAGTGTTTAGGGGGAAGAAATCCAGAGCCTAGATTCTCTTGTTTCTGAATCCTCTGTAACCCCAACTCTCCCTGGGACTCTATGGCTCTTTCCATAGTCTGTCTGCAGATTTCATTATCTCGCTTGAGGCTACTAAAACCTCCCTTGGAACTTCAGAAAAAAAGAGGCAGTGATAAATTTTTCGATTTACCATATCCAAAGTGAACCTGGTTAGTAGGAGGTTCTGGCTGTGTAGGTGACAAGATAAGAATATTTATGGTATTGAGTATATGAAACGTCCCCAGAGCAAAGACTTCCAACTTTTTCAAAGTGAAGTACTAGAATCTGGCCCTTCCTCTTGGAGCTGACACAGAGCTCTGTGCTGGGAGAAGTGTTGGCAGAGAAGTGGGCAACATGAATTCTTACCAAATGGGGTGTGTGTGGCGTATCAGCCAAGGCCAATCAACAAGTCAAAATTAACGACACTCTTGCTGTTGTGCAGCGAGGTAGGTGAGTGTGGGTGGGAAGATGGCTTGCCTTGGCTTTCTTTACTCATTTTGATTACTCTTTTTTTCTTTTTGTCTTCTAGAGAAAAGAAAGAAGCCTTCTGATATGGCAGAGAGGGAAATTAACCTGGTATGTGTGATGTGTCTGTTAAGACAGATACGATTTGTGTTACACCATACTTAAGTATTTTTCAATAGTTTATATATTTGCCATGATCCAGGCACTGTTCTAAGTATGATTGATAGATGATAGATAGATATAGATAGATAGATAGATAGATAGATAGATAGATAGATAGATAAATGATACTCATTTTTTTAAATTGCAACAAAGGTTTTTGGAGCATGGGAAACAATCTAGAGTCAACACAGAGGAGTCTAGAGGCTCAGCTCTTGCCTGCTTTGTGACTTTAGCTATTTTTTTATTATCACAAAAGCACCTGCTGGCCATGGTGGTGCATGCCTGTTATCCCAGCACACTGGAGGCTGAGGCAGGAGGATTGCTGTGAGCTCGAGGCCAGCCTGGGCTACAAAGTGAGTTCAAGGCCAGGCTGAACTGCATAGTGAAACCCTGTCTCAAAAAGACAAAAATAAATAAATAAATAAATAAATAAATAAATAAATAAAAGCACCTGAAAGTCTTTTGGAAGAGAGTTAGTGAAAGAATGAACCCATAAATAACATCACTTATGGGTCATTTATCACAATAAATCATAACACAATCACAATATGAGGTTTCTTCATAAAACATACAGCAAATAAAAAAGCATGAACCCGGGCTTATGCAAGGACGTTATGCAAAGTCCTCATTAGTGTATGTGGGCGCATCAAGGAAGAGGACGAAGAGAGGTCATTTGTGAGGCAGTTTTTCCTAGGTTTGGAGAATAAATTTAGGCCTTTCTTTTGGACTGAAAGTGGTACGGATATTTGAACTAAAGGAAGAATGGAAGGTGAGGCCATATATTTGTGAAAAAGAACCTTGAAACTCCTTAAAAATGGCCACAAATGAAGGAAAATTACAGGTGAAGAAGCAGTAAACCTCTGGAATGTTACAGAAATTCCAAAGGCACATATAGCCAATAATTCTACATATAATATTAAATGTCATTGAATATGCGCCACTGAGCTAATTTTAAATCAAGGCAAAGACATTCCTCTTGGTAACTTATATCAGGGTTGTAAGGTCAGTAGCCGCTATGTCCTGTGTTAAGGTCTTGTCTTCTCAAATAGGAAAACTTTTTTAAATATTATTTTCTTTATTCCAAAGTAAATGACAATTTAAAAAAACATATTCTGTCGTAATCAGGCCTGTAAAATATGAAACTATTTAAACTAATAATCTAAGTAATTTACTCTGCAAGTAAAACCCAGGCGAGTTGAGCTGTAGTTGTATTTTTTTCCTGTGTAAGCTAAGAAAACTATGATTTGTAGTTGAATTCCTGAGGGCTTTTCTATGTGTGCAGTTATTTGGGAAATTTGTCTTAAGGTGCTCTTTTATTGATAGGAATTTGAAGTGTTTTCCCCTTTTGAGTTGTTTAACATTTCAGAAAATAATAAAGGGTTACTATAGGTCCCTGGGACTAAATATTTCTTAAGAAGGAACTTGTTAAAGGAACCAGTGGAGAAATCCAAAGTAGAGAAGGGAGCTGCTAAAAACATGGTGGTTACTGTGAGCCACAAATCATGAACAAATTTAAAATGAAAGCAAGGACAATTTTATTTGGGTGCAAAAGATATTTGCAAACCATGGTACACATGTTCACTTTAAAAACCTGACAAGTATTCCCATGAGGTGAGGCAGGATCCAGGCTTTATAACAAAAAACAGAAGAGGCAATACATAGTTTAGCATTTTTTCGGAGATAAGTAAGGCTTCCGTGGGCTCATGGGAAACTGCCTCAAATCAGTGAGATTACAAATTTTGCAAGTCCATTGAATATCCATGCTAAGGACAGACTGTTTTCTCTGGAGCTTTTGCAGACCCACAGAATATTAGCAAAGTACCAAAAATTGTTTCATTTTCAATTCTTGAGGCAGTAAGCAGCAGTTTATCCCTGTCAGCAAACCTTTCTAAGGCTTACGAAGAGTTTTGCTTTCTCTTTGACCATTCTGCAGCCATTTTGATTTTTATTTTATCAGTATACATAAAAGCCAAAGTTCTGATCTTATTCCAAAATGGCCTTTGGAGACTACAAAAGTACTTTTATACTGAAAACCACTCAATTATACATTAAAAGGGTGGATTTTATCTCTCTAAATATCTTTTAAAAAGTGCTTTGTAAACTGTAAAGTACCATAGGCTTGTCAGGGGTTCTGTGTTTCTGTCTCTCTTCTCTATCTACCACATCATGGTGCACCAGCCTTGTGGCACCCACTGCTTTGATGTATTGTTACAGGAGTTTCAGAGGTAGAGTGCTATGTTCATTCTAACAAAACTGTCCATGGAAGTGAGCCAGTTTTCTTGGGGAAAGGGGTCAAGTAACTGAATTGACAGGTTTATACAGGTTCAAAAGTTTGACAGGGGGGCCGGTGAGATGGCTCAGCGGCATAAGCGCCTGCCTGGCAAGCGCGAGGGCCCGAGTTCAACTCCCGGATCCCACATACGAAAAAGGGGCCGGTGATATCGCTCAGCGGCACGGGCGCCTGCTGGTGCGCGAGGTCCTGAGGTCGACCCCCAGTACCCACAAAAACAAAACAAAACAAAACAAAAGAAAAAAAAGTTTGACAGGAATCTTGTTGATATATTGAAGACTTCCAGCTCTTTATCGGGTCACTTGACAGTCTTCACTGTGTTGCGTGCTGACTTGCCAGGTTTTATTGTGTGGAGGTAGCACACTTTGCATCTTAGCCAAGCAACCTCTGCTTCTTTCAATCACCAGCCTTATCGTTAATGCCAAGTGGTTACCTCATTGGAGGAAAGTAGTGTGTCTGAGTTATAATCTAGCTTCTTAGCATAGGGCCGGATGCATTTGTATGGTAGAACTCTGCTGAGGAGATATACTATACATCCGGCTGCATGTATGGTATTATAACACAAATTACAGAGGACAAAACAAGGTGTGTGGACTAGCAAAGATTATGGACCTCATAACTTAAAGGAGTCAGGTCGAATTTTAAGAACATAAATTGACTGGCAAAATTGAGATTGAAAAATTGAAATAATGACACCTAGCATTAACATGATATCTTCATTTTTACCAGGCAGATCTTTTCTATAGCCAGGAATGCCTAAAGACTGATAGAAAACATCAAGACTCATTTTATTTTTAGTTGCCACAAGTTCACTAAGATATTTGACACTACTTAAAAGTGTACAAATATTCTTGTGATAACAATAAAAATTGGAATAATATTTTAGAACTTTATCTAAGCTGTGTACCTCTAAAACTGACACCAAATTTCCAATTCATGTTTCTCTAGGGCTCAAATCATAATCTGGGATAATATAATAGGGGTATCTGTTCTGTTTTATACTTAGTCTCTTTTTATTGTACAATACATTTCATACTCCCATTGGGTTCTAAGATGCCTGAGATTTCCGTGTGCTATTTTATTCTTTCCCTTTAATTTCAGTTGTGTTTTCTATTTTGAAGAGCAAATGAAAAATGTTCTGTGATCTCAGCTAGGCATGGTTGCACACACCTATAATCCCAGCAGTCTGGGAAGGTGAGGTAGGAGGATTGCAAGTTCAAGCCTAGCCTGACCAAATTAGTGTCTTAAGGAAACTGTCAAAAAAGGAGGTGCATCGTGAAGACCCTGGGTTCATTCCTCAGCACTGAAAAAACTGTTACATGACTTCAAAAGTGATTCCTAACAAAGCATAAAATAACCATTTGGGAAGAATATACTGGTCCCTAAAATGTTCATCCTTTAATAATCAAGAGTCTGCTAAAAATGTGAATATTGGCAGCATCCGTGAAGAGCAATAGGTTATTTCTTTCAGTATATCACACCATTTAGCCTTTCACAGTTTGCTAATGAATGCATATTATCCCATCTTTTTTCTCTTATAGGTTGACACTATCCAGCCCCTTAGGAGTGAGCAAATGGAAGTGAGCACCAGGCAGAATTCCCAAACACCACCATCAGAAGCTGAAATTTATGACAATGACCCCTGGTTGAGGACACAGGAAGGGTCTGAAGTTTATTCTAATCCACACTTGGGGGAAAACAAACAGGCCATTGTTTATGCTTCCCTGAACCATTCCATTATCAGAATGAACCCAAGACAGGCAAGAAATGTGAAAGAAGCACCGACGGAATATGCATCTATATGTTTGAGGAGTTAAGTTTGGTCTTGATACCAGGCGGGGACCACTGAAAGATCAGCGCTTCAACACCATTGTCTGACCCAAACAGGACATCCAGTAATATGCCTCAACTTGGGGAATTTGTACTATAAAGTGGTTCTTGTTGGTGCTTGGATCTTAAGGGCCCAAAGAACATATGTTTAAAATTTCTCCTGAAAACTTCTTTAGGGAACTTCTATACTATGGCATTGGACAACAAAATTTTTTCTCTAGGAAATTTAATGTTAGCTATATTTTACCTAATATATCAACTCAATATTTCCTTTGGAGCTACCAGACAGACCCGTAGGAAAGAGAGGTTTGTGTTATCTTGATCGGTTCAGTACACATTCTTGAAAAACAATGTCATAATTTAACTAATTATAGATACAGTAATGATTGTATGTTCACAATCAATCTTCCATAATGAGAAAACTCCTTATGTCATTCTCAGGCTAGTATTTCTTAGATATAAAGAAAAATAATTGCAGACTTGTATAAGAAAAGGATGGGAAGAATAATATCTGTCCTGTTAGATAGGAAAGCAAATATAGTTAATAATGGAGTAAATGATGTAAAGTGGATTTATGAGCAGAGGGGTGACTCAGTATTTGGGTGACATAGACTAATGTGTACGAATGTGACATAATACTGCTGGATGAGTGTCCTTGTGGACACCTGAATACACATACAAACCAAGGAGAATGAGTATTATTGGGCACGTACAGATTCAACTTTTAAATGGCCTCATGTCTGACGTGATAACAAATTAAAAGGACAATTAATGAAATGGAAAGGAGTTCAGCCTATTTAGTTGGTCAACAGGGGTTGACAGACTTTAAAAGACAGCTGTATCTTGTTTTTATGAGAAATCAGAGCAAATCAAGTGTAGTGAAGTTCTACAGTTTGATCACCATTCATTTTAAAACACTGAGGTTGCAGCCGCTTAAGAGATAGTTTCAGATTTTCTGAGTTTCTGGAGTATTTGAGTCTAATTATTTCAAATGTAACCTACAGTTTTATTGAAGAGCTTGAGGCCAGCGTTCTCAGGTGCTGCTGCTAAGTAATGCACTTGTCCTCCTGTGAAGTAGATGACAGAATTCAGGACCCTATGGAACAAATACAAGCGCTGCTGAACAGATGAATGTGCTCTGAGTGTGCGGCTGTGTATGTGTGCTAGTGTAGAGAAGGGGCAGATGATTTACATAAGTGGTGCATGAGAAACAGATCAAACTGGGATTCTATTTTCAGTTTGCTTGGGAAATGCGAAATACTAGAATAAACGAGTCATTGAAGAAGAGAATGAGAAATAATGAGAATAAGAGTGTGAGTAGAGAACACACACATACCAAAAATAAGATTTTGATGTGAAGCTTTTCTTATATAATGCTCACATTAAGTTTTAGTTCCTTGGATTTAGGGCTGCAGATATTGTTTTTGGGTCACTGTTATCAAGTCAGCATCATTACACCCAGAATTTTAAAGCAACGAATTCTAGGTAGGCTCTTTGAGCCAAGCTTCATCTGTGGGCAAGTTATGTAAAAGAGGTATTAGAATAGCTGCTTGCTGTATTTTTAAAAATAGAAACAGGAACCATGAGAGGAAGCATGTAGCTATCCCCTTATCAGATAAACACACCAAGTGAGCAGTTCCTTCATAATTGTCTCTAATTTAAAAGACAACTATTTCTGTCTACTGTGTTTGGAATTGCTTAACCTGTCTTATAGTAAAAGATAATACTGATAATAATTTCACCCCTATAAATGATTCATTATGTTTGTACAAAATTTGTAAAAATCATGTCATTTATGTTTTCATTTCTTCTTAATAAAGTGTCATAGTACAGATGCTATTTCCCCAAATAAATCTATTCAGTATTATTTCCATGATTAATTTACTAATTTATACATGGCAGACAATTTAATGATTCTTCATAAATTTTCATCTTGTTAATTATTTCCAGTGTGAAAGGAAAGTTATTAAAATTTACTTTAAATCAATTTGATATTTGCTTTTGTACCAAAAAGATGTGTGGACACAAAATAGAAGCGATTCTCAGATTTCAAGGCACATAAAAATAACCTGAAGAACTTAAGTTGGAGAAAGAGGAGGAGAAGCCTTCTAAAGCTCAGTTTTAGGTTCATAAAAGCCTAGCAGAAAGCACAGAGATTTTCCATATCTTCTTACCAACACATTCACAGCTTCCACCATCATCAACACCCTGAACCACAGTGCATTTGTTAAAACTGAACCAGTACAGGATGTCACTATTAACCAAAGCTGTTAACTTGCCTTAAGCTTTGCATTTGGTGCTGTCATTTTGGGGTACTGACATATATAATGACCTGTACCCACCATTACAGTGACATGCAGAACAGTTTTACTGCTTGAAAAACCTTCTGTGTTCTCCTTATCCATCTCTCCCTTCCTACAAATTCCTGGGAACCAGTAATCTGCTTATTATTGTATCCTATTTTGTCTTTTCCAGAATGTGATACTGCTGGAGTCAGAGCCCATATAGGGTTTTTAGACTGGCTTTGGTCATGTAGTAATGTGCATTCAATTTTTTCATGTCTTTCCATAGCTTATAACTCTCTTCTCTTTATGTTCAATAACATTTCATTATTTGGAGGTGTCACGGTTTATTATTCTTTCACTTTTGAAAGCCATCCTGGTTGTTTCCATGTTTTGGTGATTTTGAAGTTACTGTAAACATTCATGTGTAAGTTTTTGTGTGGACATGAATTTTGAACTCATTTGGTAAATACTAAGGCAGATCATTGCTAGATAGTATGGTGAGAGCATGTTTAATTTAGTAAGAAATTTCCAAAGTATATTCCACAGTTATTGTACCATTTTAAATTCCCACTAACAATAAATGAAAGTTCCTGTTACTTCACATCCTAGCCAGTATTTAGTGTTGCCTCTGTGTTGGAATTTTTCTATTCTAGTAGCTGTTTAGTGGTATTTCATTGTCGTTTTAGTCTGAAATTCTCTAATGATAGATGATGTTAATCATCTTTTCATAGGCTTGTTTTCCATTGATGTATCTTCTTTGGTGAAATATCCATTCAGATATTTTGCCCTTTTAAAATCACATTGTTCATTTTTTTGTTGAATTTTAAGAGTTCTCTATATAATTTGGATTATAATCTTTCATCAGGTATATCCTTTGCAAGTATTTTCTTCCAAACTATAGTATGTCTTATTTTCATGATAATCATAGCACTTACCAGTTGTTATGTTTGTTTCCACATTAGACTGTGTGCTTCTTATGGGTGAAGATTCTGTTACATTCCTCTTCAATTTCATAGCCCAGTGCTTGGCATATTAAAATTAAATAATGTTGAATGAATGAGTTATTATATTCATGAAATAAATCATCTACTCCCTTGCTGCTCAAAAGATGGCTGTCAAAGCAGAAGTATGGGAACTTCTGGGAACATGTTAGTAGTGAACTTATCTCCCCCCCCCCGCCAAGCATGGTGGGAAACAAGATACACTTGTAGAACAGACTCATTTGGAAAGTTCTCTTTAACACAGGTACAGGAAGGGCCTCATTATGCACCCAGAAAGTAAAATTGGCAAGCGAAAAAGAAAACAACCATTTTGTAGAAGTTCGTGCTACACTTGAGAATATGAGAACTGAAAGTTCAATGCTAGAAATCAACTTACAGGTTTAAAAACAAGTTACACTGTTTGATTTTTAAAATCAAGTCTTATTTTGAAGTCAGTCAGGGTAAACATTCCTTGGCATTTCCTTACCTGCAAACAATTGGTGACCACACACTAGCATCTACTAGTTTGTTATATTCTGAGACTACATGGTTGGGAAAGATTCTAATCTGGACTGACATTGCTTACAGTATAGATGAAGTAAAGACAAAGCAAGTTATAAGCTAGTGGTTAAATTATGTTATAGAGCTAGATGCCAGATTTTGTGGAAACACCAAGAACTGTAAGTTCCTTGAATGTAAGACCTATTTCTTACTCACTTTAATAGAATATTTGTTGTTGAAATACAAGTTGAGGTTTTGAGGGACTTGTAATTAATCATATTTCTCTGTCTCTATTGGTTCTTAGCCAATTCAGAAATAGGGAGGGCATGGGGAAATAAAAAGGATTCATCTCTCTCTCTCTCTTTATATATATATGTTGTGATATATATATATATATATATATATATATATATATCACAACCTGTGATGAATGTATTCATTATGTTTCACAAACATATAGTGACTAAATAATAATAATGATACTGATAATAATAAAGATAAATTTGTACTAGTAAAAAATAGGGAGCCAGATTGGGGAAATTATTAATAGTAATAGTAAAAACCCTTTCACTTGCATGGCTTCTTCCCCAAAACAAAATGATTTTCCCACCAATCCCTCCACCTAAATCTTGCTTGACTTTGGGACCCATGTATACGCACAATCATGTCTACAAACAGATGCCCAATTAGCCCAGTGGGGGATTTCAGTCTATCTCAAGCTTTCTTGTTTGTAGCTAAATGAGGACTCAAGGATATGAGGTTGACAACCTCCTTGCCTTTCACACAAAGGCTTCTTCCTGAGGTTAATGTGGTTTAAAAGAGCTAGGGCCTCGGCCTATCTCACCAGCCAGTTAAATCAACGCACTTTCCATAAGGAAACATCTGCAAGAGGGTAGATCTGCAGGAGATACTATTTTGTGGCTAAAGTGAGAAAAGCAAATAATGATTTTTTCTTTATTCGAGAACTCACTGAATGTTAAATTACTGAATGAACTAAAAAGAGGAAGCAACTACTTTGGGGGGGATAAATCAAAGAAATGTCATTGGTGCTTTCTCTTAGAGGCAAGATAGAGGGAGGGGGTACTTCTAGGTGGAGAGGAAAGCCATCTGAAAAGTCATGGCATATTCTAAAAATGACCTGAAATCCAGCGTCTGTAGCTGGGGTTATATGGAGGAAGTAACAGAATATAAGACCAATTTTAGTTGTAATTTTCATTTAAATAGCATGTAGGTGGTTACAAAGTGTTTTCCTATATATTATCCAAAACATTTCATAGATTATGAGAAATCTGTTGAAACTATTTTCTCTTTAAGATACTTAGTAGTCAAAATATGTATAATTAAAATGTCAATGTAGTCGTGAATTTTATTTTAATTGTAGACAACATCATTAGAAACTTATCCAAGTCAATAAATGTTTAACAACTGATAAATAATTTTGTTTGGGGTTATATAAAAAAAGGGGTAGGATGACTAGAATTTAGTAAACACTATGAGGTAATAACCAAATAAAGAGAGATTAGAAACCTTGAACTTTCTTATTTACTCTTTACATGGTATCTTAAAATAATTAAAAATGATATCTCCAAATTAGATGACCACAGATTATATCATTTTTCAAACTTTTGGGAATATATGATTTTTCTATATTGTACATGGAGATTGGACATCTGATCTAAAGTTTATCTGAATGATATAAATGTTTAGTATGTATATTTTCAAAAAAATTTAAGTAGTATAAATTAAGAAATATTATAGTGTATTTCTTCCAAGGAATTATTCCAAGTAATAGTAAACCTGGCACATAGTTGACTGATTGCTATATTAAATTAACACCATGCCTATTTGAGTTGTTCTGTAGGTCATATTCATGCACTAATAAGCACACCCTAGTATTTTACCTTTTATGATTCCTGATGATCATTTGACAATAATAAAATAACGTTTATAGTAAAGGTGATCTATTATTTACCTATTGCTTGTCAACATATCAAACACTGTCCTAAAACCTTTAAGGGTATAATTTATTTAACTTTCACAATCATCTTATGAAGCAGCTGGTTATTATACTCATTCTACTGATTAGGAAACTGTGGCACACAGTGGTCAAAGACACTTGCTCAAGTGAAAGAGACTGAACTCTAATCTAGAAATTTCATTCAGGAACCCATGCTTTTATCACATCACCAACTCAAGATACAATAAAAGGTTCAGAATTGTTCTGAACTCTGTGGTCAACACAAGAAGGCTGTATGATTCTTTAGAGCTGTCTGCTGAAGCTGACTAGGAGTGTTTGATAAGCACTCTATAACAATGGCAATGCTTGCAGTTGTCCAGTGCTGAGCCATCAACAGAAGGAAAGAATTTGTACAGATAAGGATCTGGTGCTACATTGGAGGGGAGTCTACTTTCAGAAGGTAAGGACAGATATGAGTGGTGACTACGGACTAACACCTCTACAAACTGTGAGCTAAAATAAACCTTTTCTCCTTTATTAATTTGTGTGCATCAGGTATTTTGTGTTAGCAATGAGGAAGGTAACTAAGACAAATTTTGGTACTGGCAGTGGGGCTGCTGCTATGACATTACCTGGCCATGTGGTTCAGGAGCATTTGTAACTGGCTTGTGGAAAGATTTTGGAAAGGTTTAGAGATGCCAGATGAAGAAGCAGCCCTGGAATGTTTTAAGCTGAACTTTATAGGACATTCTGGTCAGAGTTCAGAAGACCAGAATACTGATAGAACTACATCTAGTAAAGATCAGGCTCTGAAGGTTTCAGTTAGAAACAAGGACTTCATTGGTTGTTGGACTCCAGACCATGTGTGTTATGCTTTAGCAGAAAATTGCTCAGCATTTTGCTCTTGTCCAGTGACTTGGCCTGACACTGAGAATAAGGGCAACAACCTGATTAATCTGGCAGAAGAGATTTCAAGGCAGTCGAACATTTAGGCAGCAGCATGTCTACTGTTGGGGGCTTTTAGCCAGATCTATGTTGAAGAATCAAGAGCAAAGAGGTCAGCAGAATAATTTAAAATGTTTTGAATTTGGCCAGAAAGGAAGCTCCAACATGGAGCAGAGGAGAACTGGTTGCTGAGAAGGAATTGGACAATAGAAAAGATGGCTTCAGGACATCACAAGAACCAGCACAATTCCATTCTTTACAGCTTCAAAATTACAAAGGTGAAAGATTCTGCTTTGAGAAGAGAGCCTCGGGGCACCACGTTCCAGAATGGTGGAGGGCTAGGAAAGTGGTTCCTCTGGATTGGTTTCGTAGTGGTCAGCAATCCAGACACTCAAACCTTACAGCCAAAAGGGAAGGAAGCCTAGCTACTGTTCCAGCTTGCAGCCAACCTTGACATCATCCATGTGGTGCTGGTTTTAGGCATATGCAGAATGGAAGAGTTGTGGGGTCAAGGAGTCTTCCACTCAGAAGACCTGGGAAACCAGGCAGTGTGCCCTGAGAGGGCAGTGAGTGGAGCTGTGAATGTGAAACTGAAAGTGCAGTGGAGACCCCAGATATTTGAAGAAGCCAGAAGTGTGGATCATCTGAGGAAACTGTAAGGAGGGAGTAGATCCAGCTCAAGACAGAAGCCCATGGGAGCTACAATGACTCGTGTCACATGAAAAGAAAGACTCATGATGCAAGGAGAGGACTGATGAGCACTCTTTATTAAAGGAGCATACTGTGTTAAATACCTAATGAAAACAAAGGCATTTGATACTAAATAAGAACAAAAGGCCTTCCATGAGAAAGGAGTTCAAAAGACAGTTCAAGGAAAGTGCCAGTTCCACTTGAGCTGATAGCACTGGGGACAGCCGGGGAAACAGCATAGAAAACATCTCCCACACCCTGCAGCTATGAAGCCATGGCCTCCTTGCAAGTTGTGCTATGCTCCATCTTCAGAGTCTTATTAGCAACTGACCTTTCAGGAGACCCCAGACCACATCACAGCATAGAAGCAAAACTCTTTATATACACATTTTCAGTGCTGACTCCCACATTTCCCCCCTTTTATTATTATTAACAACAGTTGCTTGGAAAACATTGAGCTGAGCCTCAGCCAGAAGTCCCATCATAGCTAAGTTTTGTCCTTGAGATTGCATTTTGCAGAACAAATGGCATAAAGGGGTCACAACTGTTAGGCAAATACATAACAAAAATTCTCCAATAATAAATATCAGCAATATGCAAATATTTAGTCCTGAAAACCATTGTGAAGTGTTCAGCTAATGGAACCTCTCCAATAGCTGATTAAATGTACTTTGAGCAAATTTTTGGTGTATGGTTTTTTTTGATGTGCTAGCTGATTATGTAGAGAATCAATGTGCTGCTCCAATGAGGTGTTAAAAATACCCTGTAGGTGAGAATTTACCTCTTCCCAAGTTCTTTTGGTATAGTTAAGTGGAAGGGTTGTTATACAGTGCTTAACATACTGTCAGTCACATTTTAACTGCAAATGGGTAGCCATAGTGGCCTGCTGTTCCCCTAATCATGCTACTGCAGCCTCAAGAGCCTCAGTCTAGCCATAATACCTCTGTCAATATCTACTGGTTGTTGTAATTTAGCAGTAACCTTGGTGAGTATGGACGCCACTGTAGTAGCAGTGTTGATGCTGTCAACAAGGGAAACACTAGCCACAGCAATGGATGCAAGTGTAACTACAGCTGATATTATAAAGGTTACTAGAGTGCTGACAAAACATTTTGGTCTAAACTTTTGTAAAGCCTTAAGTAGTATGTGGATACTATGTTCCTGTGACCAAGTTCTATTTAGGTCTACCAGCAACCACATTGCTGCCTTGCCTTTTAGAACTATAATAAAAGTAGTATTATGTTGAGATGCATTATTAGAGGAAATATAATCGCTATACCAGTAAGGAACACTGATAGTAACATTACCCCAAGAAGACATAGTTACAGATGGAGGAACATTGCCCCATAGAAAACCACAAAAATGAGTTGTACAGTTACTAAGTCAGTTACATTTCAATCAAGATGAAGGGAATAATTGCCTATATTGTTGGAATATTTTCCATGTGATAGAAGGTGAGGGAAGAAAGGCAGTCCAGCCCACCATTACTGTGCATGCAGGGAGCTTATATGACCATCATTGTCCATTAGTTGTAAAATAGGCCCAGAGAGTCCACGTTTACTCCAGCTTATGGTCTCTTTGGAGTAAGCGCTGAAGGCAAGTGTCTTGTTCCCATTGTGGAGTGACCCATGTGGCCCCCAGTCCAGCACACTGGTGTTAAAAAGGACGCTGACATGTGGTCGCTCCATATGTCATGGAGACCATTGCACTGAATACTGTTTGTACCTCCAATCCTTTTTGGTTGGCAGATTGGGAAGGGAAGAGGAAGTGTAGTTGAGTTGTCCTCTTGCTTTTGTATGTCATCTGTAGTGATTGCCATTATAAAGGTTAGACTGGCTGGTTGTGAATCTTTCAGATATGGTTGTGACTTGATTGTGACACAGGAAGTATAATAATGATGCACAAAGGCAGAATGGAGGGCTTTCAGTCCGGAGGATGAGTGTTTCATTTCTGGACGGCTGGTGGTACCTTGGAAGCCCCTGGTCAGTGGGATCCATCCTCCTCCTGTCCAAGCTGAATCATTAGAAGTGAGAGGGGGTCTGCATGCCACCTGGTTAAAGCCACGAAAAGAGGACGGTTAAGTACATGAGCCCAATAGATTGTATTAGCAGATGCCATAGGTGCCTTCAGAAGCAGAAGGCATATGCCTAAGGACATACTTACCCTCTGAGCCTGGAGTGATACCACACTCAGATATGGGTGGATCATCAGGCATTTCATCTGGGCTGTCAGCTGCTTTGCATCCTTTGGCAATCCATGGCTGCAACCATCGGGAGGGTACCCACTGTGTTCCATTATCTGTAAGCCCCCAAGCAGATCCCCTCCTCCAGCACTTTACTGGGTAGGGGCCTTCCCAATGATCAGACATATCCTGTTTAATAGGTACCATGTGCTGTGACACAAAGGTGAAAGGGAGAACATGGTGTTGATAAGCCTAAACACCTTCAGAGGAAAGATTCAAAAAGTTCAAAGTGAAAAGAGCGTGATGAAGAATGTTATTTGGTGATTCATATAGCGGGCCTTCCCCCTTTTTAATTATATTTAAGTAAGATTCTAACATCCTATGTTGATGGCTTATGATGGCTTGACCTGTGTTGTTACAGGGAATGCTAGTAATAAGGATAATATTCCAATATTGAAGGAAGTTCTTAAAAATAGTATTTTTAAATTCTGGACCATTATCAGTTTTAGAGAGTGAGGGGTCCCCATTACAGCAAAACATGTCAATAAATGTTCAATAGAAATTTTGCCATTAATTTTTTGGTGAGCTGTGGCATAGAGGAAACCTGAATAAGTGTCCACAGACATATAAATACTCGAGACGCCCAAAAGGTGTGAATTGGGTGACATTGGCGTGCCAGGTATGATTGACCTTATCACCATGAGGATTGAAAAAATGGCCCGCCACGGGAGGGTAGACAAGGGAAAATAAATTGTAAGTGTAAGCATCCCTTAACAATAGGGGAAGCCTGAGCTGTGGTGAGGTGGAAATGACAGCGCAAAGCCAAAGTGTTGTAGTGATGTAAGTCATAGAGTACTGGGCGTGAGAAAAAGCGTTAGCTACAAAAGGGGATTTTGGTAAAGCAGCAGTGGCATCAGCTGTGTTATTGTCTTTGGAGAGAAAACCTGGCAGGCAGTGTGTGACCGTAGATGCATAATAAAAAGAGCAGCAGAGCTATGATGAATGGCCATCTGGCAAGAAAGTGTTGCGTGTGAATTTTATTGGGGGGATTTTGGAGAAAGGAGCCCACTAGGATGGGCCCTGCCAAAGCTGCATAACTAGAATCAGAGGCAACATTGAGTGGTGTCAGGCCACAGGGATACAGCTAGGTGGACTGTGGCGAGCTTTGTGTGCTGTGTAGTCTTGTGTAGGGAAGTGTGATGTGAATGCCATGTGCCATTGGCAAACTAAGCCACTGCTGCCTTACCTGTTTTCCCAGATCTGCCTGTAAGGATGGTGAGTATTGTTTTGATGGGTTCTGCCTTTAATATAGGAGATGGTAAAAACATATTAGAAGAAAGAAACTTTAGTAAAGGGTCTGCTGCCATATGACTGTGGATACGGCCACAGAAATCAGTGAGACCTATTTGCCATTTCATGCTCCTCGTTAATAGCTGAAAAAGAACATTCTGTGAGACAGGGATGATAAATTAATTGGGATGTGCTCCAGGGGGTTGCACCCAACACTGTCATCCTTTGGACACCAATTGTGTTATACAGGAAAAGATAGGGTTAATTACTTTGGAGTAAGTATTGTTTGGGAAAAGCCATTCCACACAGCAGAGCTGAGTATCATATTGGGCTATGAGACTGGTAGGGCTGTGATTTTATTTTTAAATTTTAAATTTGCCCAAGGTATGTTTTAAGTTACTTAGTGTATGGATAATTATAAGCTCTCTCTTTTTTTTTTTTTTTTGGACTCTCTTTTAGTATCTCTCACTTTTTTTTTTTTTGTCTCACCTTGATAATTTTGGTTAGCTTTGACTTAGGGTAAAAGTCGTGGTTTTTCACAAATAACCACATTGTAGTTTTGAGGTGACTTTTTTAAAGCACACAGTGCACAGACTAACAATTATTTTTAAGCTGCATTTAATGATGAAGTCTGAGACAATAATGTGATCTTAGATATTTTTAGTCAAGCATGACCACACCTCTGACTCTAGCAGAAGCTGTTTTGGTGCCACAGTAATGACAGAGGTACAAAACAAATAAAAGAAAAAGACAAAGCCTCACCTTTGCTAAAAGAAAACAAAAGAGAAAAATGACCAATATTATTAGTAGGATTTGTTTTTTGGGAAGGCTGAATGGAAAATAATTGAGAGAAATATATATGACAGTCCTTTTTGTATAAAAGTGTGTATCTATAGATGTTTTGTTAGGTAACTTGACTCTTTATTACAGAGGAGAAAAGGTGATCTATTTAAATATCTGCCACACAAATCTACATATTAATAACTCTTGAACAAAGGAGAGAAAACTAGCTCTAGTCTGAGAAGATTAAATGTTGCGGATTACTTTATTACATTAGGTGGGGATTTTGTGGTAAATGGAAATATTATTGTTTTATTTAAGACAGGGAGAACCTGCAAAGAAAACCTGCAGGTCCTGGAGTTATGTAATGTGTCATTGTTGATGTCAAGGTAACGAAAGAACAACATATTAAATGAATAAGAACAAGAGCACAAAAGAAGGAAATTTTAAAAAATGATAGTAAAGAGCAGTTTTTTTCAAGCTATTAGTTGAACTTTAAACAAAATTGAAAATATATAAATATCAGGAAAAATGACTTAGCGACCACTAGATTAAGATATTGAAGTTATATTTGAAATACTTTTACTGCAAGGTAAATAACTGTTTGTAAAGTGTGCATTGTGAGATATTTTTTGAGCCATAAAATATTACCTCAAATTCAGAAGTAGCAAAGGCAGTCCTTACCTTTTTACTTCTATTTTAATATTAAATTTAAAAATGATTCTAGACTGCATATTAAATAAAAATCTTTTGTCTCTTTTCAAACACCAAACTTTATTATCTAACTTTATTTTTGGTTAGAAAAAGCAATATTAGACTTTTTAAAAAAATTTGTGGATGTATGTGAATATCCTATATCTGTATGGCTTGTGTTTTCAAAACTGCCTCTATTCCAGGAATAGCTGTTGTACGGCATTATCCCCCTTTAAGTGAATGAGCTCTCACTTTTTTCAGCTCAGGCTCAAACAGCTCCAGCAGTTTTGCTGCTTGAAAGTGGTTTGTTTTGTTGTCACTGTAACAAATAGTTTTAATTGCTGGGTTGACTGCTAGGATGGAAATTGCAGCAGTCTGAGATAAAGGCTTTTGCTTTGCTTTGGCAATGACAAGGAGAGCCAAATGGCTCCTTTCCTGGAGGAACAGGGAAGATAATCTTGAAAATAAAAAGTAATAAGTAATAAATCATTTTAAAAGGAGCAGAAAACTAACATACCTTTTATCTGTTTGGCAGGATGAAACTTTTATCATATAGAATCCTCATACCAAAAGTATGTCTCATACTTACAGCCTTTTAAATATTTTTTCATTTATTATAAACTTTTTATAATCAACTTGACTGTAGTTGCTTAAATTTTAAAGTGTTCCCATTTGGATAATGAACTTGACTGACTGCCAAAGACCTCTGAGTAACCTTGAATCAATGTTTTTATGTCAAACCAAGACAGACCAAAGAGCAAATTAATGCTGTAAATTTAAGAATTTGTAATATAAATGTTTTAAATACCCCAATAATCGACTCAAATTGGAAACCAAAGATACACTTATCAATTAGTTAAAATTTGTGATTTGATTTTTCTTATAAAACTTCCTTAGACCTGACAGGACTTTTTGACCATTTACCCCAGGTTGATCTTCTCCAGCTTCAGACAACTTTAAGTAGGGACACCTGTGTATCCCAATGCTGTAAAGCTAAGTAGCTTTTCATGTCTGTGCCTGTTGTGCAAATTTAGTTTTGTTTTTAGACTGTTTAGACTCTTTTCTTTCCCCCAGTTCCCAGCTGAGACCAGGCGACCTTGGGCTCATGTATTTTATTTTGTTCACATACATATTTATTTTTGTTTTCTCTTGTGGCTGAAGCAGGAGCTGTTGACTACAAGCTCCTCCATAATGGATTTAAAACTGATTGAACTGAGTTCCAAGTTGATGAGGTCTCAAGGGAGATTATTTCTCCTCTGTCATACGCCCACTTAAAATTCGTTTTCTAATTTGTGTTATGCCCGTCTCCAAGAAACCAAGAGCAGCAATTTGAAATAGTTACTAAAAGAATCCGTAACTCTGACAGAGTAGTTGCTGTGACGTTTTAAAGTAAAGTTTTAGTTCATAGGTCAAACTCTGACCCACCCTTATGAACATGGATACCCTGTCCAGCAGGGTATTTCCAAATACATGGAATTCCCCAAATTTACTCACTTACTCTGTGTTTGCATCAAAGATCACATTGGGGGGCCGGTGAGATGGCTCAGCGGCAAAAGCGCCTGCCTGGCACGCGCGAGGTGCTGAGTTTGACTCCTGGTACCCACACAAAGGAAAAAAAGGGGCCGGTGATATCGCTCAGCAGCACAAGCGCCTGCTGGCAAGCGCGAGGTCCTGAGGTCGACCCTGGTACCTACATTAAAAAAAAAAGATCACATTGGGGTCACCAAATGTAGTTCACCAATCAATATTAGGGCTTTCCCAATCAGTGTTGGGGATGATGGTGATCATCTCTGTTGACTTGTGTCACGTGAAGAAAAAGAAGACTAGTGACGCGAGGAGAGGGCCAATGAACACTGTTTATTGAGGGAGCACACTGTCTTAAATACCTAAGGAAAACAAAGGCATTTGATGCTACATGAGAACAAAAGGCATTCCATGAGAAAGGAGTTCAAAAGACAGTTCAAGGAAAGTGCATGTTCCACTTAAGCTGACAGTGCTGGGGACAGCTGAGCTGATAGTATTGGGGGCAGCTTGGGAAACAGCACAGAAAACATCTCCCACACCCTGCAGCTGTGAAGCCATGGCCTCCTTGCAAGTTGTGTTATGTTCTGTCTTCAGACTCGTATTAGCAACTGATCTTTCAGGAGACCCCAGAACACATTACAGCTTAGAAGCAAAGCTCTTTATGTACACATTTTCAAGGCTGACTTCCACAACATCAGAATACACTTTCTTCTTAGCTGCATATGGGACGGCCTCCAAAATAGACCATATGCTAGCTCATAGAACATGCTTAAGGAAATGCAAAAGAACTGAAATTATCCCATGCATATTATCAGACCGTAGTGCAATGAAATTGGAAATCAACTGCAAAAGAAACCACGAAAACTCCATAAACACCTGGAAATTCAATAACACTTTCCTGAAAAACCAAGGGGTCACAAATGAAATAAAAGAAGAAATTAAACAGTATGTACAATTAAATGATAATGCTGATATAACATATGAGAACTTATGGAAAACAATGAAAGCAGTCATTGCTTGAAAGCAGGAAATTTATAGTGGTGAACTCTCAAATCAGGAAAACAGAATGAGCTCAAATGAACAACCTAATGTTGAACCTCAAATTTCTAGAAAAAAAGGAATGAATCAAATGCAAAACTCATATGAAGGAGGAAATTATAAAGAGCAGAAATTAATGCAATTGAGACTAAGAAAATAATACAAAAAAAAATGAATTGAAGAGTTGGTTTGTTGAAAGACTAAATAAAATTGATAAACCCTTGGCCAACATTATCAAAAAAAGGAAAGAAAAAGACTCAAATTAATGCAATTAGGAAAGAAAAGGGGAGGGGCCGGTGAAAAGCTCAGCGGCACAGGCACCTCCTGGCACACGAGGTCCTGAGGTCGACCCCCGGTACCCACAAAAAAAAAAAAAAAAAAAGGAAAGAAAAGGGTGAAATCACAATAGATTCTGTGGAAATCCAGAATATCATCAATACCTACTTCGACAACTTGTACTCTAAAAAGATGGAAAACACAAAAGAATTAGACAGATTCCAAGATACATATGAATTACAAGTTGAATCAAGAGGATATAAAATAATCCAATATCAGTCAATGAAATTGAAAATGTAATCAAAAATTTATCAACAAAGAAATGGCTGGGGATATAGCTTAGCAGCACAAGCACCTGCCTGGTAAATGCAAGGTCCTGAGTTCAAGTACCAGTACCAAAAAAAAAAAAAAAAAAAAGAAAAGAAAGAAAGAAAGAAAGAAAGAAAAGCCCAGGTCCTGCTGAATTCTACAAGAAATTTAGAGATGATCTAATGCCACTACTGATGAAACTCTTTAATGAAATTAGAAGTTAAGTAACACTCCCAAACTCACTCCTGGAAGCAAGTATTATCCTGATACCAACACCAGAGAAGGATCCAACCAACAAAAGAGAACTACAGGCCAATCTCCCTAATGAACACAGACACAAAAATCCTCAATGAGATACTGGCAAATCATCCAGAAGATTATACAACATGACCAAGTAGGATTCAGCCAAGTGATGCAGGGATGGTTCAACATACACAAATCAATAAATGTAATACACCATATCAACAGAACCAAAGACAAAAATCACATGATCATCTCAATAGATGTAGCAAAGCTTTTGATAAAGTCCAGCACTCATTCATGACAAAAACCCTACAGAGAATTGGAATAGATGGTCTTTATCTCAATCTGAGAAAAGTCATATATGACAAACAAACAGCCAACGTCATACTAAGTGGTCATGGATGTCCACTATCACCACTCTTATTCAATGTAGTTCTGGAAACATTAGCCAGAGCATTTAGACAAGAGAGAGAAACAAAAGGAATAAGGGTAGGCAAGGAAGAAGGTAAATTATCATTATTTCCAGATGACATGATACTCTACATAGAAGACCCCAAAAATTCCACCAAAAGACTTCTAGAATTAATAACCAGATTAAGTTACATAGCTGGATACAAAGTCAACACTCAAAGATCAATAGCATTCCTGTACACAAATAATATTCTCACTAAAAGAGAAATTAGGGATGACACCTTTCACAATAGCATAAAAATAAAATGAAGTATTAGGAGTCAATCTAACGAAGGAAATAAAAGATCTATACATTGAAAATTACAGTTCTCTGAAAAAGGAAATCAAAGTGGATATAAGAAAATGGAAAGGTATCCCTTGCTTATGGGTAGGAAGAACAAACATAGTAAAAATGGCCCTACTCCCAAAATTGTCATACAGGTTTAATGCAATTCCAATCAAAATACCATTAGTATACCACACAGAACTAGAGAAAACATTCCTAAAATTCATTTGGAACCTGAAGAGACCAAGGATAGCAAAAACAACCCTAGGCAACAAAGCTGAGGCAGGGAGCATCACAATCCCTGACTTGAAACTATACTACAAAGCTACTGTGATAAAATCAGTGTGGTACTGGCAAGAAACAGACCCAAGGATCAATGAAGCAGATTAGAAGAGGCAGAAACACCTTCAAACACACTCAGCCTCCTTATCTTTGACAAAGGGGCCAAACACATTTACTGGAAGAAAAAAAGCCTCTTTAATAAATGGTGCTGGAAAAATTGGCTTTCCACATGCCGAAGACTAAAACTAGACCCATGTCTCTCACCATGCACTAAACTAAAATCACAATGGATCAAAGATCTAAACATTAAAACAGAAACACTAAATCTAGCCGAAGAGAGAGTAGGTAGAACTCTTGAAGACATAAGTGTAGGCAAAGACTTCATGAACAAAACCCCAAATGCATGAGAAATACTATAAAGAATCAATAACTGGGATATCATCCTATTAAAAAGCTTTTGTACAGCAAAAGAAATCACCAACAGAGTGAAAAGATAACCCACAGAGTGGGAAAAAATCTTAGCCAGTTGTTCTTCTGACAAAGGACTAAAACCTAGAATACATAAAGAATTGAAAAAAATCAGACCCTCAAATTTAAAGACCTAATCCAAAACTAGGAATCTGAGATGAATAGACACTTCTCAGAAGAAGTACAAACAGCAAGTAAATACACAAAAAAAGTTCAGCATCTCTGATCATTTGAGAGATGCAAATTAAAACAATACTGAGATACCATCTCACTCCAGAAAGAATGGCTATCATCAAGAAATCAATCAATAACAAATGCTGGCGAGGCCACGGGGAAAAATGAACACTTCTCCACTGTTGGTGGGAGTATAGACTGGTGCAATCATTGTGGAAATCTGTGTGTAGAGGATTCAAAAAACTAGGACTACAGGTTCTATTTGACCCAGCTATTCCCCTCCTTGGTATCTTCTCAAAAGAATTAAAAGCATCCTACTATAGCGATATATGCACACTCATGTTTATAGCAGAACAGTTTGTAATAGCTAAATCTTGGAAACAACCCAATTCCCATCAGCTGAGGAATGGATAAAAAAAGATGCATTTTTTTTATACTATGAAGTACTACTCAGCCATAAAGAAGGATAAACTTGAGACATTTATAGCTAAATGGATGGACCTTCAAACCATACTCTAAAGTGAAATAAATTGGACACATATGTATAAATATTGCATTGTCTCTCTGGTGTGAGAAGCTGAAATTGTAAATAAGCACCAAAATGTATAATAGATATTGTGAAATAGGAAGTAATTATTCATATGGAAAGGAGAATTGGGGGAATGGAAGGAAAAAGAAAATATGAGAAAAAAATATGATAAAATGGAAACAAAGCTTTGTAAATAAGGAGGGGATGAGGGGTTGAAGAAAGGGGAGAGGAATGGGAAAAAGAAAGAGGAACTAGGATATATCATGTACAGGTACAAATTCCCTATGATGAATATGATCATTATGCATATCTAAATTGTACCAATAAACTTAATTTAAAAAAATGAAAAGAAACACACACACACAGAAGAAATGTGGCAGGAGTGGGAAATATGTGGAAAAATATAAGATATTTAAAACTTTAATTTAAAAAAAATAAATGACTAAAGGAAAAACAACAATGTAATGTAGATTTTATACAATATTTATAAAATACATGACAGTAATAGTGCAAAGAAGGAAAGAATGGTAAATGGAAGTATAATATTACATCATAAGAAACTGGTAAGCTAAGTATGCAGAATAAAATCTCTACATAGTGAGAACCTGTCTCAAAAAACCAAAATATAAAAAATAAAAAATAGAATCTCTAGAGAATGTGCTAAAATTTTAAAAAATTATAGTCAGAAAGCCAATAAAAGAGAATATTACCTAAATATTTAATATATGTAAGGAAAAAAGAAAAATAAAACATATGAGTTAAATAAAAAATGTTAAGATAGTAAGCAACCCAACACATAACTCATTCCATCAAATGTAAATGGAGTATAGATTCCAATTAATAATCAGAAATTTTTAAACTGGAAAAATATAAGACCCTATTATATGCACTAATAAAAGATACATTTTAAATATATACACAAGTTGAAAGTAAAAGAATCAAAAATGATACATCACAAAACATCAACCACGATGAGGAGGAATGATTACATTAATATCACTGAAAGTGGAATATGAGGGAAGAAATTCCATCAGAGATGAAGAAGGATAATTCACAATAATGCAAGAATCAGTTTTGCAAGAAAAATGTCAATTCCAAATGTATGTGTTTAATAATGGACCTTCAAGTACATGAAGCAAAAATAAAAAGTTCTAAGATGAAGGATGGACAAATCTATAATTGCAACATCCATTGAGAAATCTTGGTATAGATAATAGTTCAGTGGAACAGAGAGATAGTCCATATGTGGAATGACATTAATTAACAATTTTTGTCTTTTACAATGATGCCAAAGCTGTACATTAGAAAAAGAAATGTTTTTAACAAATGGTGCTAGAAAACTGGATATGCATAGGAAAAATCAAATATACAGTGAAACAGAAAACCTCAGTATTCATCTCATGCCATATATAAAAAGAAATTCAAGATAGGCCTACACATGAAAGTAAACAGTAAAAACTATGAAACTTCTAAAACAAATCTTCCTGAGCTTTGGGTAGGTGAAAATTTCTCGGGACACAGCACTAATCATAAAAGAAAAATATGATATATAAGACTTCATCAAAATTTAGTATTACTACTCACTGAAAGATACTGTTTAGAAAATGTTTGGGAGGGCCAGTGAGATAGCTTAGCAGCATAAGCACCTGCCTGGCAAGTGCGAGGTCCTGAGTTCGACCCCTGGTACCCACACACACACACACAAAAAGAAACATTTTATAAGCGAACACTTAATCTTTAACTTTCAAAGCTCAGTTTTTAGTAGCCACAAGCCTAACAATGGAAAACAGAAGAAACTTAGTAAAATATAGAACTTTTTCCTTTTAATCTAGCTTTATAACTTTAACAAGAGCATCTTAATATCTGAAGAAAACTACATTGTTTTAGACATAGAAATGTTAACCTTCTAATTATAGCCAACTTAAGTATATGCAATAATGTATTTAGTAACCGTTGATGTGTGCCACCATAAGACTCTGGGAAAAACCAAACTAGTCACCCATCAGTGGAGAAAACTGAACAAATTGGTGCAGGCAGTCACAGAGGAGAGTTTTGTCCAACAGTTACCCACTTAGTCATCTTAACAATTAATTTAGATGACACAGCATAACAGTTAACACTTTTTCAAAGTTATATATATTATTTTTGAACATAGGAAAACTCCTGAGTTATTGTACACTGACAATATAGTCATTTCATTTATAAATCTAATTTTTGATATTACCTTGGTTGCCTAACAACCTCAATGGAAACATATCACCAACTTAAAAAATATCTTTACTCTTATCAATTGATTTAATTAGCCTATTGTCAAGCTATGTGAACCAGAACCATTTGAGCTAATATCTTGAGTGTCTACTTATAATTCAACTAAAGTAGAACTTGTGCAGGATTATATCTGAAAGTTAACACACAAAAACATACATATTAACCTAAATCATATACAACCTTTATGTTATCAAACTTTAAGTCCTGTTATTATAGATAGCTAAGTTATTTAGAAATATAGGCAGTGAGCAAGATAGGGCTGGGCCCTCAAGTTGTCCTCAAGTGCAGAGGACAACTGTGGGTGGAGGTGCATTCATGGGATGAAAAGGAATGACTACACCCATGTACTTCCCCTAGTGATGAACAGCAGTGATTGGTATTCTAGATAGGTATCAGTCACTCTGGGTGGAGAACCAAAACCTCCTAATCCATCCCTTCCAGGAAGTCCTTGTTTGTCCCATGTGCACTTGCTACACTTGTTTCCCCATTTGATACTCATTTAATCACATTACCTAAGTGACTATACTTGTATTCTTATTGGTTGACCATAGTTTTTTCCCACACTGTAGGAGACAAAATAATGGATAGAGGCCTAATTGGCCTTCTCTGTGAGTACAAAGGAGAAAAAGAGCAAGCTGTGCTCCTTTGGCAACACGCAGGCATGCTTACACATTGCAAGTTCTGGGGAAGAGTCAACACTGCTGAGATCTGGTTGTTTACCTGGGTATACACTATAGATAACAGGAGGCAGATGAATCTTCTGCTATCCTAATTGCTTGCTCCTGTGTCTAAATAAATAAAAGCGAGGTGTGCCAAATGCTCAGGGTTCTTTGCCCACTAGAGGCAAGAGCCCCCTGGCCCTATCTCTCAGAATTATCTCTGTGTCTTTTTGTCTTTCATCCTCATTGACCCCCAGTCAGGGATAAACTTGTAGCCTGGCTCTTACACCACCTCATACCCACCTTGTGATTTCCCATCGGATCAATATTACCTAAGAGATACTTGCAATCTTATTAGTTAACTATAACGTCCCACCTTACACCCACCTCACCTTGTGCTTTTACTCTATGAAACTCCTTTGAGAAGTGGTTGCCCCGGGGCCAGCCACTCAAGACCCCTTCTCCCCCTCTTAGATGGAAGCTTTCTTTCTCACAATAAATACTTCCTACTCTTAACCTCCATTGTTCCTAGAATTCATTATGTTATTTTAGAGAACACAAACTCGGACTATCAGACATTTATCAGGTAGGGAATTACATTTCCCTTATATTATTTGGATTATTATCACTGTTGGCCCTTATCTGGTAATGTCTTGAGTTTGGCTAGCCTGAAAACCAATATAACCAGTTTTCCATAGAAAAGCCCAAAAGAAAAATCTGTCAGGGCAATCAATCAATAGATAAATGAAAATAAAAAGAAAATTTTGAGCTTAATATCTTTAATGGAGTACTTTAACCTGTTATTAACACAGACTAAACAAACAGGTGAATGAACATACACAAGACACTCACATTTAAATCAGAGTGCACTCTCAGATATATTGGCCAAGTTGAACTACAATAACTTTTATTTTTAGGTTTGTAACTATAAATAGACTAGTCAGGACTTTTTTTATAGGTCATCAATTAACAGAGATCTCTTCTAATAAATTAACACGAACAAGAATTAGAAGGGCAAAGAGAAAAAAAAAATCATCCCAACTATAGCAAAGAGGCTGTGAGAACTAATTGACTATAGGTTTTCCAGTTACACCTCTAATGGCTATATTGACTAAGGAGGACAGGCCAGGGTTGCAGAGGAGAACAGAAATAGCAGCTCCCAAACTGAGAAGATTAATATACCCCCCTCAGAGGGTGGCCGCTAGTATAATTGCCTCATTTTGATCTTGATTTTTTGGCCTCTCTCAGTCTTGTCCTCAGTGGCTGGTTTGACTAGGGAGTCTAAAGAGCTATCAGGGCCAAATGTCTTTTTTTTTTTTTTTTTTTTTTTTTTTTTTTTGCAGTTTTTTGTATATATCTGGGGAGGATTGGGTTATAAATTTAGTTTTAAGAATTATCTGTCCTTTTTGGGAGTCTGGTGATTTATTACCAGGGTAAATTTAGGTAATGCATCCTGGAGTCTTTGTAAAAAGCTGAGGGATTTTTTTTTTTATTATTCTAATTGCTGGTTGATACTGGGAATAATTAAGAGGCTTAGAATGAATCTTTTTCAATCCTTTTAGGACACAGGTCATTCTTGGTTTAAATTCCTACTTCACTGTCTATTCTTATTTCAATTCCCATCAATATGGTTGATTGCCCAACTATCTCAGGCCCTTCCCCTACCTACATGCCTCGCTCATAAGCTAACTAAATAAACTTTCTTCTGCAGCATGGATACTATTAGGGGCTTCCAGCCAGCTTTACCTTAAGACTCAAGATGAAAAGCCACAGCTGAATGAACTCATATTCTTATTGGTTGACCATAGTTTTGTCCCCTCTTGTAGGAGACCAAATAATGAGGATAGAGGCCTAATTGACCTTCTCTGTGAGCACAAAGGAGAAAAATAGTAAGCTGTGCTCCTTTGGCAGCATACAGGCATGCCTGCATGTTGCAAGTTCCAGGGAAGAGTCAACACAGCTGAGATCTGTTTGTTTAAATAATAATTTAAAAAGTTTTGAGTTTGGTCAGAGAGGAAGCTCCAATAAAGTTGGAGCCTGCAAAGATGGGAGTAAAGATGAGCTTGGTTGCTAAAAATATTAGCATAAAAAAGAAGCAAGTACTTTGGATCTGCACAATACAAAAAATGATTTGAGCACATGGGAGGAATCCAAAAGACCCACTCAAAGTTGGAAAAGTGAAAGACTTTGCTTTGAGAAGAGAACCGCAAAGCACCATGCTTAGTATGGTGGTAGCCTATGGAAATGAAATAAATTCCCTAGGATTCCTTATATATTCTAAATATTAATTCTTTGTCAGATGTGTAGTTGGCAAATATTTCCTCTCATTCTATAATAGTCTCTTCACTGTGCTGTTTCCTTGGCTGTGCAGAAGCTTTGTAATTTGATATAATCTAATTTGTCTATTTTTGCTTTTATTTCCTGTGCTTTTGGAGCCTTATTTTAATTGGGTATTCCAATGCCTCCTATTTTTTTTCTAGTAGCTTCATAGATTCTGGTCTTACAGTTAAGCCTTAGTCATTTTGAGTTGATTTTTGGAATTGGTGAGAGGTAGGGTTTAATTTCATTCTTCTGCATGTGGATATTCAATTTGCCTAATATCATTTATTGAAAAGACTGTTCTTTTTCTAATGTGTGTACTCAGCATTTTGTAAAAAAAAAAAAGTGTTGATTTTAGTTGTTTGGGTTTATTTCTAGTCTCTGTATTCTGTAACACTGGTTTATATGGTAGTTAATAGTGATGTCCACTTGAGTGGATTAGTAAATGCCTAGTAGATTAAGGAGCACAGTTCTGGGTGTGTCTATGGATGATTGACATTTAGGCTGCAAACCCAAGAGGAAAGACCTACCCCTGGTGTGAGTGGCACCAACCAATAAGCTTGTGGTCTGCATAGAATAAAAAGTGGAAGAAGGAGCAAGTGTTTCCTTGCACTTCCAGTCTTTGCCATCACCTTTGGATGTTCATCACCAGTTCCTTCAGGCTTCCAGTATAGACTCCAGCCTTCCAACACAGACCTTTTAGCTCTATGACACAGACCCACACCTGACTTCGTGTGAGCTCCACGCTTTCAACTTTTGACAGGCTCTTCTAGCTGTCCAGTACTCAGACAGACACTGTGCATTCTTCCATGACTCTCCAGGCAGTGATTGTAAGCCTTTTATATTTCATATATATGTATATTTTGTATATTATATTATTGTGGAAAACAGACCGAGCGGGAAGAAATGGCACTGAGGAGTTTTAGGAGGCAGTTTATTACACCGGTGGGCTTCTGACTAGGATCTCTCCAAAAGAGCCAGAGCCCTGCCAGGCAGGGTTTGAGGCTTTTAAAGGGAAAGTAAGGAGGAGGTACAGAGGCAGATTTGGCACATTGTGATTGGAGGGTTGAGTGACATCATAGGTTGTTGAGGAAGTTTAAACATCTCAGGTTACATTGTAAGGCCATCAGTTATACAAAAGGCAGTAAAAACAGGGGTTATACAAAGAAACATTTTAAGTTACATTTAAAGCCATCTGTTAGACAAGGTTACACAAAGAAAGAAGTGTTCTGTTATGGGGTCTGCTGGATATGTACGTTTGGTTCTTGGCAGGCTTTTATTTAAAGTTTTAATTTCCCCTTCAATATGTGTAACTATATATAATGTATATAATTAATGCACATTAATTAATATGTAATAGAATTAAATCTGCTATCCTAGTAAACTTTAACTGATAGCACTTTATGCATGTATGTTTTTGCCAATACCATGCTGTTTTGAGTATTATAGTTTTGCAGTATATTTTGAAGTTATGTAGCATAATGGTAACTGCTTTGTTCTTTTTTACTTAAGATGACCTTGTTTATTTGGCATTTGTGTGGTTACATATAATTTTTTTTCTAGTTTTGTGAAGAATGCTGTTGGTGTTTTGATAAGATTGCATTGAATCTGTAGATGGCTTTGGGTAGTAAAGGCATTTTAACTATAGAAATTCTTCCATTCCAATAATATAAGATGTCTTTCCACTTTTTGTTTCTTCTTCAATTTAATTCATTAATGTCTTATAATTTTCATTGTAGAGCTATTTCACCTCTTTGGTTAAATTTATTCCTAAGCATATTATTTATTTTTTGCAGCTATTACAAGTGGGATTACTTTCTTGATTTCTATTTTGGATAATTTGCTATTTGCTTATTACAACACTACTGATTTTTCTATGTCAATTTTTGTATCCTATAACTTGGCTGAATTCATTAGTTCTAGTAGTTTTTGGTGGAGTTTTAAAATTCTGTATATAGGATTATGTCATCTTCAAACAGTGACAATCTGACTTCTTTTCTAGTTTGGTTCTCTTTCTCTCTCTCTCTCATCTCTCTGTCTCTCTGTCTCTCTGTCTCTCTTGCTTGATTGTGTTGGGCAAGACTTGTAGCACAGTGTTAAATAGAACTAGGGAAAGTGAACATCTCTGTCTTGTTCAGATCTTAGATTTTGGCGTTTCCCCATTCAGTATAGTGTTATCTGTTGGTTTATTATAAATAGCTTTTATTATGTTGTGCTATGTTCTTTCTATACCTAATTTTTTCAACATTTTTGTCATGAAAGGATGTTGAATTTCATAAAATACTTTTTTGTGCATCTATTGAGATGATCATGTGGTTTTTGTTTATCATTCTGTTGATGTGGTATATCACACATTTTTATTTCCATATATTGAACCACTCTTACATTCCTGGATTGAATCCTACTTGATCATCATAAACAATTTTTTAAAATGTACTGTTGAATGGAGTTTGTATTTTGTTGAAGACTTTTGCATTTATGTTAATTAAGAATATTGCCCTATAGTTTTTGTTGTTGATGTTGTGTTTTTACTTGGTTTTGATATCAGTGTAATACTAGCTTCATTGAATGTGTCTGGAAGAATTCCTTCTTCTTTTAGTGCTTGGAATTCCTTAAGGAAAATAGTTTAAGTTCTTTTAATCTTTGGTAGAATTCATCAAAGAAGACTTCTGGTCCTGGGTGTTTCTTTGATGAGATTTTTTTTTTAAATTGCTGATTCAATTTTATGTGTTACTTATTTATTCCTTAGACTTTACAATTTTTATTTTGAAGTAGTATCTCACTAAGTTTCCTAGACTAGCTTCAAATTTGTGATTGTCTTGCCTCAGCCTCCTGAGTAGCTGGAATTACAGTTGTGCTTTTTGTACTTTTTTAATGTAGATATTGATTACCATAAACTTCCCTCTTAGCATTGTTTATTTCTGCATTCCATAGCTTTTGATATGTAGTATCTCCATTTTTATTTGTTTCAAGAAATTTTTAAATTTCCTTCTTAATTTCTTCCTTGACCCATTGGGTTGAAGTGGGACTTGGAGGGAGAATCATTTTTCTTAAGCAGTTTCTCCCAGTTTCACAAAGTTACCCTCCCAGAATCCCCCTCCCTGCACCTGCTGATCCCTGTTATAGATAAGGTAAGTAACAAAATTCTTTCAGAGTCCTGAGATGTCCAGGTTTCTAAGGAATCTGCTTTCGTTCAAGGCTGACCTCTGCTTTGGTACTGATAAGGTAGACAATTATATTCCTGTAGATGGAGCCCTGTGACATCTTAGAAACTGTTTTCTCTCAAAAAAATACAAATAAGTTTGACAACTGTGTTTCTGTGGAGAGGGTTTGTGACACCCTGAAAGCCCCCGTAACTGTTTTCTTTCAAGGCTAAGCTGAGAACTGTCACTGAGTAAATAACTGTCTTTGTCTTGTTTTGCACCAACACCCTTGACCAAATATATAAAAACTGGAGCCTTTCCTTTGTCCAACGCTCAGCCATTTTGGACACACAAAAATCCAGCTGAGTTAGTGTGCACCTAAAATCCTGGAATAAAACCCTCCTGTTTCCCAATGTTCTCTCCAGTCTCTTAAACTGTGCAATAGGTTATTCAAAAGTAAGTTAATTTTTGTAAGTTTTTCTTATTATTGGCTTATAGTTTTATTGTATTGTGGCCTGAAAAGATATTTGATATTATTTTAAGTTTTAAAAATTGTTGAGACTTATTTTCTTGCTTATCATCTGCTCTATCTGGAGAATGTTCCATGTTCTGATGGCAAAAATGTGTATTTGGTAGCTGATGGGTGGAAATTTCTGTAGATGCCTACTAGATCCATTTGGCCTAAGATGAAATTTAACTGTCCATTTCTTTGTTGCTTTTCTGTCTGGGTGACCTGTCTATTGTTGAAAATGGGATATTGGAGTCCCTTACTATTATTGTATTGGATTCTATCTTCCCCTTTATGCATATTAATATTTTTGTATATCAGTACTCTACTCTACTATTGGGTGCACATATATTTATAATTCTTATTTCCTCTTACTCAATTGACTCTTTTATAATTATATTATGACCTTCTTTGTCTCCTTTTACTAATTTTTATTTAAAGTCTAGTTTATGTAATATTATGGTTACTACTGCTTACACGAAATATCTTGTTCCATCCCCATGTTTATCCTTATAGATTAAGTCAGTTTCTTCTAAGCAAAATATAATTGCATCTTTTTTTAGCCATTAACTTACTCTATGTCTTTTAATTGAGAAATTTAGTCTTTTTATATTAAGATAACTATTGCTAGGTAAGATCTTACTACAACCACTTTGTAACTTGTTTTCTACTTTTCCTTCTTTTCCTTTTTTCTTCCCTTTTTCCTTTCCTTTTCTTTCCCTCTCCCTTTCCTTCTGTCTTCTCTCTCTTTCTAGCTACATAGTTTCACAAAATTTTTTTTAATTATAACAAGCTATTTTGAAATAACAGTAACTTAACATGGTTGTAAATAAGTATGAGGGAAAATACACCAATAAGCGAACTCATCACTTGTATTCCATTTCTCCCTATTTTTTTATGTTTTTATATCTCACTTTACGTCTTTCTATATTGCCTTTCTCGTAACATTAATGTAGTTATTACTTTTAATTTTTTTGTCTTCATGATAAACATATAAATGATAATATAGCATTTTGAAATCGTATAATTTACCAATGAGTCCTCCCCCCCACCCTGTGTTTTCTTCTCATTAATATTTCTTTCTTTCAGTTTGAAGAACTTTCTTTAGCATTTCTGGTAGATCAAGTGTGATGTAGGTGTGTTCTACCAGCTTTTATTTGGCTGGGACTGTCTTTATCTCTCCTTTAGTTATAGAGTAGCTGTTCTGGATACCATATTCTCAGTGGATGATTTTTTCCTCTAGTACTGTGAAAAATCTCATATGACTCTCTCCTGCCTTGTAAGATTTCTGCTGAGAAATTTTTGCTATCAGAAGTATCCTTATGTGTTTATCTCTTTTCTCTTCCAGCCTTGGGAATCTTTATTTTTTGCCTTTGAAAACTTGATTATAAGGTATGTTGGGGAAGACTTGTTAAATCTGGTGACTGTTGGCCTTCCTTTTCCTGGATATTTAAATCAAACTCTAGGTTTGGGAAGTTTTCTATTATTATTTCTTTGAAAAACTTTATTCCTCTTTGGCATTCTCAAGTCCTTCTTCAACCCAAATAAGAATATTTGTTCTTTTAAAAATGTTCCAAAGTTTTCATATGCTTTCATTTCTTTTCATTATTTCTCCTTTTTTCTCTTCTGATTGTGTTTTTTTAAATAGCTTATTTTTAAGTTCACTAATTCATTATTCTATTTTTCCATCTTGCTATTGATACTTTCTATTGTGTTTTTAATACTGTAGAGTTTATTTATTTATTTATTTTTGGCACCAGGAATCAAACTCATGACCTTGCACTTGCTAGGCAGGTGCTGTGCCACTGAGCTATATCCCCAGCCCTGTACAGTATATTTTTAAGGTCAACAATTTTTATTTGATTTTTTAAAAAAATTGCTTCCGTCTATTTTGTTAAATTTCTGAGAGTGCTGAAATATTTCTGTGTTTTCTTTAAGCTCAATAAATTTCCCTAAAATAGCTCTTTTAAATTCTCTGTCAGTTTCCCATTACTGATTACTATCTGGTCACTTTCTGGCACTTTATATTGAGTATCAGGTGAGGTCATTTTTCCTGAAAGCTTTTGGTGCTTGTTGACATGTACCATCGCTAGAAATTTAAGGATTAGATATTCACTCCAATCTCCCTAGTGTGGCTTTGTGCATGTTTTTCCACTAATTCTAAGCAGCCTGCCTATTTTCTCAGCTTATAGTTGCTTATAGTATTTCAGCACCAAATGGTGCCCAGATCCAGGTTTTTGGGAGTCTGCTGACAGTATATTGTTACTGTTTCAGGGCTAAAGGGTAATCCAAGCCTGCATCTGTCATAACACACACCACTGATATGTTGTTCAGAATGAATCAGAGAATATGTTGAAGGAATAGTCCATCCCTATAAGCCTCTCTCTGGGGATAGGGCAGGCCCAGATGCAGCACCAATTACCAGTCAGGTACAACATGATTCTGCCCAGCTCTGGGCATTGTCACTGTGAATGGACAAGTCCCAGATTCCTATTTAATCCATATGGCCACCAATGCCAACAATCTATATCATAGCCTTAGCCCACAGCCCACCAAGACCAGAACAAGATGGGTGGGAACAAGGCTCTTAATGCTATGGTTTGCCTATGGCTAAACTATGGGCCAAGACTGCTACAATACACAGATGCTGTAAGCTGGAATAGAAGTCGAATGGACTGGGAATAGAAGTCCATGTGTTTACTAATGGCACTGGAGCTATATCAGAGATTCTGCTGGCATGCAAGCCTGGGGATGAGGGTCACCATGGTCTGCCTAGTATTAGGTTTCACCAACCCAGTACTCACTTCCTGGGCAAAATCTTATGCTGGCTACCGTGTTCTACTCGTAGCAAAAAGAATCTTGCACTGCGTTGGTGTCCAAGGTTGTGGTAGTATGAATAAAGACAGTCCCTTGGTCACTCAGGTTGATGCCAAGTCTCACAGATACAAAGATTTGCATAGTCTCTGGGATGCACTGAAGCCCGTGTTGCATCTGGCAATGATGCGGCTGAAACTCAAGTCCATCCCACTGTGACACAGGTCTCTGCATCATAATGGGGCAATTTTAGGAGCTCATCTGTGAGTACTAGCCTGGACATAGCTGCAGTACCTGAGTTTGGAGGATGGTATTAGACAGACCCTTTGGCCACTAAGGCTGATGCTAAGATGGATTGCACCTGAGTCTCACAGCCACAAAGACCTGTAGAGGTTTGGCGTAGTGGTGGGTGTGTCCTAGGTCTACTCCAAGACTGAAAATGATGCAAGCCAAAATTTAAATCTTCTGGTACACAATTCTACCCCTGATTCCAGATCCAGTTTGGAGATTTCATCTCTGAACTTTGGTTTGTATATGAGGCCTTTAGTTTCCACCAAGTGCTGGGTGTTATTGTAGTTGGCCAAATACGGAGCTCCAGCAAAGTGGTGTATTTGCTTTCATATGCTGCTCCCTAATGTATGAGTCTTATTCCACACCCTTTTTTTGCGGGGGGGAGGTTGAGACAGGGTCTTGCTCTGTAATTCAGGCTGGTCTTAAAATTCACTATGTAGTCCAGGCTGGCCTCAAACTCACAGCAATCCTCCTGCCTCAGCTTCCTGAGTGCTGGGATTATAGACATATGCCACCACAGCATTCATTCCTTACTCTTAGAGATTGTAGAAGTAGTCAGCTACCAAACTGATTACCTTGGAGTAGTCAGTAGTGGAGCCCAAAGCAGGTCTAGTGGCTGAGTGGGTGTGTGTTGGCCTGCTCATAGGGGTGGTGAGGTTTTGTCCATCAGTGGGTTTTAGTATGGGAGACCTGATATTGGGTTTCAAGTCTAAGGTCTGGGCTTTATTCTTTTTCCTTCCCTCAAACTTGAGGTGTTTCTCTCTATGCTGGGCTGCTTGGAATTGGGGGAGGATTGATAAGGCAATTCTTTTGTTCTGGACATTTTCAATAGTCTTTACTTTGTTAAACTGAAACCAGGCACTATGATCTCTTAACTGTCTTCTTTAGCTCTTGTGAAGGTAGTTTGGTGCATGAATAAGTATTTAATTTGGTGTCCCTGCAGAGAAACAATTATTGGAGGATATTAGCCACCATCTTCTTCTGCCTCTAGATAATGCCAACTCTTAAAGTATAATGTGATTTAACTAATTTCTCAATACAATTTAACCTCATTTCCTAGTACCAAGGATATTAAATTCCTACTCATTCTATTTTCTTCCATGCCTGTCCCTTTCTACTTTTATATATCTACTATCTCAATATTCAAAACTTGCTTATTAAATTACTTTTGGTTATTTAAAGTCTGACCACATAGACATAACAGACAAATCTGCCTTGATTTTGTCTAAAGATCATTTTCCTTTACATCTTGTTGCACCTTAACTTTTTAATCCATGTTTCATTCTTTGGAGTTATGGCTACACAAATATATCCCCATTTTAACCCATCCACCTGCATGTGCTGAAGAGAGGATGATTGAAGATATTAAATAGGATTGTGACTTTAGATGGCAGAGAAGAGATGTACATACTTGGATTTGCTTATGGAAAAAGTTTTAAAAAGAATTGAAGTCATTATACTAAGAAATAATTAAGATACTATTAATTAAAAACTAAGATTATACATTCCTAGCACTAGACAGGCTATGGTGAGTCTTAACTGCCATGCTTTTAAATATGGAAAATACTCATCCTGCAATCCCAGCAGTCTGAAAGGCTGAAGCAAGAGAATAGCAAGACTAGGTCTGGGCAACTTAGTGACTTAGTGAGACACTGTCTCAAAATTTCTTAAAAACAATGGCTGGGGTGTAGCCCAGTGTAAAGTCTCCAAGTTCAATCCACAGTATTTAAAAAAAAAAAAAGGAAAATATTTAAATATTTAATAAGAATTAGACAGCCATTAAATGTCTTGTGAATAAGGCAGTTACTTTAACCTCTCTAGAGTACCAATTTTCTAGATGAAAAACAAAGATGAAGTTTAAAAAACTGTGATGGAAGTACTCTTTTCTGTATTGTGCCCACAGCACTTATTTACACATCCATCTCCATAGTATTCCAAGATGCTACTTCTGTAGATGAGTTTATCTTCAAGACAAAACCCACATGCCATATCAGGGCTCTATGATTGTCTGGCTTTCTTCCAGTTCTTTCATTTCAAGGTTTTGTTTTTTTTTTCCTATAACTGTTTTGAGTGAGGATAGAATAGTTGTGTAAACCATGTTTGTGCAATTTTTTGGGGGGGAAAGACTAAAATAAATTCAGAAAAACTGTACATATTTGTTAAATGTAAGGCTTAGCTACAAATATTAAAAAATCTTTAAAGGCAAGTCCATAATCACAAAAGATGGAAATGTTTTATATGACAAAACTTATCTCTGCCGCAAGCGCGAGGGCCTGAGTTCGACTCCCGGAACCCACATACGAAAAAGGGGCAGGTGATATCGCTCAGCGGCACGGGCGCCTGCTGGCGCGTGAGGTCCTGAGGTCGACTCCCCGGTACCCACAAAAAAAAAAAAAAAAAAAAAAAAAACTTATCTCTGTTAAAGAATCCATATTACTTGGGACTTTCAAAAATAGGAAGAGAAAAAAATTTCTCCCTTTTTAAAAGCCATTAAAAAGAGAAAAGGGAAAAATGGCCCTTTAAGAGAGTTCTGTTTTGTTAGCCTATATAGAAAATAGAATCAGTCTAGTAAACACACACTACATTTAGATGACTACAGGACTCTAACTAGGGTCTTATATGGTACCTTCTCACATTAACGGCTGTTATGGATTTTGTCTAGATGACCCCCAAAACCTCATGCAGTCAGAGGTGGCATTTTTGGAAGTGGCTGGATCTAGGGTGTGTGATGCTGGGATCAAGAATGTGATGCTAGGATTAAGGGTATGAGTGCTACCCACCCTACAGATGGGGAGCCTGGATAAAATGTAAGAGACAGATAGAGGGTCATTGCTTGTCATGTGCTGCTTGCTACCTTCTGCCTTCTCTGCTCTGCTATGAACTGTTTCTCCTCTGCAATTCCTCTCTGCCATGCCACCTGCCTTGGAGCCAGCCAGCTATGAACTGAAACCTCTACAAACTGTGAGCTGAAATAAACCTTTCCCCCTTTAACTTAGGGTGTTGGGTATTTTGTCTCACCAAGGAGAAAAGTAACTAAGACAGAATTTGGTACCAGAGAGATGGGGTCATTGCTGTGATTATACATGACCATGTGGTTCAGGAGACTTTGGGACCACCTTGTGGGGAGAGTTTGGAAAGGTTTGGAGATGTGGCTGAAATGCCTTAAGAGATTCTGGTCAGAGCTCAAAGGACCAGAATGCTGATATAAATGTTGCCAGTAAAGACAAGTTTCAGGAGGTTTCTGCTGGGAAGAAGGACTGCACTGGTTGTTAGACTCCAGATGATGTGTGTTAAGCCTTGGCAGAAAGTTTGTCTGCATTTTGCTCATGTACAGAGACTTTTCCTGAGATTGAGATTAAGGGTGGCAGACTAATCTTTCAGAACAAATTTCAAGGAAGTCTAATGTTGAAGCTGTAGCGTGGCTTCTGTTGGGGGCTTTTAGCCAGATTTACTTCAAGAATCAAGAGCAAACAAGCCAGCAGAATAATTTAAAACGTTTTGAGTTTGTCCAGAAAGGAAGCTCCAGTAAATTTGTGGCCTGCAAAGATAGAACAGAGGAGAAATTGGTTCCTGAATAGACTAGTGTGGGTGATTAACTAATAGTCAACTTGTAATACACAGCTGAGCTGAATCAGTGTGGTGCTGGGTGTAGAAGGCCCACCTGAGGATTGTTGCCAACAGCATAAAAGGAGAACTGGAGGGGAAGATAGTATGCTGTTGCTGGAGAAGCTTGTCATGCTGGTTTTCCTGATATGAACTCAACTGTTCTCATTATCAGAGGAGCTTGGGTCAGAGGACCTCGCTGTCACTGAGGATGGCTGCGGTTCTCTTTGGGGGAGCTCTGGTCCTTACCATGAGCATCACTTCCTGGCTCCAGTGCAGATCCCTCAGTCTGCTGACACAGATTCTTCACTCCACTGGTGCAGACGTTTTAGCTTTCACCACTAGCTTTTGAGCCTTCCAAGTGCAGATCCTTGAAACAGACTTACATGAGACATTGTCATGGGCTCTAGGCCTCCAGCTGGACTTGTGGAGGACATTGCCTTGGGCTCTAGGTCTTCAGCTGGACTTTGCAGGACATTGCTATGAGATCCAGGCCCTCAGCTGTGTTCTTTGGTTCTCTAATGTGTGGACAGATCTCTTGCACTCTTCTGCACTTGACTTTTTGGGTAAATATCCTAAAATAACCCTATAAATTATATGTCCCATATTAAATCCTTTCCCTTGCAAACCTTGACTACAACAAAATATTTTGTCAATTTGAGAAATTTAGAAGCTTAGCTAAATCATCTCAGCAATTCTACACCCTGGGGTACAGAGGACCCACCCTGGGGCAGCTCATCACCTTGATGGTATAAAGGGGAAATGAGGAAGGGTGGATTTGCTTCTGTTCTTTGGAGGAGCTCCAGTCTTTGCATTCAGCTTAGACATCATCTCCACCTGGCTTCTAGCACAGACTCTTTGGCTTCCACCTTCGATCCTTCAGCCTTCCATTGCAGACCCAACAGCCTCCTCATACTGACTTGCACTGGACACTGCAGTGAACTCCAGATCTTGGACTGAAACCTTCGGTCTCCAGTGTGCAGACACCCTCTGCATGCTTCCTCATCCAACTCTGTGGCTGACCATCATAAGGCAATCTTTTAACTTCTTATACATTTGTATATCTTGTGTTATATCTGTTTCTCTAGTAAAACACTGACTGATAAAACTATCAAGAAAAAGCGAAGAGTTTTTAAAGAGGACAATAGAAAAGATGGCCTGAGGACATCACAAGAACCAGCAGGACTTCACCCTTTGCAGCCTCAAAATTGCAAATGTGAAAGACTTTGCTTTTAGAAGAAAGCTCCAGAAAATCATGTTCCATAATGGTGGCAGCCTAGGGAAGTTGTTCCTTGGAATTTGGTTCATAGGTATTTGACCCCTACAGCCAAAAGAAAAGGAAGCCTGGCTACTGCTCCAGCTGGTGGCAGACCTTGGCATCATCCACGTGGTGCTGGTTTTATGTGCATGCAGAATGCAAGAATTGTGGGATCAGGAAGGCTTCCACCCAGATTTCAGAAGAAGGCCTTGGAGGCCAGGCAGTGCGCCTCTGAGAGGGCATTGCATGCGTGAAGCTATGAGTGTGAATCTGAAAGTGCAGTGGAAACCCCAAAAGTTTGGAGAAGCCAGAAGTGTGGATTGTCTGAGGAAAACTGCAAGGAGGCCACTGAACTGACCCAAGAGAGAAGCCTGTGGGAGCTACAACCACCAGCAGTGCCATAGGGGCAGAGCCACCCAAGCCCTTTGGAGTTCGCATCTTGCCACAGATTTCCTCAGATGCTGGACATGGAACTATAGGATTTAATGTGTGCCTTTCTGGATTTTAGACTTGCTTTGTCCCTATTCCTCTCTATTTCCCTCTTTGTACCTCTTGGAATGGAAGTTTCTATCTTGTGTCACTGTATGTTGGAAGTGTTCAACTTTCTTTTCATTTCTACAGGGGTTCACAGCTAAGAGTTTGACTTAAATCTCAGAGAAGACTTTGGACTTGTACTTTTCAGCAATGCTGAAATTGTTAGGACTTTGGCAACTCTTAGAGATGAACTAAATGCCTTTAGGATAAAGAAATGTGCACGAGTCTTTGAGGGACCAGGGACAGAATGTTATGGCTTGTGTCTAGATGTCCTCCCAAAGCCTCATGCAGTCACAGGTGGGGATTTTGGGAGGTGGCTGGATCTAGGATGTGTGATGCTGGGATCAAGAATGTGATACTAGGATTAAGGGTGTGAGTACTACCCACCCTATGGATGTGTAGTCTGGATACAATATATAGGAGAGACAGAGAATTGTTGCTTGTTGCTTGTCACTTGCTGCCCTTGCTGCCTTCTGCCTGCCCTGCTTTTCCATGGACTGTTTGTCCTCTGCAATGCCTCTCTGCCTTGGAGCCAGCCAAATATGAACTGAAACATCTACAAACTGTAATTAAATAATCCTTTCCTCCTTTAACTTTGGATGTTGAAGGAATTTATCCTAGACAAATCTAATATCTAAATTTAAAGAAAGATTATTGTCAGAAATTGATCTTGACTTCACCTGGTAGAAACGATTGGGGTTGTTTCATACTGTAACATCTGGGGGATGAGCACTGCTGCTGTGTTATCCAAGCAGCCCACTGGGATCATAAACTCAGCCCTCATAAAAAAATTAGAGGGACATTGTTTAATGAAAGAAAGATACTTTGTTTGTAAAGAGGAAAAGGAAGGGGGAAAAAGGAGAAGACAGATAACTACCCTGATAAGAAAGAATCAGGGTAAGAGGCTCCAGAAAGATGGAGGACCCACGGGCCCTTTGTTCTCAGCTGTTTTTATAGGAGTGTGAGTGAACCCCCCTTTTGGAACTTGCCATAACTGTATTGCCTCCTGAGTACCTCTTCTACTGTCATTTCTTCTGGTAGTCTACATGCAGCTTCTTTTTGTCTGCTTACTTGTCTTTGACCTACCTGTTAAATCCTTATCTTTGGGGTGAGCAGCTAGTTGGCAAGGGGATAGCTCATTCATCATTAGCTTAATGTAAGTGCAGGGGTGTGTGTGTCTAATGCACTGTCTCATGACTCTAGAATGAATAATATAGTGACTCTGGAGTGAATACACACATATATATATATATATGTATATGTTAGTGGATAGGTGTGAATACTTACCGCCTTAAATTAGTCAGGCCCATACCCTTTGCTTCCTCTATATTTTATTGTAGGTGGGGGTGGATTATCATTTGTCTGCTTGGCTTTCTCTCTGTGTACTGCCTGTTAGCTCTTTTTCTGGTCTCTTGGTGCAAGTCTCAAGGCCATTTGGTGCCTTACTTTATCTGACTTTTTCTCTTTTTCTACCCCTATCCTTGACCGGCTTCCCAGGGGAATCTCTCTGGTAAAGTTTTTTGTTGTTGTTGTTGTTAATTCCTTCTAGTCAGGATTAGCTAGAAGATACAAGGGAGGCCCCTATTCTATTTTCTCATCCACAGACCCCTGCCTCTACAATAGTAGCTGTTTGTGTATGGTGATGAGCACCAGATTAGCTTGTCTTCAGAATACTCAGAGCAGAGATGTTTCCAGGAGGGTCTTAAGTCTATTCCTGATTAGCATCTCTGAGAATAACAAAGAATATTTCTTAACCCGGTAGATTTCTCACTTAGAATGGGTAGAATCATCCACATTTATATGCTACTGCAGGGTTCTTTGGAGACATGTTGTACAAAAATTCCATCAGGGGAAATTTCGTATTGCTTCAGGATTAATGTAATCATTTCTGAGTCATTTGCAACCACATTAAAAGCATTCAGTGTTATTTAATGGATTATTGTTTCTTTGCTGCACTATGGTTTTTTTTTTTTTTTGTGGGTACTGGGGGTCGACCTCAGGACCTCGCGCTTGCCAGGCAGGCGCTTATGCCGCTGAGCCATCTCACCAACCCTGCACTATGTCTTTCTATTCCTGGATATTGGATAAGTTACTTTCATATTGGCTGAGACACAATGCCCAACATCCACAACTTAAAGGTGAAGAGACTTAATTTGGCTCACAGAGGATTCACTCCATGGTCAGCTGGCTTCAAGGCAGATATATTATGGCTAAGGGCCTGGTGGAGCAAAGATGTTTAGTTCATGGTGGTCTGGAAGCACAGCAGCGGAACAGCCTCAGAGAGGAAGGGGCTAGGGACCATATATAGTATCATACATAGTGCCCAAAGTCACACTTCCATCACACACCCAGACACACCCAAAATATGCTTCACTAATCCCCTGAGCATTTCTTAATCCAGTCAAGATGACACAACAGGATTAATAGTCACTAATACTGATTTAGCTTTATTTCTCAAGCAGCTAGAAAACTTCTTTCAGTACTATTTTTTCTGATAAGGTAAGTGAGTCATACTTTTTTTTTTTTTTGTGGGTACCGGGGGTCGACCTCAGGACCTCGTGCGCCAGCAGGTGCCCGTGCCGCTGAGCGATATCACCGGCCCTTTTTTCGTATGTGGGTTCTGGGAGTCGAACTCGGGCCCTCGCACTTGCAAGGCAGGCACTTACGCCGCTGAGCCATCTCACCGGCCCCCAGTCATACATTTTTGAACCCATCTATATCTGAGAATGCATTTTGCTCTTCCTAGATAGACAGTAACTTGGCTGAATACAAATTTTCAACTAAATTTTTCTCTTCCTTTTTCAAAATGATGTAGCTAATTATATTGGCTCTTTCACTAAACATTGGAAACTAAGTCTGTTGCAAGTTATTTTCCATTCTAGATAATTTCTTTCATTTCTGTTTGTTTTTTCCCTGACTAGATACACAGAAAATATTTTTTATTTATGGAATTCTGAATTTAAACAGTGGATGTCCAAATATGTGTTTTTCTTGATGTTTCTGCACATCTAGAATCTCAACTAAAAGTGTTATTTTGACTCTCAGATCTCTTCCATTGTCTTTATCTTTTGGCTGGCCATATTCAGTTCTTTTCCCTTTTTCTTTGAGTCATGAGTAAATAGTTTCACATGTTTAAATTCATCAATTTGGAAATCTCTAGGATCCTGGAATCTACCATATGGCTTTCCAAAAAGAAATTAAGTAGATTGTCTCTGTGTTTCCTACAATATCTCTGATTTTATTCTTTATTTACATTTCGGGTTTCTCGTATGAGAGAAAATTGTGCAATATAAACATTTTGAAACATAAACATTTTAAAAGCTTTGACTATAGGTGTTAATATACTGGTTCCAAATAATATCTTCACTATTGAGTTTAGAGAGAATAACATTTCTCTATATAAATTCAGTTGCCCTATATAGACATTTAATATCATTTATTTCAATACCACTCATTTTATTAGCATTTGTAGCTTGAAAATCTACTGTAGATTTTGCATTGCCATTAACAGTGTCAAATATATACATTGTTCTATGTTCAAAATCTTGATTTTCAAGATTAATCATTATTATACCTACACTCATTTTTAACAATAAAACACTTGTTTACATTAAATATAGTTTAAATAGCCTCATAATTAGTTTAAACAGCCTTTAGTTATTCAATAAATTTTTTGAAATAAGCCTAAATTTCTCATTGTTTTTGAGTTTTACCAAGCTCATTCTTATTACTAGTAAACTAGCTAATATACTCTAATTAAAAAAATTGAACAAAATATTTTACTGCAATGCTAATTCTTTTACAAATATGTCTAGTCATATCAAATGTAGCTATAAACATGTATTTTCCTAGCATTTAAATTTTACTAGGATTAATTATAGTAACACTTAGAAAACCAGCCAAAATGGCCCTGCATCCTTGATTTCTTTTCTTCACAGATGGTCTAATTCCAGTTTTATTCCCCATAAGCACGACAGTAGGAGAAGTTTTCCTGATAACTGGATTTTTCCTACACTGGAGGACAATGTTAATTTCCAAACTAAGACCTCATACCTACTTCCTTAGAAACAGAATTTCCTGCTGTCTCTGCTTTAACACCAAGTGGCATAAAAATTGTTTCATTTTCTCAACTTCTAGGCCGTTAGGACTAGTGATAGTACAAACAAGCATCAGCTACTGATACACATTTTTACATATCGGTACTTACATGTTCTTTATCTCTCAGGTATTCATTCATTGTTTATAATCTAAATGATGAACAATAAGCTATCCCATAAGAGAGCTTTCAAAGCAGATATTTATGATATCATTATTATTAATGGAAAACAATATTCCATTAATCCAAAAGATGAAACTTATTCCAAAGACCTAATCTGGAATTTACAAACACAATCTATATGCCACCCAATTCAATTACTCACTTTAATTGCCACATTTATAGCATTCTAAATATTTTGGATCAGCCATAATTTACTTCCTACATACAGTCGCAGTGTCATTCTAGTCTTGGTTTCATATATAAGACCAAACCCTTATTACTTAAAACTGACTCACAAATCTCTCTCTTATTTAGATATTTTCCAATGATTACTCATGCATTCTTCATAACAAGGAAATCTCAAACAGATCAAAACATGATTATGAAAAAAATTATTCCTATCAATCTACTTTGCATTATCACAAATGATACCCAAAAGTACTTAATACATTTTATTCTTATCTTTTCTCAATTCCTATTTCTTGGATTGCCATTAATTATTTAATACCCACAGTAATGTCAATAATAACAAACTATGACAAAAAACTAAACCAGAAAATACTGATAGTAAAGTAATGCACTCATCTAATCAAGGCCAAACAGCATAATCATCTCAAAATCAATTATTTTTACCATCAAAAAGTATTCAACTTTGTAAGTTCTCCAAGTAATTTTAAAACACATTTTAACCCTTCTGAACAATTAAATTTTTAACCAAGAAATCTTTACAATAAAGCTAAAAACCTATTCTCTGAATAACCACACTTCCACCTAAGAACTTCCAGAAACTATTCAGTACTTACTCAAAGACTATAATTATACTAAATAAATCTCTCTCATGCAGAACTATGTATATCAAATGAATTCTCCCAAATATCTATCACTTTTAATTAACACAAGATGTCAAAACCAAAAGGTTTAAAAAAAAAGAACTTAAAACCAAGATAAATATTTAATTAAAATCTAGGTATTTCATAGAATTTAATCATAGCATATGATATGAAATTTCATAGTTGTAAGAGCCAACAACGACTCAAATCTTAAGAACTGGTTCCTAATCGGAATCCTTAATTGCTCTGTCCTTTTCTTCCCTGTCGTATCTAACATTTTATCTTGACAAAACCTAGCAAAAGCAGACTTACTGTGAAAAATCTTACATGAATTTATCTAACTCAGGCAAAATATGGGAATAATTTGTGAGTGTAAGCAGACAACTCTTATTAATGTCCTGGGAAATCAGTGTTACTGGAGATAATTCAGGACATTGATAACAGTTGACTGGTTATCCTCAGAAATCATTAGTATATTTTCAACTGTTCATCCATGTTGGACTGTTGGGTAAGTTTTTTGCTGTGAATCATGTATATACACAGAAACTTGAAAATTAAGCGTAATTTTACTACTTACATTGGTAGAAATAGTATTGGGTAAAATATCTTTCTGAGAGACTAACTACAAAGATTCTTTTGGCAAGTTCTCATGTTGGCATTGAGATTTGTGGAACTCTTGTTTTGTTTTGCTTTGTTTTGTTTCGTTTTTGAGACAGGGTCTCATGCTGTAATTAAGGCTGGCCTTGAACTCACTATGTAGCCCATGCTGGACTAGAACTCATGGCAATCCTCCTGCCTCAGACTTTCTTAGCACACAATTTCATCCAAACTTCTACACTAAGAAATTTGTCTGTATTCTAGCATTGCTTCTGGTAGTTTAAGACTGCCGTGTCCCTCAAATGACTCCAGTCTCAAGAATGCTGTCTTTCAATTGAATACTGATATCTTGTACCCTTAGTAACTAATTTAAAGATAACAATACACAATGTATTAACCATTGTTACCCTCCTATTGTGTTGTTTTGAAATTTTGTTCTAATTTTTTCTTTTTAAAATAAAAAAAGAAGAAGAAGAATGCTGTCTTTTTGAAATGATAACTGCTGTCCACTAAAATGTGCTCCTCTCATTTTCATGTGTGGAAGCCCCGGTTCACAATGTGACTGTATTTGGAGATGGGGGTCTCTGAGCAAGCAATTAAGGTTGAATGAGGTCATTAGGGTGGAATGATCGGATGGTGTCCTATAAAAAGAGACACCAGAGAGCTGGACCGCTTTCATGCTCAATACTCACACAATGAGAAGACAGCTGACTGAGAGCTGAGAGCCCTCAGCAGAAACTGAATTAGCCAGAACCTTGATCTTGGGTTCCTATCCTGCAGAACTGTGGGAAAATAAACGCCACTTGTTTACATCACCTGGTCAGTGGCATTTTGTTATATTAGCTCTTGCAAACTAATACACATGTATGGTGATAATTCTCCTTTGCTCTTGCACTCAGCCTTGGGAGAGGATAAGGACCTCAGTTAAGCATGGGGGGCAGGGGACATGACACCTTGTCCTGCCTCATACCACTGCTTCCTGTTGCAAAGATTTGGGAAGTCATTTATCCTCTGGACAAGCATCAGTGAACCCAGATTGCCTGCTCACATGGAACAACCACCCCATAACATCCTTCTTCCTAGCATACCTCAGTCCTATAACATCTGTAGCCTTTTGTTGTGGAAAGGTTGAGTTCAGATCACATTGGACCTTCCTCCTTATTGTAATAGTTATTGAATGAAAATCTATCTTTACCACTTTAGTATCTGGCCTTATTTATGTTTCACAGCATCAGTTTTGTGGAATGAATCTTATGTAGATTCTCAGTTGATAAAGCTAGTTTTATATAATCTTTTTCTTATTTTTTTCTCTGTTTTTTACTTTAGTGCCATGATGGAAGTGTTGAAATTTGACAGGTGGAAGTTCAGGCAAGGAGAGAGAAGGGCTGAACTTGTGAAGCAAGAGAGCTCTTAGTATGCTTACAGTGGGTCATTTGTCTGCTCTGGGTAGACCGTTTCGTGGAATAGATACACACCTTCTTCAATAATTTATTATCTTCATGTTATTTCTTTCAGAAATCTCCAAACTTTAATCTGATGCAATCTATTCAAGTTAAACTTCTGGGCACTCAATTATCTTCTAAAGGGTTGTCTGATTGGCTACCTTGCCTAGTGATGTGTGGTTACCAGTGGCGTGAATCACTTTGTCTTGTGAATCACGTATGTGTAACGTCAGATGAGTTGGTGACTGCTCGTTCATTATTATTTTTCATTGCTATTATCCTAACCTCAGGATTCTTGAATAGGAATATGAAAAACCACTACAGAGGTGATAAAAGTACAGAAAATTTACTTTTCAACTAATTCAGGGGAGGATGTGATTAATATGTAAATATACTAAAGCAACCAGGAAAATTTAAGAATATGAATTAAAGAGTGAACTAGTAAATAAATGCTCAAGACTCAGAACAGGAGAAAATAGATCGTGAAATATGGGAGACAAAAAAGGCAGAATATTTGATGTTTGCAAAAGACGGGAGCAATGTGATGGTTAATTTAAAAGTGAGAATAACATTTAAACCAGCATATTTTGAGTAAAACAGATTATTCTTCATAGGGGAGTAAGCTTCATCATATCAGCTGAGGGTCTTAATTAAAAAAAATTTGACCTTCCCCAGGGAAGACAGAATTTGGCCAGTAGAGGACTTTTGGACTTGAACTGAACTCTTCTTTGAATTTATGGCCTGTATTCTGGCTTGTAGATTTTGGACTTGCCAGCATCCTCAATTATATGAACTTATTCTTTAAAAGAATCTTTCACATTTTTGTCTTTATCAGTTGTTTCTCTGGAGAACCTTGTCTCAGACAGGCAGATTCTGAAAAAGCTGGCAAAAACACTTGGCATTTTCACAAATTTCCTACTTTATCTGAGAAAAAAAACAGTTTACTGTTAAAAAGAAAATATCCAGTAACATTATTTAATGTCTCAAAGTGGTGGATTGGAATACCTGGTTTTTTAGATTCTATTTGCCTATGATGAAATATCAATAACTGAAAATTATTCTGTCATAATTACATGAATAGGTTTGTTTTTACTTCCTAGTCCTTCCATCAAAAGAGAAAGTGAGATTTGTTTTCCAAAGAATTTATTTCTGTCTGCGTTGAAAATTCTCGTTGACATTATATTTCCTGGTTTACTCATTTCTCTTTGCATTTGGGAATCATGCTATAATTATAACTCAGCCTTGTCCCAGTAACCCCAAGGGAGTGAAAGTGGGGTGAGCCAAACAAATTTGAAACTGTCACCATGAATTGTGATGGCTACTTTCTGGGGGGAGAGGGGCTCATTCCCTGAGTATCCTAAAAATACAATTCTTTTCCTACAATGATGATTACTTCTCCAGGTGGAACTGTGGATTCCTAGACTATTTCCTCAGTACTCCATTCATTTCTTCATTTATGCAAAGAAGTGTACTGGCCTTCTGATGGAAATAAAGTGGACACAGTATATGACATACCGTCTACCTTCAAAGAAGTTAGAGACCAGGAGAGGAAAGAGATGCAGTATAGAGACAAATTCATTCAAGAGCATTTTAGGAGTAGTTATGTAAATGCATATAAAATAAAGGTATATATTACAAATTAATTTGCTCACCTTATATAGAAACGAAAATGTATTGGACTCAGGTCTTATACACAACACTATCTCTGATTGGGACTGATTATTCAAAAGGAATGGCTGGGGAAAAGTTCTAATTATTTGAGTGCCTTGCAGTGATTTTTCTGAAACAATTTTTAAATTTCTCCGTATCTGGTGAGCACTCAAGGTTATTAGTATGCTTAATCTTACTAAATCTGTGTGCATCCACCTGTCTGGGGGGACCTAAATGTAGGCAATTTTGCTTTCCAAAGCATGCCATCAAATTCCTAGTACACTTGCTGCTTTATCAACAAGATTTCTAAACTATTTTCAGCCTTCTCTTGCAAACAGTTTTAGAGTTCTTAAGCCAATTATGTATGTGAACTATAAGTAGACTATGACATATATATTAGATGATGATGCCAAATTGCTTCACCAGCAGCCTGAACGCCAAGCTGTCGTAAGTGCTGCAGCTAATGGATCACAGCTGTTTACCCACCCTTTTCCCTGGAGTATTGCTGCTCTCAGATGACGGTAGTCACCACTTAGGGAGATTACCAATTCCTCCGCCACAGCCTACAGCCTATGACTGACTGAATGACACTGGGTTATGATAAATCAATGCCCTACTTCAAAGGGGAAGGATCTTTGTGGTGCAGTTTATGCTCTAGTGCACTGGCATACTTGAAGTCATGGCATGTGCACCTGAGATCGTATCCTATTTATTTCCTCCCCTTCTCTCTTCTGCTTCACTCCCTCTCTTAGCAATATGTTGTGAAGAGTGGGCACCCTTTCAGTAAATCTTGTGCAGACAGATCACTTTCATACGGCCCATTACTAGGAAATCTAACCTAACTATCATAAGTGATACTTGTGTGCTCTGTTTATCAGATGGAGAACAGAGTGAGAGGGAGGTCCAACATGTGATTATTTGAAGCATGGGAAAGAAATGGTTAGGAAGCAGACTACAATCTGTTTGCTCTTTTTACTGGTGGGACTCCCAGAATAAAAAAAAGGTAGGTTGGACAAATCCCCAAATAAGCAGGGTGAAAGGGACAGCACATTAACAGGCCAGAAGACAAAACTGGGAGGGCATAAAGATGCCCAGGGGGAAGGAACCAGAGCAGGTAGAAATTGCACATTGGAAAGTGCAACAGGAGAGATTATTTAATTGGTCCTCACTTTAACCTAAGAGTATAGCTCACCCTTTGTTAGTTTTAGTTGGCCACACCATATGGAACATTTGGAATGATCTTAGCTGGCCTTCCCAGTAAACATTAAGCAATTTAGGATTCTGGAAAAACATTAAGAGATAACTTCTCTGATGAAGAAACTGATTGATATGGGAATTTTCATTCCCACAAGCTTGTTTAAAAATCTTGTCTGGTCCCTGTACACAGGTACATAGGCCCTAGTACACAGTACATAGATACATAGTCCTAGAGGTTAATAGTAGATTGTGGAGGATTAAAAATTTAGTTCCTTTCATAGCTTCAACTATATACAATGATATGATAAAATTGATGTCAAAAGGGTAAGAGGGACTGGTGTGCAATTTTAGGCTTTTTTAAATTCTTTTCACACTCAATTCAGAGTACAGAAAAGCAATTTTCATGTTTATAGAATGAAACCCAATATACATGTACTATGTTGCTGCAAAAATATTTGAATATGCTCATGTATTACCATAACTTAATGAGATAAGACTTAATAAGCATTAAGAACAAGTTGGTATACTACACTCCTGACATGAGAACTAGAATGCCCAGGGGACTCGAGGGGCAATGGTCACCTTTATGATAAATAAAGGGAAGCTGATAACTGCAGTTAATAGCAACATTAGTCAAGATTTGAAGATACAAATTATTTCTTAGAGATTGTGCCAATAAGCAAGAATCTCAAAGGCGATCAGGGCTGGCTATTTAACTTTTTCAAAACAATAAAACAGCAATACCTATAAAATAAAAAATATATTCCTCATCTAAATGTTCTGTTGGACCTAGTTCACATATCATCAGTAAGAATTCTGAGTTATAACAGGATTTCAAGCATAAAGTGGTGGTAAAAACTTGATAAGAGCAGTGACAAGGCAGTCTCACTGAGTTCTCATAAACTAACTGCTTAGAACATATTTAGAGGTATCTCCAACCACAATATATGCAGATTGAAGCATCGGGAAGAAATCAAATATATTAGCTAAGGGATACCTCTCAAGTTTTAGAGTACCAGTCTCCCCATTTAAAAACAAAAACAATTGATAGATTTTTACTTAGCCATGGTCAAAATTACCTTCACCATAAAAAGACACCAACTAATTTGAAGTCAATAAAATCGGCCACTCCTTGGGTAATGTCAGCGAGTAAGGAAATGAGGAAAGAAGAAGCAAGCCAGTACATTCATTCATAAAGCAAAAGTATTCAAGAGCCCACTAAGCAAGAAGGCTGGGGGCGTCCAGCAAATATAGCAGCAGTTTGTGTTACTTCCTGTGGGGACAGTGACGGAGGCTTCTGAGGCCCTCCTTTGTCTCCAGACAGCGAGGCGAGGTCTGGTTCACTTCCTTGCTCATTGTTCACTGATTAGAGTTCCTGGGCTGAAGACTACATTCCTGTGTAGAAATAAACAGCACACTGAAAAAAATAAGCCTTAAAGAAAGAAGTCAACACAAATCTGTGCAAAGGGCACTGGGCCGCACATTAGATGTGGAGCAAGCTTCCTAGCCTTAGATAGTCACATATGTACAAAATCTTGGGCTATAGCTAATGGCCTTGCTGTATGTCAGATGAATGAGAGTTGGATGAGTGGACATTAAAAAATTATTTTATGAAACACTCAGTTTTAGAACTCCCTGCTGAAATTTAGAGCAAGCAGTTCGTGTAAATGCCACCAGAAACCCAGCTGCCGGCGCAGAGGGGCACTGGTAGTCATATCCCTAGTTAGCAGGCATCTGAGTTCCTGAAATAAATAGGCATTAAAAAACTCAGCCATGCAAGGGTAGTTTTAGAAATGAGATATTACTCTTGTGCTTGATAACTAACAGTGGGATACTACATCACTGCCTACAAGAAAGAAATCTCTACAAATGGCTTGGATAGGATTGCTTGAGGACAAAGTCCAGTGCAGAGCTGACAAGTAGACTGCATTGTACTATTACTGATGTTCCCAGGGGCTACAATCTGGTTTTAACTGGGATCAAGACTAAGTTATCCGGAAGAGCACTTCAGAGCAAGAGAATAATACCCTTAGGTCTCCTCAGAACTAGCACTGACGGGTTGGGAGAATTTAATGTACAGATCCCTTTATTTAAAAAGTAAAACTTTCCCAATAGCCAGTGAACAGAATTCCTTACAGCCCCTGGCCCCAAATAAGCAGCAAGGGAGTTGAGGGAATACAACTGCATTCTTCAGTTGGGAGTTTTGAAGAAAGAGGGAGGTGGTTTTATTCTATCAACAGCATCTTCCACTGGGGATAGGGAGATGTGGGCATCAAATTCACATTTTTGAAAGCTCCTTCTATTAAGAGGAACAATAAAAATCCAGAATGAGAGCTAAGGAATCAGCAGACTTTTGAGTGAGTGGGGGGAAAGCAGGAGTAAGTCCTGAGGAAGAGGTAATACATATTGAGGGTATCATGGAGATACACTCACCAGAACTTTGTCACTAGATAGGAGGGATTAGGATGAACATGAAATGTAGGGTGACTCCCACGGTTCTGACCAAGTTCTGAGCTGATGCTAATGGAAAAGAAGGTTGAAAACAGGGATGACTCCTTTGATTTTTATGCCTATCTAATTCTGCTTATCTTTGATCTTCTACCTTTTGATGCCCTTTTTTATTTTTTTTAACTAATTGTCCTAAACTAGAATAAAATAGGTCTAATGTAGATCTTAGAATTTACAAAAGTTGTGGTTGTGTGGCAGAAGCCTAGTATGCAGGCAGGATAGCACCTCAGTACCTATTCATCCGTGTGGACAGTCACTATTTCTCTCCCACATCACAGTCACAGGTGTCCTGTCCATTCTGCATTCTCTCTAACCCACTCGCCCTCCCTCCCTCACTCTTTTCTACTGTAAGTAATCACTCTCAGCATGTGACTAGTCAGTAAGGCAGGGGTTGATTAGTTTCCCTGCTAATCAACTTTCTTGCTAATCAACCATATTCTTTGCCTTTTTTACTCATCATTCTCCAGGTATAGAGTACTTGGTACTAAATTTAACATTTCAAATAGTTTAATCACACAAAGATTTTGGATTGTGGCATTTTATAACATCAATTAAATCCATATCATTTTTATCTTTTAAAGATTCCTTCTAGTTCTGGGGTGGGAGGGAGGAGAGCACATAAATTTCTCCATGATTTTAGGTGCAGGAATGGCTTTATTTGCAAATGTGCATATGCATGTACACACACATCACCATTTCTTTCGGGGAAGAAGTATATAACTCCTTTATTTCAGTATTTCTAGTTTCTGCCACAGAAGATCTTCAAAAGTTGCATGCAGATTTAGAATTGAGTATAACTGAGTGAGCCAGTTATGCTCTGTTATAGGAAATCTGGCCATAAAAATGTTTGAATGGCAGCTTCCAAGTGGAATCTAAATGACTTACTCTTTACTCTCCATGTGTCTATCTTCTGTCTTCCCAGTGACACAACTAGGTTAATAATACATGGAAACGAAAAACATCTGTACTGCTTAATAGTTGTGTTCTGATACACATATTCCTATTTGGTCCTTATAACAATCATTGGAAGAAGAAATCATTGACCACCATCTTGTACTGGAGTACACAGAGTCTCAGAATACTGCTACAGAACATATTCTGGAAAGCAGCAGATGGACCCATGTCTAAGATGCCAACCATACCATCTCCTATAAAAGACTGGCTACGTGCATCCCTGGTCTTCTAAGCCACTGATCTAGAACAGATAGTTAGCAAAAGTTTATTCAAAAGTTAAAAGCCAAATTTTATCAATTTTCCAATGAGCATCAGAGAAAAGAGAGCAAAGTGACAAAATGGAAATGAGCAAAATAAAGTACAATACATATAAGCAATTTCAGATTTTTGTTTGGGGTATTTTTAGTGAAAATCTGGATTATATACTTCATGATTAAATCTCTCCAAAATGTTTTCTTTGTTCTTGGATGGAAATTTTTTAGCTTTAAATTTCCTGTGGAAAATGGTTTGATTTCACTGGTGTAGTAACCCAATTATATCCTTTACTAACACACTGTGGTGTCAAGGGAAAATATTATGAAAAGGAATAAAAATTATTTTCAATTAGGTTGAGTTTCCATAACCCTCCCACATGTGTCACACAGTATTTTTACTCCTTTAGAAAAAGTATACCAAACACATTGGAACCACTTCTAATCTGAACACTTTATCAGAAGTTGAGAGAATTGTAAAGAATTTGAACTAAACATCAGAGTGATTCTCCTCACATGTTTAAAAACTCAAAATCAGTGTGTGGTCATTTTATCATCATATACTTAGTTTGGCTTTAATATTTTATGTTATAAACTATTAAATTACAAATAAGTTTTGCTAACACTATCCCTTTTAAGTTTGTTTAATCTGTATTTTTATTAGTTAGTTCTGCAAAAATTTGACCGCCCAGTAGGTGAAGATAACAGATGAACAAAATAGACGTGGTTTCATTAAGGATTTTTGTTGTCTCTGTGGGAAAAGGAGATATTTCTTGTACAAGTACGAATTCCCTATAATGAATGTTATCATTATGTATATCTAAAATGTACCAATAAAAAATAAACTTAAAAAAAGAATATGGGAGAATCTAAATTTTTTTGAAAACTCATTTGTAGATTTATTTTTTCTTTTTTTCTCAAAAATTTTTATTAGTATATGTTTGTAGTAATAGCGAGTATATTTATTGTAAGGGAATTGGTAAATACACATATCATGATCCCTTTTGCTTCTCCTTCCATTTCCTACCCTCCCATCTCCCCCATCCCTATATCCCTTTCATGTACTTCCATAAAACCAACTCTTTGTTTCATTGAGTCTTTGCAACATTTTTTGGCTTAAGTTTATAATTTCTTTCTTTATAATTTCCTTCTTTCTGTTAGTTTCAGATTTGGATAATTGTTATCTTTATATGACCTTGAGATACATTGTTAAGTTATTTACTTGGGATTTCTCTTTTCTTTTAATTGTATGTCCACAGCTATAAATTTCCCTCTTAAAAATGCTTTTATTGTGTCCCATAGGTTATAGCGTGCTGTACTGCCATCGTCATTTGATTCTAGAAACATGTTTTAATTTCTTCTCTGCTTTCTTCTGTGATCTATTGATCATTCAATAATGTATTATTTAATCTCTATGTGTTTACGTAATGTCCATGACTTCTTTCAATGTTGATCTCTAGCTTCATTTGCTATGATCCAACAGTATGCAGGGGGTTGTTTCAATTCTTTTTTATTTATGAATGCATGCATTATAGCCTAAAATATAGTATATTTTGGAAAAAGTTTGGTGTGCTATTAAGAAAAATTTGTATTCTGTTGTGGGATGAAACACTCTGTCAATATCTGATAAGTCCATTTGTTCAATGGTGTGATTTAATCCTGTTGCATTGTTGATTTTCTTGTCTGGTTGACTTGTCTAATTGTGAGAATGGAGTACTGACATTCCCACTGTGATTGTATTGGTGTCTGTCATTTTAAGTTCAATAGTTTTTGTTTCATGAGTACCAAAATTTGGTGCATAGATATTTACAATTGTTATCTCTTTGTGTTGAATTGTTTCCTTTACCAGTATGTAATGGCCATCTTTGTCTCTTCTAATCAATTTTGGCTTGAAATCTTCTCTGAAAATAGAATAGCTTCTTGTTTTCTGCTCTAGTTAAATGGAGTATTGTTTTCTACCCTTTTAGCTTTAGACACATTTTTGGATACAGTGTGTCTCTCATAGGCTATATATGGTAGCATTTTGTTTTTTTGATGCAATCTGCCAGTATGTGACTTTTGATTGGAGAGTTGAGGACATTGACATTAAGAGTTATTGTAAGGTGTTTATTGAATCCTGAGACTACATTATTATTCCAGTGATGATTCCTTTTATTTTCTCTTTGTATAACTATGCTCATGGTTAGATATATACTTTCCTTTGGGCTCTTTCATGCTGGTTGCCTCCCTTCTCTGTCTAGAATTTCTTTAATTGTTTTCTGCAAAGCTGACTCAGTAGTCATGTGTTTCTTTTTCTTTTTTTGAATTAATTAAGATGATTGCTACGTTTTAGGTATACATAATGATTACATTCATCGTAGGGACTTCATACCTGTAAATGATATAACTTTATTCTTTTTTTCCCACTCCCCTACCCTCCCTTCAACCACTCTTGCCCTCCTTATTTGCAAAAGCTTTGTTTCCATTTTTTCCTTCTTTTCTCAGTTTTTCTCTTTTCCCTTTGTTCCTTCACCCCACCCCCTCCCTAGTTCCCCTTCCCATTTGAACATTTTATTCCTGTTTAACAATATCTATTATACATTTTAGTGCTTATTTACACTTTCAGTTTCTCACAGCAGAGAAACAACACAGCATTTACACATGTCTGTCTGATTTATTTCACTTAAGAGTATGGTCTCAAGTTGCTTCCATTTACCAATGCATGTTTCAAGATTATCCTTCTTTATGGCTGAGTAGTACTCCATTGTATAAAAATAATCTCTTTTATCCATTCATTTGTTGATGGACATTTGGGCAGTTTCTGAGAGTTATCTATTACAAACTATGCTGCTATAAACATGGGTGTGCATATATCTTTGTGGCATGAAGCTTTTAATTCTTTTGGAAAGATACCAAGAAGGGGAATAACTGGGTCAAATGGAACCTCTAGACCTTGTTTTTTGAGAAATCTCCACACTAATTTCCACAGTGGTCACACCAGTCTACACTCCCACCAACAGTTGAGAAGTGTTCCTTTTTACCCACAGCCATGCCAAAATTTGTTATTGGCTGATTTCTTGATAATAGCCATTCTTTCTAGAGTGAAATGAAGTCTCAGCATTGTTTTAATTTGCATCTTTCAAATGGCCAGTGATACTGAACTTTTTTTATATATTTATTTGCTGTTTGTACTTCTTCACCTGAGAAGTGTGTATTTATCTCAGATGCCCATTTTTGGATTGGGTCTTTAAATTTGGGGGTTCTAATTTTTAAAAATTCTTTATATATTCTAGATATTAGTCTTTTGTCTGAGGAACAGCTGGCAAAATATTTTTCCTCACTGTGGGTTGTCTTTTCACTCTGTTGGTGGTTTCTCTTGCTGTACAAAAGCTTTTTAATAAGGTGAGATCCCAGTTGTTGATTACTTGTGATAATTCTTGTGTGGCTGGGGTTTATTCATATAATCTTTGCCTAAACAAATGTCCTCAAGAGTTCTGACTATTCTATCTTCCAGCAGATTTACTGTTTCTGTTTTAATATTTAGATCTTTGATCCATTTCTATTTTAATTTTGTGCATGGTGAAAGATATGAGTCTAGTTTTAATCTTTGAAAGGTGGAAAGCCGCATTTTCCAGCACCATATATTAAAGAAGCTATGTTTCTTCCAGTGAAGGTGTTTTGATTCTTTATCAAAGATAAAGTGGCTGAGTATGTCTGGAGTTGTTTCTGTATCTACTAATCTGTTCCATTGATCCTCAGGTGGGTTTGTTTTTTTTTTTTTCCCCCAGTACTATGCTGTTTTCATCACAGTAGCTTTGTAGTACAATTTCAAGTAGCTTTGTAGTACAATTTCAAGTGAGGGACTGTGTTGCCTCCTGCCTTGCTTTTCTTGCCCAGAATTGCCTTTGCTATTCTAGGTCTCTTCTAGTTCCAAATGAATTTTAGAATTGTTTTTTCTAATTGTGCAAGGTATGATGTTGAAATTTTGATTGAGGTTGCATTAAGTCTGTATAAAAATTTTGGAAGTATGGCCATTTTAACTATATTGGTGCTTCCTACCCAAGAACAAGGGATATCTTCCCATTTTCTCATATCCTCTTGGATCTCCTTTTTCAGATGACTGTAGTTTTCAATGTAGAGGCCTTTTACTTCCTTTGTTAGATTGATTCATTTTTTTGGATGCTGTTGTGAAAGGTGTTGTTTCCCTGATTTGTCTCTCAGTGAGTTTGTTATTTGTGTTCAGGGAGGATATTGATTTTTGAGTGTTGACTTTTTATTCGCCTTTCCTACTGAATGTTGTTCTTAAATCTGCACATCTTTTGGTGGCACTTTTGGGGTCTTCTATGTAGAGTATCATGTCATCCACAAATAATGATAATTTACCTTCCTCCTTTCCTATCTGTGTTCCTTTTATTTCTTTCTCTTGTCTAATTGCTGTAGCTAATGTTTCCAGAATGATATTGAATAAAAGTGGTGATAGTGCACATCTGTGTCTTGTTCCTGATTTTAGAGTGAAAGCTTTCAGTTTTTGTCCATTTAGTATGATGTTAGCTGCTTGTTTGTCATAGATGGCTTTTATCAGATTGAGACAAAGAGCATCTATTCCAATTTTCTGTAGAGTTTTTCTTATGAATCGGTGTTGGACTTTGTCAAATGCTTTTTCTGCATCTATTGAGATGATCACACAGTTTTTGTCCTTGGCTCTGTTAATATGATGTATTACATTTATTGATTTGTGTATGTTGAACCATCCCTTCATTCCTTAAATGAATCCTACTTGGTCCTGGTGTATAATTTTCTTGATGATTTGGTGCATTCTGTTCGCCAGTATCTTATTGAGAATTTTGGCATCTATGTTCATTAGGGAGATTGGCCTCTAGTTCTTGTTTTTGGTTGGATCCCTGGTTTTGGTGTCAGGGTGATGCTTGCTTCCAGGAATGACTTTGGGAATATTGCTTCCCTTTCAATTTCATTAAAGAGCTTGAGAAGTAGTGTCATTAATCTTCTCTGAATTTCTTGTAGAATTCAGCAGTGAATCTATCAGAGCCTGGGCTTTTCTTTATTGGAAGGTTTTTAATTACATATTTAATTTCATTGACTGATCTTCATTTATTTAGATTTTTTATATCTTCTCAATTCAGCTTTGGTAATTCATATGTATCTAAGAATCTGTCGATTTCTTCTACCTTCTTAGAATACAGTTTCTGAATACAGTAGGTGTATCAATCAGTGTTTTACTAGAGAAACACATATAACACAAGATATATGAATGTATAAGAAATTACAAGACTTGCTTATGTTGGTCACCCATAGAGTTGAATGAGAAAGAGTGCAGAGGGTGTCTGCATACTGGAGATTGAAAGATTCAGTCCAAGCTCTGGAGCTCTGCAGTTTCTGGTGCAGTCCGTATCAGGAGGCCTATGGCTCTGCACTGGAAGGCTGAAGAGTCTATGCTGGAAGCCTGAAGGATCTGTGCTGAAGCCCAAGAGGCTGCACGGGAAGCCAGGAGATGACATCTAAAATAAAGGAAAAGACTGGAGCTCCTCCAAAGAACAGAGGCAAGTACATCATTCTCCATTTCCTCTTTATACCAGCCAGGTCTGAGCCACACTAGAGTGGGTCTTTTACATCCTAAGGTATAGAATAGCTGAGCCAATTTAGTTAATGTTCTCTTAACTACACTTCTCAAGTAGACACATTACAGTAGATATTGATGATCTTTTGGATTTCTGCAGAGTCTGTTTTGATTTTACCCTTTTTATTTCAAATTGCATGGATTTGAGTCTTTCCTTTTTTTTGATAAAGTTGGCTAAGGGTTTGTTAATTTTACTTAATCTTTCAAAGAAGCAACTCTTCCATTTATTTATTCTTTGTATTGTTTTCTTATTCTCAATTGCATTAATTTCTCCTCTGATCTTTATAATTTCCTGCCTTATACCAGCTTTGGGCTTTACTTACTCTTCTTTTACTAGAAGCTTGAGGTTCAACATTAGGCTGTTTATTTGAGCTTGGTCTGATTTCCTGATATGGGTATTCACTGATAAATTTCCCTCGTAAGACTGCTTGCATTGTATCCCATAAGTTCCAATGTGTTGCATTGACATTATCATTTAATTGTAGAAACTGTCTAATTTCTTCTCTAATTTCTTCTGTGACACATTGCTTGTTCAGGAGGGTGTTATTTAATTGACATGTGTTTATGAAGTTCTTGTGGTTTCTTTTGCCTTGATTTCTAATATCATTGCATTATGATCTGATAATATGCATGGGATAATTTCAATTGCTTTGCATTTGCTTAAGCATGTTCTATGAGCTAGTATGTGGTCTGTTCTGGAGAATGTTCCTGTGCAGCTGAAAAAAATGTGTATTTCAATGTTGTGGGGTGGAACAGTCTGTAGACATCTACTCAGTCCATTTGTTCAAAAGTCTGGTTCAGTTCTGATTTTTTTTGTTGAGTTTTTGTCTAGTTGATCTATTTTTTGACAGTGGGGTATTGAGGTTCCCCATTACAATTATATTAGTGTTTATTTGATTTTTCATGTCTGTTAATATTTATTTTATATAGTTGGGCACACGGGTTTTGGCACATATATATTTATGATTATTATCTCTTCCTCTTGGATTGTTCCTTTTACAAGGATGTAGTAACCTTATTTGTCTCTCTTAATCAGTATTGGCTTGAAATCCACTGTGTGCAAATACAATAGCTACCCCTTTTCTCTGGTTCTTGTCACATGAAGTATTGTTTTCCATCCTTTGACTTTCAGTCTATGAATTTCTTTTTGAATTAAATGTGTTTTGTTTTGTTTTTTCTTTTTTTGTGTGTGGGTACCAGGGTTCGACCCCAGGACCTCACGTGCCAGCAGGCGCCCATGCCGCTGAGCGATATCACCAGCCCTTTTTTCATATGTGGGTTCTGGCAGTCGAACCCAGGCCCTCGCGCTTGCCAGGCAGGCGCTTATGCCACAGAGCCATCTCACCGGCCCTAAATGTGTTTTTTGTATGCAGCAATTTGTTGGATCTTGCTTCTTGATCCATTCAGCCAGTCTCTTTCTTTTGATTGGTGAATTGAGACCATTAACATTGATTTTGATAACTGATACATACTGACTTATCCTTGTCATGTTATTTTCCTCTTATTGGCTCCCCTTTTTCCCTCTGTTTAATTGCTTGCCTTGCCTGGTGGATTCATTCTGTTGGGGTTCATGGAGTTGTAATCCTTGTTATCTCTTTTTAGAATATCCTTCAGAACATTTTGGAGTGCTGGTTTGATGTTCATGAATTTCCTCAGGTGTTCTTTGTCATGGAAGTATCTTATTTCTCCATCGATTTTGAAAAATAATTTTGTGGGGTACATCAATCTGAGCTGACTTTTGGGTTTTGAGTCTGTTGCAAGTTCTAACCTCTTCAGTTTTGGGGGGATGAGATATTGCTGCCTACTTGACCTGGTTCCTGGTTCTTTGGCATGGCCTGTAGTTTTTTTATGATCCTTAGGTAATCTCAGTCTTGGCGTACCAGGAAGAACAATTGACTCAAATAATTATGTCACCTTGGCTAAAGTGGTACAATCAGCAATAACAATAGCATGAAACACAGCCTAGAAAATGACGAACTCTGGTAACTATTAATTTGTCACTTTTAACCATATGGACTAGATTTGTGGTTATGTAACAAAATCTAAAATGAACCAGAAAATTGTAGGCAGTAAGTAAGCCCTCAATATGGCAATTTTATTATTAGGGGAGAATATTTCAAAGGGGCTAGGGAGAAAAATAGAGGACTAGAAGAAGAGGAAGAGATTAAAAGCAAGGCTGTAGGACAAAGGAAGATCATGCAAACTTTGGAAAATTGGTGAAGAAGAGAGGAGGAAAGAGAGAAAAAGAAATAAAAACAAGAACAGAATAGAACAACAATAAAAAAAGAAACTAGAAACTGTGTTCACACTCATATAAAAACAAGAACAAACAATCAAGAAAAAACCAAACAGGGCTGGTGAGATGGCCGGCATAAGCGCCTGCCTTGCAAGCACAAGGGCCCGAGTTCGACTCCTGGATCCCACATACGAAAAAGGGGCCAGTGATATCGCTCAGCGGCACGGGTGCCTGTTGGCGCGCAAGGTCTTGAGGTCGACCCCCCGGTACCCACAAAAAAAAAAAAAAGAAAAAAACCAAACAAAATATAAGCAAACAAAATAGAACAAGAAAAGGGAGAGAAAAAAAGAAGAAAATAAGAAAGAAAAAAATGTCCACTTTAACGCATGTCTCTACTGTCACTGGTAGACAATGTAGGCAGACAGAGTTCAGATCTGAGTTGATTAATCCCAGCAAGACAGCTGTAGCTTTAAAGCAGTGTAGTGGATAATCCCAGCATGCCTGCATCTTTAGTTCCTCTGAAGTTCAAGCTGATTTCTGGCTGTGAGTCTGGAACCAGATTCATTCAGCCTGTAACAGTTCATGAACTTCCTGCTGGCTTGAACTCAGCTCCCTGACCTCCTGCTAACTTGAACTCAGCAGCCTGATCCTGTGACTGGGAGCCACTAGATGGACCTCATGGCTGTTCTCAGTTCTAAGCTCAGTTGGCCCCTCTCCAAGATGGCTACTGGCCAATTGCCCTCTCCTGGGGGATGTGCGAACCTGAATAATTCATCAGCCACTGCACTCTGCTGCATCCACTGCTCCATTCCACTGGTGTGTTTCTCTGTGGATTCCTCTGGGGTCACTGTATCTGCGGGTTCAAATCACCCCTCCCATGCAATGAGTCTGGGTTCAGTTAGAAAGCACCGCCTGTCACCTCCTTCTCTTTCATTGAAGTCTCTCTCTTCATTCTCCCCATGGGCTTTATTTCTTACTTCAGATCCTTCCTGGGTCACAGGGACCCACTTCCTTCCTTTTCTTCCAAATATTACTATATTCCAGTGTCTGGATACCAAATATCAGACAGGCTCTTTCTCTACTGCTCACCACTGTACCATCTTTCAGGAAGTCTTGGCTCATCTATATTTTATTATTTCTTTGTCATGGAGAGTATTTAATCTCCATCAAATTTGAAGGCCAATTTTGCAGGATGTAAAAGTCTAAGTTGACAAGTTATTTCTTTTAGTGCTTGAAAAACTGTTCCAAGCTCTCCTACTCTTTCAGACTTGTGCTGAGAAATCCAGTTATTCTGATGGGCTTGCCTTCATAATTATTTTTTTCTGTTTTTCTCTAACAGCTTTTAGTATTCTCTCCTTTAGTTGAATTTCTGGAACTTTGCTTATGATGTGTCATGGATAAATTCTTTTCTGGTGTGGCTATTTGGAGTTCTATGTGCCTCTTGTAGTTGAATATTCAATTCTTTTCCTAGACTTAGAAAATTTTCTGCTATGATTTCAATGAACAATTTTTTTTGAGTTGTCTTCTAATTTTTTGTTTATTCATCTAATTCTTACATTAGTGGATATTTTTGAGTTGTCTAGAAGCTTTTAGATGCGGCTTACATGGTGTCTCATCATTTTTAGGGTATCATTGAGTTTATGGTCTTCAACATACACATTTTCTTCTCTGTCCTCACATTGGTCAAGTATGCTATGAAAGGTTTTCATTGAATTTTTCATATCATGTATTTCTGTTTGCTTTCTTTTTATACTTTATATTTCTTTACTGCAGGGGTCTTTCATGTCTTTTACTGTCTCACTTAATCAGTTTATTGTTTGTTACCTTTCTAAGGTTTCAAACATTTTATTGTGAAATCCTTTATCTGTTCTATTAAATCTTCTTTACACTTGCTAAATATATTATGGATTTGCTTATATGTTTGTTCTTCAATCTCTTCATACATTTTCACCATTTATTTTTTAGTTCTTTGTCAATCGAGTCATCTACCTTTTTTTTTTTTTTTTTTTTTGGGTACCAGGAACTGAACTCAGGACCTTACGCTTGCCAGGCAAGTGCTTATGCCACTGAGCTATATCACCGGCCCCAAGTCATCTACTTTAATCAAGATAAAATCAGCTTTTGGTGAGTTTGAAGCATCAGAGAGCATCTTGTTGCATTGCTTTCTCAAATTTCTATTGTTTTTCTACTGTGGGTTGATGATCATTTAGGGTAGAGAAACTATCAGTACTGTGGTTCTCTCTTTAACTAGACTGTTTTTCCCTGTGATGTATCTTTGGGTTTGGTAGTGTTTTGGTGTTTACACCCCTCTTCAACCTAGTCAGCATAATATTTGAGTGTACAATCTTCTTCTGAGGGCTTGACTTCCAGCACCACTCAGGAGAAACCGAACCACAGTAATATGGATGATACTAAGTCAAATCAGATAATGGAATGCAATAAAAACTAATTAAAAACAATAACTATGCCACACCACTAATAGTAGAAATCAGCAATAATAAAAGAGTCAAAGCCAAACCAGCTATTCCCATACCATGAGAATCAATAATACCTACAACTTTGCTATCCTTAACAATAGAAAAGAAGTCTGCAATAACAGTGTAGACAAAAAGACAAACTGAATATTGACATACAGTAAATACTACTAAAACCAACAATTATATCACCATTAACGATTGCAAAGAATTCAGCCATAGTGGCAGCATCAACAATATAGCTAAAAATTAATAAAGCTTCTTAATAATAATAAAATGGAGAGTGTGGGAGGAGGGGAAAATGAAATAAATAAAGCTTGAAAAAGGAAGAAAAGGAAGAGGAGAAAGTGAGATACAAATCCAATTAAAGAGTAAAAGAAAATTAACAGAATCAGGGTAAAAGTAACAGAAAAATACAAGAAAAAAGAAAAATGAAAAGAATAAAAACAAAACATAGAAAAAAAAGAAACATAAACACATACCCATCTCTCCCAAACCCAAACAAATAAAAAGAGAAATGAGTCCAAAGTATTCCTGTGTGTTTGGGTGAGTTCTGCCCCACCTTTCCCAGTGGGCATTATCAGTCAATGGTGTGATGTCTGCCTTGGACCATATTTACTCCCATAGCTCTTAGTGTTATGCCTTTCTGTGCACCAAAAGTCACTGCTATTTCTGACTAGCTTTATGGTCTAGGGGCTTACGAGGTACCTCCCTTGTTCCAGAAGCATCTCTGTTCATAAACCTTAGGGTGTGGAAATTGTTCAAGCCGAGGTGTATCCCTGACAGATTGGAAAAGCAAACTGAGTTCTGAGTTGGAAGTAGGCTACAAGATGGGCCAAGCAGTTGGAAGGACTAAATGCCAATAGTTTCAGACCCATTCCCCTCAGAAAACCACACAACTGGTGTAGCTTCTCACCACAGAGAGTGAGACTGCCAAGTCCTTCACAACTTGAGCTTACTGCTGCTGGTACTTCTCAGGGGATCTGCCACTCACCCTCTCCCTCTGCTTGACTGTGTTTTGTAACTTTCCCATCCAGTCGCTGCTGTAGGGTGGCCCTAAAGATCCTGAAATGTAGTTGTTCTGTGACTTGTGATTCCCAGAATAGGTCAGTCTTAGACAATAAACTTCTTTCCAAAACAGCTTCTGTTTATATCATTTGTGAGTATGGTAAGATGGTGCAATGAATTTCTTCTCCAACTTTAGCCTGTTATGCAGGAGTAACTTTCAGAGTAAAACCCCAGGCTGCATTTACAGTTTACAGTAACCATGAATTTTTGAGGGGCTAGCATTGCCAGTTTGAAGTTTCTCCTTGGGGCTGCAGACTCTCTCTGGCTTACATTGTTTTTGAAAATTCAGTTCTCCCATCCCCTGGAGCCAGGGTTATCATTCCAGACTGCTTTATTTTTTTTCTAGTTTTCCTGTAGGCTCTGTCTTGATTCCTGGAACTCTACTTTACTTTTTTATTTTCACTAACATGTTGTTTTGTGATTTCAGGTCCTGGAAAACCTGTTCAGAATCTAAATGTTTTCCAGAGGGTCAGAAATCCTGGGTTTTGACCTTTTGAAAGTTGTGTGCAGAGAAGTAATGTTAAAATTGGAAGACCAGTTGGAGTAATCTAGCCCTTGTCACTCATGCTGGAGACAATTGCTGAGAATAGACAAGGTTGAGGCACAGTGACCATTGTGTAGCAGATTAATCTGTATCATGTACTATATGACTTTTTCTTCCAGCAGACATTTCATTCATTAAAACGGTGGCAATCATAAAGAGACTCTAAATGCTTTGCAAAGTTGGAGAAGGAGTGGAAAAAAAGAAAATATAAGAAAAGGAAGGATGAAAACCTGATTCTAGAAAATAAACCTGTTTTGTTTTCAAATTAGTAAACCTTTAAAATGATGAAAATTGCATAGAAGTTCCCTCTATCCTCATCTCTTTCTTTTGTTTCAGGCCACCATTATGAAAGCTTAATGAAAAAGATAAACTAAATTGTGTTAACATAGAATGTCTCTTGGGGAAGCTAGGAGATTGTCTTAGTTACTTTTCTCATTGCTGAGACAAATGTCCAACAGCCAAAGTTAAATGAGGAAAGGTTTATTTGGCTCACAGTTTGTAGAGGTTTCTGTCCATAGCCAACTGGTTCCAAGGCAAGGTGTGGTGGCACAAGGTCATTGCAGAGAAGGAACACTCCAGGCAAGGCAGGGAGAAGCAGCAAAGCAGTGAAGTAGAAAAGCAGATTCTTTCTGTATCCTTATATTCTATCCAGGCTATCCATCTTTTGGGTGGTGCCACCCACACCAAGGGTGGGGCACCCTTAATCCCAGCATCACACACCCTAGGTCCAACTGTGCCTAAAAAGCCCCACCTTTCACTGCATGAGGCTTTTATGGGACATCTAGATACAAACCATAACATTCTGTCCCTGGCACCCCAAAGACTCATGTACATCCTTTTCTGTAAAGGCATTTACTCCGTCTCTAAGAGTTGCCAAAGTTGTAACAGTTATACCGTTGGTGAAAAGTCCAAGTCTAAAGTCTGCTCTGAGATTTAAGGCAAACTCTTAGCTGTGAGACCTTATACACATAAAAAGAAATTTAAACACTTCCGACATATAATGGCACAAGATAAACTTTCCCATTCTGGACAGGGGAATAGAAAGAAATGGGACCAAAGCAAGTCCCAAATCCAGCAGGGCACACATTAAGTCCTGTACTTCCATGTCTACCACCCAAAGCAGTTTGTGGCAAGCTATGAACTCCAAAGGGCTTGGGTGGCTCTGCCCCTATGACACTGCCTGTGGTTGTAGTTCCCTTGGCTTCTCTCTTTGGCTGGCTCTGATCCCTCCTTGCTATTTTCCTCAGACAATCCATGTTTCTGGTTTTTCCAAACTTCTGGGGTCTCCACTGCATCTTTGGCTTTACACTCACAGTTTCACACACTCCCCTTTCAGGACACACTGCCTGGCTGCCTAGGACTTTTTCTGAAATGCGGGTGGAAGCCTTCCTGACCCCACAACTCTTGCATTCTACATACACCTAAAATGAGCACCACAAAGATGCCACCAAAGTTTGCTGCCAGCTGGAACAGTAGCCAGGCTTCCTCCTCTCTTGGCTACAGGGGTGGAATGCCTGAATTGCTGAGCACTGTGAAACCAGTCCCAAGGAACAATTTCTCTAGGTTGCAGCCATTTTGGAACATCGTGCTCTGGGTCTCTCTTCTCAAAGCAGTCTTTCACATTTACAATTTTGAGCCTGCAAATGCTGGTATCCTGTTTGTTCTTGTGATATCATCAGGCCATTTTTCTGTTGTCCTGTTTATTCTCAGCAGCCAAGTTCTTCTCTGCTGTATCTTTGCAGTCCACAACTTTCCTGGAGCTTCTTTTTTGTCCAAACTCAAAATGTTTTAAATCATTCTGCTGGCCTCTCTGCTCTTGATTCTCAACATATATCTGGCTAAAAGACTCAAACAGTAGTCATGCCACTGCCGCAACATAAGACTGCCTTGAAATCTCTTCTATCAAATTAATTAGTCCACTGCCCTTAATCTCAGTCTCAGTCAAAGTCTCTAGACAAAAAAAAAAAAAAAATGCAGACAAATTTTCTGCCAGAGCATAACACATATGGTCTGGAGTCCAAAAGCCAAATGTAGTCATTCTTCACAACAGGAATCTCCTGAGTCTGGTCTTTACCAGCAGTATTTCTGTCAGCATTTTGGTCTTCAGAGCTCTGCCCAAAATTGCTCATCAAGTACAGCTTACAGCATTTCCAGACTGCTTATCAGCCAGCATCTCTAAACCTTCCCAGACTTTTCCCTTAAGCCAGTTACAAAGGCTCCTGAACCACATAGCCCCTTTTCTTCTCCCTTTTAAATCACCAAAACAATACTTCATATGCAGTATGTATTTCTCTAATGCATTAGCATGTATTATTCAATATGTCTAGTACATATTAATTAGTCATAGAATTCTCAACTAGAGAATTACCCAGTGTCCATAAAATGTGAAATAATATTATTTTACTCTATTGTAATGTAAAATAAATAATTTATTATATTCAACTTTTGTAGACTTTATGGACACACTATATTTTGATACAGCTGCCTATTTTAATTACTAATCTTACTATATGCACATTACTCTTCCAACTTATATAACCAAAATTAAAAAGTAATTCTCCTCCTCTCATCTGTTTATCTGTTCATGTTTATTAATTTACCTTTTTTTGTGGTTTTGGGGGTTGAACCTAAGCCTTGTACATGCAAGGCAATTGCTTTCCCACTGAACTAAGCCCTCAGCCCATTAATTTACATTGAAAGACAGCTGGGAATAGTTTAATCAAGGTTGGAGAGTATGTTTATGAAAGTAAATTGATTAAGCAATAAGTGGAGTTAAGAGCCCACATAACTGAGAGTGCAGAAGACATAATTTTGGGGGTAAATTGATAAGCTTATATATTCTTATTGTCAAGCTCTGATTTTTTTTTCTGTTTTCTGGTTTTGCTCACCACTATCTTGGACCCATTGTTAGTTATGTTCTGTCCTCATAGTTATAATATGGCTGCAGCAGATCAAGAACATATATCTTTGAAATTTCAAGTTCAGGAGAAAATAGAAAGTATTGATATTATTATAGAAAGCTAGTTAGATAGAAATTAATAGACAGAGAGGAATTGGGCATTTAAGGAAGTCAAAGCAAAAGATGAGATGAACCAAGATTATGACTGGACATAAACCTGAAGAGAGCCAGTCCTTGAGATGGAGATGCAGCAGCCAGGCCTGCAAGGCTCCCTAGAGATAAAGATGAGCTTGAGATTGTATCGTAAGTAGCACCATCTGGTCCAGTGAGCCCAGGTAGGCATCACATACATAGATGTGAGACCAGAACATTTGGACCCATACTCCCATCCCTTTCTAAGTATGCCTTAGTTCTTTCCACATACCCTTGCTACATACCTTGTTTCCCTATTGTATCAATATTAACTATGCAACTGTACTTGTAATCTTATAGATTTATTAAGTTTGACCCATATTGTACCCATGTTGTGATTTTGATGTATAAAACACTTTTGATAAACAGCCTCAGGGGCCACCCACTCAGGACCCTTCCTAGAAACTCAGGGGCTTTTCTTATTTCCAGTAAAACCCTCCTAACCTCTTCCTTTGGTTTGCAACTTCATTCCTCCATGTTGTGCGACCATGAACGTCACACATCTGACCTCTAACAGGTTGGGAGTTATTTTCCCCATCACAATATTATGGTTTAGATCAAGAATAATCCCCACAACTCTAATGTGCTCAGAGGTGAGGCTTTTGGAAAGTAGATGGATCATCAGGGCTCTATACATGAAAGTTATGTTAGGAGGTGGGGCCTGGTCAGAGATGCTGAGTCACTAGGTGTGTGACTGGGAAGGGTATGTCTCTCTCCTTGGCTCTTCCTTTCTCTCTCTGCTTCCTGATCACCATGATGTGAGCGAGATTCCTCCTGGGCCCTTCTACTATATGGTTTCTGCCTTGGAGCCTGCTGAACATGGACTGAAACTTCTGAAACTGTGAACCAAAATAAGCCTGTCCTCTTTTAAATTGTGGGTGTCAAATATTGTGTCTCACTGATGACAAAGGTGACTAAGCTACCTGGTCTCCAAAAGTTCAAAGAGAAATCAAACTTTCATCAATCTTGACTTCAGAAGCTTAGATTTTGTGTCTACTCTTGAATCAAACTGTCATAAGACTAAATTGTGATGCATCAAATGTGTTGTTTTAACTAGAATTTGGCCACAAGTGTACTCCTAAAATGAGGAGTGAAATTAACTTCATGCTACACATATGGAAAGAAGAGCAGAGAGTGATTCTCCAAAAAAACTCAGGGTCCTGTGAGCACCAGATGGAGTCCTAATTCCAGGTGGCAAAGTCAAAACTGTCCATTACTGATGTCCTGTTGTACTTTATTTATTTATTTTTTTCACGTGGGTACCGGGGGTCGAACTCAGGACCTCGCACTTGCCAGCAGGTGCTTGTGCCGCTGAGAGATATCACCGGCCTTTTTTTCCTTTTCATGTGGGTACCAGGAGTCGAACTCAGGACCTCGCACTTGCCAGGCAGGCACTTACGCCACTGAGTTAACTCACCGGCTCCTTGTTGTACTTTATAGCCTCTGTAGTGTATATGAAACTCACTCTGGGTGCTTCACAAAAACAGGCAGTCATCCTCAAGAAACAGGAAAGTTTGAAAAGATACCCAAAGATAACTGATTAGAAAAAAAAAATCATTCACATTAATAGGCCATTAACAGATATGGGAAAACCTAGCTTTCCATCTGAGTGAAAATAAAAATAATAAGGGCAGATTCCTCAACCACCAAGCATTGATCTATAACTGAACTGCCTCTTAAGAGAGCTATCTTCTGGTTGAGAAAAGTGAGACTTTTAATTTAATTTGAAAATTGCTAATGTAATTCATAATATTGTATTATATACTTGAAATTTGCCGAGCGAGCAGACCACCACACACAACGAAGGTAACTACGTGAGGTGAAAGGATGTGTTAACTAACTTGACCGTGGTAATTATTTCACGAAAGGTCATGTTGTATACCATTTACAACTTTATTTTTTATATACATCAATAAAGCTGGAAATATATTGAAAAAAACCTGCCTTCTGAAAGCTTTCTGTGTTGTCCCAAGAATTCTGTCAGGTCCTCGGATATAGGAAAGACAGTACAATATTCGCTTTCTTCATTGAGCAGCCAGTGTAATAAGGAAGACATTGAGACACTGAACAACCAATTATTATGATTGTGAGCATTACACAGAAGAAAACGTGTGGGATGCAATGAGATCCAGCTAATATGGGGATTTAGTGTCATCTACAGGTTAGGGGAAGTTTGCTGAAGAAAATGACTTTTACCCTGAGATCAGGAATATAAGCAGGTATGAGAAGAGGACAGATAGTATGAGACTAATAAGAACACAGAAACTACACAGTAATTTTTTTTTAGTTTTTCCTCTTTTTTATTAATTAAGTTTATTGGTACATTTTAGGTATACATAATGATCGCATTCCTTATAGAGAATTTGATATAACTTGATTCTTTTTTTTCCCCATTCCTCTATCCTCCCCACACAGTAATTTAAATAGAAGTTAAATATAAAGATAATTATCAAGTTAAGATAGGAGATTCACTACAAACATGGCAAGAAGACTCTAAAAGATACTTTAGGGCTGGCACGCTAAGAAAGGGCTGTACAAAGACAGGGCTGTTTTGCAAATAAGGTTCAGAGCTCATTGAAGGAAGCAGTTGAGGAGACCTGGTTTAGCATACTGGAGGGTGGGAAAGTTTGCTGGGTTGCCTGGGGCAGAACTGGCCTTAGTTTCTGAGCAATTAGGAACAAGCTTCTAGGGAAGAGGTGAGCTCCAATTGGTAGGCAGTCGTGTAGCTGGGATGTAGCTGAACCCTCTTTAGCTTCCCAGTGCCCTCCCACGGGTGACTCATGCTAAGGCAGCTCTGGATCAGCATGTATACAAGCGGGGTTGAAGAGAGGGTGCAAGGCCCAGAGACCTCATCTAGATAACAGGCCCACATGATCTGCTGCCCTGGTTAAGAACTGAAGGAAATATGTAAGACCCACATGCTGGGGAAAGCTGTACAGTGTGGGAACCTGCCCCGGTGCAAACCTACAGGCCAAGCAATGAAAACAATCGTGCTCTCCAGATGCCTGGGAAGTGGGCCACCCAAACCAGGAAGAAGATCCTTTCTCACGCAGTGTCTCAGTTGAGCGCCCTCAACTGACAGAAATTAACATCGTGTCAGTTGCAAACAAAATATTTAAAGGGCCCAGATCCATTTTCATACATTAGGCATCCAAAGGTAAATATAGTGCTTAGAGGGAACAAATTAATTGTACAAGCTGAAGAATGTCTCAAGCTGAAGGAGCAACTCATTGGAAGCCCTTTGATAAAGAAATAGTAGATGTGTTCAAGGAGTCGAAAGAAGGCCAGTGTGGTCTGGTGAGTCTCATTTAGAGCGGCAGGAGGTTAAAGAGGTGGGAAGAGACTAAAAAAAGCAACTCAAGCAGGCTTTTGTCATAAAGCAAATTTATTGGCTTTGTTCCAGGGGCAGAGTGAGCTTAGGGCGAGGTGTTATCCAGCAGCTCAAATATGGGCCAAAGATATTATTTATCATACTCTTCACCTGCTTTCTGTTGGTGTTTTGCACTCTCTTCAAGGAAACTGTGGTTCCTTGAGAGTTCCACATGAGAACTACTAGGGGATTCCAGAATTTCTGTACTTTCTCATTCACACCCAGTAGAAGGCCAAAAGGCAGAAAAATGAACAAACAAAAAAAAATGTGTGCAGTCCTGTCTCGGAAGAGTAGAATGCTGATTTATCCCAAGGATGAATAGGTACTTCCTCCAGTCTCATTTCTCACTTACTGTCCCTGAAATAGAGAAATTGCTGTGCACTGATTGGCTGAAACCAATCAGGACCTGCCAATTAGGGTTACTTAGAAAAGGAGGGGGGATCAGCTTCCTCATAAACAAAAGAAAGGCAGGTAATGTTTTAGGCAGGGAAAGAAGGTTAGAGTTTGACCAGTAAACTGATTAGCAAAAATCTATCATCTCATGTATGGATTCTAATGCTCTAAAGCTTGTAAGGGGGTTCAACGAATCACTAGTTCATGTACGGATAATCAATTGGGAATAGAGAGATACAAATTAAGACATTGTTGAATTCATTCAAGTAGGAAAAATGCCACCCACAGAAAGGGAGAGGAATAGATGGATTTAAAAATATTTAAAAGGTAGAAGATTTTGATTCTTGATAACAAATTGATTATGCCGACTGAGTTCTCACTGCCCAGGATTTGAATGCCTAGTGAGGTAGGGGCTGCTCCTTTTACTGAAGCTTCTGATAGAAAGGAAGGATTTAAAGGTTAATAATTATTTTGGTGATCTTTTTAGACGGGTCAAAAAAGGTGAGCACAGAACTGCAGGAAAATCACAATGCCAACACTAAGGAATTTTTTTTCCTAGCATTTTTAAGTTCCAATGTTTTATTTTAAAATCTGAAAAGAATTCAAACATTCAATTATATACATATATATGATACATTTCAGATGTAAAAATGTATACATGTATTATAAAACATCAAATGAAATGTAAACATATAAGTATTACATAGTCATTAATGTAAGTATTTGCAAACTCTGTTGCTTTCTGCAGCATCAGTCCTTTTGGCCCCAAAGCATCCTCTGAGCTTTGCCTCTGATGGAACTGGTATCTGGGCAGCTATGCTCCCAGAGCTCTCTTGCTCTTAGCCTGCATTACAGGAATTTCCAGTTTATCAGTCTTCCTTTGAGCCTCACGTTGGCCATGGTCTGAAATCTCCCTTTCTTAGTAGAGATCTTCGCACTTCAGATAGTGTCTTCCACAAGGTCCTTACGGAGTGTTTTGTACTTAATGGAGATGAGGCGGGGAGAACAGGAAGGAGGAGGGAGCCAGGAGACTCTGTGACTGTGTAGTCAAGAGAGCCTGGTAGGACTTGCACTAAGTTTGGGAGGGATGGGCCAAGAAGTAGAGAGTAGAGGATTTGTGTGTAGAGAATCTGTCTTCCTCTTTTTTTCAACATCTTATTAGTCTTCACTATGTGGTTATTATAATTCTGTGTCTTTGAATCAGTTTCTAAATCAAAGTTTCTTTTTTTTTTAATTCCCATTGAAATTTGAATCCAATGACAGACAATGTGCTTCTTTCAGTAGATGAACAAAAAATGTATTTTGAGAAATTTCTATTAAAAAGTAACCATATGAGAGCTAAATTTTAACAGAAAGTTGTCCTTTATTGACATCAATGGCATCATTATTAACTTGGTTTTCTATAAGTGTTTTGTAATATTTTTTTCCAGAAAAGGAATTCAATGAATTAAGTGAAGGAAATGCATAATCAGAATGATTACACAGAGGTGGCACAATACGTCTTTCATATAAAAATCAGGCTTTTGTACAAGATCCAAAGGGAGATTTAAAAGTACTGCCCTAAAATGGTGAAAGTACAGTTCAGTGAGACACAAAGCAAGAGTTAGAGGTAGTAGGAGAGGAAGAGAGAGGATATGATCTTAGCCTAAGCGTGTGCGTTTTCTAGACACTTGAATCTAAAGACAGCCCTTGGTGTGAGAACAGCCAGTGTTCTAAATATCCACTTGTGTACTTCAGTTCTTAGAACAATGTTAGTTAGGGTGGTAATGTCATCAACCACAGGTATTAACCTGTTTAACAGTCAGTACTCTTGAAATTTTGCAACAGCAGTAAATCTGCAACAGCAGTGCTTTGTTAGCTGATGTAATTATGGTAGTGAATTAAAATGCAGTCAATGTGTTGGCTTCCAAGAGCGCATCTCTGAGTTGAGGACAGGTAACCACCTTCCAGGGAGGTAATGGCACCGATACTGGAGGGCAGGCCCTCGACTACCACATTGGTCGTAGGACGAAGGCACATGTACTGCTGAAGTCACCAGGGAATAAAAACAAAAGGGCAGCTGTGCTCAGAAGTACAGAGGCTCGTGTTAGGGTGTGGCCTAGCTCTCTGTGGCAGCTGACCTGGTCCCTGGAGCATAAGCACATTCCTATTGCAATGCCCCGTGTCTGAGACACGGCAGGTGCGGGCAGCCATAGAGCCCAGTGGCAGGGTGTGGGTACTGCTGCGGCGGCCGTGGTTCAGGGTTCAGGGCTTGCGTGGGGCTGGGTAAGGTGGGGGCTCGGGTGTGAAGTGGCACAACAGCAGCTGCTTCGGGTGTGGGGGATGTTCAGCCATACTGCACTCTCTGCGGCTCCGGGGGAGATGTTGTTGTTTATCTCTCAAGGTCTTCTGTGAAGCAGCCATTTCGAGCCACAGAGGTTCCCACCCCATGGCTGATAATGCTAGCTCACACTTACCATGTTGTTAGCTGTGTTTTGGAATTTTAGATGTACCAACCTCATTGGCAACGTTTACCATGTGGAATTTTCCTCTTACTCCTTATGTTGCTGCAAATTCTTTGTGATGCTTAAGCTCTGTCAGGGCTATTTTGAATTATAAATAGCTGCCTTCCCCTCCTCCATAGATAGGTAGATAGATTAAATATAAATATAAATAGAGATATAGATATAGATGACATAGATATGTTATGGTGAATTAAGGCTGTTATCTCCTATTCTGCCATCTTGATGATGATGTCCTCCCTACAATTATTAAGTAATAGAAATCATTTGTCAATTTCTTTACTGTATTACATTCTATTATTTCGTTATGTTTTTATATTTGAAAGCATTTACGACCTAAAGGGACCATGATTGAGAATAGTTACTTATTTTCTGTGGTGCTCAGTAAGCAGTGACTCAGCCTTCTCTGAGCTTCCTGTCAATCTTAGGTAATAACAATACAGTGAGGCCGGTGAGATGGCTCAGTGGCCTAAGCGCCTGCCTGGCAAGCGCGAGGTCCTGAGTTCGACTCCTGGTACCCACATACGTAAAAAGGGCTGGTGATATCGCCCAGCGTCAGGGGCGCCTCCTGGAGCATGAGGTCCTGAGTTCGACCCCCGGTACCCACAAAACAAAAAACAAAAAACAAAAAAAAAAATACAGTGAAGGAAGAAAAAAGACAGGGAAATTTTCTGATGGCTGGACAACTTGTTAGAGAAGCTGTGCTTGTTACATACAAGGTGATGAGTGATATCCAGATGGGAATTTATGAATCAGTGATTTCCCGAAGTGGTTAATTTGCATTTCTCAGTTGTGTAACATTCATAATGAGATTAATTAATCAGAGTATGTCACACCAACACCCTGAGATTATGCTCTAATATAACTTGTGATGCAGGAAAAATAAAAAGATTAGTCCAAGGACCAGTTACTGTGATTTGAATATAATTAGTCTACTCCAAAACTCATTTTGAAATTTGATTTATCACTGTGGCAATGTTGGGAGGTGGGACCTTTAAGAAATGTGAAAATATATTAAAGCCTTTCTCCTGCACCTGGAGCATGGATTATTTGCCACTATAATGAGTTGCTATAAGACAAGGCTGCCTACCCTTTAGTTTTCCTCCAGGAGTTGAAGCTATGCTACTGGACTGTCTAACCTCCCGACTGTGAGATAAAACAAACTTTCCTTATAAACTACCCAGTCTCAGGTATTTTGTTATAGCATTGGAAAATGATTAAGACATTCACCTGTGAGTTATTGCAGACCTCTATACTTGACAGCAAGTCAATAATATTGAAATAGTAAAATTTTGAATGAAGATGAAGAAAAATGTGGAGATTTCCTCCAAAAGTATACAAAATGCAGTACTCAAAGTGTGATTGATAGAGCAGCCAAGTTGACATCATTTGAGATTGTTAATAATGCAAAATCGCAGGCCCCACTGATGATTCAAATGAATCCTGATCTGTAAATCTTGTATTTTAATAAGTACCCAGATGATTAATATACACAGTAGAGTTTGAAAAGCCTTTGGTAGAATAATTAAAGGACAACGTTTTTCTAAGTAATTTCCTTTCTGTCTTTGCTTTTGAGTATATACAATAGAAATGTTGTTATGAGCTCCATTACTAAGAACACAAGTATACAAAGGAACTAAACCTAGTAGTAAACTTTGTTGTTTGATTTCCTTGGAAATCAAAACCATTGCATGTTTGAAAGGATACACAGTTTCCTAATCAGGTTTCCACGTTGCCAAAGTTAGATAATCTTTCATTGCTAATATCCTTGCTGTTAGTAGAAAAAAAAGGCCATGTCTTTGTAATAAATGATTATTTTTTTATTACTACTTCCTGGCTTCTCATAATGATTGCATAGTTCATGTATTCATTTGTCAAACATTTATTAAGCACCTAGCATGGGTCAGTTTGTGTTTGAAGTGTTACAGATTCAATTAGTGAAAAAGATAGCTTGTGTCCATACTTGAAGGCATAATTTCTCACATGGAAACCATACACAGGTGAGGTAAGTGATGCCTCCACTTACTAGTTTTCAAGTGTCAAGTTAATTTACAGACAAATTTAAACCACTCAACAGATGTAGATACCTGCTACAGTTTAATGTGATTTTCGACATGAGTTATTAATATTTTTACTAGTGTTCTTCCTTCTCTAACAGTTTCTTTACTTTTCATAATATTTGAAATTGATGACTTATAAGTAAGCAGGAATAAGGCCAAAGAAGGGAGCTTACAGTGACAGATTTCTCTGTGTGAACCTCAGGATCAGCCTGCTTGTGTCCTGTTAAAGTCATTCTCTTTCTATCCATTCAGCCAACAATTCAGAATATCTCTTTAATGCTAAATTGAAGAAAAATGTAAAACTATGTTTTCATATGTCTGATATTCTTTCAAGTAGTCAGATATACTGGAGGGGGCACTGTACTGGGTGGTGAGAGAATGGAGTAGGGTCCTGGGTGAGCCAGGAATGAACTGCAAGGTACTAAGTACAGCCACATCCCTGAACTTCCTAATATGTAAGATGGAATAAATGTAATAGAATTCATTAATGTGGTTTGATACAAAGATCATTAGTCATGTAAGAAAGAATAATTTTCTTCCTTGGTCTTGCATAATTTCAGAAATAACACTCATTCAGTGTTTGTACTGTGAAATGAGGAAGTGAGTTGCATGGCATGGAATTGTAAACAATAGAGCAGTTGCCCATAAACCACACTCCCTGAGTTAGTTTTCAATGACCTTTTGAAGACCTAGACTTATTTTTGTCCAATCCTAACTGGAATTTCCAATAGCCTTTTCCCAATCTTTGAAAATATCTATTCATCTGAATTTATCATCAGTGGACCTTAACAGGTGTCTGTCATTTTAAGCTGAAATTGAAGTTTGGGAAAAAGAAAATGTTAGTTTCTTTTAATCCCTATTGGGTGCCTTTTGTAATAATTTTCTATGCTAGTCCTCCTTAACCCATAGGAGATACATTCTACGCTGCACAGGAGATGCCTAAAATGGTGGCCAGCACCAACTCCTATATATACTATACTGTTTTTTCTTATACAAACATACCTATGATGGAGTTTAATTTATAAACTAGGGGCAAGAGGTTAACTATAATATCTAGCAATAGAATCATTTCAACAGTATATTGTCATAAATATAATGTGAATGTAATGTTTTTGCCCTCTGAAAACATCGTAGTGTACTAAATAAATAAAAGTCTGGTACTATCTTGCAGCTGATGGTGAGTAATTGAAATAAAGGAAAGCAAATATCTGATATGAAGTGACTCCTATTGTGTTAGCGTGCCAGATGAGTGAGGGACTGGACAAAACAAAAGATCACACATAAAAGTGAACATTCTTTCTTGAGCAAGCAAAATAAAACTTCCTTGTTTACTGATTTTTGTTAACTAGAAAAGTTTTATTATATATACAGCAACACCTTGGTTCACAAATGTTTCTGTTTGAGAACAATTCAGTTTGCAAACAGAAGCATTTGGTAAAGTTTTGCTTCCATTCGTGAACTCCGCATGGTGTGACAAACACAACCGTGGCCATCTTCCTTACACGAACACGATGCAGCCATCTTCCCCACAGTCATGGAACAAATTAAGTTTATGAACAGAGATGCCACTGTATTGGAATGCAGCCAGGCACAGCCCTACCTTCCCTCTTGTAGCTCTAGGGAAGCAAGCATTTGGTCTTGCTCACACACTGTGTCCCTAAAGCATCTAGGTAGCTCATCCTGAGCAGCTTGAGTCTCCTGTGAGTCACTGGGCAATGATTGGCACTTTTCTGACCCCACCAGTAAGTTTGACTCCTGCTCAGCCCTCAGACACTGATAAGAGCTCCACCCCCACTGTCAGGAGTATTCCATGTACCCACCTGGGTCTCCAAGAGTAGCTTAGAGTCCCTCAGACACTGAAGGGTGTCCCACCTCCACTGCCCTGCCAGCTGCATTTTGATTTCATGGCCCTACCAGAATATCTTCTTCCAGAAATGACCCATAGAAACTGGAAAAGACCTTGTATCTGAAGTTATACATTCAAAGCCCTGACCTGCTAGTGAACCCATCTCATCTAAGAGAGCTACTCCTCAGCTGGCAAAGAAATGCCACAAACCCCTAGAGCCTAAGTCACCCAGTCACCTGTAGGCATCACCTACGTTATTGATAGCTGAAGCTACATGATGACTACACTACTGTACCCAGCTGGAACCAAAACCAGTGTGATCTACCCAACTGACAGCCGAAGACACATTGCCAGGAGAATGTTTTTCACCTTGAAAACTACCCTATCAAATTGTGGAAAAACTTATCCACTAGATGTGCAAATATCAACGTAGGGACACAAGAAACAGGAACTATCAAAGTAACATGATGTTTCCAAAGGAACACAATAACTCTTACCAACAGATGCTCAAAAAAATTGATTAATTGCTTGGAAAAATTTCAAAATAATGACTTTAAGGAAACTCAGTGAAATATAAGAGAACACAGATATACAATTAAATAAAATTAGAAAAATAAGTCACAATCTGAATAAAATATTCAGCGGACAGAGATCATAAAAGAACCAAATATAATTCTGAGAGCTGTAAACTTCAATAAATGAAATTTTAAAATACAGGCAAGAGCCTCAACAATAGATTAGATCAAGATGAAAAAGGAATTTATGAGCTTGAAAGCAGGTCTTTTTTTTTTTTTTTTGTACCGGGAATCAAACTCAGGACCTTGTGCTTACCAGGCAGGCACTGTGCTGCTGAGCTATATCCCCGGCCCCTGAAAGCAGGTCTTTTGACACACAAAAAAAATGAAAAAAAAAAGGAGAAATGAATAAAGAAGGAAACAAGAAAAAGAAGAGAAATAAATAAAATGAATGGAGAACGTCTACAAGACTTATAGGACAGTATTAAATGATAAGTATGGGGATTCCACAAGAAGAAAAGGGAAAAGGCACTGAAAACCTATTTAATTAAATAATGGCTGAAAGCATTCTAAATTTTGGGAGGAAGGGTGTTATGGTTTATATTTTGATGTTCCCCCAAAGCTTCAGAGACTCATAGGTGGGGCTTTTAGGAGGTGATCGGATCATAGCTCTGTGATACTCAGTGAATTAGTTCACCGATGGGTTTCTAACTCACTGTGATGTTGAGAGGTGAAGCCTGATCGAGGAGGAGGTCGCTGGTATCTCCCTCCCTGCTCCCTTGATCTCTCTGCTTCCTGATTGCTGTGCCATGAGCTTCTCCTCTGGAAGCCTGTCTGCCACACCACCCTGCCTTGTAACCAGCTGGTTAAGGACTGAAACTTCTATAAACTGTGAACCAAATAAACATTTCCTTCTTGGAGTTGTGGGTGTTGGGTATTTTGTTTCAGCAACAAAGAAAGTAAATAAGACAAGAGGAAAGGTATGGACATCCGAATCTAGGAAATTTGAAGGATCTCAATTAGATTTGGTAAAAAAATTTTGAGGGATATAATAGTCAAACTCCAAATTCCAAGACAAAGACAGAATTCTAAAAATATGAGGAGAAAAATCAAATCATGGATAAGGGGGTGACCATTAGCCTAACAGATTTCTCACTAGAAATATTATAGGCCAGGAAAAAATGGGGTGATATATTCGAAGTCCTAAAACAAAAACAAAATAAATTTTTCAACCAAGAATACTACACACAGCAAATCTTTCTTTCAGAAAGGAAGATGAAATAAATTTTTCCTAGACAAGCAAAAACTGAGAGAATCCGTCACCACCAGACCAGCCCCCCGCCCCCAAAAAAAGAAAGCTTAAGGGAGTCCTACATCTAGAGCTAAAGGACGGTAGCATGAAGAAGTGTAAAACTCACTAATACAATAGTCATAAAAGAAAAGAATAAAAGCTTATCAATCCAGAAAACAAACCACAAAGATGGACAATAGAGGAAGAAAGGAACAGTTTGTACAAAATGATCAAAACAAAATTAAGAAAATGAGGAGTAAGTCTTCACATATCAGTAAAAACTTTGAGTATAAAATACCTGATTTCCATAAATACTAGATTTAGATAAGCTGAATGGGTTTAAAAAAACAAAAAAATTAAAAAATAAAAAACAAGATGCAGTGTTATGCTACTACAAGAAGCTCATTTTACCAGTAAAGATACACATAGATTGAAAGTGAATAATGTGTAAAGAATAAAAAAGCACTAAGGAGCATCTATACTCATATCAAATACAGTAGACTTTACAGTTAAACTTGTAAAAAGAGGCCAAGTTTATTTTATAATGCTAATAAGATCAATTCAACAAAAATGGAAATAACAATTGCAAATACATATGTACCTGATGTCAGGGCATCCAGTTATATAAAGCAAGGATTACTAGATCTAAATGGAGAGGTACACCCAATAAGATAATAGCTGAGAACTTTAACACCCCACTTTCATCAGGGGACAGATAATTTAGACCAAAAGAAAAAAATCAACAAAAATATATTGGTGATTAATGATATTTATAGATGGAATACACCAAACAGAAATCACAGAATGTGTCATCCAAAAGCTGAGGATATGCGTTCTTTGTATCAGCACATGGACTATTCCTTGAAATAGACTATATAGTGAGCCAAAAAACAAGTCTCAACAAATTTAAAAAAATATCACCTATCTTCTGTGACTACAATAGAATAAAAGAAGAAATAAGTGAGAGGAACTTTAGAAATTTATGAACATGAAAATTATCAATATATTCTCAAATGACCAATGGGTTAATGAAAAAAAATCAAAAAGGAAATTAAAAGATTAAAACAAACTAAAAACACAACATATGAAAGCCTATGGGGTACAACAAAAGCAATACCAAGGGGAAGACTACAGCAATAAGTTTATACATCAAAATATTAAAAGATTTCAAATAAAAAACTTAATGATGCAATTCAGTGAAATAGAAAAGCACTAAATCACCTAAGCCAAAGTTAGTACAAGGAAAGAAGTAACAAGGTGCAGAGCAGAAATAAATGAGTCGAAGAATCAATAAAATTAAGACTTTTCTAAAAAGATAAACTAGGGCCGGTGAGATGGCTCAGCGGCGTAAGCGCCTGCCTTGCAAGCGCGAGGGCCCGAGTTCGACTCCCGGAACCCACATACGAAAAAGGGGCCGGTGATATCGCTCAGTGGCACGGGTGCCTGTTGGCGCGCGAGGTCCTGAGGTCGTCCCCCTGGTACCCACAAAAAAAAAAATAAATAAAAAAAATAAAAAGATAAACTAAAAAATCTTTATCTAAATTACCCCCAAAAAGCAAGAAGACTCAAATACATGAAATCAGAGGTGAAAAAGGATACATTACAGTTGATACCCCACAAATATAAAGGATTATTAAAGACTATTGTAAACAACCATACATCACCAAGCTGGAAAATCTAGATGAAATGGATAAATTTCTGGATACAGTGAACCTGTTAAAATTCAATCATCGAAACATACAAAACCTTACTAGGCTAATAGCATGTAATAAGACTGAATCAGTAATAAAAGTTTCCCAGCAGAGAAAAGTCTAGGACTAGATAGCTTCACTGCTGACTTTATCAAAGCTTTTAAAGAACTAACAATTCTCAAATTATTCCAAAAAGTTGAAAAAAAGGAACTTTCCCAAACCCATTTTTTTAAGCCGGTCTTACCATGATACCAAAACCACTCAAGGACAATACAGAAAAAGAAAAATAAGAAAAGAAAAGAAAAGAAAAGAAAAGAAAAGAAAATTATAGACCAATATCCTGATGAATAGACAAGGAAAAATTCAACAAAATACTAGCAAAATGAATCCTACAGCACGTGACCTCTACAATGAAAAATCACAAGACACTGATTTAAAAAGAATGGAAAAGAATGAACATCAAAAAAAGAAAGGTATCTCATATTTACGTATTGAAAGAATTGATATTGTTAAAATATCCATACAAAACAAAGTGCTTTTATGCAATTTCAATGAAATACAATGGCTTTCTTCCTCAAAAAAAAAAAAAAATCCTAAAAATCACATGGAATTACAGAAGAACCATAATAATAAGAGCAATCTTAAGTGAAAGAATGAAGCTGGAGTCATACCTGATCACAAAACCTGATCTTAAAACATACTACAAAACTATAGTAACAAAAACAGCATGCTACTGGCATAAAAACCAGCACATTTATAAAAAGAACAGAATAGAGAATCCAGAAATATACCTACATATCTATAGCTAACCAGTCTCTGACAAAGTTGCCAAAAACATATGGAGGGAGAAAGAACAATTTCTTCAATACTGGAAATACTGGGAAAATGGGATATCTGGACACAGAGTAATAAAAATTCATCCTTATCTATAATTCTCTACAATGATAAACCCAAAAGAGATCAAAGACCTAAATGCAACACCCCAAATTATGAAACCACTATAAGTAAATATAGGGGAAACAGTGAGACATTAGTATAGGCAATGAAAAGCACAGTTAACAAAAACAAAAATAGATGTTTGGTTATATCAAACTAAGAAGTTCCTGAAAGCAGAGGAAACAAGAATGAAGAGATAACTTACAGAATGAGAGAAAATATTTCCAAATGATCCATCTGACATGACATTAGTGTCCAGAATATATAAGGTACTCAAAAAACTCAATAGCAAAAAACTAAATAATTCAATTTGAAAATTTTAAAATCTGAATAACTATTTATCTTAAGAATGTACAAACGTCCAATAGATACATGAAAATAGTCCACGTTACTAATCATAGGGAAAGTACAAACTAAACCTGACAATAAGATATTGTTAGTCAGCTTTTCATTACTGTAACAACTATCTGTGCTAAATCAACTTGTGAGGAGGAAAGCTTCATTTTGACTTAGCTCCAGAGGTTTCATCCATTATAGATTGGGCCATGGCTTTTGGGCCTGTGATAAAGTAGTGCAACCCTAGTGGGACTGTGTGGGAAAGGAAGCCGCTTACCTTACTGTGGTCAGGAAATTAAAAGAGGAGGGTTGGGAGGCCCCATTATCACCTTCAAGGGGTGGTCCTAGTGACCTAACTTCCTTCCACTAGGCCTACCTCTTAAATGTTCCACATCCCTCCCCACCCACTAGTGCTACTGGCTTTGGTGATCATGCCTTTAACACCCTGGGTTTTGGGAGACATTTAAAATACAAGCTATAGCACATATCTTATTCCAGTTGGAATGCCTACCATTAAAAAGAACAAAAAATAAAGAATGTTGTTGAGGATGTTGTGGAAAAGCAACTTTCATGCACTGCTGGCAGGAATGTAAATTAGTACAGTATTATAGTAAGCAGTATGAAGTTTCCTAAAAAAACTAGAGGTAGAACTATTTTAAGATTCAATGATCACACTACTGGGGATACAAGTTGTCATGGCTTGTGTCTAGATGTCCCCCCAAAGCCTCATGCAGTCATAGATGGGACTTTTTCAGAGGTGGCTGAATCTAGAGTGTGTAATTGATTCATGGTGCAATGCTAGGTTTACGGGTGCTAGGATTAAGGGTGGGTGATTATTAAATCAGTCCACTGATTGGTTTGGAACTGCCCTAATCCTGGTGGCCTGGATACAATATAGACTGGATACAATATGGACAGAAAGGGGTTTGTCTTTTCCCTCGCTTGCTTTACTACCTTCTGCCTACCATGAGCTGGTCTCCTCTGCCATGTGCCACCCTGCCTTGGAGCCAGCCGATTATGGACTGAAACCCTTACAAACTGTGAGCTAAATAAACCCTTTCCCTTTAACTTGGGGTGTTGGGTATTTTGTCTCAGCAATGAGAGAAAAATAACTAAGACACAAGTATATCCAAAGGAAATGAAATTAGTAAAAATGAAGAGGAGGACACACTTGTACATTGTTGGTTAGACTGTAAATTAATGTAGCCATTATAGAAAATGATACAGAGGTTTCTCAAAGAACTAAAAGCAGAATTACCATATGACCCAGCTATCCCACTACAAGAATATATCCAAAAACAAATCAGTATATTGAGTCACTATTCATAGTCTCCAAGATATAAAATCACCTGAATTGCCTATCAATGCATTACTAAGAAATAAAACAATGAAACATGATTGATCAATACAAAATAATGAAATTCTGTCATTTTTCAGCAACATAGATGTAACTAGAGGCCATTATTGTAAGTGAAGTTAGCCAGGCAAAGAAAAATACCACATGTTCTCATCTATATGTGGAAGCTTTAAAAAGTTGATTTCACTGAAATAGAGTAAAATACTGTCTATTATTATCAAGGAGAGATAGAGAAGAGGGTATAGAAAAGGGTTGCTTAATGGGTCCAAAATACATTTAGGAGAAATAATTCTAGTATTGTACAGCACAGTAGGGCGACTTTAGTTTACAACAATTTATTATATATTTTATGAAGAACTAGGAAAAATGAGTTTGATGGACTCCAACACAAAATAATGATAAATATTTAAAGATGTCGAAGTTTTAACTATACTGACTTGATTATTACACACTTGATACATACATAGAATTATTATAATTCACCGTGACTTAGTTACCTTCTCATCTCTCAGACACAATACCTAACACCTTCAACTTAAAGAAGAGGCTTATTTGTTTCATGGTTACAGACCATGGTCAACTGGCTCCAGGGCAGAAAACATGGCAGAGGGGTCTGCGCAGAGGAAAGCTCTTTGTGTTATGGTGGCCAAGAAGGAGAGAGAAAGGAGTTGAGTGTGGAAGAGATATCTGTCTTTCCAGGTCACACTCCCAGTGCTTCTAACCAGGTTCCACCTCCTAACACCTTTATAATTCAATCCCCTTTCAAAAGCCCTACTTATGAGTGGAGGAGGTGCTTGGGGGACATCTAGATCTAAACCATAACATTCCTCCCTTGTCTACTAAAAGACTCATGTGCATTTCTTTATGTAAAATACATTTAGTTCATTGCTAAGAGTTGCCAAAGTCTCAGCAGTTTCAGCAGTGTTGAAAAGTCCAAGCCCAAAGTCTTCTCTGAGACTCATGGCAAACTCAGTTGTGAGCCTCTGTTAAAATAAAAAAGAAAGTTAAATACTGCTGGCATACAATGGCACAGGGTAAGCATTCCTATTCCAAAAGGGAGAAACAGGGAGTTAGAAAGGAATTGGACCAAAGCAAGACTGAAACCCAACAGAGCAAACATTGAATCTTGTTGTTCCATATCTAGCACTGGGACAAGCTATAGAGAGATGTGAACTCCAAAGGACTAGAGTGGCCCCACCCCTATAGCATTGCCAGTTTCAGCTCTCTTTTGAGGTGGCTTTCCTCACTGCTTGCAGCCTTTCTTTTACATTGCTAATTCCTGACCAAGTTTTCTTTACTTTTTCTCTAATATTTAAGCTTCTTTCACCACATTTCTCTATGTATGTGTGTAGGCATATCCCAGACAAAGTAGATGGTTCATGACTCTAACACAGAATATTCTTTAAACCCTGTTTAAAGACAAGCATTTCTTTTTGATGTGATCCATTTGCAAATCCTACCAACATTCATATTTTTAAAAAGTTTATACCTGAACAAAAGAAATACGGGGGGGGGCAGTGAGATAGCTCAGCGGCATAAGCGTCTGCCAGGCAAGTGCGAGGTCCTGAGTTCGACTGCCGGTACCCATATAAAGGAAAAAAAGGGACAGTGATATCGCTCAGTGGCACAAGCGCTTGCTGGCAAAGTGTGATGTCCTGAGGTCGACTCCCAGTACCCACATTTAAAAAAAAAAAAGAAATACAGGAGGAAGAAAATATGGAAAAAATTAAATGAAAAGCAAAGTGGGGAAAAGGGAAGTTTTCAATAAATTATATGATTTCTTCATACCTTTTTATGACTTATAAATTTCTCAAACAACCACAAGAGAGTAAATAATAATAATAATGACAATACACTAAAAAATCAAAGATGATCTTAAACTTTCAGTGTTAAGTTTAGTTACCTGAAGTCCATGGACATATTTTCCTTTCCTGTACACTTAGATTTGACTTTGTAGTTTGAGGAACAGAAGAAGCAGTTAAGGGAAACATAATTTTGTGTACTGTAGCATAAAATCAAGCATATAATGTTTCATTTTTAACATCTGAGAATACATTTTACATGAAATTCATTTATCAAAATACAGACTTCAGTCTTACTACACATCTGCATTTTCAGAAATGTAATTACCTGGGAAACATATCCTCAGAGGTGGTGCTATTGATGTTTACAAAGAGCCTACAAGTGGCTCCTCACCTATGCTAACAATCCAGTCATCCATTACTGTCTGCGAATGAGGAGGTCCAAATATTGTCTTTGAAGTGCTTTGCAAATATTGCATTTTAACACATTCTTTCTGTATTCACACACACACACACAAACGATATCTGAGTATCATGCTTATTCCTTACAATACATACATGCAAATATAGCATATATGTGTGTTGGCACATGTACATGTGTTATCAGGTGGCCTACTTTTAAAAGTGGCTCACCAACTAAATGTTACCAGGTTCTGGGTTGCTCGCCTCTCCTCCTGAAGTTAGATTCTAGGTTCTTCTCATCTCAAACAAAGAATTGAAAAAAACAAGCAAAAAGTTGTGGTCAAGTTTATTTGAGAAAGTAAAAGTGTAGAGTAGGGGAGAAACCTGTTCTGCAGAGTGAGCTTGGGCTGAGTCAAAGTGGCAAAAACAAGATAAAAGAGCACCTTGAAGAAGGCAGGGCAGGCCATCATTAGGAAAATCCACAACAGCCACCTCTTCTATTTCTCTCAATAATAGTATGAGATAAATATTTGTATACCATCTAGTTTTTTAAAATTTGGATAACAGAGGTTAGAATGATGACAAAATTGTGGGAGATGGCATGATGATGGTGGTGCCAAAATGTAAAACTGGGTCTTCTGATTCAAGTCCAGATCAGCTGCATTACTCTACTATGTTCAGTGTTTCATTCAGGAAACATATTTAGCCTTGTTTCCTGGGGATGCAGAATCAAAGGAAAGGAAAACAAAGAATATATGCAGGCAAGGTCTCTGATCTTTCATGAATAACCTGTTTTCCTTCTCCCACTTCCCGCCTATTCTGCAGTGAGGATATAGTCATTTATTTTCACATTGGCTGGTGTTTGGACTTTCTTGTCGTAGAGACATGTTGCTGCTGACCCCTCACCTCTTTCAGGCTTCATTCAATAAATAGTTAAAGCCCAATCAAGACATTTGCAGTGTGGATGCAGGAACCTCACTACCACACAGGGAACTGACGTCGGCTTACAGTGAAATATTTAGTCCTGCCAGCTACCATCAGTGCCAAAGTGGGGAAGGCTGTCTGTCTGCCCATACATGTGTATTTGAGCTCTTGCTCTGCTCAGGTTAACCTTTCCTCTCAATTTCTTTAGGTTGCTTGCAACATTTCCATGTCAAAATTCCTTTCCTTATAGTAAATTTATGACCTATGGGATTTGCTCTTGGTTGGGGCAATGAAACCTGGCACTGAGTCTGTTAGCAACATGAAATTTTTCAAAGAATGGATTGTAAGGCAGAGAGGAAACTGAAGCCAGAGTCTTGGGGGGAAAGCAGTTAGAAGTCAAAGAAGCCACAAAATGGACGCTTTCAAAGTGCAGGGGATAAGTCACAGGAGAAAAATAGCTCCAAGGGCCAAGATAAGGAGAAGGGTAAGCGCTACACTAGGAATGCTTACAAAGATAGTATGTAAGGAGTTTTACTGAAGTGCCCTAGGTAGAGAGCAGATTCCTTTTTAAAAACCAGGAGCATAAACTTTGTTCTAATTCCTTTACTCTTTACCAGAGAATCTCAATTCCAAGTGGGTTGAAAGAGATGGAGTTTTCAAAACTTCAGGCCAGGCTAGATACTTCATTTAGAAACTTGGGGTTTAGCCAAAAGATATTTTGGAACATTTAAGCAGTATGACTAAAACTTACACAGTTTTATCTAAGCTAAACTAGTATATCAGTAGTACAGTTACTTTCCTATTTTCTTACCTTATTTCTCACTACCAAATGCTTTACTTTAAGCTTTACATAGTTCCTTAAACTTCTTTTCTAGTTCAACTATTTGTTTTAACTTACCTCCCCTGACTCTTGCAGGTATCCAAAATTGTAGCTCTAACTGTAAGGATATAAACAAATTTTACTTTCATTTTTCCCTTTCACTTAGGAATCTCAACTGCAATGTCTCAAAACTTACATTGCCCTCAAAGTAATTCTCTCCTTTTACCAACATTCCTGGGAACTCTACTTAGACCTTCCCATGTCTCTTAACCAGCAAACTATTAAATAACTCTGTACACGTTAAATAAGATGACATAAATCATCTCATGAAGCAGAACACGATCAATTTCCAAATGTGTATCATGTATTACAAGTTTGGACAGTGAAGTTACAAATGATTGATTTTTTTAAAAAGGAAACTATACAGACCTTTTATCTTGGGTGTCTTTATTAACCTAAAATCACATTGTTTCGGGGGATGAAACTCTTCTGTGTAACACTTCACTTGCTTACTTAAATGATTTGGTTTGGAATTTTTAAGATACATACTTATCTAAAACACAGAGAGGAAATGAGTCCCCTCCCTATGATGACAGCACCATACTTTCCCTTTGAAAAAGTTAGTAAAAAGTTGATTGTCAACTTGCCTGGATTAAAACACTCCTGGAGAGGTGATTGGGTTGCGAAGGCAACAATCTCATCAATGGCTTCATCTATCGATGATTTTATAGCTGAATGGTCTATCATGAAGTGGGGCCTAATTGGATGAAATGGACCATTGGAACGTGAATCTGGAGATTTTATCTGCTCCTGACTCCTTCCTTTTAGGTTCATTATTCTGCTCTCTGCTTCCCAGATGCCATGAGATGGGAAGTTCTCCTCCTTCCATGACAGTGTTTCTGCCTTGGAGTTTATTGACCATAGACTGAAACCTCTGAAACCATGAGCCAAAACAAACCTCTCCTCTTTTAAATTGTATGTATCAGATATTTGGTCATAGCAACAAGAAATTTGACTAATTCAAAGACAAACTGAAAGCCTGGAGAAAATGATTCGAACACTTCTCTTTTTATCCCCAGGTCTTTATATGTTGTTTTGATGCTAAGACAAAATATCCAACATCCACAACTTACAGGAGAAGAGATTTATTTTGGCTCATGCTTTTAGTCCATCGTTGGCTGGCTCCAAGGCAGAAAAGCATTAAAGAAGGTCCTACACAGAGGACAGCTGCTCACCTTATGGTAGCCAGAAAGCACAGAATAAGGAAGAAAGTCAGGGAGAGAGATATATTCTTCCAGGTCGCACTCCTAGAGACCACCACCAGACCCCACCACCTGACAGCAAGACAGCTGTAATGTCCTCATAACCCAGTCACTTTGCAAACACGTGAGGCTGGAGGCATTTTAGGTCTAAATCATAACCTGTCAATTGACTGGCTAAGGGAAGCATAGAGACTGTTCTGGGAGAATTTTTTAGGTGAGATGATTTTGACAAAGGGGAATACTTACACAAGTGGAGTATATACATGGAGAGAGACTTTACCCAAGTCAGAAAAGTGTGCATAAATGCAAAAACACAGTAATGTCAAAGACTGTAGCAGAGACTTTTGAACCAGAGGAGAAAACCAAGATTGAGGTGATAAGGACCTTATTTATCATCTAAAAATTCTCCATTCTAGCTGAAAAATAAGTGGTTTTTTTTTTCTTTAGTAAATTCTACCACTCTTTGAAACATATTTATCAATTTACTGAAGAAATATTTATCATGTCTTTACTTATGTGGCAAATATTCAATATATGTTATTTAAAAAGATAAAGAAGCCACTTTACACATAACTATAATTGCCATGCTTTGTTAAATGAAAATTGGAATAAAAATTTGAAAACATGAATGCCTTATAAATCAAGGACAGGGGATTACTATAAGTAAAATAGGTAAATAGTTTCACTCAAAAACAAGGGGATCCATTTATCTCAGCAAGAAACCAAAAGTGTACCCGATTCCCCAGGAAGGGTCTTGAAGGAACACTGAGACTGATTTTTTGGTGCAAAAAATAAAGCCAAGATGATGCAATTTTTCTAATCAGTTGTTCTTCCTGGTATGTCAAGGCCGAGATTGCTAGAGGGTCATAAACAATAGTATAGGCCAGTGCCAAAGAACCAGGGATTAGACCAAATAGGCAGCAACTTTTCTTTCCCAACAAACCGAAGAGGAAGACTCTTGCAACAGACTCAAAACCCAAAAGTCAGCTACACCTAAAAGACATGTGTGAGAAGTAGTCATTTCCAAATTGTCCTCAATACTAGCAATAAAGATACCAGCAAAGCTACCTAACAAAGTTAGAAGATGGACATTGCCTGACTTTAAAAGCTACAGCAATTAAAATAGAGAATATTGCTGAAAGAACAGGTAAATAAATCAATGGATAAAATAACCCAGAAATGAATCTGTATAAAATACAGTCAGCTGATCTTTGTCAAAGGAGCAAAATCAATGCAATGGAAAAAAGATAGTATTTTTTTTTCCACAAATGATGCTGGAACAAGTAGACATTCACATGCAATAATCAGTCTGAATACAAAACTTACAAATTTCACAAAAATTAACAAAGAAGAAATCATAAACCTAAATATAAAATTCAAAGCTGTAAAAAGTTCTAGAAGATAACATAGAGTAAATCCAGGTAGGCTTGGGTATGGCAATGACTTTTATGTACAACTCTAATGGCACAATACATGAAAGAAATAATGTAGACTTTATGATAATTAAAAGCTTTTATTATGTGAAGGCCACTATCAAAAAAAAGAAGATAAGCCACAGACTGGAAGAAAATATTTGTAAAACACATCTCTGATAAAGGAATGTTATCCAAAAAATATATTTTTAAAAAACACTTCAGACTCAACAATAATAAAACAAATGGCCATTTTAAAAAATAGGTGAAAGATCTAAAGAGACACTTCAGAAAGAAGATAGATGGTAACTAAGAAAAATGAAAATATTTTCAGCATCATATTTTATTAGAAAAATATGAATTGGAATAATTAGATACTATCGCACACCATTAGAATGGCCAAAATTTAACACACTGACAACACCAAACATCAGTGAGGATATGAAACAACAGAATCTCTTATTATAGTGGGAATGCAAAAGGTTTCAGCCACTCTAACAGATAGTTTTGTAGTTTTTATAAAGCTAAACATACTCTTTTCATATAATAGAGACATCACACACCTTTGTATTTACCCAAATGAGTTAAACATTTTTGTCCACACAAACACCTGCAGACGGATTTAATAATTGCCCAAACATGGAAGTGATCAAGAAGTGCTCCAGGGCCGGTGAGACGGCTCAGCGGCTTAAGCGCCTGCCTTGCAAGCGCGAAGGCCCGAGTTCGACTCCCGGAACCCACATACGAAAAAGGGGCCGGTAATATCGCTCAGCGGCACGGGTGCCTGTTGGTGCGCGAGGTCCTGAGGTCGTCCCCCCGGTACCCACAAAAAAAAAAAAAAAAAAAAAAAAAGAAGTGCTCCAGTAGTTGAATGGACCAATAAACTGTGGTACATTCAGACAATGGGATACTGTATTATTCATCACTAAACAGAAATGAGTTATCAAGCCGTGAAAAGACATGGGGAAACCTTAAATGTGTATTACTACACGGAGTAGGCCAATCTGAGTATGACTTTAGTTGCATTAGTCCAATTTCTGTTACTACACTGAATACCTGGGGGCGGAAAGAACATAAAGAAAACGTGTTTACCGAGCTCACTGTTTTGGGAGCTCACTATTTTGGAAGCTCAAGAGCGATGCTGACATTGGCTTTCCTCTGGTAAGGACCTCATGGTAGAAAATGGTATCAATGGTGAGAACACGGGCGGGAGGAAGGAGCACAGCACCCAATTGTGTTCTGCTTTCCCTTTCTCACACGCTGACCTCAAGTCAAATGGGTGCCCTGCGGGGTGGGAGGTGGAGGAGGGTAAGAGAAGAGGCCTTTCTGCCTACCAGGAAATGAGCGGATGAAGTCAGAGGGAGGGGAATAGGAGAGAAAAACAATTATGCTTTTTTTCCTGAGCCACAGAGCTAGCACCAGGCTCTGGTGAAGAAAAAACAAACAAAAGCTTTATTTGTTTCCCAAGAAGCACTGCCTACCAAGGCCTCTTCAGGGAAAAGAGGCCCAGCAGATGCCTATTAAGATCATTTTTACCACAGCAAGTGTGTGTGTGTGTGTGTGTGTGTGTGTGTGTGTGTGTGTTGCTAAAAATGGAAGATATGTGGGGGAATTTATTTTTATCAACCTCTTGAATACATTTCCAGTTAAGGACTTTTGGCATTTACCTCCTGTTTTTCCTTTTATTCTTCCAGGCTGAAATTCCAAATGTTCCCTGTAGTGTACTCTCTCTGTGTCTTACTCAGGCTCTCCCTGTCCTGCGTACTCCTTCACCCTCTTCATTTTTAGCATCACTTTCATCAGAAGGATTTTTTGCCTATGTCCCAGGCTGGCATCAGTCAGGTTTTTTTTAATTTCATAGAGGCTTTTGTGTGCACTGTGTGATCCCCCACATTCAGTCTCCTACAGTTATAAATGGATGACCTTGCTTTTCAGTTATAAGTGGAAGACCTCGTGTTTCAAAGCTTTTCTTAAGATTTTAAACACAACTGAAAAGAATCTAGTAAATTAATTTATAAATCTAAGAATTTTTAGGTTGAAATTGAGCAGTTTGTACTTTTATTTTTATTAGCTTATACATTTCACATATAAACTGTACATAGACCTCTAGATACTATATGTAAATTTAAATTGTTTTATATTTTACAGTGAAAGAAATTTAACAAATGTATATTTAAATCCTATAATTTGATTGCACCCAAATACTTAAATATATTTTACACACCTGGTTAATTACGTTTCGGTAAATATTTCCATCTATAGTCACAGTGTCGGTGTAGTAGACATCCTCAAGAACCTCAAACACCTAAAAAAACAGAATATAGAAATCCTAAAAATGAAATCTTCTCTAACACATAAACAATTATAACAAAGCTAATAATTAAATTCACTCATTTCCATATCATACTTTTAAGCATTTCAAGATCTGCAAACTTAAACTCATGAATTTAGTGAATGAGGTTAACTTAACTATTTAAAATGGATTATAGGGCCGGTGAGATAGCTCAGAGGCATAAGCTCCTTCCTGGCAAGCACAACGGCCCAAGTTTGACTCCGGGTACCCACATATAAAAAATAAATAAATAATTAATTAAAATGGATTACAAACAAATGGACAAAATTTCATGTTCAGGTAAAATCATGTGTCTGTTGTGCTAGTTCTCATCAAACATGTTTACTACAGAGCCTATGCAAAGCAACATAAATTATCTTTAATCTTGTTATGTTTGCATAAAACTTAAGCAAAACATTAAATTTAGTTTGTCATCATCTCTTTTGGTATGGTTTCATATTTGCATTTACTTAAGTAGTACAGAATAATCATTTGTGTGGTGTTCTTTTTATAAAGACACAAATGGTATTGGTTTAGAGGCCCATCCTACTCTAGGATTTTAAATTAATTACATTTTCAAATAACGCCATATTCTGTGGAATTGTTAGGACATGAACACATCTTATTGTAAAAGACATAATTTCACGCATAACGTTAAGGTAGAATCCTGGTAGTGTTCAGCAGATTTTTTCAAGCTTGGCACTATTCACAGACTGGACTGGATAATTCTTTGTTGTGCAGGGATGTGCTGCGCTGTGCATTGTTGAGATGTTTACCAGCACCTTTGGCTTCTACAGACTCGATGCCAGTGGTGACAGCCCTTCAGTTGTGACACCGTAACTCTTTCCAGACCCTCTCAGATATTTCCTGGAGTAAGTAGGATTAAAATCACCTTCAGTTGAAAACCACAGATAATAGATAAAGTATAAAGAGTATTATAGAGAAAGGATTGCTGGAGTGGAGTATTTGAGAAAGTGGACAGGAAAAATAGGAAGTTATCACAGTGCAAGGTCCAGAAAACACAACGCTGGCAGCCCAGTGAGCCCCCTACCTCCCACCAGCTACACCATGGTGGTGAAGTGCAAAGGGAGAGGGCCACATGCATAAGGGCCAAGCGAGCGGGAAGTCTCACTCCGCAAAAACCTGCTTTTGCCAAAAAGGCATTAATCTATTCATGAGGGTGGTGCCCCCCCCAGGACCTATTACCTTTCACTAAACTTCACTTCTTAAAGGTCCCACCACCCTAATCCCATCACACTGGGAACCAAGCTTCCAGCACATGAATCTTTAGGGGACAAATCGAAATCACATTCAACCCCTGGGCCCCAAAGTTGATGTGCACCTCAACGCTAAATGCATTCATTCCATGCCGGTATTCGCAAAGTCTTAGTTAATTTCAGCCTCAAAGACCAAGTTCAGAATCTTATCTGAGATTCAAGGCAAATTCTTTTCAGCTGTTATCCTTTAAGATAAAAAACAAGTTACATGTTTCTAAGGTTAAATGGCAGAATAGGCACAGCATAAACAAACTCTCTTATATGAAAAGAAAGAAGTTACAGGCCTCAGCAAGTCCAAAAGCCAGTAGGGCCATCTTTAAATCTTAAAGCTCCCAGTTTTATATCCTGTGCACACTGAGGTTGAGGGTGGGCCCCCAACTTTTGGCTGCTCTCATGGGTTGGTTGTGCACAGTCGTGCCTGCACCTTGCACACTATTGATGGCTGTACTGGCTCTGCTCTACTCCAGTAGCTCCGCTAGATGCTATCCCACTGGGGGCTTTCTGTGGCAGTTTTGCATCTTCCCAGGGTTTCCCTTGAAACTTCTTTGGAAACTGCAGTAACTGCATAGCTCCTCAATTCTGTGTGCTTGAGGAGTTAGCACCATATGAACACTACCAAGATCTGCTGCTTGCTTTCCTCAGAGTGATAGCATGAGCCATGCCTGGGCCCTCTAGGACCACAGCTGGAATGACTTTAGAGCACTTCACTGGAAACAAGGGAGCTAAATTCTGAGGTGGCCTTGGGCAGGGAGCCTGTGGAAAATCACCTCATGCCCATTTTCTGAAACCATTCTGCCTCAAAGTTGTCTGGGCCTGTGATGGGAGGGGTGGCCATGCAGATCTCTGAGATGCTCTTGATGCCTTTTCTCAACTGTTCCAATGCTCAGTATGTGCATGCTGATTTACCCATGCCAATCTTTTTAACAAGCAGTCTCCTCTTTGCCTTCTCCTTGCCCAGACTTTTCCATGTTTTTGCTGTTTCTTTTTTTAACTATAAATTCTGCCTATAAATAATCTTTATCCTTTTTCCGCTCAGCATAAGTGGTTAAAAACACTCTCATCACTTTTTTATATTTTGTGTAGAAATGACTTGCCAGATACCTTAGGCCACAATTTCAAAAATGGAATTCCATAAAAGCCCTAGGGCATGGGTACAATGCAGCCAAATTCTTTGCAGTGATGTGACAAGGGTGGCCTTAATTTCTAACAGGCTCATCTTTATTTCCATCTGAGATCTCACCCACTTGTCCTTTACTGTCCACATTTGTATCTAGTCATGAACATTTAACCAATCCTAAGTTTTAGCTCTTTCCTAGTCTCCTTGTCTTCTGAGCCTTCACCAAAATCTAGGGTGCTGTTTACAGCAATATAGGCCTTTTCCAATCTGTTCCTCCAAACTTATACTCAATTCTCAAGCTGTTTTCACATTTTCAGATATCTGTATAGAAACAACCCCACTCTGTGGTACCAATTTCCTGTCTTAGTCCATTTTTTATTGCTATAACTCAAGGTTGTAACTCAATTGCTATAACTCAAGAGTACTTTATAAGGAAAAGAGGTTTATATGCTTCACTATTTTGATGGCTAGAGGATCCAGAAAACAGGACACCAGCATTCTGACAAGGGCTTTCTGGCTGCATCACAATATGGTGGAAAGATGGAAAGGGAGATATCCACATGTACAAGGGCCAAGCATGTGGCTGACTTTGCTTTATAACAACCTGATTTTGAGATGGCATTAACCCACTCATGAGGGTGGGTCCCTGTGACCTGGTTACCTTTCACGAGGTTCCACCTCTCAAAGGTTCTGCTGCTTCAACTCCACCACATGGGACACCAGGCTTCTAGCACGTGAACATTTAAGGACAAGCCACGTCCAAACCATAACAGCTACTGAGGAACAGGGGTGGATTTCCGTCTTCCATTACTCTCAGACATCCTGTGTTTATTTATCAAAAGTGACTGTGGCTATGTAAGCACCCAGCCACAGGAGGATCTCTGCGCAGAATCTGAAATTTTCCTGGTGGTAAAATAGGGTATAATGTGCCAAAAGCATAACATTTGAGTTTTTAATAAAATCTGCCGACACAATCTAAAGTGTTTGCTGAGTTGTGTGGGTATTGAATGAGTCACACTTTAGTGTTTCTAATTCTTTCTCATCTTATGTACAGAAACAAATTCCCTGTGATGAAAGTGATCATTATATATATCAAAAGTGTACTAATAAAATTAAATTTAAAAATTCTTTCCCATAATCCAAAGGAAAAAGTATATTTTATATCATGACCCAGAGTATATACTTGCGAGAATTTCATGAAAAATACATGCCCTTGTCACATTATGCATTTCAATAGTTTCCATATTTTCTATAGTATAAAATAGAAACAAGTTCTTCAGGATCTCAAAATTGGAGTCGCTTTAATCTACAAATATTCATTGAGCATCTTCCGTGTGCCTGATTGTAACAGATGGAGATAAAAGAAAATAGTATGTAGATTATGTCTCACAGCCTGCTAGGGAAAATAAGACATAACTACTGCAGAATAACACTAAAATATAAATCTGTGAACGTGCTGTGGGATCTTAGCCTGGAAAATCTGAAAACATCCTTCAAGAGCGGGAGACATGTAAACAGTGTTTATGGGAGGTGGGTAGGAACTTTGTAAACAAAAAATGTGTGCTATGAAGGTGTACATTCTGCTCCAGATGGTTATTTCTTAGGAGGAGCCATACACAGACTTTGATTTATACAAATAGTGCTTTATCACTTTTCTCTGGAATTTAAACCATCTCATCTATCTCCCCTCTTGGATTTTAGGAAAAATATTTTGGTTATGTGGAATTGTTGAACAATACAACTATAGCATCAAAATCAGTCTTTCAAGGGAAATTACAAAACAGGATAGATTTTGCCAAAGAAATGACACTCTAAATAATTTTCTGAAAATCATTTCCACAGGATCTACCAAGAAAATCTCATACCAAGCTGGGTGAGACCTAATGTGCCTGCCAGGAATCGTCATCTTTGTGACAGTGCTGGGGTTACAGAAAACACCAAAATTGGCTGCACTCAAGATGCCTGCAGTGTTCTGGGAAGGGGGCTGGGCCGGCAGAAATGAGTGGTGCCATGAGAGGGGCATGTAACTCTGGGAAAGGGTGGAGTCGGTCTCAGAGGAAGCTTCCTAGAGGAGGGACACCTGAAGTGCAGGTACGTGTTCATCAATTTTAGATTAGAAGTTGTAAATTCCAGTCCTGTAAGTCCTGTAAGAGTTGTAATTCCAGTCCAGTCAGACAACCCAAATAAGTCATGCCTTTCTTATGAATAAAACAGCAAGATGTGATGGGGTTAGTGGCAAACCCTGAGTCACGGCCAGTCTAAAGGAAGTTGTGGGTCTGGCTGGTAATGGGAAGATGGGGTTTTTTGCTTTTTTGGTTTTTTTCTTAAGAAAAAATCAATCAGGGAACTCGTAGTTTTATAGAAAATTCCCAAATTTTGTTAAAATTCTTTGTATGCCAAATAAAATACATCTGTTAGTAGCTGAGATCATTTGTGACCAATTTTTAGCATACTCAGTTAATACGTCTTTTCAAAAATTCTTTATTGAAAAGGGAAAAATGTTCCGCTTTTCACAGAACAAATAAAGTTACACATTAGTGTGAATTAGTATATTAGATCACCTCCTTAATGGAATAATGGAAACTAGGGTTTTTAAAGTCTCTTTTATGGTTTTGGTACTGGAAAATAACGCATTACATCCTAGAAACTGTGTTTTAGAAGGAAAAGGATAGAGTCTGCGAGCCTTTGTGTCAGTACAGATTGAAACAGGGGAAGGAAAGGCACTGAGCAAGAAGATTCCAGTAGAGATGTTCTCCTTTTTTTCCTTCATATTTCCACTTTCTTAGCAGAGTTGGGGAAGGGAAGAGTCTTTAGCAAGGGTGAGCTCTGGTTACTATTTTGGGTCAGTAATAAATTAGTTGTGTTGTTCTTTTTTTTCATTAAGGAACACCTGTTTTCTCACTAACATAGATCACCGTCATGAGTCTCCAGGATTTCTACCTCCCTCTGAACCTGTGCTGGCTTCTGTTCGGGTGGGTCATAAGGGAAAGGATGTAATGGAAAAGGAGCCTAGGAGAAGGGATGAAAGGCTGGAATGGAAGGTGACATGGGGCCCAGGAGCAGGCTTTTTCCCGTAAAGAAGCAGGCTCCCTACCAGAGCTCCTGGGAAAGAACCATAGCAGCTTCTTTCTCTCCATCTCTCCCCATGCTATGCCTTTTCATTCCCTTTCCGTAAAGGAGACAGACAGCTGGATTCACTGGGCGTGGAGGGATTAGAGGTGGCTAGAGGTGAGCACTACCATGTACCAGTCTGCCAGTAGAAATGCAAACATTCTACCAGAACAAAGTACCAAGGAAAACCTTGTCAAACGCCCACAGGCAGCCAAGGATTCTGCTACGCAAAGAACATGTGCCGAACATTCAGAGTCAAAAGGCACTTGTGATTCGTCAGTGTTTACAAAGCCTTAACAACTTTCCGCTGACAGTCCCCATAAGTACTAGTGAGATCACACACTCTGACTTTTATTCGTAATCAAAGACCTGGAAGCCTTCCTGGGGGGCACAGTGAGGAGTTAAACAGAGTCTATACCTTGAGTAACTTGGGAGTAGATGCTGTCATTTCTAGGCTGGACTTGTGTTCCTGGGAGAACCAGATAAAGTTAATGGGAAGGGAGAGGCACAGTGTCTTCATGAAGGCTGAGCAGCACTACTACTTACACCATGAACGTTAAAAGATTTTTTTCTCCAAATACCATTTTGAGCTCTTCCAGCTGCTAGGTTCTTGCCTACCTGTCAGGTTGGGGGCTCTGAAGCATGGATATCCACAATCTATTCCTATACTTCCGGGCCTAATACTTAGATGTAGAAAATAGAAACATCCTGACAGTTGAAATGCAGTACAGAGCAAACAAACACTTTTGTGGTACCTATATCAATTGGACAACAAAATGGGCACTGCAGAGTATATGCAACATCTGCTTATTTAAGGGAGTGGGGGACAACTACTGTTTCAACACCTCAAACAGGCACTTGTAGTTATGCCTGTGGCTTCTTTTACAATTCAGTTTTCTCATAAACTCGGAAGGCATCTATAGTATTTTTCTTCCAGTAAATTTGGTATCTAGGATACACCCAATACTCTGCTAACACTTTGCAGCCTACCTTACTCAATGGCTTCCCTACATTCATTCCTCTCCTTGCTTCTCTTAACTTAATAGGAGCTAACTTGGATGGCACTATGCTAGAGCAATGACATATTACATTTCTTTTTTCCCCCTGAGGTAAAGACCTTAAGCCTGAAAAAGGTAAGAAATGTTTTCAAAGCTAGTAGACATTAGTAATGGGCAAAGTTGAGATTCTGTCTCACATTTCTCAGACTCCAACATTCAGTGTACTTTATCTTTTGGCAAGCCAGGTAGAGAATCTCAGCATTTCTAAAATACTTTAGAAGATAGTTAGGGCACTATAGCCTCCTTCATAGTGTCTGAGAAACCTATGATACAAGGTGGAGTCTGGACATAAAAAAGGAGGAGCATGTCTGGATAAGAGGAGAAAATAAAAAGCATGCCAGAGAGAGGGAGGGAGGAGAGGAGAGGACAGGAGAGGAGAGGAGAGAGAAAACAAGTGCATATGTTGGGGGATGGTGACCTTGGTCTCAGTAAAACCCAAACCCTAGCCGAGGTGCCCATTCTTGGAATATTCTGCTAAGATCATAGTTATATTTTTTTATTGTGTCTAATTTTGTTACCACTAAAGAACAAACAGAAGAAAACTGAAAATGTGGGTTATATTAAAGTGAAACTATGAAGGTCAAGAACTGCATTTGTTTAACCCCATTGACTTTTGGTTTCCTCACCTATAAAGTATAAATAATGATACAATCTTGTACATTCATTCTAAATGTAAAATAAAACACTATGCTGGAGGATAAGCTTATAACACAGTATGTGGATCATAACAGTAGACGTATCACCCTATCCTATCAAAAGCAAAAAAAAAAAAAAATATATATATATATATAAAAGATCGTTAAGATAGATACACAACTAATTTCTCATCGTTCATTGAAAAGAAAGGTTTGTGCTAATATTGTTTGGACAATTGAATGCCGGTATCTTGTACTCTGAGTAACTAATTTAAAGATAACAATACACAATGTATTAACAATTGTTACCCTCCTATTATGTTGTTTTGAAATTTTATTCTATCTTTCTCTTTAAAATAAAAATTTAAAAAAAATGCTCTATTTTTTAGTTATATTCTAAAATTTGACTCTATAATTTCTTCAGAATGATGACAATTCCAAGAGAAATTGATATTGAAATAGTTTTGCAAAATGAAGAGGGAGCAAAAACATGAGGTAGAAATTTGTTTTAGTAATCAATCACTTCCCACCAAAGCTTCAACAGGACTCTGGATATTCACGTGCTGTGTGTTAGACATCAGGCCATCATTTAAGTACTCGATTCAGATCCTGATTTCCACAAACTATGAGCTTTCCATCCCCTAGATACATCTGTCCATGGTTTTATCATCTTTGAGCAGCAGTTCTTAACATTATTTAGCAGATCCCCAACTCATCTGAGATTTGAAAGAAGTTATTTGAGATTTGAAGAAGTCCTTTTTTTCAAATGTAGGCATTCAATCTTATATTAGGTAAATATTTACTGAACACCTCATCTATACAAGGTACTGTGTTCAAATAGAACTGAAGACACAATCTTGAATAATAAGAATACCCTTTCTTGCTCTCAAATGGAGGTCATGAGAAGGATAGTCAGGTATTTAATTGTACATTGCACAATTAATTATTCATTTTGGCTGAAGTACTGATTCAAAGAGAGGACTTATGGGCCAAAATAAGGCAGTGCGAATATCTCAACTAATCTGGAGGGGACAAGACCTTTTTTTTTGGATAAGAGCTGAAGAATCTGTAGAATTTAGCCTGCCCGAGGGAATGATGAGTCAGGTGAAGAAAACTCTGCAAAAAGTATGAAGTGCAGGGGTTAAGGCCCTGAGCTAAGATGAAAAAATTCATATTTAAAAAATGAAAGGCGGTAGGTTGTCATGGTCCTGAGTTTTCATGCTACCCTTTATTCATCCTTTGCTAAGTGCCTTTGATATTTTTGTCACAGAAGAGGTAGCATCTATTTTTATACTTTTTGGATCTGGGATGGACCTTGCTGCTTTGACGAATAGAATGTAGTAGAAGTGACATCTGCCTGTTCCAAGCCTAGGGATGAGAGCCATGTGAGGACAATCAAATTGCTTCAGTTTTTGTAGGTGACTGTAGCTGATTCCCAGCCATATGAGCAAACCTAACAAAATCCGTAGAACTGCTTGGCCGGATGTCATGGATACAGGAGAAAAACATAGTGATTACTTGTCCCTCGATTTAGTGGTGGCTTGTAACGTATTTTTGGCATTAATAACTGACGAAAGTACACAAACAGTCAGAGGAAATAGTGTAATATGAAACAGGTGAAGTAGGTAAAGGGCAGACTACTCACCTTGTTATAGATCTTATATTCTAAGAGCACTGGAGGATATAAATCGGGGGGAATAACATCTGCATTTAGAAAATGTATTTGGCTATATTGGAGAGAATCAATGTCTTTCCAATGTCTAAAATAATGTTTAAAATAAGAATAATAACAGTGGAAATGCAGAGATGTATATTTTATATTTAGAATGTAGCAGTAATAGGACTTTGATTAATTGGACATGGAAATTGATGGCAAAGGCAGTATTAAGTGTGTCTGTCAGATTTTTAGCTTGTATTCTGGATGGATAATGATACCATCTCCTGTCATAGGGAAAACTGAAAGAGGACTAGTTATAGGATGGAGAACGATCAGGAGCTCGTCTTTGGACCTGTTCCCTTTGAGTTGCCTGTAAGACATTAGGTAAGACTGTTTGATAGACAGTTGAATATACATACATACCCTTGTAAGAGAGGTCTGGGCTAGAAGTCATAGTTTTGGGGCTGTGAATGTATAGATGTTTATCAAAAACTATGAATGTGAATGAGATCACACAGAGAAAGACTATGCAATGAGAAAGTGAGATCGCTCATATCCAAGCTTTCAAGAACCGAAAAACGTAAAGATCTATGAACCTGGGCTGGAAAGATGAGAGGTGAATCAAGAGTACAGATTATCATAGAAGATAATGGGAAAGAAATTTCAGTAGAGATTCCAATATAAGATATACAGAGAAAAGAAAAATATATCCATTGAACTTACTGATATAGAGGTCACCCGACTTTTCCAAAAAGCATACATTCGTTTACAATCTCAAGAGGATCATGGAGTTGTTCCCTTTGTACCACGGAAGGCCAAATTAAAATCTACCTATGGCTTCCTAACAAAGTAGTATAACTGGATTCAAAGTATTCTCTCTCTATTCTCTTAGAGGCAAGGAAAAAAATTTAGTTGTCTTTAAGGTCAACTAAAATTATACAAGCTTTATGTCCCCAGGTAGGCTACTGATCCAAAGAAAAAGGATATATTAATATAAATAAGACAGCTTCTTTATTTGCCTATAGGAAAGTCTATTCCTCTGCAAGCATTGAAAACACCTGATAAATTAACTGCAGGGAGACGGCTGCACTGGTGTGCACTCAATCTCGTATTCCCAATCTATTTTTCAGGCATGGCCAACAGTGCCTTCCTCTTTGTCTGGAAACTAATCTTCCTGTTTGGACATAGATGTATTATTTTTAACTCAATAAGAAATAATGGGCAATAATGTGAGTAAAATCTGGGAATTCTGGAGAAGTTATTACAGAAAACTATACTCAGAAACATGTAAATCTGACAGGAGTGGGTGGAAAAGTCTCAGTAGGCTTCCAGCTCTATACAATGGACTATCTCCTTCCTGACTACGGAACCACTGAGCCACCCTTCTAATGACTAGAGCCAACTATTGCACAACTGGACTCCTCATGCTCTTGAGCAGCTCCAACTATTAGAAAGTTTGTTGTTTTAGTTTTTCCCTGTTAGTTCTAGTCTACTCTTTGGATCTTTGTTTTCATTTGCTAGGGCTGCCACAAATTTGGTGATCTGAAACAACTAAAATGTATTCTCTTGTATTTCTCAAGGCTAGAAGTCCAAAAGCAAGAAGCTGGGAGAGCTGCACTCACTCAAAGTCTCCAGGGGAAATTTGTTTGTTTGTTTGTTTGTTTGTTTGTTTGTTTCTCCCAGCTTTTGGTGGCTCCAGACATTTCTTGGTTCATGGCTACATTGCTCCAGTTTCTGCTTCTATGGTCAAATAGCCTTCTCTGTGTGTCCGTGAGGATACTTTTCATTGGATTTAGAGCACGCCCAGATAATCCAAGATGATGTCATCTCATGACACTTAACTCTCAAATTGCATCCACACAGACGCAAATAAAGTCATATTAATAGATTCTGGGGATAAGGATATAGACTTATATTTGGGGGTCGTAATTCAGTCCCACCAAAACCTTCAAAGAACACATCTATTTCTCCTCTTCCACAGAACTGTGCTTCCATTGTTTGAAGGTAGCTATTTGGTTTCCTTGTTCAAACTAAGGGGAAAAAATGATTGGCATTTCTGAAGACCTGCTATGTTCCAGGCATGAAACAAAATAATATGATATGTAGTTTCTATTTTCTTCCATCTCTTTTATTAAATTTCCTTTTTGTGAATTATGACAGATGGTGATCTTTTTGCTTCTTGCTTCAGGAAAAGGCAGGGGAAATTAATTGCTATGGTTTAGATTTAAAAAGTTCCCCATGGGCCGGTGAGATGGCTCAGCGGCTTACGCGCCTGCCTGGCAAGCGCGAGGGCCCGAGTTCGACTCCCGGCTCCCACATACGAAAAAAGGGCCGGTGATATCGCTCAGTGGCACGGGCGCCAGCTGGCGCGCCAGGCCCTGAGGTCCACCCACGGTACCCACAAAAAAAAAAAAAAAGTTCCCCAAAATCTCATGTATTCATAGGTGGGGCTTTTGGAGGTAACTGGATCATAAGAGCATTATATTTAATCCTGTGATGAGTTTGTAGCTGAATGTGATGTTAGGAGGTGGGGCCTGGTCTGAAGAGGCAGCTGCCTGGGGGCATGACCTGCAAAGATGTATCTCCCTCCCTGGCTTCTCCCTTATCTCTCTGCTTCCTGGCTCCCAGGGGTTGAGCACCCTTTTCTCCACCATTCCCTTCTACTATTCTGTTTCTGCCCTGGAGCCAGCTGACCAAGATATAAGTCTATATCCTTATCCCCAGAATCTATTAATATGACTTTATTTGCAAAATGGATCTGCGTAGATGCAACTTGAGGTTTAATGTCATAAGATGACATCATCTTGGATTATCTGGGCATGCTCTAAATCCAGCTTCTTTATTTGCCTGTAGGGAAGTCCATTTCTCTGTAAGCATTGAAAGCATTTGATACTGCAGGGAGACGGCTGCCCTGGATATCAATCTCGTATTCCCAATCTATTTTTTAGGCATGGCCAATAGAGACTTCCTCTTTCTCTGGAAATCAATCTTCCTGTTTGAACCTAGCTCTATTATTCTTCACAAGAAACAATGGGCAACAATGTGAGTAGAGAGGATTGTCATAAGCATCCAGGAAATAAGATCTAGGAAATATATACAAAATCCCCAAGGTCACAGCCCCATGAACCACCACGTACAACGTGTTTTACTAACCCTCTAGGCAGCTTTAAAGCAAATCAAGTTGACAATCTAGTTTAACTGTCACAAAATTAAACATGATAAATCCCAAATCTCCTGACTCAGGGACTGTCATCTGATATGCGTCCATGTTCTACTCAATGTGAAAAAAATAATAGTGACTGGATATAGTAACCAATTCCTCTGTTCCTTTTGTGACCTGCAACATAAGCAAGACCAAAGAAATGTCCCTATTTATTCATTAGACATAAACTGGCACTGGGCAGAATAAAATATATCAAATTCTTGGCTTTGGGGTAACTCTAAGTCTAAGAAATCAGATATCTGACAGAAATATTCACCAATTCAAATGAGTTTATCTAGTATTAATTCTCATATCTCTTTAGTCTCAAAATCAAGTTGAAAAGCAAACTGTCTATGTCAGAATGGTCTTGAGTGTGACTGCAGACCCACCTCTCCCACTGTCTTCACGCTCCTTTCCCCGCTGGCCATCCCTCAGCCTTCCCAACCTTCACCTCCCCTGGTGTTCTGCATCTGCCCCTCTGCGTATGCTGGGCACACGGGAGTGTGAACACCTGCAGTATTTATCAACCTATATTTTACCACTGTTCAGGCTTATGTAATCATTTTCATAAACGTCTCTAGATGAAAGATCTTGTCTTATTTTACATCCTTAGAGCCAAGCAGAAAACTTTGCTCATAACTGATGCTTAAAAATATATTGGCTAAAATAAAATGACCACACACTTATGCCAGTAGTTTGTACCTCCTGCTTCTACCCTCAAGAGAGAAGAGGTTTTCTTTTTATCCTGTCCCATCCTTCTTCAGTTCCCTGGAGCTGATTCCTCTTTTATTCTATTCTATTCTATTCTGTCTTCAATGAAATCATTTTTAAATATGTCAACTAAGGGTCAAATTACTTTCATTTGTTTCTTCTGGTAGAAGAATGATATTTTTACATGGCTATACTGACTCTAAAATATAACCTCAACCTACTCTCCCATTACCTTACAAAACAGCAAAGCAGACTGTTTAATAACCAAAGGGTAGGAATTAGGTATTATTGCAAAACTTGAAACACATATTTTGTTTATCATCCTCAGATGGCAGGTATTATTTCTTGGAGAAATTTTCAAAGAAACTTTAACTAAAACAACTACAAAAATTTCTAACACATCAAAATTCGTTCCATTTAGTAATAGCTAGCTTTGCCAGTTTATAAGCAGAAAAAATCCTTGGCCTTCCCAACCTCTTTTTGAATTTTTGATTTTTTAAAAGGAAATGATGGTATCTCTCTGGAGTTGTTGGGAATAATAGGCATAACCTGTGACTTCATAATCCCAAAACTGTGTGATTATTATGTCAAGAAACCTAGATTTGGCAAGACTTATATCTTGTTACCATCATATCAGTTTAAGGATTAAGTTTTGTCCTCCCTTTTCCCAAAAGTGTCTTAAAGTGGTTTTAAAATATATATACTGGGCCAGTGAGATGGCTCAGCGGCTTAAGCGCGTGCCCGGCAAGCACAAGGGCCCGAGTTCGACTCCCGGGATCCACATACGAAAAAGGGGCCAGTGATATCGCTCAGCGGCACGGGCGCCTGCTGGCATGCGAGGTCCTGAGGTCGACCCCCTGGTACTCATAAAAAAATAAAATAAAATAAAATAAAATAAAATAAAATAAAATAAAATAAAATATATATACTTAAAAAGTAGTAAATTGGGAAAAGTGGAAGCAAATAAAAAGTTTACATTCCTATATTAAGCATAATGTGAAATACAATTTCATTAATTATCATATTTTGTTTTTACAAAAATGTTAAATGTCACTTTTTTGGATAATAGATTAAGGTTTCAATATCTTCCTTTCCCTTGTTTTTACTCTTTTGTACTTTACCACTTTTTTAGAATGAGCATGTATTAGTTTCATGATCAGAAAAGTAATTTAATTTGGCCTTGATAGGCAAGATAAGAAAGGAAAATTAGTCATTTACATAGTTAGAATCAGAAAGAAGGAAGTCTATCAGTTCCTTCAAGAAAATAACAGTCTTTCTAGTACTGGTTTTCCCCTGGATGGCTGAACCATGTAATGTACTTCGACTTCAACATAATTTCTTAGTATAATATGCTAACAATAGCTAAAAATGCTTCCTGTATCATTGTCCCCCAAAAACAATAGGTACAAATGATTCTGTAATGGGCTAAGATTATGTGATTCAAGAATGGATGTTAAGTGGATAAATTTTATGTCTTTGGTCAATAATTCCTGAGAATCACTATGAGATAAGCCCCAGGGAGTATAAAGGCCCAGAAACTGGGACTGGTGTGATGACATGGAAGTGGAAAAAGGGCTCAGAGCTGGTTCTAATCTCTTGGAGTATCTGAGGATGCTAAACAAAATATGTGTTTAAAGTTTTGCAATAATGTTGTATATACCTCCAGAATTGCTGAGGTATCTGGCCCAGATAGTTGATTTCTCGTTTTTATCCAGTTTAAACTATAGGCATATTGTGGTTACAGAGGAAGACAGAGATCTGGTGGAAGTGAAATGAGTATCACTCTGACTTCGTTACGTGCCATCGTACTCATCAATAAAGTCGTAAAGTATTGTTAGTCAAGAGAGTCACTCTTATTGGTAACAGAAATTATTGCAGAACTCACTGCCATATGTCTTGACCGTCCAGTGAGGCGCCCAGCAAGCGACCATCTGATGAAAGCTGCTCATATGAAACTCGTGCTGCTCTTGTGATTGCCATAAACACTACTGCCAAAAACACACGAGTAATAAAGAAATGCAATGCTACCTTCTCACAAAAGTATACGCAGATTGTTATATGTTTATTCAGCAAAAAGTCTAATAGAAACTTCATCTAATGACATCAGGAACTCTAAATCCATCTCTTTGCTTAATAATTCAAACCAAGCATGGGCCCCAAACTTATGAAATCATTTGTATTCTTTCTCTTCATCTTTTTTTTTTTTTAAACCACTGTTGAAATATTCTCTGCCTTACATTTAGCTTTTGAAGCTAGATGAGAATGAATGGCAATTCATTCAATCTGGCTTTAGGAGTGTTCACTTCATGAGCAGGTCTTGTTTTTTTGTCATTAATCTGATATCTCTGGACGCTTAACCACCCTAACCAGGAATGCACTTGCACACTCAGTTGTGTGATCTCTGTCTTTCTTTTCAGTACGGGGGGGGGGGGGGTCTTTGCTGAAAACGGTCAAAATAATTCTAGCCAAGAAAAATCTATACACCAGAAAAGATATTCTCTAGAACTAAATGTAATGTCAGAACTGAACATGTTCTCTATCAAACCAAAAGTGTATTCTTTTCACTGCCAAGGACTCTGGAGCTAAGTCAAAAAACAATGATGGGAACAACTTTGAACCTCCCACAGGGGAAAGTGGTTTAGGAAAGTTTTGGGTTCCTGTAAGCTAAGGTCCTGATGCTATATATAAGCTTAGGAAATGGTTTCTCAGCTGTACCGGAGCCCCAAACCAGACTGAATTACTGCATGTGTCTTTGTAACAACATTAGGAGATTCTACTGCCTGTTTTGTATATACTGTGATGATAGTATGATTCAAAGTTGTTCCCATCATTGTTTTTTGACCTTGCTCCAGTGTCCTTAGCAATGAGAAGATACATATTTTGTTTGTGATGTCATCTACCTGTGACGATAGTATGATCCTAGTAGTGGTGTTACATTTCTAGAGCTGAAATCTACAAAGCAGATCCCTTCTAATACTGACTTTCTATGATCCAGTCTCTTCCACAGAGACTCGGGGGGCACTATGCTGTGTGGTGTACAATAGGAAGTCACTTTGCCCAGGGGCCTTTTGTTGGTCAATTCCGAAGATGAACTCCCAAGACTCTAGATCTCAAGTTGCTGCTGATCTTTGTTTATACAAAATGTTTGTGATATGGTTTCTAATGGCACTTACGGGGTAGGATCTAGCCAAATCAAAAACAATGTCAATATGATAGGCCTAGAGTTCTCTGAAGGAATAATTCTCTCTTTTGAAGAAGTTGATAAATTAAAGTTAGCTCCAAGATGAAGCAGAGAACTTCTTTTCCCAAGTACTTCCAACCATATCTCAGCCACCCCTGATTTGGTCTTGGCCTCTCAGGAACCCTCTGAGACAAGTAGGAACGGGGCATAGAGCCTATAATATCTTTGGGGTATATGTCACAAGAATTGGTGGGCCAGTCCTACAATGTAATCAATGTGGTCCCACCAGAATGCTTTGCTTTCTGTTGATTTAATTAGTTGCTGAAATTTTAGTTCCCCTTGATGTTTATTAACTAAGAGTCATCTAGCATCTTAATCAATATGTTAAGGGTATTTAATTAAAGCCATCACCTGACCTATTTTTAAATGAGAGATACTGATGTTGTCTTTGATTTATAAGAAAGGAAGCCAACTTGGGTAAAAGTTAAGAACATTACTAGATGCTGAGCTAAACACCTGTACCTGACCCAGAATCATGTGGTATTTGAACTGCATGACCTGAGTAGCTGGGCTTCATTGCCTGTCTGCAATTGCACTGGAAAGTGAAAGCTAACCTCAGAGTAATACAACTCTTTCTGAGTTCCAACATTTTTTAATTTGAAAAATAAGTAGCACGAAATTGTCTATATTTATGGGGTGCCATGGGGTGTTTTGATATTTTTTTTGAGTTAAATGTTCCACTATCTGGACAAATATGAGTCAGATTAGAAGCATCAGAGTATTTGTTGAGTTTTCTGGAGCCCCTCAATTCTGGCTACATTTTTCCATCATGGGGTATTGTCAGCTCTGTTTAAGTAACATAACACTCCATAGTAACAGAAGATGCCAATTTTGTCAGCCTCTTCAAGTCATCTGGAGGCTCTCTGCCATCTTGGAGGAGGCCACAGCTGGTCACACTCCAGAGGAAGATGGCAAAACTATACTGGGAAAGCCAATGCTCCATAAACAGGATTTTGAACTTTTTTTGCGTGTTCTTTTGGTCTTATCCTCAGCACAAGGAAAGACCAAGTCATCCTGGGTGATGCACTCAAGTCTACTTTTTTTGAAGAAAAGCCCAGCAAGTTTTCTCTGCTCAGCCAAAACGCAGCTCCCACTGAGGCTCTCACTTTCTTCTCAACCATAATTCCACTTCTGAACAAGGGTGGGGCTGACCATGGGGGTGAGGAGGTGCCAGAAAGGCCACTGAGGGCAAGAGGCTTGTTTATGCTGTTTCAGTGGAAACTTTAATGTCACAGAGCTGACAGGAATCAACACTTAAAGTTGCACATGTTGGAGAATACACCCCTTGTCACTTGACCCTTAGAGCCACCCAGAGAAAGACACTGGATTATACTTGAGGAAATGTAAATCCAAAGATATTAATTGACTGTCCCATGATCACACATACTAAACACCAGGTATGGAACACAAACCTCTTTCTTTTCACTCTAAATCCTTTATGTTTGTTCCTATGCCTTACGACTACCAATTTCTACAAGTCCTTTTCCTATCCTCTAGTTTAATCCACTCTCCCACAGAGCAGAAAGGATGTTCCACGGCAAAGCTGTCTAAACTACTTCCCCCTCTCATAATGTATTAACAGAAAAGTAATTAATTCAAGAAATATTCATTGCCAGGTATGGTGGTGCATGCCTGTAATCTCAGCGCTCTGTGAGGCTGAGGGAGAAGTAACACAAGTCTGAGCCCAGCCTGAGCAATTTAGTAACTTAGTGAGTCCTGTCTCAAAAAATGAAAATATTTTAAAAACCGGAGGTGCAGTCCAGTTTGAAGGTCCTAGGTTCGTTTGCCAGTACGTTCCTACATACAAATATTAACCCGTAAAAATCTCCCTGCCCCCTATGAAGCTTACTATTTAGTGCAAAATACAGATAATAAATAAAACAAACAAGTATATAGTATATTAAATGGTGACGGTGTTAATGGAGGAAAATGAAGCAAGAGATGGAGATAGGGAGTGTTTGTCAGGGAAAATATGGGCCATGTGCTACCTGCAGGAAGACCATTGTAGATGAAAAACTCAAGTGCCAAGGACTTAGAACACCAGTGGGAAGAATAGGGGGGCTGTTGATCAAAGAACAGCAAAAACTGATTTCAGAGTATCAGAGAGAGGATGCGGATGTACTAGTTCAGTGGTAGGTGACTTGCTTAGCATGTGAGATGTCCTAAATTCAATCCCCAGAATCACACACAAAAAAAAAAAAAAAATGAAGAAAGGAAGGAAGGAAAGAAGAAAGGAAGCAAGAACAGAAGGGAGGAAGGAGAAAGGAAGAAATAAAGAGAAAGAAAGGAAGGAAGCAAGAAAGGAAGCAAGAACGGAAGGGAGGAAGGATAAAGGAAGAAAGGAAGAAAGGAAGAAATAAAGAAAGAGAAAGATAGAGAAAGGAAGGAAGGAAGGAAGGAAGGAAGGAAGAAAAAGAAAGAAAGAAAGAAACAGTATCAAGAGCCTTTTCATGGCCCACATAACGACTTTGGCTACTACTGTATGTGAATTAGGAAACACTTGGACAGGAAGGGGAGGGGAAGTAAAAAAACTTAAGATGTGATACAAATGTATACCATCTCCCCAAGATAAATGTAAGTATTATGTACCAAAAACATCTACCAATAAAAAGAATGATATAATTTGTTTTGACATATTTTGCAGCAGCTAGGTTAGATAAACTCAAAGGAGGAGAAAGCAGCAGCAGAAGATTCATTAGAAAGCTATCGCAACAACCCAGGAGAAAGATAATTATGGTTTGGACAGGAGATAGGATTGGAGTGAGGAGGTGGACTCTGAATATATCGATAGAGCAAAGAGGATCCACCGATAAATAGGATGTAAGATGAGTCACAGTGGTGGGTGGAGAACAGGACAGGATGGATAGGATGCCCAGGATTCTGAGCTGGAGTTCCAGTCCCATCAAACATTTATAGTGCTACCTGAAGAAAGTCAGAGAAAAGCTGGGGAACTCATTTTTCACCCCCACAGAAATGGGATTAAATAACTCCCCACCTCACAGGGCTCAAATGAGTATGGTGTCTTTGAAAATGTTGATGGGCTTGGATGGTGTCAGGTGACCTTGTGCAAGCTAAATAGCCTAAGCAACCAAAGGGGAAGGAGGTGCTGAGATCAAATTTGGAATATTTTGAGAATAAATTAAAAATTTTAAAAAGATGAAAACATTATAGGTGTGAGGAAATAATTTTGAAAGCTTTATTTGAAAAGATAGAATCTTTTTTTTTCTTTTGATTAGTTAGTAAGAACCATAGAGCAATTGCACAAATGTTATTGTTTTTCCTTTAAAACAGAAGATGTTAATGTAGAGTTTTTGTGTTTTTTTTTTAAACTAAAAACCCCAGTATTCAGGTTTAATTGCAGTGTCGACACTTTGAGATAAATATTAGGTTTGGGGCTGCAATTTGGCATTCAGTCTCTAAAAGTTTTGCCATCACTGCCATAGAAGAAATTTGGTTCAAGAAGAATGTTTTAATTCTGGTAATTTCTAGTAGTAATATGGATTTAGTTCTCTTTGAACCTAGATTTGTGAATTATCTTGTTAGTGATAAATGAATACCTACCCCCCCACCAAAGAAGCTGTCATATTCAGTTTCAATTTTAGTTAAGCACAAAAGGCTTCTTTTGTTTTCCTGTCTTGAGTAGGTTTACCATCACCCTGGAATTTTTCTGAAATTTTATGAAGAAATGTGATTGTATAATTTGAAGTGTCTCAAAAGTTTACAACTTTCCCAGTTTTGTTTAAACATTCAAAGTCTGAGCTACCTCTTTCTAATTCACAAGTACAAAAAAGCACTTGTAATTGAAAGTTCATGATGAGTGTGGGAGGGTTGTTGAGCCCTCTGAGGGTGAAAGGGAAGGGGCCGTAGGGAAGAAGGCAAGGCTGCGACCTGCACGCTGACCCACCTTCCCAGCAGAGAGGCATGCTCTGAATCACCCTCTTTATTTCTCTATAACCTTCCCAAGTCCCCACCAAACATACCAGACCTAAATCCAAGGGTCTCCGTATTCTGAAAACTAACCGATGAGCCATTTAATAAGCCACTTTAAGTTAAATTATTAGTGATGAATAAGAATCAGTCCTAGGGCTTTCAAAAGACTCCGAACTTCGAAGAGGAGCTCCAGAAAGGCAAGGGCCTAAAAAAAGTGCTGACTGAGCAGTAAAACGTTTAGGCACTGTGAAGATAGTCCTCTAGGAAGAAATTACTTTGAGAAAGGCTCATGAAATCTCATAAGGTAGTCTCTTTTGCCTATATTTTAATCCATCAGTGTTTAATATTGTCTCCAAGACCACTTCAGGGAATCTTTGAAATTAAAATCATTGTCATAATAGCACCAATATATGATTTACCCTTTTCACCCTCATTCTCTTTCAAGAGTGCCCTGGAGTTTTCTAGAAGCTATATAATCTATGATGTTGACTATAGTTTGACAGATAAGAGAATGCAAGTTGGTCTATTTTTGTTTTTAAAAATTTATCAGTTTTTATTCCAAATGTGGTATCTATCAACAGACATAGTTCTCTTTACAAAAACGCTGAGGGTCTTTGATATTTTTGCATGCATAATGGGATCCTGAGATCACAGTGTTTAAAAATGGCTGCAGTCAGTTGTCTTGTCTGATCTAGCACCAGTTCAGCTGAAATACCAGAAATATAGCAAAATATAGAGAGATAATTCCTAGTATATGCAAAATTGTGTATACCAATCCATTTGCAAAAGTTGGTATCTAAAAGCAGAACCAAAAAAAAAAAAAAAAAAAAAAGACAGATGAAAGTGCCCCACAACTGATGGCGTTAGGTCAAAAGGAGACAGGCATGGAATATAAGGAGCTCACACTATCCAGATCAGGGACCTTTGGGGATTTCGTGACTAATCAGAAATACCAACTGTATCTTTCAGAGAGAAGGACTAGAAAGGAGGGGAGGGTTTCATAGGCAGAGAGAAAAATACAAGAATTACAGCTCATTTCTACATTTTCCAAGAGAATACCGTAAATCAAATATTTAGAATTTATACTTTTAATTGTTCAGCATTTTAATACAAATGTAAGAAATAATACAGAATTAAATAACACATGAAAAGCTTAAATATTCAACTCAACAGTGAAAACAGACATACATTTTAATTCCTAGGTCACTGAATAAAGACAGAAGAAGCAAAAGATATTGGAAAAAACCCCACTGGTTTGGTCTTATAATTATTTATGAAATCAACATTGTTCCATTAGTTAAAAAATATTTTTAAAACAAAGGAATTTTATGTTCATACTTGCCTCTTCCTCTTTTGTGAAAAGTTAGCTCATGTAAAAAGAAGCCAGGAGTGACAAAGCATATGAATTGGCTAACAGCTATACAGGAAATCTCTTAAATGTTTTCATAATATATTTTCATTATATTAGGCTGAGTTCAGAATGACCTAAAACAGGGGTGGGGTCATATTATGAGACAAAAAGGCAAGGAAGCATGCTTCTTTTAAATTGTGCCCCATTGTCTAACACTAACAATATTTATCCTTCTATAAAAATAAGTTAAATAGATAAGGGCGTCAATGTTATTTCACAATACATTCTGTCCTTGACATAATAAGCCTTATAGAAGCACCTGAAGAATGGCAGGGAAACCAAGGGTTCCGGCAAGGTCAACGATTAGCAAAACAGCAAGCAGGGAGTGGACTAGATAAGAAATCACAGGGAAACGGACTCATGGACCTAAGAACAAAGAAGAGACGGAACACCGACAGGAGGCAAAAGGTACTCTCAGAAAAGTTCTTTGGACCTCATTGTATTCTTCTCTCTTTTCACGTCTTCCGTGGCTTATTCTCCTGTTTTCCTGTAATTACATCAATTCTGAGAGCTGCATGTAAATTATTCGGTCCAACTCCTTTCTATTCTGGGTAAGGACATGAAAGCTCATTGAGGTAAATTCACTAACATAAGGTTCCCGCCTATAGGAGTCGCGGTCAACCTGTGAGTTCAGCGCTCCAAATTCTAAGTCCGGTGCCCTTTCAGTGTCAATGCTGCACTGCTTTACAAAATCAAGTCCTACAACAGACCTGACAGACAAATGACTTCAAGTTGGAATTCAAACACTGTGTAGCTTAAATGGCAGTGAAAAATCATAGATTTCTTAAAACACTCGCTTCTGCCTTGTCTGCACTTTTAGATCCCTTGCAGAACGAACTGTTTTCTTCCTGCTGTCCTTTTCCATCGGATTCAAGTAGACCAGGGAAAAACTTTCATGGTTCTGTGTAAGTCCTCTAGGGCTCTGGATAAAAGAAAGACCAATATTTTAACTTTTCATATTTTTTCTTCTCTTTCTTTTTACTTCTTCTCTGTTTGCTTATTCCTTTTATTTTCTTGGAAATACATCAGTTCTTAAACTGATGTAAACTGCATAACACTTTCTGGCCCACCTCCTTTCTACTTTGGATGAGGATGTTGAATATTTATAATTTTTATCTTAATATATTTTAAACCAAAGGATTAAGAAAAGTAGAAACCTCCTAGAATATATTTCACTGGTAAAGATAAGGGTGTAGACATCCCTAATCCAATGTGATGTAAGTGGACTATGATTTTCTTTAAAATGACATGCCTAATCCCAGGAAATAATGGTTTGAAGAATCACCTAAGACCACAAGTAAAGGGACATGTTCAACAGTTCCAAATTATCTAAATACATTTTACTGATAATACCTTGAGCTTTGTTTCTTATGGCTAATAATTTGTGGACAGCAGGATAGGAATGGTAATAAAGAAGACAGAGAGTTTTCAAAGAGCATTGCTTTTCTAACACAGAAACTGGGAAGATGCAGGCCTTCCTTAAAGGCATGTAGACAATGAAATAAAAGACCTAGAATTTTATCTTGGCATTACCTGTCATTGTCTGTGTAATCTATACCAGGAACTACAAAGTTCTGCACATTTCAGAAAGAAAACAACATTTCTAACATCAGCTATGCTTTCCTCTTCAAGTTATTCTCTTTTATTGTATGCTATATAATATTTCCTTATAGATACATTCTCATGTTTAATAATATATCCTTAATTGTTAGTTCACTTGTGGTTTCTCTATCTCTGGTCTGCAATCTCCAAGTGGCAATGTCCTGTATTAGTCACTGCAATACAACCCATAATAATTACAATGCATTTGAAACACTTATTAATAAATATTTATAAAATGAATAAACAACTTGTGATGCTTGGTTTCATTTTCTATAAGATGGAAATAGCAACATCTTCCTTATAGATTGTTGTGAGAAATATATTCAACAATTTTTTTCTAGAAGTCTAGTCCTTTTGTCACATGAAAATAAGTTTAAATATTTAAGAAAATTCTTTCTGTCTTTTATATCCAATCACTTTCCTACCTCCAAAGTTTTCTTCTCTGAAATCTAAGCACTTTTGCCCCTCATTAGTAATACTATTCATTTTGGATTACCAATTAGCAACCAAAGAATTTACAGTCTTTTGTCTGACTTAACTACTGACTAAAACTCAGAATAATTATCCAAATGACAGCATGATTTCCTTTAAAGAGCATTAAGATAAGTTGGATTTTTTTCTCTTGTCTTTCAATCTCTTAACCTTGTGTTTAATTGCTTGATTTTGCATTTGGTTAAAAAAAGTGTTTCCTTTTTCTAAAATAAAGTTTCTATACTAAATGTATCTATATGCTTCCCTTCCCCTGAAAGGGAGTATTCATGCCTAGAGAGTCTGACTGTTTTTGTGTGTGTGTGGTCTATGAATATCTGTTCACTTTTTAAAACTGGATCATCTATGAATCACCATTGTTATGAGGGAAAAGAAACCATAAGGTGTGTTTAAGGTATGTAGAATAAAAGAAGGAGGAATTGTGTAACGGAGAGAAGAGTACAGCTAAGTCATGGTAAGGACAGGAGGAACTAGATGGAAAATACATGAGTCACTGCTTTTGGGCATCCTAGGGCAGCTCTGGATCCGTAGCCACTTTCAGCCAGATGTTCTTCCTGACATCTGGCAGTTTTGGTTTCCTGGAAACCCATTTGCACCCATTCCCACAGCAGTAATTTCCTTCCTTCTACCCTCTGACTTGTGCTGACTTTAGTAAATAACTGTTTTTCTCATCCTAACACCAAAACCCCCAAAACCCAAAGGTCTAACCAAAATAATTCCCTTTCTTCAGAAAGAAACAAATAACATTACAATTGTAGGTCTTACAAGTTCATTTCAGTACACTCAGGTTTTTGGCACATGTATTTTCTGATCCTGACTCCCATGTTGGCTTATTTTCACTCTAAACTCCGCTCAAAGCTATTACTGAAATGACTAATGAGTTCACCTCTCCAAATACTCCTGCCCCTATGTCCAAATACATTCAGATTATTTCTGAGTCTTCTACCTCAAAGCCTGCCTGCTATAATTCCATTACCCTCCATTTACCTCTTTAAACTTGCTTCTCCTTTATTATTTGTACCATTCATGAAAATACACATTGATAAGTTCAAAAGGGACCATAGATTTACTAACAATAAAAACTAACATTTATGGAAACTTAGTATGTTGCATGGGTATGCTGGAGAACTACTGGCTTACACTGATGGTTAAACTGTTGGCAGCTTGAAATTAACCGTGGCAGGAATATTTGTACCACAAAGGGTAGCAAAAGAAACCCTATCAGCTTTCCCTCAAGCTGGTTTCCCAGCATATACTGGTATTAGGCAGTTGTGTAATTATACATATGCTCTTTTTAATCTTCACAACATTCTTACGAGATATTTAAAATTACCATCCTCATCTTCCAAATGAAGAGAAGCGTAGGTTAAATAGCTTGCCCAAAGCTACTCTGTGTATTTGCAGAGACAGAATTTGAACAAAATCACTGAGTAATTGGTCACAGTTGTAAATAAAAATGACTGAAAGGAAAACAACTAATCCTGTATGTCATTTATAATCATCCTCGCTGAGACTGACAGTTAAATAGAAATCAAATATTATATTGAATTTTTCAATTATTTCATGGAGTCTTGGATAAAAGAATTTTAGTTACACAAGAGAAATAAGTTCAAAGATTTATCATATAATGTGGTGGCTATAGTAACAATGTCTTTTTTTACTTGAAAATTACTGAGTATAGATTTTACTACACAGTTTTTTCACTGCAAAAAAATAAGTACATGAGAAACTGAGGTATTTATTAGCTTGATTTAGCCATTCCGCAATTTATATATATAGACAAACATCATGTTGTATGTCATAAATATATACAATTTTTTTGGCAATTTAAAAAATAAAGAATAAAAACTAATGATGCATACTTTTAAAGATTAAAAGAAAATGTTTATAGTATTTAATACAAAATCTTTAAAAGACTTACAAAACAAAAGGCTAGCCCTTTCTCTTTGTTGCATAACTATGGAAGAAAGTTGGAGAATTTACAAGAATTTACAAGACACTCTTAGAACTAGACATATTTAGCAGTCATAGTGAAATTCTGTCTTGTTTAGTAAGAAAACCAAGAGGCTCTTTTGTAGTGGTATCCTCTCCTTATTAGAAGCATCCATCATTATTGGTCATGAAATGCAAGATTTAACACTGAAGTGATTTTTGCAAAGCTTGTCTTGCGTGTTTGTATGCTAAATCTCATTTGTTCATTATTTTCTGGAGGAGATTATATTTTTAACAATATGATTATTAGGAGGAAACTAAATTCATTATTTAAATTATATCAAATACTCAGGGTTTAATTCTTAATTTTCTTTATATTTCTTACAATTTTTATACTTGATATATTTAGTTAAATCCATATATTTTATTACTGTTTTAAGAAAAGAACTGTTATAATAAAATGGTTCTAATGTACATGGGCTGTTAGAATCAATTTAGTTCTATAGGTAGGAATTTTAAAGAACTCTAAGAATCATCTAGAAAATGTTGAGAATCCTAAAATCAATAACAGCTTCATAACATGATTCTGCAGGCACTAGGGATACAGAATTCTTCATTTTAATGAGTTATGGTAAATGGAGAAAGATCAATTTGGTTATGCCTAATATCACTATATACAGTGATAAATATAATTTTATATCTTGATCTTCCTCAGCGAATTCAGTGGACTTACCTATGACTAAGATATTAAAAGAAGTCAGAATTACTTGCCTCTGTGAAGGGATGCAATTAGAGAGAAACAGGAAATATACAAGAACTGAAATCTAAGCTAAAATAAATAGGCTTCGTAAATTTACAGTAAGTGATGACTAACTAGGGAAAGGGGAAAAGCAGAAGTAATACTTTGGCATTATAGATTTGAGACAAGATATAATCTTGAAAGATCTTAAGAAATGAAGTCTTGCCTTATTGGAAAAAGATGGGGAATGAATAAGAAAGTCAAAGTGATGAATTCAGAGGTTGTGTGAGCAGGTTCTGATGTTCTTTGATATAGTGTTACCACGAACAAAGCTAAGGCCATGGAATTATAGAAATGAAATGCTTGCAATAGGGGGTGAGTTAATAGCTGTCCCTCTATGCAGCTCGCATCCACCCTTTTGTAGCATTTGTGGTAGCATATTAATGGTGCCCCCAAATGTCCACATCCTAATTCCAGAAACCTATGAATGTGTCATTTTACATAGGATAAATTTAAAAATCCTGAAAGGGAGAAATTATCTTGGATTATACAGATAGGCCAATGTAATCACTTGAGTCTTTATAATGGAGTGAAGAAGGCAGGAGAACCAGAGATCGATTCAGTACAAGACAGATCTAACTAGCCATTGGTAGCTTTGCAGATAGAAGGGGCAAAAGCACAAGGAATGTGGGCATTTCTAGAAGCTGGTTAAAGAAAGGAAAAGATTCTCCCCTGGAGTCTCCAGAAGGGAATGTGGCCTTACAGATACCTTGATTTGAACCCAATGAGATCAATGTTGGACTTGACTTCCAGAAGTGTAAGATAATAAATTTGTGTTGTAAACCATTAAGTGTGAAAATATGGTAAAGAAGCGATAAAACATTAATACAGCATCTATTATGTTTCCTCCTCAGTTAAGTCACACTAAGTGCTTTCATGAAGTAACCCAATCTTTTCCAGTTTAAAAACCACTAAGTTGGCTTCTCCTTCTAGTGGGGATGAAAGTTTGAATCTATTCAGAGCCAAATTTCCAATCTAGTCGTAAATCAACCAAAAGAAAACATCCACTCAAGATGAGTTCAAAAAATTAGGTTGATTGTCTATGATGATCTTTTCCAAAGTGAGACTTTTGAAATTGTTTCTGAGAAACCTGTAATTATTGGTGGGTTGCCTAATGAGAAATGAGAATATTCTCAACCTAAATTTAACTTCATAGTCCCATATGGGTAAGGCAGAAATGACATCACTGAGTTTTAATAGAAAGAACTATTACGAGGTGGTGGAAAATTTCCCTAGGAAATTTTAATTCTTCCTCACTTTCTATTTCAGTAATAAAGTTCCGGATTCACAAAGGAAAATGGCATATTCTTTGAAAGTTTATTAGTCTTACTGGTATAGTCTCTGGGGAAATAATTCTGATGATCCCATCAGGACTGGTGCAGAAAAGGGCTATTAACTCATCATATGTTCCCCCGAGTGTAGCTTTACAGCTAAAAAAAAAACCTATACCATGCTCTCTGTTATTATACACTCATAAGAAGAGTAAAGGGAGACTAACTTCCGTGCAAAGACAAGGCCATTCATTAGAGATTACTCCTCTGGACAGAACCTATAAATTTGCTCACACTTTTGTGGGCAATGAATAGTGACTATGATCTATAATAGGCTTTGTTTCGATCACTTAGCAAACAGAAAGTTGACCTCACTTAACAAATTTTCTCACTGGCTACTAAGTAGCTTCACAAAGATGATTCTTTTTCACACTTGATAAATTCAATACAAATTGATCTCCTCTTTTTTTATCTCACTACCACTAATTCATCTTTCTCCTTTACGTTGTTATCTCCTCTCTCTCTCTCCTCTCTGTTCCATTTTGTCTCTTCTATTTATATTCACATCATCATTTCTCAGGTCATCAGGTTCAGAACCCTGGTGTCAGTTTTGGCTAATTATGTTTCCTTGCCCATCAAAAAATTTCCAAAGATGATGGAAAGAAAAAGAGAAAAAAAACAAAAGTAAAGGTAAGGAAAATAAAAGGTAAATATATAGGACTATTCACCTTTCTCAGAAATTAGTCGTCAGAATTTATCAGTTGAAGAAATAAAAGTGTCACTATTTCCTATCATTTTTTCCTTCTCACAGTTTTCTGTATAACTTAAGGTTTTATCTTAATGAAATGCTATTTCCTTAACTCTGAGCATTTAAGCTTTCAGCATAATTGACACTTGGTTTTACTAGCTGTAAGAACATAGAATCATATTTGCTGGCTGTTAAAATTTTTGAAATTAGTTAAAAAATCAACTCATTCAAAATATGCTTCTGGGCTGGTGAGACGGCTCAGCAGCCTACGCGCCTGCCAGGCAAGTGCAAGGGCCCGAGTTCAACTCCCAGAACCCACATACAAAAAAAAGGGCTGGTGATATCGCTCAGCGGCATGGGCGCCTGCTGGCGCGCGAGGTCCTGAGGTCGACCCCCGGTACCCACAAAAAAAAAAATATATATATATATATATATATATGCTTCTGAACATTCACAGAAATTGACTGAATTGGCCATATATTATGAAGATATCATCTATAAATGGCAATCCTAGTGCTTACAAGATTCAACACAAGTTGGAGTGTTCATTTCATAAATGAGGAAAAACTTTGGCAGAGAGACAAACTGGCTCTTTTTGCTGCAAGAATTAGATAAGGGGGCCGGTGAGATGGCTCAGCGGTGTAAGCGCCTGCCTTGCAAGCGCGAGGGCCCGAGTTCGACTCCCAGAACCCACATACGAAAAAGGGGCCGGCGGTATCGCTCAGCGGCACGGGTGCCTGTTGGCGCGGGAGGTCCTGAGGTCGCCCCCCCGGTACCCACAAAAAAAAGAAAAAAGAATTAGATAAGGCATTGAACAATTATATATCCCAGAAAACCCAAGACTTGCTTAATGAACAAAGGGCAACTATTTTGCAAATATCCCTGTGTAGTGGAAATTACCTTGTGCTTGAATAGATTGTATAATACTTGTCCAAGAGGGACTTTTCAATATGAATTTGGATATACTTTTCTGCTTACACTTTCCAAAAGAATGGTACGATAAGGTCAGTTTAAAATGGGTGCACCTGATAACAATAGTTCCTTTCAAGTCAGCATACCAGAGAATCAGTAATGACGGAAAAACCATTCTGGCAGAGGTCGGGAGACCAGGGTTGTAGTCCTAGCCTGCTTAAAGAATCTGTGTGATCCTAGAAAAGTGGACTTCTTTCCCTAGGCATCTGTTTCCTAATTGGAAAAGTGAAATGTTTGGATAAAATAGAGTAAAAGAGACTTCTGCCTCTGATATTCCATGGAGTGATTATGAGTTCTAGGGGCTTAGGTTTACATGCAATAAGATTATCTGATCTGTAATTGCTTCTCTCAAACAGAACAAATTACTTTATCTATTTTTGCAAAAGGGCCACTGACACTGAAGAGCTGTTCTTATTTTGTAAATTCACAAGAATTTATCGGTGTTTATATAAGGCTGATGCAAAATGAAATAGTCAAAAAAACTAGAACATAGGGGCCGGTGAGACGGCTCAGCGGCTTAAGCGCCTGCCCAGCAAGTGCGAGGGCCCGAGTTCGACTCCCGGAACCCACATACGAAAAAGGGGCCGGTGATATCGCTCAGCGGCACGGGCGCCTGCTGGCGCGCGAGGTCCTGAGGTCGACCCCCCGGTACCCACAAGAAAAAAAAAAAAAAACTAGAACATGAACGATATAGTCTATGAAATATAAAATGAAAATAACATAGTACTTTAAGGATATTTTTAACCAAAATCTAAAATAATACTAAAAATAAACATTTTTTTCCTGCCCTGACCCTGACCTTCAGTCATCTGAGATGGAGGGAACTCCCATATTACCCCTTAACCCTAGGAAATTCCCATTTCATATGCGATAAACTTCACATTTGCATTCGATACTTTGTGCATTGTCCTCAGAAGCCCAAGAAATTTAATTCTTTCCATGTAGGTCACATCTCTTGTATAATGTCTCATAATATCTTAGAGTTGCCACAGATGAGGTACTGAATTTAAAATAGGAGAAAGGGAATTGAAAAAATCATTTAAAAAATGTATCCATTTTCCTCTTCAGTCATTCATTAATTCATTCAATAAATTAATATTTTTGAACACCTGCTATATATAAGATGCTGTGAGAGATGTTGTGGGGGATAAAGAGACGTTCACAACCTGGAGGGGCAGTATGACATGACACAATTACTGTTAAGTGTGGATCACCTGTATATTGCCGATAGTGTTTGAGGCATCATGAGAGTTAACATAGGAAGTGCTATTTAATGAGTGATCATATTGAACAATTTCACAGTCTCTTAAATGGGCATCTGGCTTGTGGAATGCTGTAAAAAAAAAAGATTGCCCTTATTAACAAGTAGAGAGCATCCTGAATGGGTGCCAGACTTTTCTTTGTTTCTGCCATCAAATGACCCATTGTGACCAAGTAAACATTCTCTTCATTTCTTCTCATGAACCCTTACTTTCAACATATAAAATAATTAACATTTAAACTGTCTTAGCAAAAGGAAGGAAGAAATGTCCAATTGCAAGAAAATTGCCACAAAGCATTTTAAAAAGGGCATCAACATTTATGTACTTTGGAAACAACAAACAAAACACACTATTTGGCATCCCCTTATTTATATTCAGGTAACCCTCAAATTATCATTTTAAAAAATCATTTAACTTGGTTCACTTTTCATATTCTCTGCGGTGACTCACCTCGGCCTTGATTCCGATGACGTTTCCAGTATAATAAGATTGATATTAAAACCAGGAGAATTACCAGGGAAATGATGCTTAACAATAATGGAATTGAAAACCAAAAGCCTGTGGACAGTGAAAGGGGAAAAAAAAGAAATGGAGTCACAGGAGGAAGCAGTTGAGGCAAAAAATGATAAAGCAACAGTAATGATGACTTTTTACTAGAGTTGAGCTTTCAGTTAAAGTCATCCTAAAATACATACCTCATGAAGTCTATATTCATGACTTTATATGATTTTAATAACATTTAGGTAACATCAATAGTAGCTGACATGTTTTATTCAGTTACTGCATCATAAGTCTTCACATTTAGTCCTCAAAATATTCCAACAGTTAGGTATTATTTCTCCTCTAAGTACTAACTGACCAGTCCAGACACTGCTTAACTTCCATAGCTTCTGAGGTCAGATGAGATCTGGTACATTCACAGTGATAATGAAATATACCAAATATACCATACCACCGTAACAATGTCTGGCAGTAGACAGCTATTATTATCTAACAGATAACAATAAAGTAAAACTGAGCTGCAGAGAAGTTAAGTGAACTCTAAAATCAGAGTAGGAAGCTGGGCCAAGGGAGGAAGATTGCTGAATCCCACACCAGTCTGGGCTACACAGTGAGTTCAAAGCCAGCCTAAACTATATAACGAAATCCTGTTTCAAACAAAACAAAACAAAACAAAACAAAACAAGTCAGTATAGTAAATGGAAGGGCCAAGACTTAGTCAAAAGTCTGTTTGCCTCCAGAGCACATGGTCTTTGCCATACTCTCCATTAAGGTAATATATTTATTGAAGAAACTTGGGAATATACTGAGAAGTAAAAAAGGAAAAAAAAAAAACTCATGAATCTCATGATCTCAACTCTCAGAAAAACCCATCTCAATGTTTTTATTGCATTTCTTCAAATCTATGCCTGTTATTAACTTTCTTTCCAGTAGTCGTTAAATACAACTTGAACTAAATATCAGCTCCTTGGTATCACTTTGTAGCACACAGGTGAAGGAAGGACTCCCTGATTTGTAAGTGCCCAGAATCTTCTCCATAAAGAAATTTGTCACATCTGACAAGTTAACGGAAAACCTTCAGACGGGGATTTAATTTCTACAGTTCCAGAGCTTTGCATAATGCTTTTTTTTTTTTTATGTGGGTACCGGGAGTCGATCTCAGGACCTTGCGCTTGCCAGCAAGCACTTGTGCCACTGAGCGGTATCACCAGCCCTTTTTTTTTCCTTTATGTGGGATCCGGAAGTTGAACTCAGGACCTCGCGCTTGCCGGGCAGGCACTTATGCCATTGAGCCATCTCACTGGCCCAGCATAATGCTTTTATTATGAAAGGTTTTTGTAAATGTTCACAGAATAAACAAATATTATACAAATGTTATTAAACAGTGTATGTGATATAATTCAAATTTAGCTCCTAGAAAAGAAGATATGTTCCTCTTCAGGTTCTTGTTTTTCAGGGAAATTTAGTTTCTGCTTTGCATAAACCCAAGGATCTCTTCACAAATACCCAAATCTAACACAGCCAACTTTATTGACTAAATTTATCTAAATACTCACGTGCTGGTTAGTCTGTTTTCAGGGACTTGTAAAAATGCCTACAGGAGATGTTCTTTAGAAGCTACGACACCGGTGAGGCACACACAGCTTATTATTGAGTGCTTCATCCGGAGTTAGAGATTCAGATCTACATAGGGAAAGTAAACTGTGGCTGTCCCTCAAATATCTCATCTCTAAAATCATCACTCAACCCACATACGAAAAATGGGCTGGTGATATCGCTCAGCGGCACGGGCGCCTGCTGGCGCGTGAGGTCCTGAGTTCGACCCCCGGTGCCCACAAAAAAAATAAATAAATAAAAGTAAAATCATCATTCCCATTTCTCTTCCATGAATAATTCTCCTATCTTGTATTAGTGAGGCCCAGAGATAGCGGCCTAAAAGGAAACACAAGGGAGTAAAGGGGGACTGGAATGGGAGATAGTTTGTTTTAAAAGGAGTGGAAGATGTATCAGAGCAGCCCTTCTCTAATGTAGATTACGCCGAGATTTCATCACATAGGTATGTCTTCCGGAAACTTTCACTCCCCTCAGATTGAACTGATGCCTCCCTCTCCCACCTCAGACCTGCCACTGTGCACCGCAGCTTTTTTATGGAAGCAATTAACACGAGGTTTTACAATTGCCCAGATGCTGCTCTGTATTTCCTAGCAGACAGGAAGTTCTCTGAGAGCAGGAACTAAGTCTTATTCATTTCTGAATTTTTTGTACTCAACCCAAAGTATGGCATACAATAGACAGTAAATCTTAGCAGAATGAAAGAACCAAACAAATGAATGGATATCAACAAAAGCGTTTCACATTTACCAAAGTTCAGCAGTCTCCCTGACCTGTGATTTCACTTTCCATGATTTTGGTTACTCATAGTCAACCGTGGTCCAAAACTATTACATAGGAAATTCCAGAAATATACAATTCACAAATTTTAAATTGCATAATATCTGAGTAATATAATAACATCTCACAACTCCCACCGCCCTAATCCATCCCACCTTTATCCAGTGTATTGACACTGTATATACGACCTTTCCGTTAGTCACTTAATAGCAGACTTGGTTATCAGACCAACTGTCACAGTATCACAGTGCTTGTGTTCAAGTAACCCTTATTTTACTTAATAAGAAACCCAAAGCACAAATATTTATGAAAGAATATTATTATAATTGTTCTATTTTGTAATTCTAGTTCTTAATCTCTTACTGTGCCTAGTTTAGAAATTATACTTTATTATATGTGTGTATATATGTATAGGACAAAGTATCATAGATAAGGTTCAGTCTTATCTGTGGCTTCAGGCACCTACTGCGGGGGCTTAGAATGTATCCCCTGTGAACAAGGGGAGATTATTGTAAAACTTGATTTATTTGCTTTCTTAGCTCTCTTTTATTTTTCTTACTAACATCTTTCTCTCCCCAGTCATCTCCTTTACTGAGCAGATAGAAAACCTTAAGAAAATATTTACCACCTTCCTTAGCTACAATCATATCCATAGCTACAATCATATCCATCTTTAACCAACTTCTCTTACCTTTGTTCAGAGTTTTCTTGTAGTCAGTCACGGCCCCCAAGTGCAGGACCTGGCAGATCACCTCCTTCCCAACCTGACTCTTGCCATCTTTGACCTGGAGGATGCTTGTGACAGATGTGGTGCCATTGGGATGCAAAACACTCTCAGTACTATTCTCAATCCCTGACCCAGTGACCTTCCAGGAGATCACAGGCGCCGGGCGGGCAGTGGCAGAGCAAGTGATGTTTAGTTGATCTTCAAAGAAACTGTAGTGAAGAAATACTATGGGCTGTACTGGGACGGGAAAAAAAAATAAAATAAAATAAATATATATATATATATGACCTACCATCAGTAAAGCAGCTAGCCTGAATTCTGAACTCTCTTCACAGAACTGAAAGAAAGATCATCACAGAAAGCAAGATGTGATGGCTAGGTAGATAAGGTAGCATATCCCACCCCACTGGGGACATCTCAGTTTTCTGGATGCACAGAAGATATTGAGAAGTTATATGATAATCTTCTTTCCCAAATAGGCCGAAGGATAATTATTCTGTTCTCCCTTTGCAGGAGCAATGCAGCATCTCTGGCTTCTTCAAATAGCTAGATAATAACTCCCAACCAGCACCTCCATATATGTAAACCGCACCTACCAGAAGCATGGGAGCAGGTAACATAACAGAGAACTTAAAGGGGTTGCTGCTTAGTGATAGCCATATTATGCTTGAAGCTGGATCAGTGAGTAAGCCACAAAGAAAAAAATGGGAAATGCCTGCTTGGATTTTACAGCCCAAAGCCAGAAAAATCAAAGTAGTTAGAAGGATCTTGGAGATCACCTGGTAGAGTTAAGGGAAAATAACTGACTTATGAGAAAAAGATAATTTTCAGGCCAGCCGTAGCTTGTTCCCTTTTAAAAGTTCACTAACTAATGACTTCATCTTCACTGGAGTATGTAATTTATCTCCACCAAGCAGTGCATGCCATTCTTTCTGTGTTTGGCTTTGGTGTTCACATAATAATTACAGGGGAATGCTAAATGAAAGCTGGTCTGTCCTTTTAGGCTTAAGAGGTGGGTGGATGGCAGAGGCCAGAGGGAGTGGAGCTGTGGAACTCCAGCTGTGACCAAAGAGGGCCCAGATTGCAAATAAACACTGGAAGAAGAGAGTTGAAAGTGAAAACAGGTGAATATGATTATGTGGCCAGACTAAGTGTCAGGGTCCTCTAGGGATTCAAAGAATGGCTTAGATGGAAGGTATAAGGTGTGATTAGAAAGAATAAGTGTGGAAGAGAAAAGTATTGCTAGCTAAAAGCTTCAGAGGAGTTTGGTTTTCTGAGAAAAATTCAAAAGATTATGAGTAAGGGGGGGAGTAGAAAGAAAGATGAGAAAAAAAGAGGAAGAGAAGAAAAACGAACAGAAATGAGCAAAATAAGACATAAGAAAAAGACAAGACAGGAAGGAGGAAGAGATGAAATGGAGGGAAGAAAGGAGGAAAAGGAGAGATGGACAGGCAGAGGATGAAAGGTGGAAATCAAGAAGAAAGACTGACAGTATTCTGCAGAGTCCTCATTACAAGCAAAATAAGTGAAAGAAACCTGTATTTGGTGTTGGCATAACTCCCTTGCATTCTTACCTACTTATTTTCCTTTTCTTCCATGGCAGTATTCTTGGGATGCTCAAAGTCTCAGCTTTAAGATTTAATATTAAATATTACCATTCCTAATAACGCTATATAAGTGTCTTCCCCCTCCTAAAATCACCTTGATGAGGCCAATGCTCCAAAGTTATACCTTATTTCTAGTTACTAATCTTTCATTTCAGCTGTGTGTCAGTAAAGAGGAAAGAAATCTCATTAAACTAAGCTTATTGGATTTTAAAAGAAAGCTTATTATCCAGCTGCATCCCTAGCTGGCATCATTTCACATGTAAGGAGCCTCTGCCTTGTGTCCCCTTATCAACCCTGAAACAGCTATTCTGAAGCAGAATGGAAAGTACCACCACAACTGACTCTATGAGAGCCTCAATCTGATTCTGTCTTTAAATCCAAAAGGTTATAGTTGTAAGTGGTTCTAGAGATAATTTACTACTTCACCCTTATTTTCCAGGCAAAGAAATTCAAGTGAAGATAGCAGACAGGACCTTTCTAGGGTCATGTGATTGCGGAGAGCAAAGCCAGTTCTAAATCATATTGCTACTTCTGGAGAATTTGTTGCCCTTGTTGTTGTCCTAAATTTTCTCTACACCAAGATCTCTCAGAGAAAAGATAGTCTTAGCTAAAGAACTCAGTGGTTGCCACATGAGCACTCTAAAAACTGTAATTACTGCTACAGTAAACATGAAAAGCTAAGTGTCTTCCGTTGAACCTTTCTGTGATTAGGAAACTGAAACACTAGGCACTATAACCATGCCTAAACATTCTTGGAAATAGTATTTTCCAGCAGAAACAATGGATTCTCAGAGATTCTCACCATACAGGGTAAGGCAGGCTGTTCCTGAGATCTTCCCAGAGCCAAAGGTATTGAAGAGACACATGTAACACCCTTCGTCCTCCAGTGTTGCATTCCAGAAGGTGATGGCTGATTTCTGGAGTCCCAGCTCGGTGATGTTTACCCTGTCCTTATAGGCAGGCTGAACCACAACCCCATGGTTCTCACTGTAGGTGACCATGTTTTCTGGGCTTACAGCCTTCTTTTTCTGCCATGTCACAATTAAGGCTTCCTGGGAAGTTTGCAGAGAACATCTTAAGGACGCAGGTGTGTTCAGCAGCTTTCTTTCATCCTGGGTCACCACTTCCACTACAGTACCATAAAAGAACACTAATATTTTAAAACTGTAATACATACATACACGCACATATTTTCCTGATAACAAGTATAATGCACATTGAAAGTCAAAAATAAAAAATTGCAAAGAAGAAAACCAAAAAGGATTTAGATGCTTACAGTAAATACAGATTTCTTCAATCTTTGAAAGGAGAATAGTAGAATATAATAACAAGAAAGAAAATGCTCAGTGACAAGAAAATTTGAAGACTCTTGTAGGCTGGAAAAGAAGTAGAGTAAGATTAAAGATGAAAACTACCAGACAGGATATAAAACAAGTTAGAAGCAAGGAGCAAGAAAGGGCCAAAAGATGGTAAGTGATTAGTTTAAGTAAAGATGAAGCAGCTCTATCTACCACACACACACACACACACACACACACACACACACCCCTTACAAAGGAAGGAGGAAGCACAGAGGTGTCTGCCTCTGGAAAGCAGAGGTGAACACAGGCACATAAGATGGAAAGATAAATTGCACAGTGCTCTGGGAGGCTCGTCACTCCTGACAAAACCTTAAAGCTTTCACGCCCAGGGGCCAGTGACATGGCTCACCGGCTTAAGCGCCTGCCCGGCAAGCGTGAAGGCCCGAGTTCGACTCCCGGATCCCACATACGAAAAAGGGGCCGGTGATATCGCTCAGCGGCACGGGCGCCTGCTGGTGCGCGAGGTCCTGAGGTTGACCCTCGGTATCCACAAAAAAAAAAAAAAGCTTTCACGCCCAAATGGCAATCCATGCATGTCCCATTTTCATTAAATGCTGTGGCACTAGTTTCCTCTCCTTTGCTATGGTAGCCACTTACACTATGACAGACAATATAATGGGAAATCCTCCTACAATAACAAACAACCATTAGCAGAATAGATACCATTAATGAGTAAATTAGTAGGTAGGAAGTCCATGCAACAGAATTCTTCCAGAATGTACCACAAAAGGGTAAACATATGAAAGATTTAAAAACAAATGAATGAGTAGGTTTCAATGTTTCAACGTCAGTCCAATAGAACTTGTAAAAAGGAAAGAAAAGGAAGAATGGAAGATAAAAGCACTGTGAGGAGGAAAGATTATTTTTCAAAATGAGGAAAAGAGCGCTCTAAAATAAGGTATATTGATCATGAACCTTTATGTACTCCAAAACCTTACTCAGAAATTTATAAAGCAAAAACAAATAAAATTATAAAATACAATTTAAATGTAAACAATTATCATTGGAGAGCTTTCTATACATCTCTCAGAATCTTCAATTCTATATATTTTAAAAATCATTTAATCAAATATGTATATATTATTTAGAGAGAATGAATATTTTCAGAATATACATAAAATACTTCCCAAAACTGAACTTGAAATTAGCCACAAAAATTTGCTACCCTGTGGCCTGGAAACTATCCACAATGTAATAAAAGCAGAAATTCACACACTGCTTTTACATCTTTAGTCACAGCAAAAATCATAAATTACTAATACTAGAGGACATGAAAGTATACTATGTTGAAAATCTGTGTAAATGGGCAAAGCAGTTCATCAAGGGACAAATTTAATCTCAATTACATTTAATAGAAAATAAGAGAGACTGAAAAATGGATACAAAACTTACATCTAAACCTCTTACTGTCCCAGCCAAAATACAGTAGTGAATTAATGAAGAAAAAAGTACCAATTAATGAAAAGACACACAAAGGTAGATTTGACCAAAAAACAGCAACACTTGTTTTTTTTTTTGTTTTTTTTTTTTTTTTTTTTTTTGTGGGTACCGGGGGTCGACCTCAGGACCTCGCGCGCCAGCAGGCGCCTGTGCCGCTGAGCGATATCACCGGCCCCTTTTTCGTATGTGGGTTGCGGGAGTCGAACTCGGGCCCTCGCGCTTGCCGGGCAGGCGCTTAAGCCGCTGAGCCATCTCACCGGCCCAACACTTGTTTTTTAAGAGTAATAAAACAGATAAATGTTGGCAAGAATAAGTAGAAAAAAAAGAAGGCTGCCCAAACAACTCCCAACAACACCAGGGACAAGAAGAGGGGCACAACAATTTCTAGGCCTCCCATGTGGTACCCAACTATAGATTTAATGACGCAAGCTGTTGAAATTTTCAGGGCAAAGATTTGAAAAAACTGTTGCTTTTAGAATACAGAGTAGACAGGAAATCAAGACAAGTGCTCAACTTTTGCGTGATTTCTTTTCTTTTTGTCCCTCCTTGACTATGGCAGTACTTTAGAGGAACATTTACAATTCTTCGCCGCTTTGTGGAATCATTACGATTTCGCCAGTCAGTTGGTAAACACTGTGATAGATGCCGCGTACCAGGGCTGGGGATAGGCAGGAAGCCTGCCCACCCTTCCTAGCAATGTTCTCCCTTGTTGCTGGGCAATGTCAAAGTGAAAGTGATTTTTACTAAAAGGCCAGCAGAAAGGGGAGCAGTGATCTCTCACAGAACAGAGCAGGAAAAACCAGAAAATTCAGCAGATAAGCAGATGACACAGGAACATTTTCTTTTTTTTTTTTTTTTGGCACGGTAAATATTTCATAATTTTCTGTTTTTCTGAAAAAGGATGGCAAACCATATTTTAAGGCTTACTGTCAGATTATCTTCCAAAAAGACTGTATCCACTTACATGCCCCCAAGAATGCCCTTATCCTTATAAAGGCAGGGAAGTTTTATTTTTAAGTTTTTAATTTGGTGGGTAAGAAAAACAGCATTACATTTTAATTTGCAGAGGATATTTTGCTTAAGTCTGGCTCATCTATGGAAACCGCTTCTAAATATCAAAATGTTATTCTGCATTGAAAATAGAAAAGAATGTGGAGAGCGGTGAGAAGCACTCCCACTCTTCCAAGGAAATTACACGCTTCAGCAACTCACGCAGACGGGCAGAACCAGCACAGCACAAGCAGTAGCAGCCGAGTGGCCCCCACAGACCGCGTTTGCTGGACTCTGGGCAGGGGAGCTGAGCGTCTTTTACCTTGTGCTGTGCACACCACCACTGCCGCCATGCCCCAAAGCAGGCTGTAGGTAGACAGATGACAGAAGAGCCTCCTGAGCACCTGAAGACAGAAAGCAAAGTACAGAAATGGGGTTTGCATTTGGATAAAGCCAAGGCAGCTTCACTCTAATTGCTACTTCAGGAAAATGGCAGTTAAGTTTTTACCCTCCAGAGAACTTTGGTTTTGTGGAGGCAACAGGTATGGTATGGCTCTTTCATAACAGCAAAATACTCCTTGAAATTTGAGGCTTTGTCTCTAAAGCCACCATTGTCAAGCGAAAGGTCTTGAAGACCACTGGGGAAATAAACTGCCTTAATTAAATACAAAGCACTCAGGGAGTACAAATGGCAGAGAGCACCCCGTCCTAAACAGTTCACATCTGTCAATATTAAGAAAGAAATTGATGGGGAAAACTCAAGAAATGTGTGACTGCTTGGCTTTGTTAATGCACATTTCCCTGCAAAGTATGTACATTTGCACAATTTAAAAAGCAGGTATTGGCTTTGATTTGATTTTTTCCTCTGTTGCTTCATTTCCATGCATCTGTACAGAAGTTCTTCATCTTCTTACAAGCAATGGTGCTATTTAAGAGAATATTTTCAGCATCATCTTGCTATAAAATGAAGGCATGATATAGTACTTAGCTGAACTTTTCTCTAGTTGCCTCATGGATCTCTTCACTTTGTCTACATGTATGTCATTCTAAGGAAGATTAGAAAAAAAGGTAACTTTTCCTCACATTTTTTCCATTTTTCTATTTTTTCTATAATAAAGATATATAGGAAATGTAAGTTTCTCTGTACTTTTCTTTAGCTACACTTAATGTTTATATCATGTTGCCATACTGTTCCAACTAGAGTTAGAAATTTAATTTCAATGTCACACCATCTCTGTCATTTCAGTCTCCTTCCACCCCAACACTCTATGAATGCCTCTGATATTTAATCCACCTTTCTGGAAGCTTACATAATGCCAAGCTGTGGGACTGGGCTACTAATCTTGTTTACAACCTGCTTGCCTTTACTAAGACGGCTGTGTTCCTCTCAATCATGGTCAGTGGTTTGTGACTACAAGGGAAGTTGGCATTCTCTTGTGTTCTAGGTGTAGTCTTGGCTTCTCCCTGTGGCAAAGTGAAATTCCACAAAGCTCTGCCAAAATGTGTATGTATGTGTCTATCTACATTTTACTGTCCCTTTGTCACGGTGGACAGGCATGCACTTTCCACAATCACAACAAAGTGGGGCACAGATACTTTCTTCTCTTGGATCTCAACACCTATTTGTGGGTTCTATTTTCCGCTCTCCTATTTTACCTCAACTCTCTACTTCTGGGGGCCAACCCCAAGGCTTCTTTTTCAGAATGCAAACTGGTATCTATCCACAGACATGAGACAATCCCTCTCTGCTTTCCCATTCTGGAAAACACTTATCTCCTCTTGGATCAGAAAAGCTACTTCCTCCAGCATTCTGAATTCTTCCAGTGAACTCTTTGGCAAGAATTTTCTGTCCTTGGTCTTTAAGCATTTAGCCTTAAAATGGTTCAGCTCATGTTATTATAAAAGTTTGGCTCCTGAAACTTATTTTCTGCTTTTTTGGGGTAGTATTTCTCTTCTAAGATGGTAGGTACTTAACTATATGGTTTAAAGATCAGGAACAAAAAATAGATTTTTGGAATCAAAACACATACAAGGTAATACATCAAAATTATACTCCAACTTATATCTCTCATAAGGTGACTGAACTACTAATGGAAACAATATTAGCATTTATTGAATACTTATTATGTATTCAATAGACTATTCTTAGAAGTTAAACTATTTCTTTTAATACTTCATATGAACTTATTAAAGAGGCACTATAATTATTATCATTTCCAAAATGAAGAAAGGCACAGAGATCATTCCCAAAGTCACATAGGTAGGAAGCAGCACAACCAAGATTTAAACCCAGGCAGTCTGGCTCCAGAGCTCATAACCATAAATGCTACAACATTTGCCCTCTCACAATCCCAAGGACTGGTTTTAAGAGTTAGACACACAAATACAAATTATGAAATGTTGTTACAGACTATGACCAAATCACTATTGTAAGGGATTATCAAACTCTTATTCACACGGTAGTCCCTGCTTCATTGCCCTAGAAAAATGTGATAAATTCATTTTGAAACTGCTATCTGATAAACGTTTAACTAGGTTTCCACAGAGCCAAGCAATCTCTGACAGCTACTGCATAATTATCTAGAACCTCTATTGATTAAAAAAAGGTATCTCCTGTCCTCGTTGCACTTGAGTCTTGGCTTCCAGCTCCCCCCATCTGCTGCTGAGCCCCTACCCACATGCGCTCCAGTCTCGGTCACTCCGCTCTCCTCGCACACAATGCTCGGCTTCACCATCCTTTCAGTGCCTTGACGTCACTGAGCTCTTCCCTGCTTAAGTGCCTTTATGTTTTCCTTCTGTCCCAAATGTTCTCAGTTGAATGAATAAAAGCAAAGGAGTGAATGAATAAGTTTATGAATGATACCAAATTCATCATTTTACCCAAAGCAACTTCACTTCTAGACTTTTCTTTCCCAGGCACTCGAATCACCCTGGACTCCTTATTCTCCCTTTTACTAATTACATGTAATTAGTCACTACATAGTCAATGGTCCCATGTGCAGCCCTGTTCCTTGTCTTCACTGCCCTACCCTCAGCTTGTAATACTAGGTATTTGGGCAATTGTTTTCTACCTGATATTCTACCAATACTTCTATTTACTCAATCATCGACCATCTCTATTGAGTTTGATCTCATGCAAGGCACTGTGCTAGGTGCTTTGGAGACAATGATGGATAAGGCAAATGGACATCTGCCATTAAATTGACTAGCTTATGTACATATTTATATATTAGACAAGTTAATTGTCCTTAAATTTGTCTTTGTACAAGTCGTCACCCCATAAAAACCTCCTATAGTGCCTTGCTTTATCAAGAAAATAATTCAAAATTTCCATCCTGGTATTTCTTTTCCTGCAAATTCATCTTCTGCTGCTTATCTACACATCCCCTCCTTGAAAGCCAGCCTGGTCCACTTCCAAAGGCACCACCCAACTTCCTGCCATGCCATTTTTGCTTAAACCACTCCCCTACATGAAATGCCTTCCCCCTGGCTATTATTTAGGTCTTTCTTTTTACAGGCCTGATTTCAGTCATGTTGGTATAAGTGATCTTTTTTCTCTGAAATGCTTTTTGCTTAGATTTGTTAGAACCATTAGTGCTATAAGCAGATTTGAGCCTCTTCCTCATGCGTCTAAGGGGACTTACCTCCCTTCTCCCACCATCCCACTCCTTCTAGATCTTGTCTGAACCCTTCAGCCCACTGTCAGACTTGAGAGAAGATGACCTCCTTCAAAGTGCAGCCCACCATATGCCCAGGGCCTTTGGACGCTCTCCCCAACATTCTCACCACCTGTCAGCCAGCACATACCCGTCTGTCATTCTGTTCACTCTCCCTTGTCATCGGGAAAAAAATCTATTACTAAAACATGACCTGACAGTTTGGAAACCACTGTTCTCACACTGTACTTATGCTTAGGGTTGGGACATTGGCTTTCTTTGGCAATAGATAGTCTCTAATTTGACTGTGTCTGCTTTTCCTATTGCCCAGAGAACCTCAATATCTACCAAATTCTGTTGTTTCACCAGGATATCTTGATCGTTTTCTCCTTGCTTCAACCTGTTGCCATGACAAACCCAGCATGGGTGCCCCATTGTGAATGTATATGTTGTTAACAGCTCTGCTTAGTCCTGGCTTCTGATACTATAACTTGAAGCTCCGCTTCTAAACCATAGGACTATAACCATGTAAATGGCCTTGGTAGAGGGTGAGGATTACTGTGGAAGGATGGTTCTCCCTCTGAGGCAATCTCACCACCTTGTTCTCAGTGTTTGCCTTAACTAAGCCTTGCTTTTGCCACTCCTATTAGATACAATGTCTTCTCTTCTAGAGTTCATTTTCTCCAGTACTCTAAACTATGAATGCTCTGAAATATGTCTGGGATTTCTATTTTCTTATGATATTCTTCTTCTTGTGGGCTTAGGATCAGGGAGTAAAGGCAGAAGCTTTAAGGATCCGAACATCTCCATTCACCACAAGGATTTCTCTTTTTTTTTTTTTTTTTTTTTTTTTTTTTTCCTGTCCTCTGGGACCACCTTGATTTTAATATCCTCCTTCCTTCTCATTGTGTGTTCTTGTTAGTTCTGGTTAACACACGCTCTCTTGTAAAAATTCCTTGAGTAATAGCTATGACCTAAAACTTAATTGGGGAAAGGTTACAAAAGAAGTGCCAAACCAGTTCAGGCTAACTGATGATTAATGAACATTAATCTCATTATTTAACATTGGTTTTTAATGTAAGATACGTTACTAACCAAGTACCTTTATAGACTGCGGCAGAGATTTACTTAGTAAGTATCTACAGTCATCTTCCCTTGGAATATATCTATAAGGAGAAGAGCCCAACGTCCTGCTTAAGGAGATCAGTGAGATGATGAGCCTCAGAATCTGGCTGTCTCAGCTCCCCTGGGGCTTCCTTGTACACTGCAGGTGGCTGTGTGTGTGGAAACAACTGAACTGTCACAGTCTGGGCAAAGGTTTGGTTCTTCTCTAGTGCCTACTGTAGACTTTCCGTCAATCTCTGACTCAGTGTTCTTCTAGATCTTTTGGGACAAATATGCTGGAAGGGATGATCTCTCACTTCCCTATGACCCTTCTCCAGTGCCACCCCTCACATTAGTGCCCTCTTGTCTTCAACCAAAGATGCCCAATCACTTAAGACTTTCTCCCTAGACTCCATGGAGTGCCATCATGGTGCACACTGATACTCATCTGTGTGCGTAAGTTGTTTGTTTCTTACATTCCTAAATGCTACAGGGAATCAAAATTAAATCATCTCAGTGTGCCATTAGGACTAACTACAGCTTGCACATATATTTTTATTACTTCATACCAAGCATACTGTGAGCACACAGTGCTCACCTTGTGACTTTTGTCTTCATACTTCTAAGACCAACAACAAAGTCATCGCCCTTTAAGAAGTCAAAGATGATGCTGTCCGAAAAGATAAAGCCTACACCACACCTGCTCACCATGCCCCCTTCCGTCACCCACTCGTACCACACTCACTTCAAAGACAGTGCAGTACCTAGGTTTAACAAAGGCTTTAGTGTTGAAGTGGGCCAGATGCTACTTGAAATTTTCCCAGCCTTACTGAATCTGTTCCATCCTATCTTATATAGGAAAGTTGGAAAAAAATCCGATCAAATGCTTCCTCTGACTCTGCTGCCAGGACCTGACACATGTTGTATTCTCAGCTAAGGCACCTGTATACAGATATAATGATATCCTAATACCATGTCATTTTTTTCTTTAACCATTTTGTGTCTCTTACAGATGGAAATCCAGGCCCTAGCAGAAACTATGATAAGAAAATGCAGACTGGCTTGGCTTTCATAGTGAAAATCTGTGTTTAGGACAAGTGAAAAAAAGCAGACACATACCAAAACACAAGAGTACGGACTGAAAGCCAGCAGTGTTAAGAAACAAAGCAATTTAGGCCACAGGAATCAGAAGGAAAGCCTCACTATTAAACATACACATTTTTTATTTACAATTTTTTTCCATCTAGTCCACACAGAACAACTGAAAATACTACCATGCTGAAAACCAGAGGATTCATATTTTTCAGGGAGGTGACCTAGGTATTGCTTCATGGCAGCCAGGAGGACAAACTGGTTGACTTGAATTTTGCCTAAAACAAATACTAGATGTGTGAGGTAAGATATATTATTTACCTCACTGAAACATGGAGAAAGTAACAGTATCAACTTCGTGGTTAAAGAGACTAAAGGAAATACAAGTAGGAAATCTGAAATTCATAGTTACAAAATGTAAAACTTTTTTTTTTTTTTTGTGGGTACCGGGGGGTCGACCTCAGGACCTCGGGCGCCAACAGGCACCCGTGCCGCTGAGCGATATCACCGGCCCCTTTTTCGTATGTGGGATCCGGGAGTCCAACTCGGGCCCTCGCGCTTGCAAGGCAGGCGCTTACGCCGCTGAGCCATCTCACCGGCCCAAAAATGTAAAACTTTTGAGGGCTGTGATGATATCACAGTGGAAAATCCCACACTTGACCTCAAGTGAAGTGTTGTCGTAAAGCAGATACACTAAAAATATAAAATTATCTCCAGGCGATGGGTATAAGGTCTACACGAAACGTGAATGAATTTCACGTTCATACTTGGGTTTTGTTCCCAAGATATTTCATTTCATGTATGCAGATATTCCAAAAGGAAAAAAATCTGAAAACACATCTGGTTCCAAGCATTTTGAATAATGGATACCGTTTCTAGACTGGTTTCTGACACAAATAAGCACAATTTCCATGCTACTTTTATCTAACAGGGATATGATGAGAATTAAGCACTTGAAGGACTTAGTAGAGTGCCCAAGATTTAACAAATACCAAAATGCATTATATAGCTAAAAAATTAATACAGAAACAAAGAGTCAATCATGAAAAAGAGAAAGAAAACCACTTATAATCCTTGCCAAGAAGACCACGGTTGACAAAGCCTTGGGTCTTACCCAACAACTGCCTATCCGACAGGTACACATACCCCTTTCCTTGAAAGTTTCTAAGTTGAAATCCTGATCCCACTACATGTAGCCACATGGCCTTGGAAAAGATTAACCTCTCAGCCTGTTTTGTTATTTGCAAAATGGGGTAGGAATTCCGTGCTGGGGGACAGTGATGAGGGTTAAGAGCATCTACCCTGTCAGCACTAGACGCTACCTCGCAGACCACCATTCTCCTTTGTTAAGGGAGATAATGAAATCTGGTTGTGCGGTCTTTCCAGTCAGCTGCAGGTGAAAATATCACCTCGAGGCTTTAACTGCATTTGGATTTTTATCTAAATATGCCAACAGGATGTATGATTGATTTTTTTTTTTCCAATATAAACAGATCCTGAGTAAAGTGCCTTCCCTCTAGATATCCTGAGTCAACCCTTCGGTGAAACAGGATGGTCAGAGCGTTTCCACCCTCTCTGAAGCGTTGCTGCAGCTTTGTGGGATCCTTCATGGCTTCCCAAGGCAAGCCCAAGAGGCAGCGGGAGGCTGAGCAGCTCCAGAGAAGGGGTTCTCCTGGGGCAGCCAGCACGAAGCCAACGCGCGCTCCAGGCTCCATCCCCTCTTGGGCGATTTACCAGGGGCTGGACTCTCGCCTCGGGAGCTGGAGCCAGCGGGCGTGGCCGCCTGGAGGCCCCGCAGCCTGAGACCCAGTGCTTCGGGGGGACAGCGATGCGAGCCCCAGCCCGCGCGCATCCTTTCTCCAGGTAACTGGGGCGGAGGCCAGGCGGAGAACCGGGAGCGGCCAGTAAACCACCCTTTGGAGCTCCGCTTCTCCGCACGGGAGAGCGCCGAGAGGAAAGCCGTGAGCCACGAAGGACGCCGCGGACCCAGCTCCGGCCCCGACCGCGGAGGACCGGGCTCCGCCGCCGCCGCCCCGCGCCCGCCCCGCAGCCGGCCCCGCTCACCAGCCTCTCCATGCTCGCTCGCCGCGGCGCAGCTCGGAAGAGCCCGGCGGCTCTGAGACCCAGCCGGCTGCGCCCGGTGGGCGGGATGTCGGAAGCGTCACCTGCTGCTCCGCCCCGGAGCCCCCTTCGCCGCCGCCGCCCAGGAGCTCAAAGCAAGGCCAGTGCACTGTGGGCGACCAGCGATGCTCTCACGACCCTCGCGTGTGTGTGCGCACATGTGCGTGAACTTCACTGAGATGGAGGAACTGAGTGTGTCCTCTTTTTCATTTTCCTTTACCTGTATTGAGAAAAGAAATCGGTCAGAGGTGGAAAAGATGAGCTATGTAGATAAGCGTGTTTCGTAGCAGAAGTACAAAATGCTTTCAAGTTGAATTTAACCAAGGGACACTTTTTTATATTTAAAAATCTTGCATTTATTATTTTAAATTCAAAATTATCTATGCAAGAAATCAATTTTGTAATGACTTCTTTCATGATGCGATGTTTTTCTTTTTACTGAGGAGTTTCCTTCTACTTGCATCAATGATGAGGATTTTTTCTTAAACAGGTTCCAGAGTTCTTGGGTTTTTTTTTTTTTTTTTTTTTTTTTTTTTGGTACCGGGGGGTCGACCTCAGGACCTCGCGCGCCAGGAGGCGCCGGTGCCGCTGAGCGATATCACCGGCCCCTTTTTCATATGTGGGATCCGGGAGTTGAACTCGGGCCCTCGCGCTTGCAAGGCAGGCGCTTACGCCGCTGAGCCATCTCACCGGCCCTGAGTTCTTGGGTTTTAAACAAAAGAAAAAAGACAGATTAATGAATGCTCACCTCCTAAAGCTTTGTATTTTTCACTATACCCTCTGACAAGGCGCTGTGCAAAGCCTCTACTGTTCCAACCCATAGCGCTGCATCCTTGTGTACACTGCTGTACATGTTTACCGTGGGTGACACACTCCTACCTCTAATTTCATAGACTAAGCTTATCTGTTTTTAAATTTGGTGTAACTACTTCTCAGAGTATGCCTTCACGTGTGTCTGGATTCTTTCACCCAACTGTACATTCGACAAATTCATCTATGTCATTGTATATACAATAGTTGTACTTCATTCTCACTGTAGCGTGGTATTCTATTCTATAAATATTGTATATATCACAACTATTTACCTGTTTTACTTTTTTTCAGATTATTTTCTTTATTAATACATGTTTGCAGTACCTAATGTTTACATTTCTTGTATGGAGCTGGAACATGTATGTAACACATCTTAATTGCTTTATTCATCCTCTTTCCTTCCCCTCCCCTTAATAGGCATTCGTTTTCCAAATTGAAATTATTTTTCATAGTAATGTTATAAACACTCTTATGCATGTCTTTTCATAAGACTATGTATACCATTCTACTAGATTACCTTTGATTTTTGCCATATATTTACCTATTGGTTTATTTTAAGTTTCCTCTATACCTTTTTTAATTGGGTAGATAATATTTTACTGTTTCTTGATTTGTTGAAATTTGGAAGTCTTGGGGCCGGTGAGATGGCTCAGCGGCATAAGCGCCTGCCTGGCAAGCACGAGGTCCTGAGTTCGACTCCCGGAACCCACATACGAAAAAAGGGCCGGTGATATCGCTCAGCGGCACGGGCGCCTGCGGGCGCGCAAGGTCCTGAGGTCGACCCCCGGTACCCACAAAAAAAAAAAAAAAAACTTGGAAGTCTTGGTTCTAGATTTTATACTCAAGGTATTATACAATGATTGAATGAAAAAAGTTGTCAAATATATCATTCTCAGAAAATTTATTACAAGATTCTCCTTAAAAACATTTTCTAAAGAAACAGTCTAGTAAAAGGAAAAATTAATCCAACAAGAGGTTACAAGATACATGGAAGGGGTAAATAATTTACCAAAAATATATTATTGCCTAATAAAGCAAGGTTACAAAAATTGTATCTCTGTAATAAACAATTCATATCTACATGGAAGAGGGATATAGATTAGAAAATGAGCTCATAAGGGAGAGAGAAAATTATGTTAAGACATACATGTTGGAAAATTTAAGAAAGTAACATTAAAATTATGAGCATATGTATCATTTTTAGTAAATTAGGAGAAAAGAGCAGAATAATAACTTTAGGTGTTACTCTTTTAAACTAGCAATAGTTTAATGAATGACAGGATAGGAAAAATTACAGAAACAAAACATGAAAATAAGGAATGGAGAAAAGCTTTTTTACATCAGTAATTACAATATTCAAAAAATTAAAAACGCAAAAGCTAGAGACTTGGCTCACAGAAGAATAAACAAAAGAGGGAAAAAAACCTCCCATCATGAAGTTAAACAATAGCTTTAAAATTCTTTATAAAGAAGAAATTTGCTTAACTTTAATAATGCTTTGCAGAAAAAAGAGAACATGGTATTTAAACTTCTTGGACAGGTGCAAAGGGGCACTCACACTTAATATATTACGTTGACTATTATCAGGTACCAATGTTGAGCAAAAGAAGCAGTGGATTCAACAAAATGAGAAGGAAGGGCATAATGAAACTAAGAGCAGCTATCAATAAAAATGAATAAAAATTGAAAAAAATGTATAACTTTCTTCTATAGAGGTCAATTCAAAAATGTGTGGCACGATTTACTATCTCAATAGAAGATAAAAATAAACATGATGTGGATTGAAAAGTAAGTACAATACTGACTGATATAACAGTAAAAATAAGACAATGCTATCAACATGATAAACATTTGAAACATACAAAATAAATAAATTTCTGAAGGTGACGAATTGGTCCTAAATTTTTTTAAGTCAATAGATTAATAACTTTAAAAGCAATTCAGTTGAAATTAAAGGTTTCCTATGCAAAATAAAGCACAATTCTGAAGATGGTAAAGAATAGAAATCGCTATCTTAAATACATGTTCCCAAAAGGAGAAATATATAATCATTTATTTCTTTCTTTGAGGCTTATGATACATTAATTTCAAAGCCAGGAAAGGATAATACAAAAAAAATGAAATTGTTATCTAATTTTACTTACAAATATATAGCAGAAAAATCTTGGAATGGTTTAGCATTAGAAAGTCTGTCAATATATTTTCTTATACTAATTGGCTACTATGGAAAATACAAATGACTATCTCAATAGAAAAATTACTTCGTAAGTTTAACAAACTGTTTATAATAAAACCAAGGAAAACAGGAATAATAAACATTTCCTACCCTTGGTAATATGCTTAATATCCAAATTCCATCAAATGTAATACTTAGAGAATTTTTAAACATTGTCTTTAAATTCAAAATAAGCAAAATATCTTTGTTATCCCTGTTACTTAACATTTAAAAAGAGATGTAAAGATTGGAAAGGAGAAAGTCCTGCCACTGTTACTTGTAAAGAGATGAGCAACAGCATAGAAAACTGTCAGAATCAAAAGAAAACTTTGAATCACAGAGCTTAGCATGGTTTCAAGATACAAGTACACTTTCAAAATTCAGAAATTTTCCTGAACCACTAACAACCAGTCAGATTTCATTTGAAAAAAAAAAAAGATATTATTCATTATAGTGAACTAATGAAAAGTACCAAGGAATTAGCTCAGCAAAAATTACACAAACCTAGAGAAATAAATTTTCAGAACTTCCCTAAAAGACTCTCAGAAAGAATTCAATAAATGGATAGCATACATGTGTGGCGAGCGGCAAATTATACTAACAAGATACCAATCCTCCCAAAGATCTCTACAGTGAAAATCATGAAACACTGATAAATGGAAAAAGAAATTTATACCATGTTCATGAATTGAAATAATTAATATTGCTAAAATGTCCATACTAGCCAAAGTGATCTGCAGATTCAATGCAATTTCTATCAAAATACCTATGACATTCTTCACAGAACTAGAAAAAGCAATCCTAAAATTTGTATGGAACCATAAACAACACAAATAGCCAAAACCATCTTGAGCAAAAAGACAAAGCAGGAAACATTATACTTCTTGATTGCAAAATATACTATAAAGGTGTAGTAATCTAAACAGCATGATACTTCTGTGAAAGAGCCACATAGACCAATGGAACAGAGTAGAGATGATAAACCTGCATGTATACAACCAACTGATTTTCAACAAAAGTGCTTATGCTAGGCCTTCCTGGTCCTCGTCACTGTCCAGGAAGTTTGTATTTGTAATCTCATGGAAAAATTATTGGAATTCTAGCGAGTTAATTCCAATCTACCACTTCCAGTGCAACCCACGGTGAGAATAAAGACACTAAGGCATATTTATAGCTGTGGGGAGCCAAGGGGTCCTAAATCCAGCTGAGATGGTGGCTACTGGAACAAAAGGCTTCGAACCAGGGCCAAACCCGGGTTTTATTAATTCTCAAGGAGGGGAGTGGCTTGGGGATGAGTGACTGTGAGAGTGGCAGGAAGTCCCTGAGTACCATGAGCTGGGCTAGGTAGGTGGCCTGAAATCACCTTTGCAATATGCAGAGGGAAGGATATGCAGAAGGTGTAATCTTCATAACACAATTCAAGATGGTATCTAATGTTTTGGGGTTGGTGCTTCAGCTCTGATGTGTAATCTTTTATGCCCTAGGAAGTCATAGCCTCTTTCTCAAGGCTCTATCCCAGCCAACATTGTGGAGCACGGCTCTCCATCCCACCAGGCTCAACCAAGTATTGGGAGCAAAGGGGCGGGGAAACATAGGCCTTGCTTCAAAGGCTGCATATCAGGACCTTGGCTAGACCGATTTGCATTGCCTAAAGCCAACTGAAGAGATAAGGAAAAGTCTTAGCCAGCTCTGTACATATCAATACGTGGAAATAGGGCCAGGTTCCAAAATGGAGATAATTGCTCTTCTTTCAAGGGGAGCCATCCAGGTGGTCCTCCACAGTGCTAAGGACATATCCTGCAAAAAGGACAGTCTTTCTAAGAAATAGTGCTGGAAAATTGGATATCCACATGCAAGACAATGATACCAGAAGAAAAAAAAAAATCAACTCAAAATGGTCTAATGACTTCAATGTAAGACTTGAAGCTGAAAACTACTAGAGGAAAAACTGGAAATTCTCAGGACTTTGCAGTGGGCAAGGAAGTTTTGGACAAGACCCTAGACGCACAGGAAACAAAAATGGATAAATAGGATGATATCAAACTAAAACATTTCTGGTCACCAAAAGAAATAATCAACTGAGTGAAGAAACAATTTATAGAGCAGGAGAAAATATTTGCAAACTACCCATCTGACAAGAGGTTAATATTCAGAATACATTTTGATATATTTTTGTATGTTTCATAGCACAAAACAGATAATCTGTTTAAAAGTGGAGAATAGACCTAAATAGGCATTTCTCAAAAGAAGACACACAAATAACAGGTATATGAAAAAATGGTCAACACCACTAACCATCAGGAAAATGCAAACCAAAACCACAGCAAGATATCACCTCACCTCAAGTAAGAATGGCTATTATCAAAATACAAAAGATAACAAGGGTTGGCAAGGATGTGGAGAAAAGGGAATGCATGCACACTGTTGGTAGGAATGTAAATTAGTACAACCATTATGGAAAACACTATGAAGGTTCCTCAAAAAATTAAAAATAGAACTGCCATATGATCCAGATATACCACTAGTGGGTATATTTTCAAATGAAATGAAAAAAAGAGACATCTGCACTCCCATATTCACTGAAGTACTACTTATGATAGCCAAGACACAGAAACAACCTAAGCATCTGCCAACTGATGAGTGGGCAACAAATATGCTGTACATTCCAAGAATGGAATACTGCTTAGCCATAAAAAGAATGGAATCCTGTAGTTCGCAATAAGGTGGTTGCAACTAGAGATCATTATGTTAGGTCAAATGAGCCAGACACTGAAGGACATGTACTACACGATCTCACCCATATGTCAAGTCTGAAAAAGTTATTGTGTGGAAGTTGTGAGTGGAATGGTGGTTACTAGAGGCTGGGGGTAGAAGTGGGAAAGGAGGGGTGAGGAGAGCTTGGTCAGTGAGTATCAGCTGACAGATAGTGGGAGGAACTTCTGGTGTGTTTTGACAGTAGAGGGACTATGGATAAAAAATAATGCACTATATATTTCAAGAGACTAGTGTTCTAGTTACTCTTCTCTTTGCTGGGACAAAATACCCCATGTCCAAAGTTCCGGAGGAAAGGTTTATTTAGCTTACAGTTGTAGAGGTTTCAGTCCATAGTTGGCTGGCTCCAAGGTAGAGTGGCTTGGCAGAGGAGCATCACAGAGAACAGTTCATGGTGCCCACAAGGTAGCAAAAGTAGCAAGGAAGAGGGGACAAGCCTCTCTCTGTCCCTATATTGTATGCAGGATACCCATCCTAGGATGGGTGTAGCACTCACACTCTTAATCCTAGCCAGAACTATGCCAAACCAGTCAGTGGCCTGATTTACTAATCACGCGCCCTTAATCCCAGCACTACACACTCTAGATTCAGCCACCTCTGAAAAGCCCACCCCCCGTGACTGCGTAACAACTAGCCAAAAGCATTTTAGAACATTTTCACCATAAAGAAATGATAAATCTTTGAGTAGATGGATATGATTAACCTGATTTACATTACATAGTGTATACATGTATAAAAACAAAACATGGTACCCCATAAAGAAGTACAACTTTCATGTTTTTATATATCCATTAAAATAATTTTAATTTTTAAAAGCTTTAAAGACATAAATTTAAAATTAATATTAAAGAGAGAGAGGAACAAAAATCTAGAAATAAGGGATTTGAAAATGTGCATGCCATTCTGAGTAGCATGAAGAAATCTTGTGACATCTCATTCTGTCCTGCCTGGGATGATTTATCTTTTTGCCCACTCTATCCACACTGTAAATGCTACCTATCCATTCGTCATTTAGCTGTTGTCTGAGTTATCAGATTGTCAGAGTATCATTTCATTTGAATATATACTCACTAGTAGTATAGCGGAATCATTTCGATACAATTTGAAAACACATAAGAAAAAAATTGCAAAAGATTGAAACATTCTAAATTCCAGATAAATTTTTTTAAAAAAGCACCTCACTGATTATCTTTAGAGGATGCTAGAGAACCAACCTCTTATTTAATTTAATTTAATTTAATTAATTTATTTTTTGTGGGTACCAGGGGTTGACCTCAGGATCTTGTGCGCCAGTAGGCACCCGTGCCGCTGAGCAATATCACCGGCCCTTTTTCCGTATGTGGGTTCCGGGAGTCAAACTTGGGTCCTCGCGCTTGCCAGGCAGGCGCTTACGCCACTGAGCCATCTCACCGGCCACCAACCTCTTATTTTAAAACCATAGAGCCACAGGTAACTCAGTGGTAGAGTACTTGCCCAGCATGTGTGAACCCCTGGATTCCATCCATAGCACAGAAGAAAAATAAAAACAAAACCAACTAATTAATTAAATGCAAAAACAAGAAAATAATCAAGTATTCAGTATACATTTTAATTTGTAAAGTGTACTTCAATGTAACTGAATTGTAATTCAAGTAGTTGATGAGGGGAAGATTATCTTCACATAAATAATCAGCAATTGAATGAAAATGAAAACAATTTGAGTATCATTCTTTTTCACTTCCTTTTTTTTTTTTGTGGGTACTGGGGGTCGACCTCAGGACCTCACATGCCAGCAGGCACCCGTGCCGCTGAGCGATATCACCGGCCCTTTTTTCATATGTGGGTTCTGGGAGTCGAACTCGGGCCCTTGCGCTTGCTAAGCAGGCACGTACGCTGCTGAGCTATCTCACCGGCCCCTCTACTTCCACTGAATATATCTAGGCAATGATCATCAATGACTGTCCACATTCCAGAAAGAGAGGCATCCATCCATTATGGAATTGTTCCTCCCCAAAACTTTGAAATTAATACCCTATGCATTCACTTCTGTGGCTACTGATGCCTTGAAATGTGGCAAGTCTGAGATGAGATGTACTTAATACAAAATACACACAGAACAGTGAAGGTTCAGGGAGAAAAAGACAATTTTTATAGCAAACATTTGAAATAATTTGTATATGCTTTATTAAGCATTATTTTCCAAATAATATTAAAAATATTTCACCTGTTAAAAAATTAATATAACCCCACTTGAATCCACTACTTCACGGAATTATTACATACTTTTTTTTTCTGAGACAGTTTCTGCATGTAGTCCAACCTGGCCTTGAACTTACAGTGATCCTCCTGTCTCAGCCTCCTGAGTGTTGGGATTACAGGGGTGCACCACCACTCCGGGCTAGATTACATGCTTAAAGCTTTCTTTCCACTTATTTCTAAAATGATCCTTACTGCTAACAAATACATGATTTAATTTGAAAAGTTCTTTTAAATTTGAAGACTACACAATGACACCAAAAAAATCCCACACTACCAATTACCTGTGTGTGGGATGACAAGGGCTCAGTAAGTGCTCCTCTTGAGGCTGCTGCGGGGATGGCAGTTCAGATACAGTCTCTGGCCTAGGGAGACAATGACGTCGGTGTTTCCTTTAGATGAATTCTGCTCAAGCGCTCCCCCTCATGGCAGGACATTGTAAGAGTACACCGTGAATAAAAAAGTGGGAGATGCAGGTTCAAATTTTCTTGAGAAATTGAGCAAAATTTCTTTTCAAAAGTTTGATTCTGCGTAAAAATACCCCAATTATAGTACTTGCATATTATTTCTATTCTATAATAGTGAGAGTAATAACTTGTGATTTGCTCCTTTGAAGAATATATTCACTATACTCCCCAAAGGACTGCTAATCCTTGTCTGCTCCATAATTCCAGATTTATATATGTAAATACTTAACATATTCCCTCAATAAAACAGGTACTTCAGAATGAACGTGTTCAAAATAGAATTCTTAACCCTCCCTCCAAAGCTTGTTCTTCCCGTATCCTTTCTCATATTTGCAAAAGTTTTCTTTAATGCCAAAAGCTTCCAGCAATCAAGGTCATTCTTCCATTTTGCTCTTTTCCCACATCTGATCCACCAGCATATTTTGTCATCTAAATTTACTCACAATCCTTCCACCCACTTTTCTACTATTCTTTTCCAGAGTGCCATCAGCTCTCATCTTGATGACTGTAACAGTCTCTCTAAAAATTTCCTTCCTTGTATTATTGACTTCTAAGAAATCTTGTCCATAGTCTAGCAAGAGAGTTTTCTAAAGTATAAATCAGACTTGTGTGGTCCCTTATTTTATATATTTCCATGGGTTGATATTGCAGACAATAAAAAACCCAAATGCCTTCCACAACTGTAGGTCTTCCCTGTCTTGGCACTCACCTCCAATTTCCAAAGCATTGTCCTAGCCACACTGGCCTTCTCTGTTCTAGGAACACTCCAAGCTCATCCCCATATTGGAAAATGAACTAAATATTTCTTCTTGTCTTGAACACTGTGCACCAAGAATTTGCACACACTTTAATTTTACTTTTACTCAGCTATAAATTGAAGCGACACCTACCCAGAGAGACCACGAAACCTACACTAGCCCCATGGTCTCTTTCAATCATGTCATTCTGTTCTATTTTCTGGACAGTTTTCTTATTTCCAATTATCTTTCCATTGTCTATTTCTCTGCATCAGGATGTAAGGTCCTAAAGGCAAGGAACTCATCTGTTTTGATTGTGTCTGTCAATATAGAGGTGCTCAAGTTTCATTTGTTGAATGGATATTTTATTACATTAGTGCTGTAGAGTAACACCACTTTTACTCCATCACGGTTTAGGTAGGTAGACTCACCTCAGACTTCCAGATTCAGTCTTTTCTACCTCACGGTAAGTGGACTCCTCATTAGTTGCCTGGTGGATACATGCTACATCCTATAAAGCCCTGTCCTCTATAAAGAATCTTAAACTCGATTTACTATAAACATAAATGATTACTAACAATCTATCCACTTGACAATCCTAAATATTATTTGAACAGCAACATGGACTTGACTGAAGGAACTACAAACTAGGTGGAACGAGTTTCCTGTCATGACTCTTTTCATGATGGATTTTGCCAGAGCTCTTGGAGTTTTTTAAAACTTGAAGCTTGTTTTTTTTTTTTTTTAACCCACCTTTTCTATCACAAGCAGGTAGTAATATAACTTACTTTTTCTTTCTCTGAGCAATACAGACAGTGATGATGATGATGATGATGATAAGCACAACACATAAAGAAATGAGTATAACGATTATCACTGTTGGAACAGAAGAACCTGAAAAACACAAACGAGAAACATCTTCTTCTGATGATACTGCTTTCTTACGTATTGTACTACCACATCATACCTGCAATTTGCAATGCTTTTTGATTTATCAATGCTTCATTGACATCCAAATTTATAAGACAATGTGTCATATTCTGTTTCACGACAAAATATACTAATACCTGTATATTCAAACTGCTGTATGTTCTTCAAAGATTAAGACATATAATATTTAATGTAATCTTATTAACCTCAGGAATAAAAAAAAATAACCACATTAATATTCAGAAAATGTTTAAGCAGAGTATAATGTCGTCACTTGATGACTGTGCTACTACAATGAAATTCACAAAAGTTCTATAATAACATCAGAAATAAATTTATAATAAATATTTAAGGTTATTGTGACTAGCACTCTATAAAGATTACTTACATTACCTGTGTGAGTACAGTTTTTAGGTAAAGATATGGGGAAATAGAGTCTCTGTGATGTTAAGAAACAAACTCAAATATCACATGGTTTCTCTTAAAATATATACACAAAGAGCAAAATAGAAAATAAATAGGAAGCAAGAATAAGTTCAAATAATTCCCAAATTACCTGTTCCATTGTTTCAAAAATATTTTAGTATATAAAATATGCTGATTTGTTACATTTATACTACTGGTTTCTCTTAGTTCACTGAAAAGAAACTTTTGTGCAATTATCTGTTGTTTCTTCTTTATAAAAGAGAATCTTTTGTCTGTGTCTTGTACTTGGAGTAACTACTTTGAAAATAATGAAACGCAGGGTATTAACTATTGTTATTCTCTTATTATTTTGTTATGAAATTTTGTATTATTTTTTCATACAATAAAAAACTGCAAAAAAGACAGACATAACACAAATATTTATGTTTAATCTTCTTGACTCCATTAAAATTATCGTAATAAAAATAAAAGATTGAAATGTAAAACAACAATACTGAGAGTGACTTTCAATGATAAGAAATCGTGAAGAAAAAAAATAAGTAAAGGGGACAGAGGAAAGAGTTATGAAGGTGCAGGATTAAAGAACCTGCAGCTTCATGGATGCACAAAGTAGACTCCACCTGAGGAAAGAGAGAGTTCTGCAGAACTCTCTAAGGAATCTAAGGACAAATGAGGGGAATTAAGGTTGTAATGAAAAGCATTCATTTCCATATTTTAAAGCACAACTTTGGATAGCCAGATGCTTACTTCTCAGCCAAAATATGTGTAAAGTAGCTACAGTAATGATTTGAACATACTAGGAAGAACTAAGCAGTAGGGATCAGGGTTCCTTCACGTTTTGGCCTTTAGATTTTCCTGTGTATTTGCTGCCTGCTGTCTACAAACAAAAGCCTACCTCTCCACAAACTGTAGACTCCATAAACCCAGTAAAAACTCACCAGACACTAAAGAACTATCATAATGCAAATAAGAAGCCTGAGTAAAAGAAACATAATACTAAAATGGGGGAAGGAGAGATAATTAAAGAAACAGGATAATTATATTATTTCCAAATTATTATTCCTAGATCTATTTTAGAGTACGTATATTACTTCCTTAAAATAGGAAGACATACCTATGAAAAACACTCGATTTTAAGTTTAAATTGCAAAAGCAGTTCTAAATTTAAAACATTGTTGTCAAGACAAGGAAAATTCAATGAAAAAATTTGAAAATATTTTTTACAAAAACTTTCTCCATAAGAAGAAAAGAAACGATATGACTATTGGAAATGAAGAAAAACTATTGAGTCCAAATATTTCAACACCCATTTTGATGAGAGTTTTATAAAAAGAGAATCAGTTAGATGAACAAAAGGGATATTCTCCAAAAAAAATCAGAAAATATTCAAAGTCAAAGGATATGACTCTCATGATCAAATGAAATCAACAAATACCCATTTAAAGGATAAAATGAATAAACACAACAAGAAATAGAACTAAGGTAAAGTTATGCATTACCAAAGAGAAAAATGCAGTGACACCTACTATTAAAATTATCAGATTGACATTTGCTTCTCATTGGCAACAATGGATGAGCCAAGACAGTGAAGAAATACTCTAGAAGTTTGAAGGGAAGAAGCATGATTAACATAAAATTGTGCAACTGTCAATCACACACCAGAGCATTGTAGGACTGCAAGACAGAGCCTGTGACCTGTTAGCAAAACTATCGGAGTCACTGGGAATCACTCTTCAGTCTAATTCTACAGCACTGATTTCAGATCCCTACTCGAACCCAGTTGTGCTGGCCTGGGGAGGCTGACAATGGAAGGGGAGTTTTTGCAGGCCTATTTTGGTGTTTTACAATGGTCTCATTTTGTGCTAGTCATCATTCAGACCATTATTTATTTGATACCAGAGAGTCTTTAATTTAGAGATTGATAAGATGTTCTGTGCTCACATGAGGTTGTGTTTAGTCTACATCTAGATCCATTCATACAGTAGAATGTTTTATACTGATATATAACAAAATTAAGTATTGAAACATATTATAATCTGGATGAATCTTGAAAACATCTTATATGAAGGAATTTATAAACAAAGGTCATTTACATTATTATTCTATTTATATGATACAAACAGAATAGATAAATCCATAAAAATAGAAAGTAGATTGCCAACCAGTGAGATGGCTCAGCGGCATAAGCACCTGCCTGGCAAGCGCGAGGGCCCAAGTTCCACTCCCGGAACCCACATAAGAAAAAAGGGCCGGTGATATCGCTCAGCGGCACGGGAGCCTGCTGGCACGCGAGGTCCTGAGGTCGACCCCCGGTACCCACACACACACACAAAAAAAGTATAGTGCCAAGTGTGGTGCTGCATGCCTGCAATCTCAGCACTAGGGAGGCTGAGTCAGGAAGATCACTATGAATTCGAAGCCAGTCTGACCTACATAGTGACTTCAAGACCAGCCTGAACTACATAGTGAGATCCTGTCTCAAAAAACAAAACAAAACAAAAAAGAAAGTAGACTAGTAGTTACTAGAGGATGAGAAAATCATCCATTTCTGCTTATTGAAATTTGTGAGTGACTGACAAAAGGTATGTAGTTTTTCACTGTGGTGATAGAAATGTTCTGTAATTAGATAGTGGAGATTATTGCATAAAACTATGAGAACATTAACAACCACTGAGTTGTATGTTTTCGTATAGTGAACTTTATGTTACGTGATTTTTTTCCTCAATAAAAATTTTCACCCAGAAAAGAATATATATTTGGGGGTAATGAAAATGTTCTATAGTTGATTTGTTGATGGCTGTGTGAACTTTATAAATATATTAAAGTCACTGAATTGTCTACTTTAAATTGGTTAATTGTATGCAACTTGTGTGTGAACTACATGCCAATATTGTTATCCCCCAAAACCCAGACCCTTAATTATGTCCACAATTTTTCATGTACAAGATCCAGCATGCCATAAAAAATAATGATGTATAAAAAAGTAAAAAAAATTTAAAACTATGAGGAAAAATAAGAGGTGTGGATACTAATATATCTAATTTAGTAATTATTTTCATCTAATATACTTTTAGAGTCCTAGAAAAAGATATGAGAATTGGACAGCAGTAAAATTTGAAGAGACAAGAGTCAAAAATTTTCCGAAAGTGAGGAAAGATAGTAATCTAGAATCAAGAAGTCTAGGAAACTCCAAGCAAGATAAATAAAAAGAACACAATGTTAATGAACATAATAATAAAACTGGCAAAAAACAAATACAAGGGGGAAAATTTATAAGCAACCAGGGTTGAGGGTGGGACAGATGCATTTCTTTCAGAAAAGCAGCAACAAACTAAGAAATGTCTTTTAAAAAGAAGTAATGAAAGTAGATAGCCATTAGAATGGCTTTGTCACATTGATGTGGAAAAAAACCCTGTTAAATTGGAATTATGAGTTTTTTGAGAATGTTTTTAAAATAAAGGCACTCTTGACAAAAACTTGAGAGAATTTGTTATCTGTAATCTTGCACTAGAAACAGAAGAGAATTCTTAGGCAGAAGAAAAATTATTCCAGAGAAAGGTATGAATTTGGGCAAAGAAGTGGAAGGCAACAGAAAGGGTAAATGTAGATGAATATTAATAACAACAATTCTAGTACATCATTATATTTAATTATACATAAAGAATTAAAATGCACAAACAACAGCACAAAGAGAGAGTTGATATAAGCTCTTTGCATTGCTAGGAAAAGATGAAAGTCCTCAATTAGATTGGACTCTAATAAGTCAGGATGAATCTAATAATCTCCAAGTCAGTGACTAAAGGAAGAATAAAAGAATGTATTGTCAGCAAACCAATAGATGGGGAAAATGAAAGAAATTAAAGAGCCTAACAGAAATCAGGAAAATATAAAGGAACAAGTAAGACAATAGAAAATAAACAATAATGTCATAGATTAAAAACCCAAGTCATCAGTATTTATAGTAAATAGAGGCTAAATATTCTAGTTATAAAAGATCACTAGGTGGACTATGAAAACAATTATTTGTATGCTTTTAGAATTATGCTACAGGAAAATCCTATTCTGTTTAACTGTGGCTATGAAATAGAAGATCAGTGCAGATGTTAGAAGGAAGGAGAACAAGAAATAGATGGCTAAGGAGACTTAGTGTGGTGTACAAAACAAGACACAGGTTTATCTGCAAGGTTGCGTAGATAAGCAGCAAAAATCCTAAATTGGGAAGAAAGAAATGGAAGGAAAGTTGAGAGTAGAGTAAATGAGCGCAGTTTTCAGTGATCATGACAGAGATTCAGTCTACTGAATGTCAAGAAGATCAATTAAATTTTGCCATGTACAAGAACAGCTGCTCCACTGAGCAGGTTTAAGTAGAGATTGTCTTCATTGTTTGATTCTTTTAACCATGAATGTATATTACACTGATTTACATTTTCAAAAATAAATGATTTTTTCAAACACCTGTGGTAGTGAATTTTAAAAGAAAGATAAATATTTCCCCTTTATGAGCGATCACTTCTACTTACATTCTTGCTTTACTGAGAGAGGAAAAATCCATGTTCACGATCAGATGTCGGAGTCCCAAGGAGCTCACAGTCTCCGAAGAGATGGTGTACATTTTAGTGACAGTAACTGCACCATTTGGGTTCTGAGCAAGACATTCCTCAGGAGGGTTAATTAGGACTTGTGAGGGGAAAAGAAAGATTCGAGGAGCAGGTTTTCCCACAGCTGAATATATAAGGCTAAGAAAACCTTCAGAATCAGGATCAAATCGGAGTTCAGTTGTTAATTCAGATACAGCTGAGGCACACACAAAAAAAGAAGAAACAAAATTAAAAGTATGTTATACCACATTCCTATGCTGTTAAAGACTAGACTTCCCCAAATTGTTATATGATGTCAAAATGTTGAAAATATACCCTTCTCAGATACTTCTTGTATTTTATGAAACCTGGCAATAGAATTCTATATACTGACTGACAGGCCCTCCAGTGTGAGAGGAACAATTAATGTCTCAACTTTCATCCAACCTTAAAATTACATTATTGAAATCCTTAATACTTTAAATGTATAGCGACATGGTAAGGGAACTTTATGCCATTTTCACTGGCACTACAACATTTTTTTTTTTTAGAATCTTAGAATCTTTCTCTTTCTTTTTCTCTTTTTCTACTGTCTCTTTTTCTTTCTTCAGTTTTCTCCACTCTCCAGTGAGGAAATGCTAATTCTCTTCCTGAATTTTATCCACTCAAGGAAAGCCAACGCAATGCATTGTAAAGTTAAATGTACTGTGCAAAAATAGGCAAGTCACATGATCATCATTAGTTTCTTTTTTTCTTTTTTCCTTTTTTCCTTTTTTTTCTTCTGGATAATAAAAGACTTGGCCTGGGTAATTTCACTATTATCTTGTCCATTAAAATTCTTTCTCTAGACACCAACCTTAAAATATCACAACCCCGTAAATTCTGTCCCAATAATTTGATACTATAGAAAACATTCATGTACTTATAATGTTGAGGCAGATTTGCCTCCATGACTGCCAAGTGGAAACACATTAAATAGACATTTGTAGCAAGCTTCATCTTCAAGTGTCACTTCTTGCATAGTTATGAATGAGTAATTCGGTTCAATGATTTTACATTGCAGCAGGTCTATGTATGGTGGAAGAATCTTTTCTCCATATTTACTGCTTAAGTCCCAATATTTTGTGGCAAAAGTTTTGGATCTTCTGCTAGGTAATTTGCACAACATCTGCTGGAGTTGTCAAATTGCAGAAAATAGTCACATTTCCTCCCAGTATAGCTGCCTAAGACAAAGATGTCCACTATCACCACTTCTGTTCCTCTTAGTACTCAAAACATTAGCAAGAGCAATAAGGCAAGAAAAAAATATAAATATATATGGAAGAAGTCAAATTATTATTTGCAGGTGACACAATCCTCTAGATAGAAGACCCCAAAACATCCACCAAAATACTCTTAGAATTAATAAACAAATTCAGTAATATACCAGTATACAAAATCAGCACACAAAAACCAATAGCATTCCTATATATCAAAGATGAACCCTCTGAGAAAGAAATTAGGAAATCAGTACCATTCACAAAAGCATTAAGAAAAATTAGGAATGACTTTCATCTTACCACCACCCAAAAGGTTTATAGTCTGGATGGGATAAAAGGGAAAGGGAGGCTCACTACTCCTTTTTTCTGCTTGCCCTGCCATGGACTACTTTCCCTGTGCTGTGCCTCTCTGCTGTGCCATACTACCATGGAGCCAGCTGACTGTGGACTGAAACCTCTACAAGCTGTGAGCTAAAATAAACCTCTCATCCTTTAACTTGTGGGTGTCAGGTATTTTGTCCCAGCAATGGGGAAGTGACTAAGATACTACCCAAGACTTAACTCATGTGACTTTCCAAATATTATAAAGGTTTTAATCTTTATCTTAAAGGCCATGGAAAATCACTCTTTTGGGGATAGAGATCTATGAATTTGATAAATGGTGAAGTCACACGACCACCACTCCAACCAAGATGCAAAACAGTTTTTCCTCTTTTTGCCAAAATAAATACCATCCATTGATTTGGTCAGCAGTGAACATATGAATCTCAGTGGCCATTAACAGAACCACCATTCACAGGAAGTGGGATGGAACTTGCAGTCCACACCAGGCACACACACACACATCCTCCAAGGGTTTTAACGGGTCCCAGAGTCTCACACCTCACCACGTGACATTCCAAATACTGTCCATATAATCTAAAATTATTTGACATGCAGAGAACCTAATAGTGCCCCCAATTCTCAATGAAAAAAAATCCAGCGATGCATAAAAAGGAACATACATTACGGCCAAGTTAGCCTTATCCTAGAAACACAAGACTGTTCCAACACTTCAGAATGGACTAATGTAAAAGAAGTGAAAACTTACACTCACAAAGCTCCATGAGCAAATGTGAATAATGGCTTTACTCATAGTCACCAGCCTAGGCGACACAGCAAGACCTTGTCCCAAAATAAAAAATAAATAGGGCTGGAAGTGTACCTCTGTTGTAGGGAGAGAACCATAGGGTTTCTTCCCTTGTAACACACACGTGTGCACACACACACGCACGCACACACATGCACACAAAGTTTTTTTTTTCCAGAAAATGACCAAAAAAAGACCTACAACTGATTTCATACATAACTGTGAGAATTTAGATGTGTTCCTGCTATAATCAGGTACAACGCAAGGATGTCCCTTCTCAACACTGCTATTCAACATGGTACTGGAAGTCCAAGTCTGTTGTCTCAGCTGCTCAGGAGGCTGAGGCAGGAGGATTGCTTGTCCAGGGGTTCAGTGACAGCTGTGGAAACATAAGAAATTTTCTTTAAAAAAAAAGAGTGGAAGTCCTCCTGATGGATGAATACAAGAAAGAGTAATATAAATTACACAGATTGGAAAAGAAGAAAACTTGTTTTTCATAGATTAGGTGAGTGTCCATGTAGGAAATCCTGAAAAACCAACAAAATATCCTCCTGATACTAATAAATGATGACTATATCAAGGTTGCACGATACAAGGTTAATATTTTATTTTTTCCCTCTCTCCTCCTTTTTCTAACTTTATTTTGTAGAAGTACCTATTTGACATACATATCGATCACATTCATCATAGGGAATTTATACCCGTATGTAATATACCTTAATTCTTCTTTTTTTTCCCATTTCCCTCCCTTCCCTTCCACCTTGCTTCCCCACCCCATTTTCAAAAGCTTTATTTCCACTTTTTTCCTTCCATTCTCTTTTTTTCCCTTTTCTCTCCCACGTTCCCCTTCACATTTGAACATGTTCTTCCCACTTCCCGACATCTCAATATCTACCCTCCATGACGCTTCTCGTTTACCCTCTGGGTTTCTCACATTAGGAACAATGTCATATTTATGCTTGTGCATCCCATTTATTTCACTGGAGATTATGACCTCAAGCTGCATCCATTGTCCTACAAATGACTCAAATTTATCCTTCTTTATGGCAGAGGAGTAGTACTCTGCTGTATACAAATACCACCTTTTCTTTATCCATTCATTTTTGGTGGGCATGTGGGCTTTTTCCAAGATTTAGCTCTTATAAATTGTGCTCGTATAAAAATGGGCAGGCATCTATGACTGTGATACAATGCTTTTAACTTTTTGAAAAGGTACCTAGAAGGGGAACAGCAGGGTCAAACGGAATCTCTGGTTGTAGGTTTTTGAGGAATCTCTCTAGTGATTTGTATCGTGGTTGTACCAGTACACACTCCCAGCAGTAATGGACAAGGGTTCCTTTTTCCCCACAGCCTTGCCAGCATTAGTCATGGGTTGAGTTCTTGATGATAGCCTTTCTCGAGTGAGATAGAATCTCAGTGTTGTTTTAATTTGCATTTCATGAATCATCAGTGATGTTCAGCATTTTTTCATACATTTACTTGTTTGTACTTCTGTACCTGAGAAATGTCTATTCATCTCAGAAACCCATTTTTGGATTGGGTCTTTAAATCTGGGCGATCTGATTTTTTTTAGTTCTTCTTATATTCTAGATATTAGGTCCTTTGTCTGAGGAGTATCTGGTAAAATGCTTTTCCCACTTTGTGAGTTGTCTCTTCGCCATGTTGGTGGTTTCTTTTGCTGTGCAAAAGCTTTTTAATTTGATATGATCCCAGTTGTTGATTTTTTGTAATATTTCCTGCGTGACCAGGGCTTTGTTCATAAAGTCTTTGCCTATATTTTACATATTCTATCTTCCAGCAGATGAAGTGTTTCTGTTTTTACATTTAGACTTCCATCCATTTTGATTTTGAGTGCATGGTGAGAGATAATGGGTCTAGGTTTAATGTTCAGCATGTGGAAAGCCAGTTTATTTCTGCTAAGTGTATCGTTATGAGTTCTAGGCCAACTTGGGCTACAATGTGAGTTGTATTTTTTTTGTTTGTTTGTTTTTGTTTTTTTTTGTCTTTTGAGACAGGGTTTCACTATGCATTTCAGGGGGCCTTGAATTCACTTTCTGCCCAGGCTGACCTCGAACTCACAGCAATCCTCCTGTCTCAGCCTCCTGAGCACTGGGATTACAGTTGTGTGCCACCAACCCCAGCCTCAAACTCTTCTCTTTCTAACCACCCCCACTAAACTTCTCTGCTATCCTCCTGAATATCAGATAAACTGATTTTTCAGTTTAGAAACTAAAAGAGCCATAAAAAGTCTATGGCTTCCATTTCTGATTGATAACTTTACTTTGGTTTCAAATTTGTATTGTATATTTTTGTCCAGTTGGCATGCTTAAAACATTTCTTGTGCATTGGTGGGTTCTTAAACTGCAATTACAGGGTTAACTTGCTCTTCTGATGCTCTCTGCTTGAGCTATTAGAATGCTATTCAAGGTTGCTTGGAAGTCTGTTGCTCAGCCAGTCATAATTGGAACATAAATATCTGTAAGTTATCACTGCAATCAAAGGAGAAAAAGTATACTGGGGACTTTTTAAAATCCAAGCAGTTACAAGGCTTGTTACTAAAGGAAACCAGTAAGTAGGACATGTTAGGTAAATGGTGACAACCCAGTAAAGAACGCAGCCAGCGGAATTTGGGGGTTCCAGGTGAGACTTCCTGGAGTTAACGCCAAAGGAGAGCCGAAGTCCAGTTTACTGAGCCGGGTCTTTTATGGATAGGGTAGGGAATTAGTGGAACAGACTTAGGTGGGGTGACACGAAGGTGGGGGGCTGAGATTTGGGGAGTGAGTGAGCATGGATGAGTATGTGGCTATAGCAATAGGCGCTACGACCTAGTAGGTGGGGTGGGTATGTCACGTCCTAGCATAGTAGACATCGTTCTTGGGCTCAGGAAGGGGGATGCAGGATGTAGGAATGGGCTGTGATTATTCTCAGAGCTCAGGAACTTAGGTGGCTTGGGGGGAGATGAGGGTCGGACTTATAACAGAGCCCTCAAAGGGCCCCAGCTGACCCTACTCAAGACATTTAGATTCTTACAGACGCATAATCCCCTTGTCAAATGTGTGGGACTGGGTTAGAAAATCCTCTGAGGCCTCTTCAGGCCAGTGGGCATTCAGGTAGTTCACACCTCCATCCAGGGCACTCCAGGAGTCATGGGAGGCAACAGTCAAGGCCATAGAGGCTCAACAAGAAAGTTTAAAATTCCCTGGCTGAGATAGTTTTACAAAATAGGTGAGTGCCCAAACTCCTTTCAGTTGAAGTAGGGGGAACTTGTGTGATGCCCAATGAGACCTGCTGTTTTTAGATAAATAATTTGCAAAAGGTAGAAAACAGTCTTAACAAATTGAAACATCTAGTAAATTCTACCACAATCTCAGTAATAACCTCAATCAAAAAGCTTGGCTGAGTCGTCTTAAATTCCTGGCGGGGGTGGGGGGGTGGATCTGGAGATTTATAATACCTTTCATAACAATGTTGGCCCTCCTAATCCTCATTTTTATTCTTGGCCCATGCATATTGCAGTAGATTAACTAATGGTCAACTGGTAACACCCAGGTGAACTGAATCAGCATGATTCTGGGTGTGAAAGGTCCACCTGAGGATTGTTGCCAACAGCATAAAAGAAGAACTGGAGGGGAAGATGGTGTGCTGTTGATTCTCTTGGAAAAGCTTGTTACATTGGTTTTCCTGATAACTCAGCTGTTCTCATCATTGGAGGCGCTCGGGTCCTCGCTGTCACTGAGGATGGCTGTGTTTCTTTTCAGGGGAGCTCTGGTCCTTAACTTGAGCATCGCTTTCTGGCTCCAGTGCAGATCCCTCAGCCTGGTGGCACAGATCCTTCATCCTGCTGGTGCAGACTTTCTACCTTCCATCACTGACCTTTGGGCCTTCCCAGTGTAGATCCTTGCATGAGACATTGTTGTAGGCTCTAGGCCACAGGCCTAAAAGCAATGGAACTGGTCAACCATGGACTGAAACCTCTGAAACTGTGAGCCAAAATAAATCTTTCCTCCTTTGAGTTGTTTATCTCAGGTATTTGTCAAAAAGCAGAAATGTGACTAACACTATCTTTTGGAATCAATCCCAAATCACAAAATGATATATCTGCAAAGATTATAATATAGATTGTTTATACTTTGTTGCTAGACTACCTGTCCAACAATGGAGTGTTAAGCACATTGTAATTAATGGAATATAATGCAAACGATGAGTGTTCAAAATTATTATTATTATTATTATTTGTGGGTACCGGGGGTCGACCTCAGGACCTCGCGCGCCAGCAGGCACCCATGCCGCTGAGCGACATCACCGGTCCTTTTTTCATATGTGGGTTCCGGGAGTCGAACTTGGGCCCTTGCACTTGTCAGGCAGGCGCTTATGCCACTGAGCTATCTCACCGGCACCGGGTGTTCAAAATTTTTTTTTTTTTTTTTTTTGTGGGTACCGGGGGTCGACCTCAGGACCTCGTGCGCCAGCAGGTACCCCTGCCACTGAGCGATATCACTGGCCCTTTTTTCGTATGTGGGTTCCAGGAGTCGAACTCAGGCCCTCGCGCTTGCCAGGCAGGCGCTTACGCCGCTGAGCCATCTCACCAACCCTCAAAATTATTTAAGATGAAAAGTGCTGGGCCAGTGAGATGGCTCAGCGGCGTAAGCGCCTGCCTGCCAAGCGCGAGGGCCCGAGTTCGACTCCTGGAACCCACATACGAAAAAAGGGCCAGTGATATCGCTCAGCGGCACGGGCACCGGCTGGTGTGCGAGGTCCTGAGGTTGACCCCCGGTAACCACACAACAAAAAAAAGGAAAAGAAAAAGATGAAAAGTGCTTCCTATGTGTTATATGGCAAACACACAATACAAAAATTGTGTAAGAAGTATGATGTGAAAAAAACATTCATGGAAAAGAAGAGAGGCAAAGACAAAAGAGCAAAATAGTCATTGTGGAATTAGGCTCAGGGCAATGGAACCCTCTTCTCGTCTACCCAGGCTAACCATTTCAGTGCTGCCTTCGAGTTTTCTTTACTCCTCACCTCCAACCTTCCTATAAATAGCCAATTCTTTCTTGGCAATGCCTCTCAAACATAGATCAGGCCTACAATATCTTACATAGGCTTTGTGAAAAGATTTCTATTTGGCCCGACTGAAACCTCATCCAACTATCATATCTATTGTGGAACAAAACTGCTAAATATATCCAGTGTTAACTTGTTCATTTATGGTTTATGCACTTTACGTGTGTACTATTTTGTCGATAAGAAGGCTTTAAAAAAGACTAGTTTCATATTTTGTTAAGATTCAGTTGCCCACTAACTTGGTCCTGCTCACTATGCCTCTACAGATAACGTTTAGTCAGGACAACTGGGTGCCTAGCTGTAGCAATGCAGTGGGCACAGGCCTTTCCCCTTTCCATCGACAATCTCCTGTGTCTACCATGCAAACTCCTTAACATTCTGTAACACCTGCCTTCATTTCCAACATCATGAAACCCACTCCATCTCTGCTACCTTAATTCGTATCACATCATATTTTACAAAATACTTATGAACTACTAGGTGTAAGGTCTGAAGATGTTAATGATCTTTATGCGGAAAACACTTTCAAAAGACGATAAGCAATAGCAGAAACTGGTATAGTGTAAGTGATAAAAGGTGAAGAGGAGGGAATCTGGTGAAAAGAGGATTGGCAATGACTCTCGAGTGTAATTCAGGCCCACAACACCTGACACAGGTTTTGTGAAATGATTCCTAGTTGGCCTGACTGCAGCTTCATGCAGCTCACATAACTCAGTGGGGGCTGAGATTGATGAAGGCTGGATGTGACCACGTACAAGTCGAAAAAAAGAGATTTCGTGTTCAGGAGGGGGTAACCTGAGACAGAAACGCTGAGTATTGTACCTTGGAGACTAGGATAATGGTGAGAACACTGCCAGAAATAATCCTCTGCAGGAACCTTGGGGACAAAGTAGGCCAAGCCCAAATGCACTATCCTAATGTGTACTGAGATGGTATACTAAAACTGAAGAAGACACCTGAGAAGCACTGAAGCTTGAGCCAGAAAAGTAAAGGTGAGAGAGGAAGCAAAATCCCCTAAAACCTATGGTAAGGGGACAAAAAAAAAAAAAAAAAAAAAAAAAAAAAAGACCTAGGGCTGGGGTTGGAGCTCAGGCAGAGTGCGCGCTTAGTGGGAGGCCACACTCGCGCTGGGAACAGAGCGCCCGCACGGGTCGCCCTCGGGGTTTACTCCGCGCCCTGTGGAGGACGCCGTCAAAGGAGGGGAAGGAGCAGGGGGACGCCGACCGGCTCGGGAGAAAATACTACTACATCCCGCCTTGCCGGAGCTGGAGAGATGAGATGGGAGCGAGGGCAGCGGAGGCGCGATTAGTGAACGCGGAACAGGGAGCTCCAACCCCGACGCGCCCCGCGCCCCTGCGGCGTCCCGGAGGCGGAGCCGCGCTCGCCCGCCCCCCCGCCCCTTCGCTCTGGAGCCCGCGCCCGGCCGGCCCGGCCCCGCCGCCTTCCCGGGACCGCTGTGGCGGCGCGCGTGTCCGCGTCCTCGCCCTTCCCGGAGCGCGCGGGCGGCCGGCGCGGGACGAGCCCGCGCTTCCTGCCCCAGTCGCAGGCCGGGCCTGGTCTGCGGGCGCCGGAGCCGGGGTGACTCGGAGATCTTCGGCCAGAGGCGCTCGGGAGGGCGGGCGAGTGGCTTTTCGTGCGCCTGCGCCCTGCTCGCGGCCGGGCCGAGTGGTGTCGCGGCAGAGGCGTCTCTTCAGCGCCTCCGCGTCCCCCTCAGCGTTTCCCTTCGCACTGGCGCCCTGGCCGCGGCGCTGGACCTCACGCGTCACCGCCCGGCAGCCCGAAGCTGTCAGGAGCAGCCCGTGCACGCCGATCGCTTCTGATCCTCCAGGGCCCCGCCTTTCCTTCCCCAGGAAAGTGCAGCCCAAAGACCACAAACAGTGTCAGACACTTGGCTCTCATGGTGGTAATTCCGTGCAGGGTTCGTGCCAACGAGGGGAACCGGTTCTTGGGGGAGTTAAGAGATGGTTCTGACCTTTAACATCACCCCGGGTAGCCGCCTGCATAACCTCTTCTCTGTTGTTCCATCAAGGCGATGCAGGTCTCAGGTCTTGTTTGGATGAAGAAGGGAGTTGGGTAAGAATCTCAGATCTTACTCCTGAGAAGCTGAGGGCCAAAGGACAAATTGTCCTCCTCCTGTCTCAGCATCTTCCTTGAAAGTTAGAGATTGTGTCACACCAGTGATCTCGAAAAGCACCGAGATCTTTCCAAAACCGTGTTCCATCCATTTCCTGCATACAGGATCCGTAGTCTGTGATTTTTTTCTTGTTCTTAGTCCCCCCCATCCCCGCCCTTTGGAACCAGGACTCAAACGAGGGACCTTGCACTTACCAGGCAGGCGCTTGTTTGGCTGAGGTATATCCCTGGCTGATTCTTCAAGTGTGTTTTGCGTGGCTTTCTCTGTAACTTATTTTAATGTCTTAGACTTGTTTCTCTAGTGATCTTTTTAACTGTTGGAGCAGGGAATATGCTGCTTTCTGCTTCCTGTCTGCAGGCAGCCACGAGCCTGATTTCTGACACGAATCCCATTTCTGCATCCAAACAAACCCTGATTCTGATTTCTGATTTAGTTTGGATTTCCTGGAATTTTATATAAATAGAAGCATAGAGTACACCTTTGCCCCTCCCCCGTCTTCACTCAACATAATCATTTTGAGATTTATCCATGTGTCTGAGTGGACCAAAGTCTCTCCCTTCTTATTGCTGACATGTCAGTGTATAGATACAACCTAATTTGTTTCTCTATTCACCTGTTCATAGATATCTGGATCGTTAGCACATTGTAAGTCAGTTTTACTGTATTGTATCTGTACATAAAAATTTTAAAATGACTTCTTACTAATAGCAAAAATAACACTGAAGAAAACAATGAGATGACACTATGCAATGGCCAGGATGGCTCACATTAAAGATGAGTGACCATCCCGAGTGTGGATGAGGATATGGAACAACTGGAATTCTCAGACATTGCTGATGAGAATGTAAAATAGTACCAGTACTTCCCTGGGCTATTACAAAGAAATGATCCACATCCATATACAAGTCCTTATAGAGACCTATAGAGTCCTTTCATCTCTCTTGATGAAATATCTAGAAGTGGAATGGCCGAGTCAACGTGTAGGAGCACGTTTCACTTTCTAAGAAACTGCCAAAGTGATGGTAGTCTTTACATCCCACCCTATTTTCCTTTTCTCCTTCCTTCCTTCCTTCCTTCCTTCCTTCCTTCCTTCCTTCCTTCTTTCATTCCTTCCTTCCTTCCTTCCTTCCTTCATTTCTTCCCTCTCTCCTTCCCTCCCTGCTTCCTTCCTTCCAATAGGCTCTCTAGTACTATGTTGCCCAGGCTGACACTCGGGATCCTCTTGCCTCAGCCTCCCATACAATTCACTTTTAAAATACTCATAAAGTATCCTGTAACCTGCTTTACTCACTTGTGCTGTTGTAGCCTTTTGCAGACTTGGACCTCCTGTGCAGGTGGTCCTGTCAACTGCTGATACAGACAGTTTTGATGTTTTTGGATTTGTATTAAATGTTTTATTTAAAGGTTTTTAACATGAAAAAGAAGGTACAGAAATAGAGATTACATTATGATGACCAAGGCAGTATTCCACATGACAAAACCCAAAACAAAACAGATTTGTACAGTAGATGTACCGGCACTTAACAAAATACTTGAACTTTAACCCAGGCTGCATATTCATTAAATGAGCTGACCACAGGGTTTTGCAACATCAGTTATTGCCTAGACACCAAAATGCCAACCATTCTGGATGTAAACTGCCTTATTGCCTTTGAGAGAACTTCTGTGTAGCGTAAAAGTACTGGCATGACACTTAAGGACTTCAAAGAGACAGTTAAAACACATTTGTAACACAATTCTGCATAAAATAGACACCGTAAATCTTACTACATAAAAAATTTAAAAACACAAGGCCGCCCTGAGTAAAAGTTAAAACCCCCTCGAAGGAAAATGCTCATCATTTGTATATCATTCTTAGAAAACTGATAAGATTTTTTGTGGGGGGAAACAGAGAAGATATCAAACATAGTCATTCATTTAAAATTTGTTCAAAAAATGTTCATAAGGTTGTACCATTGCTGCTTGTACCATCTTAAAATTGTATACCGTGGATATATGTTCTACTATTTGACCGGAGGGCAAAAGAATAACTTGAAGAAAGTGTTTCTCAAAACGAGGGCCAAAGGCCCAAAAGAATTCTAATGTGGGCTCAGTAATAACCATTTTAAACAAGCTCCCTGTGGGATGATTCTACGTTCTGAAACGGCCTATAGGAAAGAGCGACAGTTAAAAGCAAGACCCCAAATCTGTTTCTGACAGGGCAGAATTCTCTAGAATTTACGTTGTTAATACTGCTTTTTGTTTTAAAACAAGTTCCAGGCATGAAGAGAAATGCGTATATCTGGCAAAGGAACATGTGAGTGTATCTAAACCTTTTCCTTGGATATTTTCATTACTTTCAAACTTAGCTATTAGAAGAAAAGATAATATATGACTATAAGCTTTGGGAAAGTTCTATTTCCTATGAAATGGGGCCGCTAACAAAGATAAGATATATTTTATTAAATGCCTAGAAATTTTAAATCATTCTAAACTTAAACCTAGATAGCTTACGTAAAATTAAATTGTACTAATAATGTGCCATAGTAACTTATTTAGATGACGATGGTTACTTTTGAAGTCCTTTGCATAAAGAAATGGCACTAAAACCGGAATGCTATATCTGACAACTCTTTCATAAAATGCTAACCACTAATTCTAATAGAAATAGTTTGAAGAACTCTGCCCCAAAAGAATCCTACCGTGTATTCCATGTGTTATCCTACTAAACGAACTTAACTAAGGGGATAGAAGTATGATAGAACTATGTGTTTTCTGCAGATTTATTCAAAATTGTTGTTATTTTTTGGATTTCCCTGAAGACGACGTAAACTGGGTGCCAAAAGTACAGATAATAGGGCTTGGAGAGAAACAAGCATAGATAAGACATTCTACGTAAAAGGCAAATTATCTTCCCGTATCGTAAATAACAAGAAAAATGATAAACACTCTGTCTGCACTCAACGAGTGGAATGTGTTTACAAGTTTGGTTACAAGTGAAATCGTAAACAGCAAGTCTATCAACAACACCATCACAAAATTCCGTATTCTCTATTACAGACTATAAGAATCAAGTATTCCATCTAAATATAAGTACAAAAAGACATAAAAATTAGCTTCCAAACAATTGTGAAGTGGTTCATTGAATCTAGACTGGTAACAAGATTTTGTGTGCATTAAATGGCAACATAAGCAGAAGGCACAGTTGGAAAATGAGAATCAGACCCATTCTTCCTCATACATCGAAAGAGGATTGATGTACTCAAAACCTGCAAATTCACATCCATCAATCTTCCTCACAACGTCCTTGTCATCTGGAGTGAGCTGGACAGGTTCGTTAGTAAACTGCGGATCAAAGTTATCCACACTGAATTCTCCAGAAATAGTTGGTTTAAAGGGAGGTACCACACGCTTTTGCTCCAGCATGTCCCAGTCAATATTTTGAAAGAATGGATGGTCCTGAATATCCACAAACCCCGTTTCAGGATGACAACCCAGTCGTTCCTTTGGGTCCTTGTTCAGAAAACTCTGCAGGACACTTGCAGCTTCCACAGACAGACAAGGTGGTACGTGAATTTTGCTTTCCACAATAAGCTGCAGGAGCTTAGTGATCGACTTTTCCTCAGGGCTATCAGAGTTCTCGGCATTGTGAAATGGAGACCGTCCGACCATCATCTCAAACATGAGCACGCCCAGAGTCCACCAGTCCACACTGAAACCATACTCTTCTCCTCTTATGATTTCTGGGGCAAGGTAATTAGCAGTGCCGCAGAAAGTGCTGGTCACGTCTCCTGGCCCTAGTCCTTCCTTGCACACGCAGTAGTCAGTGAGCTTAAGGTGCCCTTCTGAATCTAGTAATAAATTGTCCAATTTCAAGTTTCTATAGAGGATGCCTTGCTGGTGAAGATAGTTGAATGCTAAACTGATCTCTGCAGAGTAAAACCTGGCATGTGGCTCAGCGAGTATTCTTTGTTGCTGCATATGAAACATTAGATCGCCTCCATTTACATAGTCTAGCACAAAAATCAGTCTGCTTTCTGTCTGAAAGCAAGAATGCAGCCCAACAAGAAAAGGATGACCGGACACCTGCTCCAAAACACGCTTCTCTGTCTGTACCCGATGAATGTTGACACGGTTTTTCTTCACAACTTTCATTGCATACATACGATCTGTTTTCTGTAGTTGAACCAAGATAACTTTTGCATAACTTCCTCTACCTATCACCCGGAGCAAATTAAAGTCCTCAAGACCTAAACTAGATGAAGCTTTGCCACTTTCCCTGGTGTTCATTGCCTCCTTGCCTTCAGCAACTTGTTTCAAACCGTCCTGATGGGAAGGATTAGACGGGTTCACTGTTTGTGCCGGGTCCAGAGCCGTGGGTGGTTCAATTGTTGGCATCACGGGTTCCGGAGGCAAAGAATGCTGTCCACATCCACTTGTGACAAGTGTGTGGCACTTCTTGTGAACCACGAGTTTACAGTCGATGCACTTGTATACCTGGCGTCCGAGTCCCCCTACACGATCTGTGCAGACGGCACAGTGAGAACGCCTGCTGAAACGTTTGGCCTGAAAAGTATGGCCATTGGCGCAAGAAAACTTCCTCCAGAGGCCTGCAGCTCTGCGGTGGATGGATTGATCTTCTAGACAAGGCATGTTGGGATGTTCTGATGCACAAGGCGATGCGTGGATTAAGAGTTCGTCCTTCTTTAGCTCGCACAGCCTCAAGTCTTCTTCTAATTCCCACTGAGGTGATACAGTACTCGGGTCTCCTTCCTCCTTGACCGATTTTGTGGCGAAAAGCTGTTTAGTGTCCAAACGCCACATGTGTCGAACTTCATCACAGAGGCCCACAAAGGAGATGGATGTCCCCAAACGCTGTGTCGTGATATCTCTTCCCATCATCAGGGCCTGTCGGGTCGAGGTGTGGGTCGTGGAGGCGCTCGGGAGGAAGGGACTATAGTAGGGTTCGCTGCCCAGGAAAACTGGCATGAAGGGCTCGGGAAGCGAGTGTGGCCAGACTGCGTGCACTGACCACACTGGCCGGAGTTCGGCACCGCTCCCTCCGAAGTGGTTTCCAGTGGTGACCGGGTCAGGGTGGACATACACTAGGTTTCTCAGGGTTTCTCGGGGCCCGGTGGCTGTGAGTTCGTTCTCCTGCCCTGGACTTCTTCCGCTCTCTAGGATTTTTGTGCCCGGCTCTGGGGAGAGCTGTCCAGAGCTACTGGGAGTCTCCTGGCACGGCGAGACTTGCTCCGGGATCTTTGACTTTGTGGTGCCATTGGTATTTCGGCTTGGGGAGACTTCACACGGGTAGGTTGGTTTTTTCTCATCATTGGTGGCCAGTCCTGGGGACACCTTCCCTGGGGTGTCCGTGACAGTTGAGTCGCTCCCGCATTGTGGCCTGCGGTGTCTGGATGGAGTCAACCGTCTCCTCAGTCTTTCACATAGACTTTCCCTGCCTGGGGTCCTGAGGCTGCGGCCTCGCGAAGTGGAGAAGCAGCTCAGCATGTTCGCTGTTGACCTCCTCCGGCCAAGTGAGCTGGGGAGACCGCTGTTACTCCTTTGCGATGCCTGGTAACAGGGGAGCCAAGTTCTGTTTGGACAGGTTGCCAAGGAAGTGAGGTCATGTCTCAGGGTTCCGTGACCGGAGCCCCCTCTACAGTCCTCCCCTACGGCCCATCTTTTTCTTCCTACTAAATAAATCAATGGCTACTTATTCATTGTATTATTTTTATCTAAGTATCTAGGAATCCTTTTATCTATCAGTCATCTATCTATTAGTTTCTTACTTTTGCATTACAGGAGCCTGTACCCTGCGTCTCCACCATGAACTACAGGTATTTCCTCAGAGTTTATTTATTCAGATACACACTTAGCGTCTCCCTAAGTCACAAAATTGGTCAGGTGGGACTCCGCTTGAGATCTTCTTGCCTCAGCTGGCCGGAGTGCTGGGATCACAGTCACGCACCATCCTGCCTGATTCAGTGTGCTAGTTAGAAACAGCAGAACTAGAAAAACTTTGGCGATATGAGGCACGGGTGACATCTTCACTTTTAAAGCAACATGTGTGCATTGACGTTTTGCTTGTGGCGGGCACAGTGCTGAGTGGTCTTTTCCATTTAAGGAGCCATTTTCTCTGAAGATGCTGGGCTAGGGATTTACACTTAGAAAGCTGTGAATTTTAGGGTGCTTTTCTTTCCTGGATTGAGTCTATCCTCATTTCCATTTAATTAGGTAGCACTGAGACTTTCTAGAGAATTTCTTCTTTTTTTTTAAACTTTTATTTATTGATTGATTGATTGATCAGAATGGTAAATTTTATTATATACAGTTTACCATGATGAAACTTTAAACGAATTAAAGTGAGAGAATTATTTCAGTGAAACAGTAATCCCAAGTTACATATAACATTACTGCCTTTTTTAAATTTAAATTTTAATTTTTTAAAATTTATTTATTTATTTTTTAATTAATTAATTTATTTTTTTTAAAGACAACAAGTAAACATTCTCATGTGTTAACAAACTCAAGCATTAGAGAACGTACAAATACCTTTTGGAGAGAAACATTACTCAGTATAAGATTAAGCCATGTAAAAGCTAGGTAAAAATAGAAGACTAAGGAATGGAATAGTCACAGTGAAATTGCATTTTCATACTAGGGAGAGAATACGATGTTTAGAAATGTGCGTCCGGTTTATTTCGCTTGTGAGTATTTTCTCGAGTTGCATCCATTTACCTATAAAAGTTTCCAGTTTATCTTTCTTTATGGCACAGTAGTACTCCATTGTATAAAAATACCACATCTTTTCAATCCATTCCTCGGTTAATGGGCATCTGTGTTGTTTCCATGATCTAGCTATTATAAATTCTGTTGCTATAAACATGGGTGCACATATATCGCTGTGGTACAAATTTTATACTTTATCCATGTGAAGGATCTGAAAACAAAATCCGATATTAAGAGAATATATTTTTATTCAAATCTGGTTGCTCAGATCATAACACTTATCTATCTTGTCATTGTCTCTCTTACGCACTACAGAATGGACTCCCCTATCTTCTTCCTTGTTGAATCTAGTTTCTAAAATTGTTTCTTGTATAAATTTCCATATCAAGAAACATTTTGAAGGTGCAAGAATTGAAACGCAAACATGAGATCGGTATGGTGTGGTAGCTTTTTATCACTGTGAAAAAGTGCATGAGAACATCAACTTGGAACAAAGATTTATCTTGGCTCATGGTTTCAGAAGTTACAGTCCATGTTCACCTGGCTCTGCCATTTCTGGGCTGAGGAAAGACGTGGCATCATGGCAGAAAGTGTGTGGTGGAGAAAAGATGGCCTCATGGCATCAGGAAGCAGAAAGAGAGAGCCATGCTGGTGGGCTATCTCCTTCTTCACCTTATGTTCCACCAGGGATCCTAGCCTACTGGATGGTGCCACCCATGTATAAGACAAGTGTCAGTTTGCTGCTGCACATGACAGTTGTCTCTGGAGACACCCTCACAGGCACATCCAGAATTCCCTAGGCATTTCTCAATCCAGTCAAGTTGACAGTTAAGGTTAACTACCACAAGCCACCCCTGGTCAACTTTCCTGGTCAACATAATTACATTTCCTTAAACTGTACTGACTCTCCAAATAAACACAATAACAAGGTAATAATTTTGCCTAATATGATATAACCAAAATTACTAATTTCTTCCCCAAAGTCTCAACAGTTCCAGCATTGCTCAAAAGTCCAAATCTAAAGTCTCTTCTGAGCCACAAGGCAAGCTCTTAGCTGTGGGCCCCTATTTAAAAACAAACAAAAACACCTTATATCCTTCCAACATACAATGGTCAAATAAGGTACACATTCCCATTCCTAAAGGTAGGAATAAGAACCTAAAAAGGAGGGATTAGACAAAAGTAAGACCAAAACTCAGTAGAGAAAACATTAAACCCTATAGCTCCATGTATGGTATCTGGGGCATATGTTGACATGACGTGAGCTCCAAAGGGCTTGTGAGACCCATCGTTATGGCTTTGTTGGTTGCAGCCCACATGGCCACTCTCTTAAGCTGGCTCTGCTCACTGTTTTTGGTAGACGTCCACGTTTTTGGTATTGTTGTCTTCCTGGGGTCTTTATCCCAGCCTGGGCTTCATTCTCACAGCTTCAGCATTGTCTTTCAAGGGCTGCCTTCTGGGACTCTGACCCTGTTAGACATTGCCTGACCACTAGGTTTTCCTCTGAATTTTGGCTAGAAGCCTCTTTATTTCCATAATTCTTACATTTGGCATGCTTGCAAAACAAGCACTGCATAGATGACTCAAAGGTCTTCCACAACCCTGAACAAAGCTGCTAAGTGCCTAGATGGCTGAACATGAGGAAATGAATGCTGGGGAAACAAGTTCCTAAGCCACCCCGTGAGAGCAGGGCACTCTGATGGTCTATTCTTAAAGCAAAGTCTTTAAAAAGACTATACTTTTACACCATTAAACCTAAGATGGATGGGTGAGGGCTAAGCAATTGCTTTGATACCCTCAAGCCATCTTTCCTATTGTCCTGGTGCAACGCACTTGCTTTCTTTTTAGTGACACTCATCTCTTCAGCAACCATATCTTTCTTAACCCCAGTTTTACAGGAGCTTCTTTTCTGGTCAAACTGCAAGGTTTTTAAATCATTTTGCTCTTGTTTTTATACCCAGTTTTCACATTGAATCTGGCCAAATCACCTGGTGATACCCATGTCACAGTCTGAATGCTGTGCTGCCTTGAAATTTCCTCTGCCAGATGAATTAATCCATCATTTAAAAACCCAGCCTCCCACAAAATCTCAAGTATGGACAAAGTAGAAACAATCTTGTTGCAAGGATGGAACACAAATGACCTGTATTTCTATTCCCTTGTCTTCATTCCCACTGGAAATCTCATTAACATAGTCTTTATTGCTCTTATTGTACATATGTCAGTAGTCTGGTTTTCTGAGCTCAGACCAGAGCTGTCCATTAAATCGTACGTACAATATTGTAGGACTTCTTTAGCACACATCTCCACATCTTTCTAAACTAGTCCTGCAAACCAGTTCTAAAACCTTCTGAACTACGTCATCGAGTATAGTCATGACAACGACCACACTTCTCAGTATGCATTTTCTGTGTTACTCAGGTTTATACTGCTGTGACAAATACCTGAGAATAACAATTTAAAGGAGGAAAGATTTATTTTGGCTCACATTTTCAGAGCTTTCAGCCCATAGTCAGTTGGCTCAATCAGGTCTGAAATTAGACGGAAACATCATGGTAGAAGGGCATGGCAGATGAAAGCTGCTCATCGCATAGCAACTAAGAAGCAGAAAGGAAGAAAGCACTGGCAGGCTACCTCCTGCACAAGTCCATAACATTCCTTCCAAATAGTGATTTTGAAAGCTTTGCCTTTTCTCAGGGCTTTCTGACTCTGTACTTCCTGGTTACCATAAAATGAGCACCTTTTCTCTGCCACACCCTTCTACCATGATGCTTCAGCCTTGCTAGAGGTCTAAAAGCAATGAAGTCAGATAATTGTGCCCTGAAGCCTCTGAAATGGTGAGCCAAAGTCAATCTTTCCTCCTTGAAGTTTTTTTCTCAGGTATTTTGTCATACTCATGGAAAGCTGAATAACACATATTGTTAGTTTAAAAATTCTTTTTAGTTAGTAGGTCACAGTGTAAGAATGCCATAAACTGACCTAAACTAGGAGTATAGTGATTATGGGCACTGAATCCAAAGATTAAGAGCACAAAATCATCATGAGTCTCCACAATCACTGATAATTCTCAATATTCTGTTACAGAGTTAAGACTGGCAGAACGCCATGATTTTGTGTTGGTTGAGAAAAAAACAATGTTAATAACTTTCATTGACACTACATGGTGCTAGAAAAAGGCATCTGATTAGGTATTTTCTACTAGAAATACCTAATAAGAAGTTAAAATGAAATGTTTTGTTTTCCTTCTTTTTCAAAAAGACGCTTTGGGACATTTGTATACGTGTGTGCGTATGCACATGTGCACATAGTGTGTGCATGCATGTGTGTATTTGTTTTCAAAGTGTCACATACATAAACATAAAGAAAAATTAAAAGTATATTCTCAAAATTGTCACTTCTAGATAGGATGGAGTCATTTAAAAGAGGTTAACAGATCTACTGAAAACTAGTAGGAAAATCAAATTCATTCCATAATAATTTATTTAAGGACATCAGTCAACTGCAGAACCAAGAAAAAATACAGGGAATAAAATTTCAAGGAGCAGAGAGTTTTTCGGAGGTGAGCTACAGGTCAGCATTAGTAATATGGGATTGTCATGCTCTGTGAGTTAGAAGGTGGGAATCAGGGAATGTATAAACCAGCAGATTTTTAAAAGGCTAGTTTTTTGCAAGGCTAGAGTGACTACAGTGACAAATGGAAGATTTTGTGGTGCATCAGACACCTATCAATTTTGGTCCTTAAGATCTTTGCTGAGTTGCAAATTTGTACACAGTAGAAGCTAAAAACTAAATCAATACCTCAGGAAAGCCGATTAGAATTTTTCTAGTCCAGAAGTTCTTAGAGGATAAAAACCAAAAGACTTCTAGATTTAATAAACAAATACAGTAGTGTAGCTGCATACAAAGTCAGCACTCAAAAATCAGTAGCGCTCCTGTACGCAAATAACGAACTCAGAGAAAACTTAGGGAAACAACACCTTTCACAGAGCATCCAAAAATATGCAATACCTAGGAATCAATCTAACAAAGGAAGTAAAAGACCTTTACATTGAAAACTATAGTACTATGAAAAGGAAATCGAAGAGGACAACAGAAAATGGAAAGATATACCCTGTTCTTGAATAGGTTGAACCAATATAGTGAAAACTGCCATACTTCCAAAACTATTATACAGATTTAATGTAATCCCAATCAAAATACCAATAGCATACCTAACATAACTAGAGAAAACTATCCTAAAACTCATATGAAACCAGAAAAGACCTAAAGTAATAAAAGCAATTCTGGGCAACGTGAGCAAGGCGGAGGGCATCACAATCCCCAATTTGAAGTTATAGTACAAAGCTACCCTGATAAAAACAGCATGGTGCTGGCCAAAAATAGACCTGAAGATCAATGGAACAGAATTCAAGATGCAGAAACAATTCCAAGCACACTGAGCTACCTTATCTTTTACAAAGGGCCTAAACACCTTCACTGGAAGAAAGATAGCCTCTTTAATAAATGGTGCCAGGAAAACTGGATTTCCACATGCCAAAAATTGAACCTAGACCCATATCTCTCACCATGTACTCAACTAAAATTGAAATGGATCAAAAATCTAAATATTAAAACAAAAATACTAAATTTGCTGGAAGGTAGAATAAGTAAAACTCCGGAAGACATAGGTGTAGGCAAAGACTTTATGAACAAAACATCAATCACACAGGAAATATTACAAAGAATCAACAACTATGATCACATCAAATTAGAAAGCTTTTGCACAGAAAAGGAAACCACTGCCAGAGTGAAGAGACAACCCACAGAATGCGGAAAAATTTTTACCAGTCACTCCTCAGACAAAGAACTTATATCTAGAATATATAGAGATCTCAAAAAATCAGACCCCTCAAATTTAAAGACCCAATCCAAAAATAGACATCAGCATTGAATAGATATGTCTCAGAAGAAGAAATACAAACACCAAATAAATATATGAAAAAATGCTCAACCTCACTGGTCATTTGAGAAATGCAAATTAAAACAACACTGAGATTGCATCTCACTCCAGAAAGAATGGCTATCAGCAAGAGATCAATCAAAAACAAATGCTGGCAAGGCTGTGGGGAAAAAGGAACCTCTCTCCAATGCTGGTGGGAATGTAAACTGGTACAACTACTATGGAAATCAGTGTGGAGTTTCCTCCAAAAACTAAAACTAGAGGTTCCATTTTACCCAGCTGTTCTCCTTCTAGGTATCTTCCTGAAAGGGTTAAAATCATCATACCTCAGTGATACATGCATACCCATGTTTATAGTGGCAGTTTGTAATAGCTACATCTTGGAAACAGCCCATATGCCCATCAACAGATAAATGGATAAAGAAAATGTGGTATTTATACACAATAACATACTACAATGCCATAAAGTACAAACTTGAGTCATTGAGTAGGATAACGAATGCACCTCAAGATCATAATCTCAAGTGAAATAAAACTTAGACATATTTAAATATTGCATTGTTTCTCCTGTGTGAAAAACCCAAAAGGTAAACAAGGAGTATACTGGAGGATTGATACTGGGAAGTAGGAAGAACATGTTCAAATAGGAAGCAGAACAGAGGAGGGGGAAAGGAAAAGAGAAAGAAGGGAAAAGGGAAAAAAGAATAAAAGGAAAAAATGGAAACTAAGGTTTTGTAAATGGGAAGGGTTGAAGGGAGGGGAGGGGCATGGGAAGAATAGAAGAATCAAGATATATTAAGTACAGGTGTAAGTCCCCTATGATGAATGTGATCAATATGCATGACAAATATGTACTAATAAAAAATATAAAGCTTAAAAAAAGAATCTCCAAGCAGATTGGAAAAAAAGTAAAAAACAAAATGGACAAAATATCTAGACACTTCACTAAATAAGATATATGGTTGATGTATGAAATAAGTGTATGAAAATATTTTCAAAATCTCTTGTAATTAAGAAATTATAATTTAAAACAATAACGAGACACCACCACACATCTACTAGACTAATTTTTTTTAAAAAGACAATATCAATGCTGATGAAGACGTGGAACAACAGGAACTGTGATGAGAATGCAAAATGGTAAAGCCAGTGTGGACAATATCTTGGCAGTTTCTTGTGAAATTAAATGTGCTCTTTCCATATGATCCAGCAGTTGTGGCTCCTAGGTATTTACCCAACTGTTTTAAAACACGGCCACAAAAAACTTACTTGTGAATGTTTATAGTGGCTTTACTCATACTCACCTAAAACTGAAAGCAACTAAAGTGCCTTCTATAGGGGAATGAATAAACATAATGTGGTTCATTCCTATATAACAAGAACTGAGCTGTCACACTGTTGACTGTATACAAAGTGGTGCAGCTACTATGGAAAAGAGTATGGAGGTTCCTCGAGTAATTAAATTAGAACTATAATATGATGCAGAAATCCCACTTCAGGATATTTTATCAAAGTAATTTGAAATCAGAGTCTTGAGAGATGTTAGCGCTTCTATATATATTGCAGCACTATTCATATAGTCAAGTAGAAACAATCTAAATGTCCACTGAGAGAGGAATGTATTAAAAATGGTTTATATGTGCAATGGACTATTATCTAGTCTTTGAAAGAGAAGAAATTTTTCACTATGTGGTCACATGAATGAACATTAAAGGTACTATTCTAAGTGAAATAAGCCAGACACAGAAAGACAAATACAGTATGCAGTAATTCACGCGTATTAGATCTCTACAAAAGTCAAATACATAGAAGCGAAGAGTAGAATCAAAGAGTGGAATGGTGTATAGTAAGCACTGGATGGACGGACAGAAGGAGATATGAAGATATGTAGAACATTGGGCATAAAATTTCAGTTGAGCAAGATGAACAAACTCTAGAGATCTGCTGGAGTCATACATAACACATTGTGCATTTCAAAATTTGTTAAGGAATAGATCTAATGTTAAGTGTTCTTACCACAATCTAAGGAAGTAAAATAAAAATAAAATAAAATAAACCTGTGTGTGGTGCCACAGGCCTCCATTCTGGGAAGCTGCAGCAGAAGAATCTCAATTTATGCCTACCCTGTGCAACTCAGTGGTTTAGTGAGACCCTGTGTCAAAATAAAAAGACTGAGAATGTAGCTCAGTGCAAAGGCCCTGGGTTCAATCCTCAGCACAGAGAAAAGAAAGGAAGAAAGAAAGAAGAAAGAAGAGAGAAAGAAAGAAAGATAGATATATAGATAGATAGAAAGAGAATAAAAGAACTCTAAAAAAGACATAGTATACTTTAACTGCATATTGCTAAGTAAAAGAAAACCAATCCAAGAAGGCTACATATTATATAACTCTAACTATGGTATGTAACATTCTGGAAAATGTGAAAATATAAAGACCATAAAAAAAGATCAATGGTAGTAAAGAGTTCACTGGGGAGGGGGAGTTTCTCAAGTGCATTACAGGAAAATTTTAGGGCAATAAAACTATTCTGTATAATACTGTAATAGTGCCATGATAGATAAGTGACATTATGCATTTTTCAAGATATATAGATCTTTATAGAATGTAAAGTGATTCTTTTTGGTGGGGGCAGTGCTGAGGATCAAACCCAGGGCCTCATGTATGTTAGGTAAGCACTCTACTGCTGAGCCATCCTGAGCCTGGGAATCTTCAAATGTATGCACATTCTTTTTTAAAAATCATTTCAGGTATGGATAACACCTGAAAATCTGACTGTGTTACAGATGTACGCTAGGTAAACGTTAAGGGCATACACTTGATGAAAGGTGATAGAATTGAAATTTTGTCTCTGCCCGAACTCATGGTTTCATTCTAGTCATGAGGAAAACATCAGATAAATTTTGACAGAAGGTAATAAAATACTTGCTTTCTCAAAACAGTCACGATTATTATTAGGATTTATATCTAGATGTCCCACAAAGCCTCACATGCTCATAAGTGGGACTTCTGGGAGGCAACTGGGATGTGAGTGTGTGATACTGGATTAGTGCACTGATCACTGATGGGGTTTATAGCTAGGTGTGATGTTGGAAGGTGAACCCTGGTGGGACATATATATATACATATTCCGTCCCATCCCTCCTCCACTGATGGGCCCTTGCTTCCCGCTGCCATGCCATGAAAAAGCCTCCTCTGCCACATCACCCTGTCTTGGAGCCGGCCAACGGTGGACTGAAAACTTTACAAACTGTGAGCTAAAATAAATCTTTCTTCCTTTAATCTGTGTGTGTCAGGTATTTTGTCTCAGCAATAAGAAACTAACTAAGACAGTTATTAAAAACAAAGAGGCTCTGAAAAACTATCAAAACCAATGGATACCTCTGGAGATAGCTCGAGCTTATGTAATGTGGTATCTTGGATGAGACCATGGTACAGAACAAGACATTAAGAAAAAATAAACAAATATGAATTAATAATAGAGTTTAGTTAGGAACAGGGTATCAAATTTGATTTATTAATTTCAAAAACCTTATGCAAACATACATTTATAATACGAGAAACTTTGTAAAGGGGCTCATAGAAACTCTACTACCTTCCCAATTTTTCTGTAAACATAAAACTGTTCTTAAAATGTCATTTCAAAAGAATCATTTTATGTCTTTATATCCATACCGTTTGCTTGTTTTACTAAGCAAACAGAAAATAAACACTTGAAAATGTCATTACGATAGCTCACCCACCAGAATAAAAAGAAAAGCAAATGTAGGAATAAATCAATTAAAGATACATAAGATCTCTCCATTGAAATCTAAATAAATTCTGCCAAAATTTTTAAAATTTATACAAATTGAAAAATATACCATATTCAGTGACAGGAAAAATTCAAATTCAAGATTCTCTCCAGGCTGATTTTGAGATTCTATGCAAATCTAATCAAAGTTTAAGCAGTTTCTGAGAAATTTTAACTTTGGAAATTGACAAGCTGATTCTTAAAAGCCTAGACAATAAACTGAAGACTTATTATCTAGCTATAAAGTTAAAGTAATGCAATGTCATATTGTATAGGTTTGGAAAAAAAGATGATCTTCCCAGTAAAAGATACTATGTCAAGGGAAAACCCACATGGAAAAAATACATAGCATATACTGACCCCACATAGGACCAAAACAATAATCCAGTACACATACATTGAAAATCTAAATGTGAAAGATAAAACACAGCTTTAAAAAAGTAGTATAGAACATCTATTTGTCTATCGTAGCCAATGATTTCCTAAATAAGGGACACATCAACAATTTGATACCTTATTTTCTTGGAGACATGAAATAATAAAAATTAAGAAGGGTAAATTTAATCTATTTTAATATTCAATAACTTCAGTTCATCAAAAATTACAACTTCAAAAGTAAGAAAGCAACCCATGGAGTAAGAAAAGATATTTTCTGTATATACATCCTAAGGTAAAGACACAGACTGAGAGTATTCAAAGAATGTGTAAATTATCCATCTCAGAAAAAAAAAAATGGCTTCATGCCTGTAAAATCTGCCAATATCCTTCTGGGGCATCTTTTCCTGGGGTTCCACCCCCACAAGAAGCATAAATGTTCCCAGTTCCAGGAAATATTGTCCCTCTCTCTTGAGCACCCACACTCTAATTCTTTGTGTCCTATTAAATTTCTGTCTAATAAATCCTTTTATGCCACTTAGTGATGCATTCTGAAAATTATTTTTGCTTGAAAGGAGTCAGCGAACCTTCAAACTTATTCTGTTGGTAAAGCCGGTTTAGGTTCCTTATCTCTACCTTCGGAACCTACTAGGACTCTCTCAGATGACACCTTTCTATCATTCTCTATTTAATAAGTCATTATTTCAAATATGCTCACAGGAAACTATTTGTTAGCCATATGATTGGATAGTTACATGATTAACACACAAACCCAAACACACTACCCTCTTTACCTAACTTTATGAAAGTAAATATTATACACCCTGGTATTTATCGGCCATTGATTTCCAGCCAAAAGAATTTGAGAGAAAAAGTGAAGAGTTACTTGACTCTAGTGCATAGATGAGAAGTATCAAGAGCTGGAGGATGAGATGGAGTGGAAAGCCCATGGGATTTACTGACAAAAATCCGGAGTAATAGTCGAAGTAGTTCTAGTTGAACTCCCATAGAGAAATTAAAAACTCACTTAAATTTCCCTCCGAACTATTACTCATTAACCAACTACAATTTTCCTAAAAAGTTCATTAAGCCTGTCTTGCAGTATTTTTCAACTTCTTGGTATACCTAGCTGCCAATTCTGTTCAGATATTTCTAGGAAGAAATGTTTCTAAGTACTGTATCTGCCTGCTGTTTTGAACTATCACATAGCTTATACACTGGCTCAGATAACTTGAGGAGATTGGCTCTATCTTTTGGGAACAATGATCTTCATCCAGGATCTACCCAAAAGTTCCTTTAAGCAGCCAGATGAATAAGAGGAAGGGATAGAAGCAGAGGAGTGGACCTGGCTTCTCTACACTAAGATCGGTAGCCAGCCTCCATTTCCACACATATTCATTTATGCCCCACTCCCACAATAACAAATAATATTAGCACAAAAGACACATTCTGGGAAATGAGCATGCTCTTTTCTTTTCTTTTCACATATAAGTCCCTATCAAATATTATTTTCCCTACTCATAACTTCTCCCCTAACTTCTGCCTGAGGAGAAACAAAAGTCCCAAGGTTATATTTGATCAGACATGATCCACCCTTATAAACCAATATTTGTCTTTCCAATGGTTACAGGTGTTGGAGACTTTTCTTATCTTTCATCCCTAAATACAAAGCTCCATCTATATTCATTCTCAAAGTCCCGCTCCCCAGTGAAGAGATATTTTCTTAGTTAATAAGGTGAAACAAACTCAGTTTCCAAAATAATAAAGCTGGTGCTAAGAATCTATTGCCTCTGGTTTTTGCAACCACTGGAAGGAGATTTCATAGTGAATAAGGACGCATTAGACGTTCAGCAACCTCGCAGCCAATGAGTGGCATTAATGTTTCTGTTAAAGGGCAGAAAATTCTATTGAACTGAAAGCCCAGCTCCTGACTCGTTTCTCTGGGATATAGAACACGATATTTATAACTTTAAAGATTTACTCTGACCCCACCAAGGTGCTCTAAAGAAAATCATGACTAAAGACTTAAAGGAAAGTATGACAATTATGAGTGGGTGAATGTATAAAGCAAGATCCAACTATACACTTTTTTTGGTAGGATAGAATAGTGAAAAGAGACAATAGGCTCTTTTTTTCTTTCTTATGACCTTAAAACTTTGGATCAAATCCCCTGCTTAACTCTGTATGTAGCCATATTAGTCATTTAAGGTTTGTCTGTACTACAAGGTTTATTACCTAATCTATCTCAACACCCTTCAAGATAGGAGGACACCAAGATAAGAGTGACTAAACTACTGTGATTAGAATTTACAAAGATCCAGTTGTCTGGCAGGTTTTACAACATCCAGTTCAGATACCCCCCTGCCACCAGTGATGCCCTAAAATCTCCAAACCCACAGTCATCTCGGATTCCAGGAAAAGCAGAACCCAACTTGATAAGATCACCCTCCCAAGCAAAAAAAAAATAATCTCATGGGAATTGAATTTCCCCAGAATTATGAAACCAGAACCGAAATAATGATCAACCAGGCGCTGGCTCCCCTCGGCTAATCCTTAAAAGTTGGCCTCATCCTTTTGAGAGCAGGCCAGTCTGAACGCTTGCATCAGAGGGAGCCCCTCCAGTTTCTATAGCTGGGGTCATTTCCCTCTTTCCCCTTCCTTTCTCACTCTGCCTAGTAAATCAGCTTATGCCTCACACTGATGTGTCCTGAAGTTCTTTTTCAGTGACAAGAATCAAAAATGTACTCAGTAGGCTGAGTGGAAGTTTCCATCTCCTCTTTATGCTACAACCTTGGTACCATCCAGTAGCAATTCCTACAAGAGAATTATTTTAGCTATAAGAACACACATAGTTTAAAAATGAAATGAAAAAAGATACTTAATGTAAATGGAAAGCAAAGGAGAACAGGGATGGCTATACTTACACGAGATGAAATCAACTTTAAGTGAGAAACTACCAGAAGAGACAAAGAAGGTCATTATATAATAATAAAGCGGTCAGTTCATCAATAGGATGTAATGATTTTAACATATATGAACCCACCATGGGAGAACCTAAATATAAAATGTGAACACCAACAGATCTGAACAGAGAAGTAGACATCAGCACAATAATAGAAAGGGACTTCAATACCACACTTTCAACAGCAGATAGATCATCCCACTGGCAAGTCAACCATAAAATTGCAGAATTGAACAATACTACAGACTAAGTGTACCTAATAGACCTACAGAGAACATTTCATCAAGAAGCAGCAGAATAAATATTCAAGTGCACCTAAAATTCTCCAGGGTAAATCATATGTTAGGCCACAAAAAGTGTGTTAACAAATTTGGAAAGATCTAGATCATATAAAGTGTGTATTTCTACCACCATGCTGTGAAAATATAAATTGATAATAGAAAGAAAATTCAAAACTTCAGAAATATGGAAATTAAAAACTTGAAAAACCGACAAATCAAAGACCTCAAAAAGGAAACAAACAAAACAAAATCTCGAGACAGGTTTCATGATTTGGTATGGAAAGACAATACCAAAACTTACAGGACATAGTAAAAGCAGTTAAAGAGGTAATTATGTGGCAATATATAAATGCCTACATTTAAAAAGTTTAGATCTTAACCTATCTTTTGTTTGCTTTTTTGGTTTTTGTTGTTTTGTTTTGTTTTTGAGACAGGGTCTCGATCTATAGTTCAGGCTGCGCTTGAACTCACTATGTGGCCCAGGCTGGCCTTGAACTCGTGGCAGTCCTCCTGCCTCAGCCTCCCAAGTGCTGGGATTACAAGCGTGCGCCACCAGGCCTGGCTCTTAACCTATCTTTACATCTCAAAAAACTAGAAAAAGAACAAACTAAACACAAAGTTAGCCAAAGGAAGAAAATAAAAAACTATTATAGTATAATCAGAGACTGGAAAAACAATACAGGGCCAGTGAGATAGCTCAGCAGCACAAGCGCCTGCCTGGCAAGCGTGAGGTCCTGAGTTCAACCCCCCGTACCCACAAAAAAAAAAAGATCAACAAAACTAATAGTTGATTTTATTTAAAGACAAAAAAGTTTTAGAAACTCTTAGCTAGAACCCAAGACCTTCTACTGAGATACATTCCTAGCCTATTTTTTATTTTATTTTGAGACAGCGTCCCACTAAATTGCCCAGGCTGGCGGTCCTCTCACATCAGCCTCTTGAGTAGCTGGGATTACAGGCTCAGCTCCCATGAAATCCTTATATTTTCAGCTAAATAAATTACTCAGAAACAATCTCAACTTTTATTTTATTAAAACATCGTGTTCCTTTTATCACTTTTTAAATCCCTTTATTTCGCTGTTTGCCAAAATGGATTTACATTGTTAATATTGGAAGATCATTTCCTTCAACAACGCCTATCGTTTTGTGGCCACGACAAGGCCGTACAAACGTCCCTGACAGCGAAGAGGAAAACTGAGCACAGAGTCTTGTGCGTGCTAGGCAAGTGCTCTACCACTGAGTTAGATCCCCAGGACTTAAGAAAAAAAAATTGTTTTTAAATTTTGTGACAGGGTCCAACTTTCAACCTCCTGTGCCTCAGCCTTCCAAGTAGGTGAGGTTACAGGCCTGCACCACGGCACCCAAACTGTTCATCCCTTCTTATCGCTGTCAAAACAGTTCCACAAAAACTTCGTGCGAGTGGAAGTTTGAAGAGGAACCTTATGTGCCAAATAAGGATCTAGATTTCAAAGTCATTGCAAAACCTCCCCCAAACTATGTTGTGAGAGTAGGAATGTAAAATTGGCCTGCACAGCGTAACACTGCTAATTCCAATTATGATATAATTTATGTTTAGGAAAAAAATGAATATGGCATTACTGCTATCTTGAGAGTCATACTCTCTCCTCTGCTATTCCCCCCTTTCTTCCCCAGCCACCAATATCCATATATTTCAAAATCTCTACTACCCTTTTTTATCCAGGAATCTCTCTCCCACTAGAATTCTGAGAAAAGTTTCCATTGACTCTTGGCCAGAAATCCACTGTTCCAAAGTTTAACATTAACATAAGCAATACAGTTTCTGGAGGTTTCTCTTCACGCTTGCTGAATTTATTTTTTAGAAATAAACACAGCCTTTAAGCTTTAAATCACTTGGGCGTGCCGGAAAAAAATAATGCTGTATTTCATCAGCCAATCAAATCGAGGATTATTAGCCTGAAGCCAATGGATGCAGACCAGGGGCGGGACTTGGAGCAAATAATAGCTGTTATAACTGCCCTTGGTCTCGGCTGTTTTGAAGTGAAGGAAATGACTGGCCTTCGTTTCTCTCAACCCTCAAGGTATCCTCCTGAGGTTCTGGACGGTGAGCGCTCCTTTCATTTCCGTTTCTGGAAGTTCACCTTTTCCCATTGGTACTTCAGCCTTTTCTTCCAGAAACGTTCCCACAGTATTCCAGCTCGGATTCAGTCACTCCCTCTGGGAGCTTCCGCGCCTTCTTAGGGCCACCAAGCAAGACCTCTCCCAAAGATTAATCAGGCTTTGCGTTTACGTGTTCTCCCCCCCTTGACGCCTGAGTCTCCTCCAGATGCGTCACTGGCTTGTGAAGAATGCTTTTGTGTTCATGAGGGGAATAGGCGCCCCGTCTTCAAAGTCTGAGAGTCACAGGAAGGCTGCCAATGCAGGAGCGGAGTTTACGGAGTTTACGGAGATGATCTTACCCCTGCGGTTTGCAAGCCATAAACCGTTGTGAGCTTTACAGCTTTGCGAGACAGGACCCCACCGTACACTCCTCAGGGTACTTTTTGTCACCACAGTTCTGCAAAATGCAGTGATAAAAAAAAAAAAAAGAAGACTGTTCTCGTTTTTTATTTTCAGGGCCTGCATGAATTCTGTGACTCCCCCTCCATGAGAAAGGGAATATCTAAAGTTGAATAACTGGCTGTTAAGGTCAGTCTACATGCCATTTTGAGAAGGCTGTCATTAATTACCTCCAGACAAGAGGATTCGTGATATATTAGCTGTTTTATTGATACATTAATGCAGAGAACCTACGTGGTAAACCATTATTCTTTTTCCTCAATGAGACGTGGACTCATAAACTCACTCAAAACTGTGAAAAGTCACTTTAACTTGATGAGTTTTAACTGCATTGAAAACCTGTTTATTCTGGCTGCTGCTTCTTTACCCATATTTTTTTTATTAGTACATCTTTGCAGTACATAATGATTACATTTATTGTGGAAAGTTTGTACATGTGACACGATACATCTTCTTTCTTCCTCCTTTTCCCTTCCCATTCCTCCCTGCTGGAGTAATACAGCATTGATGAGCCAATTTAAGATGAAATATTTTCATGAGTAAAGATTATTTAGGATAATTTAGAGCAGAAGTTAGGGAAACCAAGTGTTTACTACATAGTCACAGCCAAGATAAAGAAATTGTGTTGAATTTGATCAGATATATCCTTGAATTTCAGCAATAATCAAGATTTGGAGCATTCACTACTGCCTGTAATTACTCCCTGGGTAATTAAATGCCTCTTCTGAAAGGCGTTTATTGGGACTGAAAGTGAAAACACTTTAATTCTGTTTTGTTTTGCTTTGCCTTTTGCAGTGCTAGGGATTGTATGCAAGGCCTTCACACTGAGGTACATCCCCAGGCCTTTTTTATTCTGAGACAGGGTCTCACTAAGTCACTGAGTTGCACAGGCTGGGGTCAGACTTGTGATCCTTCTGCTTCAGCCTCCCACAGTGCTGGAATTATAGACATGTGCCACATGTCCCTCCCCCCAACACTTATTAAAGTTTTAAATAAACACTTTTAGAATTGAGAAAATGCTTGTGGGAGCATGTATCTCCAATTATACTTCTCAAAAGAAGCAAAGCCTTAACTATATGAACTTGTGAAAGCATGTGGGAATATGTAACTACGAGGCAGGAAATAGTTTTTCTTTTTTTGGCTGAGTCAGTATGTCCCGGCATGCTTAGTCTTGGAAAAACAGTGGGCAAGTAAAAAGGTGGCATTGAACATATTTTCTTAGTTTGATGTTAATTAAGAGTAAATATCACTAGTAAGGTGCCACAAGGCATCAGTTTTTGTTTCATTTTGTTTTTTGCAATCCTTGAGGTCTACCTCTAGCTCATGATATGTTAAGTCAAATTAAGAACTTTAGATATCCTTTAAGGGGGAAAATACCACAAAAACAAAGCAACTCCTGAATCCAGGAACTTGTCTGATCCTCACAGCTAGGGCTCAGTGCTAGACAAGCTGGCCTGGTTTTCATGGCTAGGGCCCAAATTGTTCTCTTGGACACAATCTCACGAGCATCAGGATTGGACAAGATCACTCAGCCACCACAAGGTAAGACAAGAACAAGGTCACTGTGTGATTCATGTAAGACCAAACTTGCCCACTCTTGGCTATAATGAATGGCTACTGCTTTCGTACCCATTACAGCTTCATCTTTGTTCTAGTCAATTACACCCATAAATGAGATTTATTGAGATACCCAATCTCAGGATTGTTCTTGCTTTCTGCAAACATTCACTCTAGAGTGAACCCTATATCCTTAGACCATCTCTAAAATTATGCAGCCAATGTCCAGATCTTAAAATGGGTTCCTTCTAACATTCTTTTACTGAGACACACCATGGCTCTACACTGTGAATAGCTGTCCTCACTGCTCCAAATATTAAATGCAACTTGTCAAGTACAGATGTATTTCTGGTGGGCACTGTTGAAGATTCAGTAAAGGGCTGAAGGACACTGTTATGGTTCAGACTAAAATATCTTGCAAAAGTCCAGTGTGTGGGCTTTCAGAAGATGATTGGATTATAAGGGCATTAATTTATAATCAGTAGAGTAGAGTGTGAGGTCATAATTCAATGGCATTATTGGGAGGTAATAGAAATTTATGAAGCAGGGCCTAGTTAAAGGGTGTGGGAAAAAAGGGTGTGACATTGGGGACTATATCTTCTCCCTAACCCTTTCTGTACTGGCTCTTCCACTCTTTCTGTCTGCTTCTGGACTGCCATGAGGTGAGCAGCTTTCCTCTGCCATGCCCTTTTTCCACAGTAGTTCTGCCTTGTATATACACACAAGGGAATATTATTCAGCCATAAAGAAGAATGAAATCCTGTCATTTGTAGGAAAATGGATGGAACTATAGATTATCATGCTATGCAAAATAAGCCAGACACAGAAAGTTAAATATTAGGTATTTTCTCTTACATGAGAAACCTAAAATGAGTGAATGAATGAATGAATAGAAGGAGAAATGATAAGAAACTAGAATTTAGACCTTGGTGATGGGGAAGGTAGATTCTTGGTGATGGAGATAGGGAAGATCAGCAAAATGGGGAAGAAAGGGAGAGAGATAGAAAGCGATTGAAAATAATCAAGGTATGTTATATGCATGTGCCAGTTCCCAAAAATTAGCATCCCTATTTTGTATTACAATCATGCACTAATAAAAAAAATATAAGTGCCACTAGATGATATGCTTGTGGATGATTTTTTCTCCTTTAAAAATGCTTATAATTTATTTCAAGTATTTTTGCAAGAAGCGCATATTTAATTTTCTCTTTCAACATGTTTTTATAATCAGAAGGCATGTGTAGATATACATATATATCAGAAACTGAAAAAAATGTTTATGAGAGGAAGTTCAATAGCTGATTGGTTGCTTGGCAGTCAGATGAGAAGCTAATAGCAAACACTAAGAAGCATTCTCTCTTCTGTTAAAGAGAGAATCATAGGAATATCCTAAAGGACATTTAGGTCCTTGTGTATAAAACTGTTCTTTCCATGGGAGGCCTATGGGATTACCTGACTGTGGCAGTTATTAATTGCTTCAAACCCATATCAATGCCCTTCTTTTTATTTCAAAAAGTAATCATGAGATAAAACAATTTAATAATTATTAAGTAAATGTTTGGGCTTCCATATTGTTCATTCTTGGTTGCTGTACCATATTTCAAAGAGAAAACCTGACCCATTGGTGTTCCAAATGAGATATTAGAAGGTTGTGATTGGGTATCAACATTTTTATTCATTTCTATCTGGACAAAAAACAAGAGAGATCAGAATATTCTTCCCTCATCCTACTTCCCCTCTTTAGCTGCTGCCAGAACACTCTTCCAGAAGTTCAGATAAAATAAGGGCAAACCCCCCAGAGCTCTGTAACCTGTCCCCACTTGTGTTATCAATGATAGGTGAATGCTTAGATGAAGGATTTTTTCTTTCAGATAATTAGGTAGGTGCAGAATGGATAATAACTGAGTAGCTCTCAACACCGTAAAAGAACAGCAGCTGTCACTGGCTGGTCTTTATCACATTCTACCTTTCCCATTTCATTTAAGATGAAAGTGTCATAAAAGAAACAGTCATCTCTAGTTTTTTTTTTTTTTTTTTTTGTGGGTACCAGGGGGTCGACCTCAGGACCTCGCGCGCCAGGAGGCGCCCGTGCCGCTGAGCGATATCACTGGCCCCTTTTTCGTATGTGGGATCTGGGAGTCGAACTCGGGCCCTCGCGCTTGCAAGGCAGGCACTTAAGCCGCTGAGCCATCTCACCGGCCCTCATCTCTAGTTTTGAAAGGCCAGAAGATATCACCAAAAATGCTTACAGAAATGATATGTGTTATTTTTTCAGAAGACCATTAGAAGACCACTAAGAGAGGAAAGCTATGTTCCTTTGATTCTCTCTGAAGTTTGCAAAGATATAGAGTCAGATTCAAACGGACTGTCAGAAACAATATGGAGGGTGTCAGCGCTGACCACATTAATTCTCGTAATACTTCTGACACATTTATGACACTCGTCAAGCTTGTGTTTTTGAATTCTCCTGATGACCTCCCTGAAATCATTCTTATAGTGTCTCTCATTTGTACTATTGGAGGTAAGTCTCTGTGTCTCTCTGTCTCTGTCTGTCTCTGTCTCTCTGTCTCTTTCCATCTCTGTCTCTGTGTCCCTCTCTGTGTCTCTGTCTCCATCTCTCTCTCTTTATTCCATGGATATGTCTAATAAATGCTAACATACAGAATTAAAGAAAGTAACAGTAGTAGGAAATTGGAATGTCACTGTTGAATTTCATTCCTTTATCATAATGTTTTTAATCAAATGAATCAAAGAAAAATTTGCCTCTGAGGAGAAAAAAGTAGAATCTGACTTACATGTTCTTCACTTCTATCAGATTCAAAGTGCTCATACCCTCGTGCTTGCTAGGTCAGGGTTAGATTTCAGTAATGGGAATAACTGAAGCAAATAAGCAGGAAATCAAATGTTGGGGTAGGGAGTCTTATGAGTGATATGCAAATGATAAATACATGTCCGGCTCTTATAAGAACAATGCAAAAACTAAAGGAAAATACTTTCTTTGTTCTTTCCTACTTTCTTTGACTTGAGAAGGAATTACATTACAAAGAAGCAGAAGAAATGAAATAGAAGAAAGTGCTGTATTACTTATTGCTTTTTGATTATGCTGATAAGGGTAAATAAAGTTAAGATTTATTGTGGGCTTTGCAATATATAATATGTAACTAGGTTTTTGCAGTTGGGCAAATTATAGGTACTTTCTAATTGTTTCTCAACCAAGAGGTTTTGTTAATTTTTTTATTACTAACCTTTTATTACAGGGTTGCTAACAAAACTAATCTCTGATGTATAGTGTATAGAAATGCTATTATAAATATTTCAGTAATAATCTAAAAGCCATTGACTGCTAGCAATGTTTACTGAAGATTGTAAGGAAATGATATACATCAAAGGAGAGGTAAAGCAGGAAACTCATAGGCTAACAATTAACACTGTGTGCTTACAGTGTGAAGAAAGGTTTCAATTATAGGAAAATATGACATTAGTAATGAACAGTATTTCACTATCCTCAGTACTAATTAATCGTAAAATTAAAATTGCATAAATATGATACTTCATGGTCTTTCAGTAACAACATATATTTTGCAGCATTTTTGAACATGCACTTGAAAGTCTTTCTAATTCCTCTCCCCGTGATACTATTTTTACTTGGATGCAGTCTTGAAATACTAAGTTTTACATCCTTTGAGGTGGGTATAACAAATGAATATTTTGTACTATAGTTAAGAACAACATAGATGCAAATTTGGGTTAAGAAAATTTGTAAAAATATTCATCCCCTGGGCCGGTGATATAGTTCAGCCACATAAGCGCCTGCTGGCAAGCGCAAGGTCCTGAGTTTGACTCTTGGTACCCACATAAAAAAAAAAAAAAAAAAATCATCCCCTCACTGCCCTGTCATCTGATCGATGCTTGTAATGTTGAAAAGGGGGCCAGGCTTGAAAAGAGCGAGATCAGTCCAAATACAGGCGAGACAGAGCCTCAGTCTAAAAGTATATAAGCAAATCAGAAAGAATATGTGGCCCATGAGGTTTTAAGAAGAGTTAAAAAACTTGGATAAGAAATTGACTAGCAAGATCGGTTCTCAGGGAAATTTTGTGCTGCCAGTAAAGGATTTTAGTAGTAAGATAATTCTGATACTGAGCTATTCTTTTTACCTTAATTAAAAATATTTTATAGGGTTTCCAGTGATCCTGGGGTAGAGTATGTTAAGAAACATAAATTGAACCTCTTGCCTGGAGTTGGAAGTGGGAAGCTAGGCCAACTATAGTCAAGGCAGCTACAGTATTGCAAAGTTCTTGAGGACAATTAGAGTCAGGTAAAGAAGAGAGAGAATACTTACTATAAAGCATGTAGAATTTATTACTGACACATTAAACAGGACTGTAGGTCAGTTTGTGGCAAACTTCTTATGCAAATGGAGTAAATATTTTACATTATGCAGGCCTTATGATCTCTGTCACAGCTCAGCTCTGCCATTGTAGCTCAAAAGCAGGCATAGGCAAGGCATACATGAAGTGCCATAGCTGTGTCCCAATAAAACTTTATTTACAAAAACAAGCAGTGGACTAGATTTGGGACAGGAGCCATAGTTTACCAATCTGAGTCAAAAAGCATGGATATGAGAACTTGTCAGAAAATAATTGACTTTTCTTAACAATTTTAGACAGTGATGTTCACTAAAATTATAGACCATATGTATTCATCTAAGAACCAGAAGCAGGTTATTACTTTAGGTGTTATAAATGTAGCCTTGAAGAAAAACATTCAGCGCCTTCATTCAGAGTTGCAAAGATGTCACCTACTATGTAATACAGAAAAGATATACTTAGTGTTTCCTTAAAGAACGAACTTTGGATGGGTGATAAGATTTGCTAAAATCAACTAAGTATTTTATGGTAAACTTCATTAAATTTTTTGTGAACTGCATTAACTTTCCAGTTTTTATTCCTGTTAGTGTCTCTTATTCTTCCACATATATCCTCTAAATAATCCATGTCTAATTATTTGTTATTTCCTGCATTTAATATGATCTTTCATTCTTTTGTGGATTTTTTGTGCATGATAAGCCACCTACCTGAGACATCTTTCTCTTGTATACTGAAAATTAGTTACATATTCTTCTGTTCCCATGCCAATATGTTTCCTATACCTGCTTTAAAAAAAATAGGCACAAAGATGTACATTAGCTTACCTCTGTAATTGGTAATAATTCGATGGGAAATTGTAAAACTCCAGCAGAGTCAAGACTTCAGCACATATTTCATTGTGTTTTACCTTTTTAAAATTTTCTTTCTCTGTTGCTACAGATTGGGGAGTTTGGCATTCTATGTTTGTCTTATTCTATGCTAAGACAGGGATGAATAAAATATTTTTATATTACTAGATCCAAAGATATGCAGACACCATACAATGGATGCATCCAGACTTATTTTTTGGTATATTCATGCCAGTAATTATGTTTAATGTTGCATTTGACATGGATGTATACATGCTCCAAAAGTTAATGTGGCAGGTAAGTATTATATTTCAGTAATAAAATTCATTCATGAAGCAGGTTGTGGAGGTGCATGCCTATACTCCCAGCACTCAGGAGGCTGAGGCAGGAGGATTGCTGTGAGTTCAAGACCAGCCTGGACTACATAGTGAGTTTGAGGCCAGCTTGAACTACATAGTGAGACCCTGTCTCAAACAAACAAACCAACAAACAAACAAACGAAAATAAACTTCATTTATGAACCATGTGTTATTTATTTTTGGATTTTTTTTTCAATTGCTCCAAAACAGAAAACAAAGAAGATGGAAGAAGTACAGGGTACCAGAGTAGTAAATTTAGCTTCATATATTAATGAGTAAATTATATCATGGCAATTGTCTTGCATTGAAAACCTAGGGGGAAATCATGTAGAAAAAATTCTAAAAATCTGACTGGCAGAACTTCATACCAATTATAACTTTAATCTGAGATGCTATATGACAGCTATTATGGAAGTATATTAGCTCTAGTGAAAAAAATCTTGTTGAGAAAAATCAAGTTTTCAATTCAGTTCCTACAGTCTAAAGCTTCTTACACCCACATGTAAATGAACAAAAGCTGAGAAGGAAACCCATGGAAGTAGCCATAACCTTAATTTATGATCTATAGTGATTTTGTTTATCATGGGAGGTGGGACTGTGTCAGGGAAAGAAAGAACTTATCTTGAGATAAAATACTCGATATTACCAACAGGATGTATATTTCTTTCAAAGAAATCAAAAGTTTTGAAAGCATAAGGCCATTACTTAAACTGTATTAGAAGCAAAATTATTTGAACAATTTACATTTTTATCCAAATCCAAGCACATGGAATTCAGAAAATTGACAAAAAGATGAAATTGAAAAGAACAGAAGTATGAAAGTGGTCTACGTTGTCTCAGGTTATCTCTGCTAAGCCATCCCGTCATCTCTATTGAGGAGGGGGTTAGCTGGACCAGAGTTTGTGACCTGGATGGCTCAGCTGGTGTGTCTGATGGTGGATGCTGTTAGTACTTCCTGGTTCTACATCTGTAATAATCCTGATTATCTGCTTTTTAAAATGGACCACAGAAGTAATCTGACTTTTCTACTATAAAATTTCTTTGCAGTTACTTTTAATTACAATTCCTGGCTTTGCGGTTAATTATCTGTTAATTTTTTGGTATCTGCAATCTGTGAATAAATTGCTTTTGAAACCCCATCAATGGTTACTATTTTCATCTATCCTTATAAGCTCAGATCCCATGATAACTGCAGCTGCCATAAAAGACCTTGGTAGGTATATTTTTCTCTTTTTCTATATTAAAATATCATGTTTTGTAATTAATATGTCTTAGTTTTAAGATCTTTTGTGTGTGGTAGCTTTTCACTGCGTGAAGTTGTGTAATGAGAGATTATAGATTGAAATTTTAGCAGAGATTCTGGAAGTGATGCTTGGCACAGAAGGAAATGCCAGTATCCAAAAAGACCATTATATCCGATTGTGGACTAGGGCAGAAGATTGCTTAGAATCCTTGTATTCTACATGCTTCTACCTTGAGCCAATAGAAGAGTTCTGGAGTATTACAATATTGATTAAATTTTGGTTGGCACAAATTGTTCTTTGAAAACACTCATTAGGATAAAGGCATTTAAAGAAAAATGTCTTTGGAGTCATTGTCATCATAGAGAAGAAAAGCTTAAAAAGTCAAAAACAATAAAATTGCTGGCAATAATAGAGGTTGCAGTATAAAATATTTTAGGATAAATAAATCTGTATTGAAAGGTAAAATGCCAAGTTAATTTAACCCAGAAAATCAAAATATTTCAAGAGCCCCACCCAAATAATAATAATAAATAATAATATTAATAATAATAATAATTTCATATTTTCCCTCAGTCCTATTTTAATGATGACTAGAAATAATGCTTGAAAGTAGAATGTTAACATGACAAATCTATGCATGGCCATGTACACACACAACAACAACAATGGCACACATGCATATTCTTTACAATTTCATTTCCACTGTATGGGCAATTAAAGGGAAAAGAGCTACTTAATGCAAGTAGATATAGAATATGGGAGATACTAAGTGTAAGTAAATGAATAAAGGAGAGCTGTGTGTTCGACACAAGATTAAGAGAGTGAGGTGAGAGGGTAGAAGAAAGAAGTCCCAGCATAATCACTGAGCCTTCCATTCTTGTCTTCCTCTCTGCACTTTTTCACTCCACATCTCCACCTCTATGTGGCTTAGTCAGGACCAACACTGTCTGCTCAAAAGATCTGAGGGAGTGGGTGCTATGATACATAGGAGCTGATTCTACACCTTTCTCACAACTTATCATCTTGCTATCTCATATGTCACTGATTTGCTAGCCTGTTATTGTGGAATTTAAATAATTCTATTTGTTATATCTTGCTAGTCTCACAAATTTTGGCCATCTTGCCTTCTTTTTTGGAGTTTTTTTCTTCACATCTTTCAAAAAAAATATTAAAGCATTTCCCACTTACCAGTTTTGCCTGAGTTTGCAAAGCAAGATTTACATGTTTATAAATTTATGTTTATAAATTCATAAATAAATGTACATTTTATGCATACAAATATATTCTTTATATATCTGTATGTTATATACACAATTATATTTTGCAGATACATAGCTTCAGAAAATAATCTATCCAAGACTATGTGCACAGTACATGTGTACATTGACATTGTCTTGAGCTTTTATTGTTCTTTGACTTATGTCCCCAAATTTGTTATTTAGTCACAAATATCTCTTTTTCTATGCAAATTCTATTTCTTAAATGAAACAATTATACAATCATAGTAGGTTTTGCTGAGTAATAAACTGCAAATGTAGTGCTTTAGAAAAACAATTTGGAGCCAGGTGTGGTGGAGCACGCCTGTGATCCCAGCACTCGGGAGGCTGAGGCAGGAGGATCACCATAAGTTTGAGGCCAGCCTGGGCTACATAAGTGAGTTCAAGGCCAGCCTGCACTACATAGTGAGACCCTGTCTCAAAAAAAAAAAAAATCCCCCAAAATCCCCAACAATTTGGGAAGCAGTTCTGAGGATATGGGCTGGCCTCTGCTGATCTTGGGTAGGTTCACAAAACCATCTGCAGTCACCTGGCAGATGAATATTTGGGGACCAAGTGATCGGAGATGGCATCAAACAGGAAAATTCACCTTTCTTCTGTATCGCTTATGTTCCTTTTGTAGGGTAGCCAGGAAATGCTGCCATGATGGCTGCAGAGGCCTAAGCAAGTAAAAGCAAAATTCTGTGCTTTTGTTAGGTCTCATAACCAAACAGACAGATCTTTCTGTTCAGAGTCTTAGAGCAATGGACATAGATACAGGAAAGTGAGAACTGTACCATCAAGGCAATTGAGCCCTCAGAGGAACGGACTGCTTCGACTTTCTTCTCTCCTGTCAGCAAACTTAGGGATTTGGAGTGGATGGTTCACATAAAGGATTTTTGATATCTAATAACATTTCTCTCCTTTTAGTAAAATACTGAAGATTCTCAAAGTCATAGTTTATCCAGCACAAGCACATTTAATGCCAGAGGAAAAGGGCAACTAACAAATATATAAACTTAGAATAACATCATAGAGGAAAGTTAGCATGGAAGATGGAAATAGGGTGGAACTTGATTTCTAAACTATTGAAAAGAATAGATGGAAAAGTCAGGTAACTTCTAAATCTAACTAGATTATCTGGACAGTTGCCTCAACATTTGATTTAGATGCTATGTTATGAAGCCTTGGTCAGTAAATGCACTTTATCCTACAATCATCATTTATGTCTTGCTTTAAAAATCCCTGACTTATAATGGATTCACTTATACAGACCCAATCACTGAATTATTAAAAATTAATAAATTTCATGTTTTTAATCAGTGCTTTGAAACAAAGAATGAGAGCCCAAACTAAATATTTGTCTTACATAAACATAATTGGCCACAATTAATTTGGTATCTAATGATGACAATGTAGACTTAGATTTCATGAATAGTTTATTAATTAAATGTCCTTGAAGTTTTCAAACATACTTAATATATAAGCATGTAAGAGAAATTAGGTAATATAAATACAAAACAGAGTATTTTTCTACTTTCTAATGCAATTTTATCCTTTAATATTGGTATTTTTCTCACTTAAAAAAATCCCTCCCTCTTTGACATACATAGGTCTTTCTAGAAGCCTCGTAAGTTTAATTAATGGAGAAAGCATCATAAGCTCTGTGTTAGCATTGATTGCATTTACTACCACTATGGATATTAACGTCAGAATACAACATAAGGCAAACCATAACTTAGGTAAGGACTATTTTTTTTTAATTTCTTAAAAGCAGAATTCTGTATTTTCTGAAAGCTGACATAGATTTTGAAATATCTTTCCATAAATTATGTTTATAGAAATAAAATGGTGAGTACTAATGTAGTGATTTACTCTTTGTATAGTACTACCTTACATTTTTTATTTAATGTTTTGGTTAGGCTTGGGGAGGGCTTTGCATGAGGATGCTTGTAAGAGCAGTGCTCCACAAGCCTGGTCTGAACCAAAATGCTAGACAGCAAAGATGAGAAAGGTATTTTTTTCAGTGTGGGAAAACAGCTTAGAAGACAAGCCAGGTAGTGCACCCTTTAATAGTGAGAGCGGGCAGCTTCCCTTCTGTTGGCCCTGATACTATCTTCCACGAGCACAAGGTCAAGTTAGGGAGAAAGCATGAGTCATGCATCCGCCAAAGGGTCAAGAAGCAGTGCTTATGAACAAATAATTGAAAGCTGCTCAAAAGCTTTCAACTGAATGGTTGTAAACTATACATCTGTACTGTTATTGTCCAGGACAAGAAATACAGCATTTCTAGCACTCTTAGAAGCATCTCAGTGGCCCTCACCAATCAAAACTTCTTTTCTTTCTCCTAGAAAATTGTTCAATGTGTAGTCTCTGAAATACTGGGTAATGGGAAAGGTGAACACACAAGAGTCATTCAAGATGTTCATGAAATAAAAATATTTTCACAGTAATTGTTATTTACCTTTTCATTTGCACTGATCTTTGAAAAGCCATTACAGCCTTCTTGAGAAATTGATAAACATACACTATCCCGCTAATTGGGTGGCTTCATTATTCTAAGGCCTTCCATAGCATCATCTCATTCCACCACCTTTATCCTTTCTCTTTGAGAAACAAACATTTAAAAAATGCCTACAAGCCACAGTCTGGTTCACCAGGGGTCTCTAGATGCCAAATAATTAACTCGGTGGAAGTGGGGTCTTTCTAGTACCCCCTCTCCTTAAAAGTGTAGAACATACCAAATTAGTTTTCTGACCACTAAGAAGAGAAGATTCTAGCTGTAGTTGTTTTCTTTGACGCTGTTTTCCTTGAGCATCCAGGGACACCATTGTTCTCTGTTCTGACCTAGCCCACCTTACATATTTATGTCTAAACTCCAAATTGAAGACTTTCTTTCCCAAGAAGATCCATTCTGGGAACCACTACCTAATTTCCTAAAAGGAGCTGGTCCAGGTAGCTGACAGTTACCGTGGTTGGAAATAAGGCACACTTGCTTTCAGCCTTTGAGACTCACAAGCCACACACTGGTAAAGCTAAATCCACTGTTAATATACCTGGGCCATGAAAGCTCAGAACACCTGTGGTACATCAGCTTTAAGGGCTTTAAATTTGCCCTCCATGGTACATGAGAAAACCAAAGAGCCACACACACCTCTAATCCCAGCACTTAGGAGGTTGAGGCAGGAGGATCACCACGAGTTTGAGGCTAGCCTGGGTACATAGTGAGATCAAGACCAACCTGAACCGTATAGGGAGACTCTGTCTCAAACAAACAAACACTTAACCTGCTGAGAGAAACTGTAAAGTACCAAGAAATAAAATCATGCACGCCAGGCTGGAGAATACGTGTCCAGCTGGAGCAGTATTTTACCAGGCTCCATTTAAAATATACTGGCCACAGAACTTCAGGTAAACTTACATCAGAACTTATATCTGCAGTCTAATCAAGAGAACATTTTTGATATTTGCAGTAATGTCCCTTAAGTACATCCAGGTTGTTGTAAATGATAGAATTTCCTTCCTTTTAAAGACCAAATAGCATTCCTATGTGCATATACACCACATTTTTAAATCCATCCACCTGTTAACAGACATTTGAGTTTCCGTGTCTTGAAAACAAAACTCCCATTTAAAATTTAAAAATGGGCAAAGAACCTGAACATATATTTCTCAAAAGAAGACATACAAATATCCTTAGGTACATGAAAAATGCTCATCATCACTAATCATCAATAGTCACTGGGGAAATATAAACTAAAACTCATATATTCCTCCACTTGTTAGAATAGCTTTTATCAAAATGAAAAAGTAAGTGTTGGTATGTGGAAAAGAGGGAACTCTTGTACATTGTTGGTGGGAATATAATTAATATAGCCATTAGGGAAAATGTTATCGAGATACCTAAAAAAACTAAAAATAGCCTACCATATAACCTAGTAATCTTACTTCTGGGTGTATAGCTAAAGGAATTGAAGAGATATCTGTACTCTAATGTTTATTTCAATAATAAGTTAAAGAGGGGTCAGAGATACAGCTCAGCAGCACAGTGCCCGCCTGACAAGTGCAAGTTCCTGAGTTCGATTACCGGTACAAAAAAAAAAAAAAGAGCTATAGACAGAAAGAAAAGCAACACTTAAAATTAAGGCAAATAAATTCTATTAACTATTTTCTATTTTCTGTCTTTTCTTGTAGCCAATGACGTCACGGCAGCAGTTTGGAAAGAGCTTATAGGAAGTCTCTTGTTTGGAATTTTCAGTTCAAAACTGATTGAATCGTGGATGTCTGACATTTGTTATGATGATGTCAACTACACAGTTGTCATCTTTGCAGCTCTGTACCTCATCTATTATATTTGTAAGTGAAGGAAAATGAAATGACATATAAAGATTCAAACTAAGAATGCACATGCCAGGAAAATACATAGTAAGCACATTTTTTAAATCAGCCTAACTAGATGCAATATTTTTGTTAAAATAATCTATCAAAAAGATAAAAGTTGTGAATATGTGTCACAGAGATCAATGACAATATACCAAGATACATAAATCAACTATTATCACAATAGAAAGAATAATTTGTCAAAACTACAATTACAGTGAGTGCTTTATTATGCCTTTCCAAGAGAAAGAAATTTACAATCAACTGGAAAAAAATCACTTTGGTTATAAGAAGATTTAAAAAATAATTAATATGCTTGTTTTATAAGATACATAAAGAGTTTTACCTCCCAAAACAGAATCCATATCATTTACATATGCAGTAGGCCCTCTTCCATATTTGCCAATTCAACATCAACCAACAAGATTGAATGTATCTGCACGGAATATATGCAGATGTTTTATTCTGGTCCTTGTTCCCTAAATACAGTATAGCAACTATTTACATAGCATTTATATCATATGTAATATAAGTAATCTGGAGATAATTTAAGTATATAGGAGGATTGTATACCGTATTTAAAGCATATAGGAGTATGTAGAAGATATATGTGAACACTACACCATTTTATGTAAGTGATTTGAGCATTTTCAAATTTTGGTAGGGGAGTGGTGTTGGAACCAGTTACTGGTAAATACCAAGGGATGACCGTACCTATAGGTTAGTTATGGAAATTAACTAGGAGAGCACTTCGGTTAAAGCCCAAACATTATTAACCATGATACAATTAAATTTAATATTTGTTACGAATGGAAGATTTGGGAAAATTTACCATTGTAACTGCATATAGTTAAATACAATTTTCTTGCTAACTCTAAGGTCAAAGAGAAAATAAAAAATAGAAGTTGCAGAACAAGTAAGGTTAAATATTTTTAAAAAATCTGTCAGTTTATTATCCATTTACCACAATGTCTTCTCACCGAAGTATGGCAGATATTGATAGTTAGGCACATCGCTATCTCCTAACACAGCCTCAGAATCACAGTTGCCCAGTCCTTGCACACTGCTACAAAGGATCTGGAGGCCGCGTGTGAGACGACATCTAGTTACCAAACCTCCCTCTGAATTCAGAGTAGTTTCTGGTTCTTTAATTTCCCACTGAAGATGGGAGAAAGGAAAGTTCACAGGGGAGATTATATTATATAGTTCAGGGTTCTATGAGCTAAAGTGACTACCTTTGTTTCCTCACTTTTCCACCTTTCCTGATGAATTTTCACCACTTGCCTCCACAGGAATTCAGCAAGTATCCCTTAATTTGAAACTGCCCCTTGAGTCTCATTTTCTATTCTCAAGCAGCTTATCAAATTATCTCTTTCTAGGCAAATACAGTACTCTGCCCGACAAAAAATTCCTAGGAAAAAATGTCTTTAAAAGTATAGCTAAAGTGCCAGGCATGGTGGTGCACATCTGTAATCCCAGCACTAGGGAGGCTGAGGCAGGAGGATTGCCAGAAGTTGGAGGCATGAGTTCAAGGCCAGCCTGAACTACACAGTGAAAAACTTGTCTTGAAACAAAACAAAACAAGTACACCTAAAGTTTGGGCAGTGGAATTATGGATGCTCTCTCTTTCAAAAACTATGATATCTATACTTTACCATATTATTTGAATTTTAAGACTACTATACTACTTTGTTGTGGTCAAGGAAGAAATAACTTTAATAGAAGTACTTTTTTAGAAAATACCACAGTTTTTTATACTTTTCAATCTTCCACAGTAAATGCACACACACAAGAAATGCGCTAGGTAAATAGATCCATATTTGGTCTCTGCTGGCCCAGATCCTTTTTTTAAATCACACACCATTTCCATTTCCTACTGTCTCCCAAGAAGAAGCTATACGAAATGGACTAGTCCAGAAAGAACTCATCGGGTCACTTCCACTTCAGCCCTCCTGAGTATGTCAGAAAGAAACAGATCTGTACAGGGTTTTCTAGACTCGCTAGAGTATATGACAAGTTTTGTGACCACTGTGGAGCTGCTAACCACCTGAAGTGAAAGCAGGGTAAGTATGTCCATTACAGACTTCATAGTTGGGTGTGAATCTGAGGAGGAAACAGGACAATCATAGTGTAATAACTGGTAATATTTTCCAGCTGAAACCAAGTGGGGTAGCCTTTGTATTTGCACATCTATGGTAATACTTTATGTTTCTTTCTTTTAAAAAACAGGTGAGCTCGTTGGACTGTCTGGAATGTTTACTGTGGCCTCCATAGGACTTTTTCTAAATTCTACAAGTTTTAAACCACGAATTGGACCAGTTCTTTTTGAGTGAGTAGCTAACATATTTTCCCTTTGTTTTATTCATTGGAAACTATATTACGACAGTAACCACATCTACTGGCCAAAGTAAGATATCGACAGAGAAACTAACCCCATATAAACCCTTCCTTAAAACCTTTTTTTTTTTTCACCTGTACCTTCAAATCCTTTAATTTTAGGTAAAATTTATAACCTTACCTAGAGTTCATGTTGATTTAATTTCCCCACTAACTTCTCAAATCTCTAGACACCAATTTAGTAATTCCAATCTAAATCCTGTACCCACCAGACAGGCCAGGAATAAGCCAGTGAGACAATCATCTCAGGCGTAAAACCTAAGAGGGGGCGAAAAAAGGGGCAGCAATTGAAATAAATAATATTTTAAAGCAATCCTGCTTTCAAAAATATAAATTAACATTAAAAATATTTAAAGACTAATATTTGAAGGACGATGGAAAGATCCCATATAAAACAATTAAACGATTAAGCTGGGTCTTTTGAATAGGATTAGCAATATCAGAAGAGAAAATAAGTAAGGCAACTGTGGGCAAAAATGTTCTCATGCTTGCTCAAAGGCACTCACCTTATGGAATGAGTGGGATTCTGTGCCAGCCTAGAGCAAGGGTGCAATACACAGGAACTAGACCTAAACATTCAATGACAACATGTGTGTTAATAGAGTCCTGAAAAATAAACAAAAATGATTTTTGGAGTGTGAGAGACATTACAGAAGATGCAACAACTTCAGAAGTCAGAAGCTTAGCAGTGTAAGATATTCAAAGATTTAGAAGTACTTCTTTTAGGCTTCATGTCAGCTGCAAGGAAAATCAATTGTATTTGCAGCAAAGCAGAATGTATTCAGCAATGGTTGTGAAAATCTAAAATGTCACACAAATATGTAATCATACCTTTGGGAATTAATTCAGAAACTTCCTTTCACCTTGCTTTAACTGGAGGCTAGATCTTCCTCAAAGGCAGTACCTCCCTTGCATTCTTTAAAAATTGTGCTGTCTTTTCCACCTGCACCTGGTATTATGGAGTCTGCAGATGAGCTATGTGATCTCTCTGTACCTCAGTCATTTTTACACCATTGTTTCTCCTTATTCCTCAAAGAACCCAATTTTGAAGCTCATATGATAGGATTATGCCATCTTCTGCCCTCTTGGTTATTGTTGTCTCTAGAAGCTGGAGTCACACTCTCTGTTTTGTAAAGAGCTTGGCTCCTGTCTCTCTGTGACTCTCTCCAATATTACTCCACTATTTTTAGTGAAATCAATGTCCATTTGGCTGATCCTTCTACACTTTTGGCTTTTAGTTCCTGGAACTTCTCTCCTCCTGAGTATGTTCACCATCCTATTTCAGCCACCCACTTCCATAGACATTAAATAGTCACTCTATAGTCTCAATTTCAAGAATCTTATTGTCTAAAAGATGACACGTGTGAAATTTCACTCTCCAAGACTGTAGAAATTTAAGATAATAGTGATAAAATCCTATTAGATACCACAACAGCCTATAACAGGTCCATATATAGAATAACTATATCATCTCCTATCTTTTCATCTATGTGCTCTAGTATGCCCCCCAATTCCAACAACTCTGCAACTATATCATGTTTATAATTCTTTGACCCTATGATCTTTTACTGACTTTACCATGATGCATATATTTAATTCCTCCTCAACAATGTCCCTTTGAAACATTCAATAACTTTTTATTTAATAACTTTTCTTTTGGCTATGTCAAAATTATTTTAATAGTAAATACTATAGCTTGTGCCCCTGCAACCTCTATGATTTTTTTTACCATTTTCATGGTAATTCTTCTCTAATTATACTGATTTCCTTGATATTCCTTAATTTGCCAAGCATACACTACCTATTTGGATTTATGCCTTTGTGTTTATACTCTTGGAGTGGACTTTTCCTGGATATTGGCAGAAGTAGCTGCCTCACTTTTTTCATGTTTCTATTGATTTATCACCTTATTAGAAAGAAATTTTTTCCAAAATAGAAAGTACCTCCTCTCCAGCTTGTATAATCTTATTTTCCCTGTTCTTTACTTCCCTAAAATGTCCAGTCCATTATCATTCCTGTGGGGTATTGCCTGTATATTGTTAAGAATAAAAATAATACAGATGCTTAGATGTACTGGAATCAAAATTTATGAACAAGACCATAGGAATTCCAATTTTTAAAATTTTCACATATCAGATATTCACATACCACATTCTCACATATCATTTCTACATAATTATATACACACAGGGTATAATTATTATGACAGTAACCACATCCCAATACTACCTGAAAAGACCTAGATTTATTAGAACAAATTATGATTTAAAAAAAATTGGGAGGTCTTTTTTAGTATGCTCAGATCATTGTACTCACACACAAAAACACATATGAGCACATGTGTACTTCTATTGGATGGATTTGAAGCATGGCTGTTCAGCATCACAAAGGAATGTGATGGACACTTATTCCTTAGAGAATCTGATTTCATATTCATCAAATCCCTATCATTAATCTCTACTGTGCATGAAAGTGTCATGACAACTTCTTTTTGCTTAACTAGTTTGATTACATTTCATGATGATTCAAAAATCTAATTTTGAGATTTTCAGATGAGAAGATAGAATAGAAATACACCTGAGTGACTCTGAAGGAGAAGAATTTAAAGTTAGAAAGGAGAAACTATATTCTGAGGAGAGGAAGAGAGAAAGGGCTCTGGAAATCACAAGGTAACAGGAAAGCTAAAAAGCAAGGAGAAGCAGAAAGACATTGCAGAGAAAACTATGAAGTATTCTTTAGTGCCAACTTCAGCTCCGTGGGGAGAGAAGAACCTAATTGTGCAACCACAAAGTAAACCAGGAGAGGTCAGGTAGCTCCAATAATGAGCACTAGGCTAGCACATGCCTAGTCACAGGAGAAACACACATCTATTCCAAGTGATATTAGTCATTTTCCCATCATTGGGACCAAATATCCAACACCTGCAACTTAAAGGAGAGGTTTACTTTGGTTCACAGTTTCAAGTGGGTTTAGTCCATAGTAGACTGGCTCCAAAGCACGGTAGGAGGGTGTGGTGAAGGATATCTGCTTACCTCATGGCAGCTAGGAAGCAGAGAGAGAAGAGAGGAACCTGGGGCAAAAATACATCTTTCCAGGGCCGGTGAGATGGCTCAGCGGTGTAAGCGCCTGCCTGGCAAGCGCGAGGGCCCGAGTTCAACTCCCGGATCCCACATATGAAAAAAGGGCTGGTGATATCACTCAGCGGCACGGGCGCCTGGTGGCACGCGAGGTCCTGAGGTCGACCCCGGTACCCACAAAAAATAAAAATAAAAAAACATCTTTCCAGGTCAGCCCCCCCATGACCCACCTCCAATCAGGTCCCCCTCCTAACAGCACATTAAGTGACTGAACTCATCAGTGGATGAATCTACTGATGAGCATAGCCCCCATGATCCAGTTACCTTCCAAACACGAACTTTTGGGAGACATTTTAGATCTAAATCATGACAAAGCTGTAAATCCAGTGTGGAGAGTTAGTCCAAATGTGACTCTTACTGCATGGTAGGCTAGCTTTGGAAAAGAAACAACTGCAGCGTTAACCATATCTCTTACTGATTGAACCAGCGGCCATCTTGAGAGGAGGTTTACTGTTCAGGACTGAGCTACTCCAGAGCAACCAGCCACACTTCAGGGTCCCTGGGATCACCCTGCTGCAATGACTGGATGGAAGTGAGTGACAAGATGGGGAAGATTAGTCCCAGACCTTCTAAGTTTAAGCAGTGGGGAACTAGAACTGTGGAGAACACCATGGTCAGGAGCCCTGTCCTCCTAGAGAAGAGAGACACTGTGGTTTTTTCAGGGGGCATGGTCCAAAATTGGCAGGATCAAGGCCAGTGGATTGCTTGGTTCCCAGGCTGTGCCATGCAACACAGAATTCACGGTCTTTTAGCTTTCTTTGCTGTCTGATATAGTCAGGGATATGCCTCTGCTTGGACATTTGCCACACCTTCTTGTGCTTGGATAGAGGACCAAATGGGACACCTAACCAGATGAATATAGTTGTGGCTAGCAGTGCACAGAAGGAAACAGACAAACACACAAAATCTTCTAGAATGAATACAGTGCTGAGGCAAAAAACACAATTCATGGCTCTACCTGCTAGGAAAGGGTGGGGCAAAGCTCAGCATTCATACAGCCCCAGCCTGTTAGATAGGATTAGAGAGGAACTCCCCTGTGTGACTCACTACCTCCCCTCCTTAACTGATGGATTTCAATATTAGAAGTCCTAGAAAGAAACTTTTCCAACCCAAACACCTTAACAGGTAGAAATTTTTGACTTATTTTTCTTTTTTCTTTCTTCCTTCCTTTCTTTCACTCTTTATTTTTTCTACTTTTTAATATGTTAATTGGGTAACTTTAAAATTATTTAAATCGATTTTTAAATCTCTTGCTCTTTTTCTTTTCCTTTTATTTTTTGTTTTGTTTTGTTTTGTTTTGTTGTGTCAGGGCTTCACTATGAAGTTCAGGCTGGCCTTGAACTCACTTTGTAGCCCAAGCTGGCCTTGAACTTGCAGCAATCCTCCTGCCTCAGCTTTCTAAGTGCTGGGATTACAGGGGTGCACCACCACATCTGTCTCTTGCTCTTTTTTCTCCTGTTTCCATTTCTTCCTTTTTAAAAATCTTGCTTCTTCTTCCATTTTCTCTTTTCTTAACCACATTCATTTTTATTATTAATTTCTTATTTTACCATGATTAATTTTTAACTTTTTTGTTTTTTCTATTTTGTCCCTTTCTTTTATATTGTTATTAGTGGCATAGTTGTTGGTTTTAATTTGTTTTTACTGCATTTCAGCATTTGGTTTGTCTTTCTGTTGTCATTTTTACTGCGGTTTGCTTTCTGAGTGTGACTAGAGATCGAGCCCTAAAATGGAAGATTTTCACTAAGAAGAACCTCACATAAAATGGAAAACATAACCTTCCTGAAGATGTGAAAATTTTAACACAGAAACTTAAGAAGTATGAAGAAACAAGGCAACATGTGATTCCTCTATAGGTTTATAACTTCTAAGTGCCAAAGAATTCTAAAGAAGTACCTTTACAATGATCAAGTACTTCAAAGAAGATATGAATAAACAGCTGAATGAATTAAGGAAGACAATGGAGGGAACGAAAGAACAATTACATAAAAAGAAATTCTAAAAAATATCCAAATCTTGGAAACAAAAAGCTCAATACATCAAATAAAAAACTCAGTGGAGTCACTGAACTAAATCAAGTGGAAGGCAGAATTGCTTGAAGACACGGGTGATGAGTTGTTCCATTAAGGCAGTAATAAAAAATAAAATATTATGAATAAAACACTCAAGAACCCTGGGACACAATTAAAAAACCAAACTTCTAAATTTTTAGTGTATAGAAGAGGACACCAAGAAACAGATTAAAGGCACAGAAAAATCTGTTCAATGAAATAATAGCAAAAATATTGCCAAATCTTGGGCAATATATGGACATCCAGGTACAGGAGATATTTAAAATGACCAGAAAAGAACCTCCACATATCATATGATAGTTAAAATTCCAAGGGTACAGAACAAGGAAAGAATATTGAAAGCTGCAATATATAAACACCAAGTCACTTATAAAGGTAAATCCATCAGCATAACTGCAGATCTCTGAGCAGAAACTCTCAGCCTTACTAATTGTCAGGGAAATGCAAATCAAAAGCACAAAAATATATAACTTCACCCTAGTAAACATGCCTATGATCAAAAGGACAAAAGGTAATGAATGTTAGCAAGAAAATGGAGAAAAGAAAGCCCTTGCACACTGTTGGTGAGAATGTAAACTGGTACAACCATTTTGAAAAACAGTATGGAGATTCCTCAAAAATAATTAAAAAAATAAAACAAGCATTTGATTAATCCCACTTCTTCCCAGTATATTATCTAACAAAAATGAAATCAGCCTCTTGAAGTGATTCCTGTGCTTTCATTTTCCTTGCAGCATTATTTGCAAGTGCTAAGATATGAATATAGTGACCTAAATGTCTGTTGACAGATGAATGGACAATGAAAATGTGTGAAATGATAGATAAACAAACATGGATTCATGTGTCATTGTGTTATATGTGTGCAGATAATGGAATTATATATCATTTTCACAAATACTGGATGCTCTCTCAAAAACTGTATCTATACCATATTATTTGAATCTTTAAGGCATAATATTCTACTTTGTTAAGCTCAAGGAAGAAACTTCAATAGAAATACTTTTAAGAAAACCCCATAGTTTTTTATGCTTTTCAAATTACTGTAGTCTTAAAAAGAAGAAACTTAACCATTTTTAACGATATGAATGAAGCTGGAGGACAGCATGCTACGTGAAGTAAACCAGACAGACAAAGACAAATATTGTATGATCTGACTTATATGGTGGGATCTAAAATAGTCAAACTCAGAAACACAGACTAAAAAGGTGGCTTTCGGGGGCAGAGAGTACAAAGAGAAATGGGGAACAAAGTTTTAGTGATATCATGTAAATAATTTCTGGGGATTTAATGTCCACTATGATGGCGACTATAGTGAAAAATACTGTATTGTGTGCTTGAAATTTGCTGAGAGGACAGTTAATAAATGTCCTCATCACACATATACATACACACACAAAATAAAGCTACACAAGGTGACGCATACTTTGTGGTGGTCATTTTGCTATTGAATGTGGTAGGGGCCATTTATTCCAAGCTCTTGTCCCATTCAAAGAATTGGATAGGGCAACCCATGAACTTGAAAGTTTAATATTTATTTAAAGTTTAAAAAGGAAGGTAAAAGAAGAAAAGAAGTGCTCAAGATAAAGAAGTGCTCTGAAGAGAAGTGAAAGTATGTCCAGCACTCAGGACGGCCCACTGCAAGAAGAAGAGGGCGGTCCTCCAAAGTCAATGGCTGGGACCTTTATGTCCTCTTTTGATGTCAGATCTGGGCTGTGATTTGACAGCTCTCCACGATTGACAGGCCGTGCCCTATTGTCCAGCCTCTTTGCCATACCCTAATCTCCTGCCTCGATTTTAAAATATATGTAATGGATAATATACACTAAAAAATACATACTGAAATATCAAGTTGGACATGTCAAAAATAGACCGTTTTTTATTTCAGTTATCTCTAATATGAATAAGTTGGCAAAAAAGGATTCATCTACATCTTCTGAACACTAGCTAGATTTTAGGCAATAGTTTAATTCTATCACTATGTAAATCAGATGTGTATTTTATTATTTTCTCTAAAAATAATTGAAAGTGGCTCTTCCTAAAGAAACAATGATTTTACAAGCACTATTTTCAAGTTATGTGAACCATAGTGTCTAGATATTTGAATTCTATCAAATACCTTAACTATAACCTAAACATTTTGTTCATATACTATGAAAAAAAACACTAATTTACATAAATAAATTGATTTAAATTGATCTAGAATCATTCTGTTTCCTCTAGTGTCCCTTTCTTTACAGTTAAATTTAAAAACTTATTATATGTTGATAAATGCCTTATGTTTTTTATTTTCTTGATAGTGAATGACATAATATCTTATATAGATAAGCTTTGCAACAAATGTGTTAGGTTAATTCAATATGATTATATTTTAATTTTTTTCAGATTTTGGGATTGTCTAGCATTTGTTGCTTTTCTTATGGTGTTTACTTTCAGTGGACTTCTAATTCCTGCACATACATATTTGTATGTGTCATTTTCTGACATATATTATTCATTAAATATCTACTTCACACTGCTTGTTTTCAGGTAAGAGCGGCATTTGAATTTCTTATTTATAGAAAATTAAGTCTTAAGTTTGTTTTTTAAACAAAAATACTCAAACTTTTCAAGAAATGATTAGCAAATTAAGGCTTAGTAGTTTTCTCATATTTAACTGGATTTCAAAACAGTACACTTAGTAAACTTTCCAAAAATTAGGAAAAAACTTTATAATCAATTATTAAGAGGTATTTGGCATATTTCATCCAGTCTTCTTTTTCTATGAGGTTTCATGAAGTTAAGTACCTATCATAAATATAAATCTTGGGTTTTTGCTTACTATTACATAGTAATTTGTATGAGTGAAAAATTACAGTTGGAAAGAACATTTTAAGAAATCATAAGTGAAGAAATCATAGACTTTGTAAATATCTTCATTGCTGGGATAATTTCCATAGTCCCTTTTGCAATTTTAAGAGGCAGAAGAGAACGCTAGTGCAGCTGAGAAGGAGATGAGAGTGGTAAAAATCGCCATAATCAGTATCCTAGATCTTTAATCCCCATCACTCAAATTGCTAACATTCCAATTTCATCTAGGAAATTTAGTTGGATTGTTGAAATCAACTCAGCTAGTGCCAACTAAATAAAAATTAGTCCCAAATTTTCAGATAAAATCCCTCAATCCCCTGTGGGCTGATCAAGCTATGATGGACGATTGAGAATAGGAGAAACAGGAATGATATGAGGCTGAAAAAAGAAATATGAAAGAATTGTCTAATTTTGGACAGTTTTAGCAAGACTATAAAGATATAAAGAAAACGTTTTCTTATTTCTTATTCATTGGATTTTTAATTTTTTTGTTGGGATCCAGAATATGCATATATACAAAATCTCTCTCTCTTTTTTTTTTTTTTTCCACCTGAGGAAGCACAAGTACCACTACCCTACCATTTCCTAGTAGAAAGGAACAAAGAAAATAAAGCCAATCTCCTAAATACCTTCTGCCTTCATTTGTTGCGATGCTAACAGTGTGTGAAAGATGACTCATTAGTTTGAGTGAGCAAGTCCACAGGGAATGGGTTGAGATAGAAGAGAAATAAATTCTATGACAAGAATTACATTTGAGATATTGTTTTGTTTTTTAGACTTCTGCTGTTTCTATTACTGACCCCAGTTTTGTCTCGGTTTGGTCATGGGTTCAGCTGGCGTTGGGCATTCATAATGGTCTGGAGTGAAATGAAAGGAGCACCTAACATAAACATGGCCCTTCTGTTTGCTTATTCTGACCATACTTTTGGATCTAAGAGGGAAAAATCGCAAGTAAAGAAATATTGAATATTTTACAAAAGTATTGCTGCATATTCAAAATATTGTTTTTCAGTGAGATAGCTCAATTTCATGTGGGCTGTAGAGATATTCAGCTATGATGGCAAGATTGGGGAGAAGAGGAGGAACAATTTGTGACTTCCCTTTTCTTCATTCCAGCTTACAAAGTCTGTGATTCCTTCTCATACTGAAAAATGAGTTTATCATGATGATTCAAGGAATTGAAATTTATAAATTATTTAAAACAGTACCTTATACAAAGTATGTACTCAATGTTTTCACTTTTGTTTATGCCCAATATCCACTTAAAAAGGCAAAAACCTACTTATGGTTACCTCTTTTTACTTTCTGTAACATAAGCCACATTTAATAATTGAGGAAATAAAACATTTTAAATTGTCAAAGAAAATTATGTCTGAGACAGTACCCCTGAACTCTGCTTAACTGAACATACTGGGGTCATACTACCTCTACTGCATTTCAGGTCAAGATAATTACACAGGTCTGCAGGAAATTTCCTATACAGTTATCACAGCACACCTGCCATTTCCTGTGTGTGTCTGTGTGTGTTTTGTATAAATTTCAAGTGTAAAAGGAAGAGTAGTAGGGCAATTGTTATGTATCTAATTAAATAATAGTTCAAATATTATGACTAAGAATTTAAGTATTTTTAAAATCAACATTTTTAATATTAGATGATCTTTCTCGCTCACCTCTCTCTCTCTCCCTCTCCCTCTCTCTCTTTCTTTCTTTCTTTTTTTGTTACTGGAGGGTAAACTTATGGTCTTCCCATTGAGCTATATCCCCAGCCTCTTTTAAATATTTTTTACTTTGAGACAGAGCCTTGCTAAGTCACTAAGTTCCCTAACCTGAGCTCAAACTTGTGACCCACCTGCCTCAGTCTCCCAGAATGCTGGATTACAGGCCTGCACCACCGTGACCCTTTCTCCCTCTTCTTTTTAATCTATTTCCACTTGCTTTGATAATCAAAGTGAGTGTGATCAGTATAATGTGAATGTTGCATATGAATCTGAATTTGGAAATTTTTAGTTTAGCTGCTATTTTCTGTGTGGCCATCAGAAAGTTATTTAATGTTTTCCAGCTGAACTCTATCGCTAGCTTATTAATACTTAAAGAAAGGCATTATGTTGAAGGGTTAAAAATGCTAACTTCAAGGATGCTACTGTATGACAAGAGGAAGAGAATAAGGGCAAGGGAGAGGAGAGCCTAAGGGAAGGTAGGGAGGATGGATATAACCAAAACATGCTATATGCATGTATGAAAATAAAAATACTAACTTTGAAGATATACTGCCTTTTTAATCCTTCCCCTACTATTCACAAGTTATGTGACCTTGGGTAAATTGTAGTGTCTCAGTTTCCCATCTGTATAATTGGATATTTATATTTGTTCCACAGAATTATAGTGAGGATTAAATAAGCCTGGTATACAATACTGTATGCCTACTGCATAAATATTAGCACCATTACTATTAAAATATGAAATTAATTTAGTGGCTTTCAATGTAGAATCACTTTAGAATACTTCAGGAACTTTTAGTATACCAATGCATGTGAAATTCTGGCCTTCCCCATAACCAATAATGGCTATCAGACTTACCTTCCACAGTAAACAAATACAAAAATGGTAAAACTTGTAAAGCAACTGACTTTGAGTTTGAAAAAGGGCTATTGCATGCTTAGATTCTTGAGAGAAAGAAAACATACATGGTGAGTTCACATTTACTCCGGCCTCTCTTTGAAACTGAAACAGAGAAGATGAAGCCAAAGAGTAATCTAACTGAATGGAAGAACATAGAATTTAGGTCTAATGAAGTAGCTTGAATTTGTGGAGCGGGGTACTGTAGAGGGAAGAACTGTGTAGAAAGAGAGTATTAAACTGTGTGGGTGACACCCCCAGATCAAGAACCCAATAATAATCATCCAAACACAGAGTCAGGGGATGGTCAACAGAAGAGTCATTAATTAGGGAGCTTTGAGTTAAAAGCACATTCTGAAAATCACATGGTGCTGATAGATAATTGGAGTTTTGATGAGCTACAGTGTATAAATATTACTGAACACCACATAAGTTAAGTTGTGACCCCAAAATGGGCATGGCTTATCAATAAGGATTATGCCTTCATCTCTATACCAACTCTAACAAAGATTAAAACCAGGCTTTGATAATTGACCTTCCTTTTAATTAGCTACCTGATACAAAACTCAAAACTCTTTACAGAAAGAGAACATAATCAAAACTGTCAACAGCATACCATCTATATATACTGTACTGCCTAAAACCAAATATTACTATGCACATGATGAAGCAGGGAAATGTGGCCTATTATTAAGAAAGAAATTATTCAATTGCAACAGACCCCAAGATCACACACATGTTGGAGCTAGCATAACTATTAAAAATAAATTCAAGAATTTAAAAGAAACAAATGGATAAAAGAAATGAAAACATGAGGCTATTTCTGTGAAACTATAACAAAGAACAATACTAGAATTGAAAAATATATTATCTGAAATAGAAAATCTCTTATGTGCTTTGGCAAAGACTCTACACTGGAGAAGAAAAAAATCAATTCTAAATAGATACATGTTAAAAAAGATTGAGAAAATATGTGAAGTAAAAACTGATAGAACTAAAAGGAAAATGGATTATAGTGGGAAACTTTAAGACACCTCCCTATAACTTGTACAACAAAATAAAAGACAACTAGATAGAAAATGAACAAAAATATAGAGGTGAAACCACCACCAAACAACAGTATCTAACAGACATTTCTGAAATTATATCATGTGATGCAAAAAAATTGACAAAAATTCATTACCCATTCATGATAAAAGCCCTCAAATTATAGGAATAGAAAATAATTTCCTAATGTTGAATTTTTTTATTTTAAAGAGAAAAAACAATACAAACAATGACACAGAATTTCAAAACAAGATAAAAGAAGATTAGCAATGATTAATATACTGCATATTGTTATCTTCAAAGTAGTTGCTCAGATTACAAGATATAAGCATGAAAAATTGATCAAACAATATAAGCACAAACCGTTCTTTTCAATGCACTAATAGAAATTATTAGTATAATTATCTTAGCTCTCTCTATTTTTTTTTTAATGTGGGTACTGGGAGTCGACCTCAGGACCTCGCACTTGCCAGCAAGCACTTGTGCCACTGAGCAATATCACTGGCCCTATCTTAGCTATCTTGTGTGTGTATATATATATATATGTGTATATTTTCTTTTCCCTTCTTTCTTTTCTCCAATCCCAGTTGCTCTTTACTTTTGGGCAGTTTCTTCCCCTTTTCACAATATCTATTGTACATTTTGAATCTTACTCTTTCAGTTTCTTACACTAGGGAGACAATACGATGTTTACACATGCAAGTCTGTTTACTTCACTTATGAGTATGGTCTCAAGTTGCATCCATTTACCTATAAAAGCCTCAGTTTATCCTTCTCTATAGCTGAGTAGTACTCCATTGTATAAAAATACCACATCTTTTTTATCCATTCCTCGGTTGATGAACATTTGGGTTGTTTCTAAGATTTAGCTATTACAAATTGTGCTGCTATAAGGGTGCACATATATCGCTGTGGTATGATGTTTTTAATTTTTCTGGGAAGATACCCAGAAGGGGAAATGCTGGGTTGAATGAGACCTCTAACCCTAGTTTTTTGAGGAATCACCACGTGGATTTCCACAGTGATTGTACCAGTCTACACTCCCACCAACAATGGAAAAGTTTTCCTTTTTCCCACAGCCCATCCAGCATTTGTTGTTGGTTGATATCTTTTTTTTTTTTTTTTTTGTGGGTACCGGGGGGGTCGACCTCAGGACCTCGCGCGCCAGCAGGCGCCCGTGCCGCTGAGCGATATCACCGGCCCCTTTTTCGTATGTGGGATCCGGGAGTCGAACTCGGGCCCTCACGCTTGCCAGGCAGGTGCTTAAGCCGCTGAGCCATCTCACAGGCCCTGATATCTTGATGATAGCCATTCTTTCTGGAGTGAGATGGAATCTCAGTGTTGTTTTAATTTGCATTTCTCAGATGACAAATGATGCTAAATATTTTTTCGTATATTTGTCATTTGTATTTCTCCATCTGAGAAGTGTGTATTCATCTCAGATGCCCATTTTTGGATTGGGTCTTTGAATTTTGGGGGCTTGAATTTTCTCAACTCTTTATATGTTCTAGATAGAAGTCCTTTGCCTGAGGGACAGTTAGTTAAAATTTTTTCCCACTCTGTGGGTTTTCTTTTCACTCTATTGGTGATTTCCTTTGATGTGCAAAAGCTTTTTAATAAGATGAGATCCCAGTCATTGATTCTTTGAAGTACTTCCCGTGCAGTTTGGGTTTTGTTCATAAACTCTCTGCCTACCCCTGTGTCTTCAACATTTCTGCCTATTTTGTCTTCTAGTAGATTTAATGTTTCCGTTTTAATATTTAGATTTTATTCCATTTTGATTTTAGTTTAGTGCATGGTGATAGACATGGGTCTAGTTTTAGTCTATGGCATGTGGAAAGCCAGTTTTTCAGCACCATTTATTAAAGAGACTAACTTTCTTCCAGTGAAAATGTTTGGCCCCTTTCTCAAAGATAAGGTGGCTGAGTGTGTTTGTAGTTGTGTCTGCATCTTCTAATCTGTTGCACTGATCCTCAGGTCATTTTCTTGCCAGTACCATGCTGATTTTATCATAGTAGCTTTGTAGCATAATTTCAAGTCAGGGATTGTGATGCCTCCTGCTTTGCCTTTATTGCCCAATATTGCCTTTGCTATTCTAGGTCTCTTGTGGTTCCAAATGAATTTTAGGAATGTTTTCTCTAGATCTGTGAGGTATGTTAACAGTATTTTGATCGGGATTTCATTAAATCTGTATACAGTTTTGGGAGTATGGCCATTTTCACAATGTTGGTTCTTCCTATCCATGAGCAAGGGATATCTTTCCATTTTCTGATATCCTCTTCAATCTCCTTTTTCAGAGTACTGTAATTTTCAATGTATAGATCTTTTACTTCCTTTCTAATGTTGATTTTTAAAAAATATCTGTCAAAGCTACAAGTAATATCATAATTAAAAGTAAAACATTATTTTCCCACTAAGATTGTCAACAACACAAAAATGTCTACTTACATTGCATGTATGGAACATCATGATGGAAGTTCTAACTAGTTCTATACAGAAAAGGAAAAAATGCATAACATTGGAAATAAGAAATAAAATTACCTCTATTTGCCGATAACGTGATTGTCTTCGTAGAAGATTTCAAACATAGTCAAAAATAAAGTAAAAACAACAATGTCCTGTAACTAAGTTCAACAAGTTTCCAAATGCAAGATAAATGTTAAAAAATAAGCTGTATTTCTATCTACTAGCAATTGATGCATATAAGCCAAAATTAAAGATATAATATTATGTATAATCAAGAAAAAATAGAGCAATATAAAATCTAATAAAATACATTGCAGAGACTCTAGGCTGAAAATTACAAAACACCAATGAAGAAAATGGAAAGTGACCTAAAGAAATGGAGAAATACACTGTGCTCATGCAACAACTGATGCAAGCTTTAATGCAATCCCTATTTAATCCCAACAGGTTATTTGCATATATGGACACGTTTGTCTAAAATTTATATGAAAAGACAAAGTAACTAAAACAGCAAAAATGATTGCCTCTCACAAAGAAAACTAGAAATCAGACAGATTAGATGATAAATTCTAAACATTTAAGTAATAAATAACACCAATTATACATAAAAATTAGAAATGGGTGGACACTTTCTTGTTCATTTTATGTATCCAGCCCTCTTTGATATGTAACACTAAAAAAATTACCAAAATATCTACTAATAAAATATGACTTTTAAATTCCCTAAAATCTATGTAGCCAATAGTATTAAATGTATATATGAAGGATAATACCTTTTGATCAAAAAGGTTTTATTCAAATATTTAATCTTAGTTAACACTAAAAAAAAATCACTATAGCTCAGTACAATACTGCACTAGAGGAGAAAAACCTTTGTGATTATTTTCACAGATCCAGACAAAGAATTTGACAAAAAGCTCAGTCATTAATAAAAACAGAAAAAGAAAAACTTCCCGTGAAACAGAATTTAAAGAAAACTACCTTAATATAATAAAGGGCATTCATTTAAATAGAATCCAACAAACCTAAAACTTATGTGACACTTAATGATAAAATACTATTTTTCCCCCTAAGTTTGGGAAAATGACAAATACATCTGCGTTCTGTACTTCCAGGAAACATTGAACCCAATGTGTCATCCATGGCAATAGGCAGTGTTGGGAGAAGGTACCAGGATTGGTATGTGCTATGCAACTACACTAGTACTAATAAGTGATTCAACAAGAACATGAGATGCATGTGCAGAGTACCAAACTAAGCTGTATTTGTCTAAAATAACAACAATCAGAAACAAGAAATAATAGGGCTACTGTTGTAGCTCAGTGTCATAGCACATTTAGTTTATGTGAGACCCTGGATTCAATTCCTAGCACCAAGAGGGGGGAGTATGAGGGGTCGGGGTGAAACAAATAACAATAGCATCAAAAACATAACATAGAAATAAAAATAATGAAATATGTATGTGTTACTTATCTATGGCTATGCCGCAAATGATCTCCATATTTAGCTGCTTTAAACAAGAAACATTACTGCAGCTTCTTTGAGTCAGAAACATGAGTACAGGTTAGCTGGGTGCTTCTGATCCAGTTTCTGTCATAAGTTCTATTTAAGTGTGAATTAAGGGCACACTCATTAAAAGATCAACTGGCTGGAGAATGTGTTTCCAAACTCACTTTTATGATTGCTGACAAGATTCCATCATTTGAGGCAATTGGACTAAGGGCTTCAGTTTCTTGCTGACTCTTGGCCAGAATCCTCCCTCAGTTACTTGTCACTTGAATCTCTCCATAGGTCAGTTTACATTATGGTACCTGGCTTCTCTCAGACTGAGCAGTCCTAAAAGCTAAAGAGAGCAAGTTCTTAAGATGGAAGCCACATCCTGATTCTAGTTTTGTTGGGAAACAAAGATGAAGTACATTCAGGAAGAATTTCCAGAGTACTTTCATCATGCTTGACGTCTTCACATGCCATAAGCTGCTATTGACATAGTACATCCTAGCTTAATTTATATTGTTAGATATAATTACCAATGGATAATAAATTATCCAATATGCTTACTTCATATATATTTATATTTTTCAATTCTAGGTACTGCTTCATGGAGTGGCAGTGTGCTTAATTAACTTGATTGTCAACAACTTCATTTTGCCAATGGCAGTTACTAAACTAGGTAAGTCATATTAATTGCTATTCCTAGTAAAGAACATACATCCCATGTATGTCAATGGTTTTAGTTAGAGAGGAAATTTAATCTGAAAGGCATATTAATGTCTCAGGCCAATAAGCTTATTTATTTTAAAAGTTTACTTATTTATATTAGTTTAGTGTGACTAAAATGACAGTAGAAGTTTATTCAATTATTCAATAAGCTTTTATGAAGATCATCCTAGGTGCTAGGTACTATACTAATTCATAGTATTTCATTGTAAAGACAAGCAAGATTTTTGAACAGATAGATCTTACACTGGAGTGAAGCTAAACAAACAGTAAACAAGTCAAGCTAATATCAGAAAGTCACGTGTGCAGCAAATTAAACAAATCAGTATGAAATAAAATAGAGACTATATAATAGGTACTAAAATCCCAAGGAAGCTAGAAACCAAGGGAATTCAAGACAGAAAAAGTTTGAGGTGCTGGAACTTGAGAGAATAATGCAGGGAGGTTTAAAATGGTGGAATAAAGGCTAGCAGCAAAACACGAATTCTCCTGAACGTGGAATCAAGACATCTAGAAAACAACAACTTAGCAAAGAGGAAAAGAAGTAAAGCTCTGAAAGTCAACAGAGAGCCAACAGAGAAATTAGAGAAACTGAAGATAATGCAGAGAAAAGAGTGAAACAGTCTGGAAAACTAACCCTGACTCCCAGGGAGGAGGTCCTGTCTCTGCAAACACAAGATAAGCCTGGAGAGGGTCAGCAGCCGCAGAGAGAAACAAGGAACTGATAGTGCTTACCCCCAGGAAAAATTCCTTGTTATTGTAAGCTGCAAATACAGTGTGGGGTTTAGCTCTGAAAGTGACTCTTCCACATGACAGGCTAGAGTTGGAGAAGAAATTTATAGCAGTGTCCACATATTTGAGAGTAATATATTTAGAAGTTGATAGTGGTTTATTGTTCAAGCCTGAGCTACTCCCGGAATCAGATGCTACAGAACAACTACAATTCAACACCTCTGTGATCACCCTAACACAGGGACTTCATGGGAGACAGTTGTGAAGAAGAGGCGGGCTAGTTACAGACACCCTGAGAAATTTAAAAAATGTCAGGCTCAGGTTGTGAAGGAGACAGTGGCACCACCCTTAGTGCAGAGAAATCAGGCTGGTCATGTATGGTTTTTTGAAGGGACTAGGTCTGAAAGTGCTAATATTAAGTCCAGTAGGCTGCTTGGTCCTTTCTGCTGCCTACTTTCAGCACAGAGCTTAGTGGTCTCTTTGCTTTTCCCATTGCCAATGGGCCATGCCTCAGCTTGGATTATTGCCATGCCCGGGGTGTATAGACAGAGAGGTTTCTGGAGCAAGGGTTACCCTCACAAGCCCACAGGCTATAAAGCTAGTTGGAGACAGTAGTGACTCGGGCACACAGAAGGGCACAAACACTGAAGTTAATACAATCCTGCAGTAGACACCACACCATTGACTGACCATACCCAGAAAAAAAAGTGGGGCAGGACTAAGGATTCACATTAAAAAAGCGGGTATGAAAACAATAGACCTGAGTTGTGAGTCACTATCTCCCACCCATATCTGTAGATTCCAATACTACAGAGCTTGGAAAGAAACCACTCAGTCAAACACATGGATGGATATTTTGCACTCATTTTTCTTTTTCTGTTTGCTTTGGAGTTTTTTGGGTTTTGTTTTTTTAGTATTGTTTCCTTTTTCTTCTCTTTCCCTCTCTTTAGTCTTTCTATATTTCTTTTTCTTATATTTTCCCTGTTACCTTTACCTAATTCTATTAACTTTCTTTTACTGTTTAATTGGATTTTTTTCCTTTTATCTCCTCACCTCCCTTTATGTTTTTTTTCAAAGTTTACTTTTTTCATTTTTTCTTCCTTCACATCCTCCATTTTTTTTTTTTTTGTGGGTACCGGGGGGTCGACCTCAGGACCTCATGTGCCAGCAGGCGCCCGTGCCGCTGAGCGATATCACCGGCCCCTTTTTCGTATGTGGGTTCCGGGAGTCGAACTCGGGCCCTCGCGCTTGCCGGGCAGGTGCTTAAGCCGCTGAGCCATCTCACCGGCCGACCTCCTCCATTTTTATTATGATTACTACTTAGCTTCATTAATTTTTACTTATTTAGATGACACTATGCCATGACTGCAGAATTGTATTGTTAATATTGGTATAGTTGCTGCTTTTAGTTAGTAATTACTGTATGTCAATATTTGGTTTGTCTTTGTGTTTACATTATTCTTGCAGATCTGTTTTCTATTTTGAGGATGGTATTGGTTCTTATGTTACATCAATAAACAGTTCGTCTTTGACTATTATTATTACTGATTATTGTTAATGGTGGCATAGTTTTTTTAATTTTTATTTTAAAGAGAAAAAATAGAACAAAATTTCAAAACAACATAATAGGAGGGTTACAGTGGTTAATACATTATGTATTGTTATCTTTAAATTAATTACTCAGGGTACAAGGTATCAGCATTCAATTGTCCAAACAATATTAGCAGAAACCTTTCTTCTCAATGAATTAAGCAAAATTAGTAGTGTATCTATCTTAACTATCATATATATATATATATATATATTTATTTATTTATTTATTTATTTATTTTTCTTTTCCCTTCTTTCTTTTCCCCATTCCCCCATCCCAGTTTCTCTTTCCTTTTGAACAGTTTCTTCCTGTTTTGCCATATCTATTGTACATTTTGGATCTTACTTACTCTTTCAGTTTCTCACACTAGGGAGACAATTCGATATTTACACATGTGCATCTGGTTAATCTCACTTATGAGTATTTTCTTGAATTGCATCCATTTGCCTATAAAAGTCTCCAGTTTATCCTTCTTTATGGCTGAATAGTACTCCATTGTATAAAAAGACCACATCTTTTTTATCCATTCCTCAGTTGATGGGCATTTGGGTTGTTCCCAAGATCTGGCTATTACAAATTCTGCTGCTATAAACATGGGTTCACATATATCACTGTGGTACGATGTTTTTAAATCTTCTGGGAAGATACCCAGAAGGGGAATAGCTGGGTCAAATGGGACCTCCAATCCTAGTTTTTTGAGAACTCTCCACACTGATTTCCACAGTGGCTGTACCAGTCGACACTCCCACCAACAGTGGAGAAGGGTTCCTTTTTCCCCAGAGCCCCTCCAGCATTTGTTATTAGTTGATTTCTTGATAATAGCCATTCTTTCTGGGGTGAGGTGGAATCTCAGTGCTGTTTTAATTTGCATCTCTTGAATGACTAGTGATGTTGCACATTTTTTTGTATATTTATTTGCCATTTGTATTTCTTCATCTGAGAAATGTGTATTCATCTCAGATGCCCATTTGTGGAATGGGTCTTTAAATTGGGGAGGTCTGATTTTTTTGAGTTCTTTGAATATTTTCGATAGTAATCCTTTGTCTGAGGAACAGCTGGCAAATATTTTTCCCTCTTCACTCTTTTGGTGGTTTCTCTTGCTGTGCAAAAGCTTTTTAATAAGATGAGATCCCAGTTATTGATTCTTTGTGATAGTTCCTGTGCGGTTGAGGTTTTATTCATAAAGTCTTTGCCTACCCCAATGTCTTCAAGAGTTTTACCTATCCTACCTTCCAGAAGATTTAATGTTTCTGTTTTAATATTTAGATCTTTGATCCATTTTGAATTTAGTTTAGTGCATGGTGAAAGATATGGGTCTAGTTTTAATCTTCGGCATGTGCAGAGCCAGTTTTTCCAGCACCATTTATTAAAGAGCTATCTTTCTTCCAGTGAATGTGTTTGGCACCTTTGTCAAAGATAAGATGGTTTATTATGTCTGGAGTTGTTTCAGCATCTTCTAATCTGTTCCATTGATCTTCAGGTCTGTTTTTTTTGCCAGTACCATGCTGTTTTTATCACAGTAGCTTTATAGTATAATTTCAAATCAGGGATTTTGATGTCCCCTGCCTTGCCTTTGTTGCCCAGAATTGCCTTTGCTCTTCTAGGTCTCTTCTGGTTCCAGATGAATTTCAGGATTGTTTTCTCTAATTCTGTGAGATATGCTGCTGGAATTTTGATTGGAATTGCATTAAATCTGTATAACAATTTTGAAAGTATGGCCATTTTCACTATATTGGTTCTTCCTACTGAAAATCAAGGGATATCTTCCATTTTCTGATATCCTCTTTAATCTCCTTTTTCAGAGTACTGTAGTTTTCAGTGTAGATGTCTTTAACAACCTTTGTGAGATTGATTCCTAAGTATTTCATTTTTTTTGGATGTTATTGTGAAAGGTGTTGTTTTCCTAATTTCTCTTTCAGTAAGTTTGTTATTCATGTAGAAGAAGGCTATTGATTTTTGAGTGTTGACTTTGTATCCAGCTATGCTACTGAATTTGCTTATTAAATCTAGCAATTTTTTAGTGGAGTTTTGTTAATATGGTGTATTACATTTATTGATTTACGTATATTGAACCATCCCTGCATCCCTGGGATGAATCCAACTTGGTCATGGTGTATAATCCTCTTGATTATTTGCTGGATTCTATTTGCCAGTGTCTTATTGAGGATTTTTGCATCAATGTTCATTAGGGAGATTGGCCTGTAGTTCTCTTTCTTAGTTGGGTCCTTCTCGGATTTTGGTATCAGGGTAATGCTTGCTTTCAGGAATGAACTTGGGAGTATTGCTTCCCTTTCAATTTCATTAAAAAGTCTGAGCAGTAGTCATGTTAGGTCTTCTCTAAATTTCTTGAAGAATTTGGCAGTGAATCCATCAGGGCCTGGGCTTTTCTTTTTGGGAGGTTTTTAATTACATCTTTGATTTTATTCATTGATATTGGTTTATTTAGGATTTTTATGTCTTCTTGATTGAGCTTTGGTAATTCATATATATCTAGGAATCTGTCCATTTCTTCTGCATTTTCCATCTTATTAGAATACAAATTTTCGGGCTGGTGAGATGGCTTAGCGGTGTAAGCGCCTGTCTGGCAAGCACGAGAGCCCGAGTTGGACTCCCAGAACCCACATACAAAAAAAGGGCCGGTGATATCGCTCAGCGGCACAGGCACCTGCTGGCACGCGAGGTCCTGAGGTCGACCCCTGGTACCCACAAAAAGAAAAAAAAAATAGAATACAAATTTTCAAAATAGGTATAGATGATCTTCTGGATTTCTGCAGGGTCCGTTCTGATATCACCCTTTTCATTCTTAATTGTATGGATTTGAGTCTGGTGGCATAGATTTTGCTTTTAATTGATTTTTACTGTGGGGAATATCTGGTTTGTCTTTGTGTCATCAGCATTACTGTGATTTGTTTTCTCCTCTCTGGGTGGTGCTGAGGGTCAACACCCAGAAGAAGATTGGACATTAAGAAAACCCTCAAATAGTTATATCTGCTATTGCCAATGGGTTATGCCTCGGGAAACTTTTTCAAGAAACTTTTTCAAGCACTAAAATAAAGCCAAAATTTTCAAGAGGGGTATAAACCAGAACATAACCAAACCCAAGGACACGTAATAGGGAGACAGAATCTAACTAAAGAGATCTCCACACTAGTGTCAGAATATCTCTATACTGATCTTCAATTTACAGAGCAAAAACAATAGAAACATGAGAAAGCAAAGCAACAACATGCCTCCCAAAGCCCCTAACCCCCAAAAGCTGACCTCATGGACACTGAAGTAGAGGAAGCTATAGGCAATGAACTCATAAACTAAGTGATCAAACCGCTTGAAGAGATCAAAGAAAAAATATATAAGCAAATGTATAAGATGTTTAACAGGTTCAAAGAGGATTTAATGAAACAGATAGAGGATTTTGCAAACAAATTTTGAATGAGCTTAAAGAAGAGACAAACAATAACTGAGTTAAAAAAGACAGTATAAGACATGAATGATCACTTCTGTAAAGACCTAGAAAGTATGGAAAGAAAGCAAGCAGATATACCTAATATGAAAAATTCAATGGAAAGCATGGCTAGAAGACTTACCCAATGTGAGGACAGAGTGTTAGAAATAAAAGAAAAAGTGTATGTAGTAGATTATAAATTCAGTGATACACTAAAAATAACAAGATGCTATGCAAGCTAGATCCAATTAGATTCCAAAAACAAAACCTCAGAATTATAGAATAAATGAAAAGATAAAATAGAAGACAACTCAAAAATACCTAAAAATTTGTTTACTGAAATCATAACAGAAAATTTCCAAATCTGTGGGAAGAATTCAATTTTCAAATACAAGAAGCATATAGAACTCTAAACTGCCATGATCAGAAAAGAATCCCCCATGACACATCACAACCAAAATTCCAGAAATTCAATAAAATGAAAGAATACTAAAGGCTATTAGAGAAAAACAGCAAGTAACCTATAAAGGCAAACCTATCAGATTTCTTAGGACTAACCTTTAAGGAGAGCATGGAGTAAACTTTTTCAAGCACTAAAAGAAAATAATTGTCAACCCAGAATTTTATATCTTGCAAAATTGGCCTTTTAAATTGACAAAAAACTAGTCTTTCCACAGTAAAGAAAATGTAATGAAGTACATGACCATTAAAACAGCATTACAGAAAATACTTAAGAGAAGCCAAGATAGAGACAGGGAGGCCACCAGAAGAACCCAAAGGAGAATATATATCTTGCTGGGAGAGAAAACAAAAGGAAAAAGTAAAAGAATCAGCACCAGAAAAATAATGCAATGACAGGATTCAATAAATACCTCACAATAATAACTCTCAAAGTCAGTGATCTCAACTCCCCAATCAAAAGACACAAACTGGAAGATTAGATTAAAAAATAAAATGCAATCATATATTTCATACAGAAGACACACCTCATCCAAAAGGAAGCTCATAGATTGATGGTGAAAGGATGAAAAATTATGTTCCATTTAACCAGATCCTGAAAACAACCAGAAATTCCTATTTTATTTTTGTGTACAAGAGATTTCAAGACAAAACTGATCAAAAGAGACAAAGATAGCCACTACATACTGATAAATTGAATAATTCAACAGGAAGAAATAACAATTATGAGTATCTATGCACCAAATGTTGACATATCCAACTTCATAAAATAAAAATCACTGGACTTAAAAAAAAGACAGACACCAGCACAATCATAATGGAGGAGTTCAATGGCCCAGTCTCACAATTAGGTTAACCAGACAAAAATATTTAACAAAGAAACTTCAGAGTTACACTACACTATTGAACAAATGAACTTAACAGATATCTACAGAGTGTTTCATCCAACAATAACAGAATACACATTTTTCTCAGTAGCATGCAGAAATTTTTCCAAAAGAGACTATATCATAGGCTATAAAACATGCTTACATAAATACAAAAGAATTGCAATTATCCCCTGCATACTATCAGATCACAGCAGAATGAATCTAGAATTACAGCAAAAGAAGCCACAGAAACTATGCACCTTAAATAATACATTATTGAATAATCAGTGGAACGCAGAAGAAATCATGGACAAAATTTAAAAAATGCCTAGAATCAAATGATAATGGAAGCGCAACATACCAAAACTAGGAAGCACAATGATAGAAATTCTAAGAGGGAAGTTTTATGTGAAGGAACACATAGAAACAATAGGGT